>CM042956.1:30767293-31460868 GCA_023678885.1 Pogostemon cablin | reverse complement strand
ATAGAACATATTCTATTACTCCTCGTTAAATCTAAATCAATATCCATTATAATATCTATAATTTTTAATCGTTCTTTTCCATCCTATATAAATAGTGGCGGGTAGGGAGATTGTAGCTACATAACCTCACAAAGACGAGTCAAAGAAGCTTGCTTTATTAGTGGGGCACTAACAGAGACCCGACTTTGATCCATGTTTCTCCGTCTTCGTTGCTGTTGTGATGGAAGGTAAGGATCCATTTGTCTCTACACCAACCCCACCCTCCCCCCCGACAATGGACGAAAGAAAGTGAAAAAAAGAATGAAAATATAGGCATGCATGTTCTCTTTTTGGACAATCATCACTTTACTATTTGGTGGCCTGCTTCTCAATACAATAATGTCTTCTTCTCTCTCCTCTCAATTAATCTTCTTTTCCTTTGTCTCTATCACAAGGAAACCACAAAATTCTCAAAAACTTATTCTTGATTTTGTTTTTGTTTTTGTTGTTGTTGTTACACTGTTGAATCGAAAAAATTGGTGGCTTTTTTCCGAATGTGAAATTGGGGTTCACCGGAAGAGCCTTTGAGGAGAAGAAAAGGACCAAATGATTGCTTTTTGTTAGCAATTTTTTTTGGGGGTTTTCTTATCCTTCACTTCTCTGAGATCTGGTGCAGTGGATTACAGCAGTTTATTGTGGGAGCTGCACTTTGAATGACTTAGAATGCAAGTGTATGTGAAATTGCTTTCTTGAATCATGCTCTTTGTTCTTAATTATGAGTGTTGTATTGCTTGTTTGTTGGAAAGTTCCAGCTCAAATGGGATCATCAGTTGGGTCTCTATCAAGCTCTATTGCTCTTAAAATTATTAGTAGGGTCCATGCATTTGTTGGGATTGTGTATAAGATCTTGAATTGCATATCAGATATGTAAGGAAAATTAGGTTCTTTGCTTTTGGTGAATTAGTTTGGGAGTGATAATCCTCTTTGGCTAACCTCAAGAAATGGGTATTGTATTCCATTTAATGCTAGTAGCAGTTTTATATGATTGTATCTCTTTAATTTAGTATTATTGGTGCTTTGCTGGATACCCAATTTTATTCTTCTGATTTAAGACAAGGGTTTGGTATTAAATTGTTTAAATTGAAGTGAGTAATTGAACTCTGTGTACTAGTTTTGTAGGAAATACTTGGATGTTATGCTCAATGTTATCTGCAATCTGCTAGTTCTTGGCTTCTTGAATTCTTTGTTCTGTTTGTCAGTTATTTGTCTTTCTGAGATACTAAGAATGCAACATGTAATGAGTGAGTTCCAAAAATTTTTACTTACCTCTTCTTTTTTCTATAGGAGGATTATCTATGAATGAGGATAGGCTAATTAGTCATGGACTTAGACTTTGACAAGTATTGTCTGGTAGATGGAAGTCCTACAACTGTCTTACCAGCTCCTAGGTGTCATTCAAAAGTTGCAAATAGTAAACCATGTGGAAAGCCCAAATATGTAAACGAGGTTCCAAGCATCAACACAGACTTAGATATTAAATTTAGTCACTACCAAAGTGAATCCTGTAGAGATTTTCGATCACAAAGAGTGAGTAAAAGATGTAATGAAGTGCAGAGGAGAGGGTCAATATATCAGAGTTCCAAAGAAGCGTGTTTATTTCACAAAAGTGATGCTGCTGTTGAGAGGAAAAAGATTGAGGTATCCCAAGGAACTGAATCTGCACTCTCTTTTGGAATAATTAATTCGTTGTGTATTTCGGATGAAGATAACCTTCTAGAGGAAGATAACAGATCCTCATTAATGTCCCTTTCAGAACAAAGTACACCCTCAGTTTATGAAAGCCAGGTAGATTTGTGCTCCTATGATTCCATGATCATGGATGAATCTGTCTCGACTCCTGAAAAAGATGCAAACATCTCACAGGAAAAAGATCTAGCTGTCAATCTGCATGAGCCATTATCTAAGAGTATAGCTTTTACCCGTTCACCTGCTAGATCAGAGTGCGATGGCTCTAGAGCTAGCAGTTCAAAGGCTCGAATTAATCATGTGAAAAAGATTCTTGACCCCTTCGTAAAATCTAAGTCTAAGAAAAGTCTGTTGAGTAGCTCCAGCCATCTTTCTAGCATCAGTCGCAGCATAACGGTTCGCAAATCTCTGCTTAGTGCAGAGAAAGGAAACGATGATTCGGTTCATCAGTGTTCTCCAGCACACCTCCATGGTGTTCTCAAGTTGGGAACTAAGCATGGGGTGCCATTTATTCACTTCTCAGCCACATCAATAGAAAATGTTTATGTGGCTAAAACATGGAAATCAGAAAATGCTTCAACTTGGGTTTACACCTTCCATTCACTTCCTCATGGGAAAACACATGGTACTAGTGGATGGGGATCGAAAGAAAGTTACAGAGAATCGTCTATGGTTGGACAGATGAACGTCTCATGTCATCAGTATACGGAATTTAAAGGCGTTGGAGAGTTGAAAGATTTCATGGTAACAGAATTCCTCTTTTATGATATCATTCATTCTCGGAAAACTAGATCTTCTCAGCCTCCTCTCACAGCAGCGAAACTGCACCCAGAGCTGGAAATTGCAGCCATTGTTATGCATGTTCCATTGGAAAAGAGAGAGTCTCTAAAATTTAAGAGTGGAGACAAGAAAAATGACGAGACACCTCCGAACTTGCTAGATCTCTTTCAGCTCGGGAAGGCAATGGAGCACATTCCGGACACTTCAAGTTCTGGAAATATGCACGTTGTGATCCCTGCTGGAAACCATGGTTTGCCTGTTACTGAAAGTTGTGGCCCATCACCTTTACTGGATAGATGGAGGTTAGGTGGAGGATGTGATTGTGGTGGCTGGGACATGGCGTGCCCGCTTAATGTTTTAAGCAATCCAACGGTTAAGATTGCTGCAGGCCAGCCCCTGATTGACAATCAGAATCCAACCCAACTATTCTTTCAGGTATTTTCCTGATTATCTCATGCCTTCACTGTAAATTTTGTGCGATCATTTGCAATTCATATCATATGATTCTATGATTAAGCCTAATCTGATATCTGATGCTTCGAATTGAAGGCTAACTTAACCTGCTTTCTCATAGAAAAGAATCTAGTCTTGAATTTAATGATTTATCAGGTTCTTAACATGTTATGTTGTTGCACTATTTCAATGCTTTTGAATTCATGTCTTTAATTTCATCAAAAACCTGATCACATGCCTATTCGATGGAAGGTTTTTACCTCCTTTAATGAGTTCAATTTACACACGTGTGCTTAAAAACTTCTGAAAGGAGTTTTATACCTATATATCCATAATTATATCCACATCTGTGTACACTTAAAGATCAATGCAAGTATGCAACCTTGGTTCGTTTAAAACATAGAGTGGAGGCAGAATAAATGCCATATTTTCACAGATTCTACGTAACTTATGTTTTGCAGGGAAGAAAAGACGATACGCCAGCTTTTACAATGAGGATGATCGAAAATGGGAAGTATGCAGTGGATTTTCATGCACAATTATCAACATTGCAAGCATTCTCCATCGGTGTTGCTACATTGCACACTGCCGAAGCCTCCACCATTTCCGGGCTGGATAAAAGAAAACAAATGGTTCAGAGTGATTCAGTGAAGGCATTGGCGAAGGAGGGAATAGAAGTAATGTTAGATGCAGTAGGAATGGAAGAGAAACGTAAGGTTAACAAGATGGAAGAAAAGCTACAATCTTTAGCACTCAATCCACCATTCTCTCCAATTGCTCGAGTATAGAACCAATGAAGAGCCCAAGATTGCATCTAGTTTTTTTTAATAGCCAAATTTCAAGAAACATTATACTGTTGATATTCTTGGTAGAGTATATAGATTAGGAAGGATTATTGGTTAGTTAGTGGAGTATATGCTTAGATTGGGCCTAGAGGGCATTTATTTTATTATATTTTTTTTTGTAATTTAAGGTGGTGGGGGTGAGGGGAGAATGTATATCTGGAATAGTTAGTGAATGGAGTTGTAGTTGTTCCATAAATGAAAGTAAATCCATCTCTTAGCTAGCTTTCAATGTTTGAACTGTATTTTGTAGTATTTAATTTATAATAAAAGTTGTGTATTCAAATTAGTTACTAAAACTGGCAGACCGGTCCATAAATGATGTACACTCACAATACACCGATTGGCAGTAGTTCCCTTCATGAATCATGACCACAATCTCATGGGTGGGCTTCTTTAATTAGTAAAGAGGTCTATGCATGACGGGATCCAATAAAATATATATTTTAACGACAATTAAGTATACTTTATCTATATAATACGTATACTTTAACATGTCAAGTATACTTCATGCATCATTCATCATACTTTAAAAAAATATACTTTAACAACCATTAAACATATACTTTATCTATATAAGTCTCACATAAACAACATCTCATAAGAGACTTTGTCTTTTTAATTATAAAATTATAATGTAAGAAAAATTAAGGATAAATTAGTAATTTAAAGAGAAAAAATAAATAAAATAGTTGAGAATGACTAATAAAATGTAAAATACTCCCCCGTCCTTCACTAACGTATTTATTTTCCATTTTGGGTCGTCCACTTTAAAGTATCTATTTTTTCATTTTTTAGCAAAATGGTCCACACATGGCCACCACCCCCAACTACTCCCCACAAATACAACTATTCACTTTATATAAAATATTAATACTTCTTAATCCACGTATAAAAAACAAACAAATATAATATATTTATTATTGAAGAAAAAACGGAGGGAGTTGTATGTTGCCACTTTAGAGTGTAAATATATTTCGATACCAATGAGAATGGAATGCGTGCAGAATATTTTGAAACTTTATGGAGTAAAATATCATCTCAATTTAGTAACTTTACACTACTTTAATTACAAAAAAATGGATGAAATTTTTGTTTCAAAATTTTATTTAATTTAATACGGATTATTATCTATACATTTTTTTTAAAAAAATTATAAATATACTCCATGTGTTCAGTTTGAACGCTAATGTTTACTTTTTGTACGGAGATTAAAAAATATAGAATTTTAATGTGTTGTGAAGTGAAAGAAATAATAATATTTTAATATACGATGAATAGTTGTATTAGTGTTATTTAGATCATTTATAGATATATTGATTGTTTTATGTGGTCTCAATTATTATAAAAGGAAATGCAAACTTTATAATGAAACGTCCAAAATGAAAATGCGTAAGCGTTATGATGAGATGAAGGTGGTATTCATTTACTTTGTTCAAGTAGATTAATAAATACTCCCTCCATCCCAGATTTATAATATGTGTTGGAATTGTAGATACATAATTTAAGAAAAAATTTTAACCAATTTTATTGACTTATTAGGGGTATTGTAGTATTTTTTAGTTAATAAGTAAATTGTAAAGTATGTTATTTGTGTTGCGTGAGATATGTATTTGAAATTAAAATAACTTTTGAGAGTATTGGTTGATGTGAAGTTTTATTTTTTGAATGGTAAAGATACGTGTGAGATTGACGAAAATAAAAAGTATGAAAATAAGTGTGGAATAGAAATAATATTATATTTTACGTGGGTACTTGTATTAGTAATTGTAACCATACATTAAAATATATTATATTTTATGCATTGTTAGGTAATTGTATCAGTAAAGTATACTCCATCCGTCCAGAGATGACATTGGGATGGTGCTGGAGGTGCCGTCGCATAGGTCCCACCCGATGAGGGCCCCCAATTTTTTTCTATTATCTATATATAGATTGAAAATATGTATATAAATACCTAATGTCTTAATTGAAATCACTTTATTATCTTTTTCGCATTAACTATGTTTGAGTTTTTCCGCACAGAATATCCTATGACATTTTAATATGATATGTCATTGCCATCTCTTTATAGATTGACGCGTGACATGAATGAAAAATCTAATCCTTTTATCCATGGAGTTTATACATTAAGTTAAAATATATTTTATTTTTTTTCTCATTACGTGTCACTAGCAAACAAAATGACACAGAAAGTTTGACATCAAAGTATCACAATTTTCTTTTTATTTCTATTTTTTTAAAAATTTCATTTGTTATAGTTAGAAGTGGTAAAATTTAACATAAATATTTAACTTTATTTGATAAGTTACTTATAAAATTTTTTATTTCTTTTAATTTTTCACACCATCCTTCTTCTTCTATCGTTCTTTTTTTAAATCTTTTTTAATTACTTTTTATATGAAATTTGTTAATAAAAAGCTGTATGATATTTTATTAAAAAATATTTAACTTTATTTTAATTAATAAGTTAATTAATTGTATTTAATGTGAAATTTTCTTATTATAATTATATATTGTATTTTATATATTTAACAAATATAATTATATATATATTTCAATTTTATTTATTTTATGTTTTTTTAGAATAATAAATGGCCTAAATTTTTTTTTTTTGGCACAAGGCCCATGAAATTAATGGGCCGTCCCTGCCTCCGTTCTCTTGAAAAGTATGTTTATTTTTTCCACGTAGATTAATGAGTATAATAATTTAATGTGCAATAAGACGAGAAAAATAATTTTTTAATGTATAATGAGAAGTTGTATTAATGTTGAGTATGCAATTTATGTATATATTAGGTTGTGTATAGTAATATTTTGTGATGGGTCAAATTAATCTAAAAAAAGAATATTTTATATTGTTAAGAACGAAAATAAAAATATATATAGAGGAAATATACCACATCGGATAGTTTGTGTCCCCTTCATTTTATTTGTGTATATTAAATCTAATTATTTGAGTGAACCATTAAAGCTATCATCTATTAAGCCTCGCATAATTGCCTGTTTGCCATAGTTCGCTCTCCCGTTATAACAATAAACGATTTACTGCCCCCAGGGCATAGCTCAAGTGGTAGAGGGGGTGGAAAGGCCTTCCAGTGGTAGAGGGGGGTAGAGGGGGTGGAAAGGCCTTCCAGTGGTAGAGGGGGTGGAAAGGCCTTCCAGCTGAGCTTGGTTGCTGCAGGGTGGGGGGTTCGAATCCTGCCTTTGACAAGGGTGCCTTTGACAAGGGTGGGGGTTCGAATCCTGCCTTTGGCATGGATTTGGCCCCTTGCAGTGAGCCCTCTCTATAAGCCACTTGAGGCACATCCTGCGATTTACCTCCTCCACCAATCCCCAGGGCAGGGCGGTGGGGGCCCCTAATGGTGGGTTACCTCCTCCACCAATCCCCAGGGCAGGGGCGGTGGGGGCCCCTAATGGTGGGGTACACCATAATAAACGATTTACTAAATTTTTTTTTTTTTTTTAATGAGTAAATCTTGGCATTTCACACCATCTATCTTCTACTTCGTCGGAGGAAGCCCTCGCATCCTGATTTACCAGAAAACTTCTGAGAATGAAGAACTAAAAATAATTTCTCTATCAATTAATTAAAGCTTGCAAAATCCAAATTAAAGTTCGAGCCTTTTTCATCATTTTTCTGGGTTTTCTAAAAAAAGCTGGAATTTACTTGTATGTTTTCAGTATACTCTAGACAGGAAAAAAACCAGCTAAAATATGGCTACTGCGAGAGTGCCAGAGAATCTGAAAAAGGAGCTTGCTTTTGCGGTTAGAAGCATTCAATGGAGCTATGCAATTTTCTGGTCTATTTCTGAGAAACAAACAGGGTAAGTTTTCCATCTTAACTCCAAATCCACCCCAAAATGAATTCAGAATACACATCCCAAAACTGGGTTTCCTTTGAGAAACTTCTTGATTTGATGGTGTAATGGTATTTAAGCTTAAGAACAAGATTTGTTTCTTTAGCTAAACCTTTACCAGTTGACTATTTAGAAAATCCACCGTCAATGCAGATTATTCGCATGTCTATCTGATTTCCATGGGCCCGTTGTATTAGGACTTGCTTCTTTATTGAATTTGTACTAAATCTCTAAGATTGGATCGTACATTTTTTGGATCAAGAAAACATATTCCAAAGAATCAGTATATGCATCCTAGTAAAGAATTTTTCCTCAGCGTTGACTAATCCATGTTCTAGAACAAGAATTTCTGCTGTATTTTCTTGAGCTAGTGCAGCTTTCTGATATGTTTATGGGTGAGTTCAGGGGGATATGGTTGTCATGCTCACAATGTTTCAGTGTAATAATTTCTTTAGGGTTTTGGAATGGGGTGATGGATACTATAATGGAGATATTAAAACAAGAAAAACAGTTCAAGAGGTCGAGTTGAATGCAGATCATCTGGGGTTGCAGAGAACCGATCAGCTCAGGGAACTGTATGAATCTCTATTACAAGGTGAAGCCACCCCACAACCTAAGAGGCCTACAGCTGCATTGTCTCCCGAAGATCTCACTGATGCAGAGTGGTATTTCTTGGTCTGCATGTCCTTCGTGTTCAATTTTGGCCAAGGGTAATTCTCTCAATTGAAGAAAACCCCTTTCTAACTCTGTTCTCATTACCAAGTTTTTCTACTTTGAGTCAGAGTGACCTATTATAGTGTAATCTGCTATTTGTTGTTTACTAGAATCTTTAGTTTTATCACTAGTTTGTTTGTAGCTGTGTGATTTCCTTTGAATTGCAATTAGAGCTGGTGTGTGCTTTTGTTTTCATGTGCTGTTTTTCCTTGACTGTTGTTACTTCACCGAGTTTGTATGTATGCTTGTTTTGTTAAGTGGTAGAAAGAAAAAATGACTCACCATGCTGAATGATTGGGGATTTAAGGTTGCCAGGAAGGACATTTGCAAAAAATGAAATGATCTGGCTGTGCAATGCTCACAATGCCGACACCAAAGTTTTCTCTCGTTCTTTACTCGCTAAGGCAAGTGAAACAGCTTCGATTTTATCAGCGTCGTGTAATGTATGTGAATGTGCACTCTGATGAATTAATTAGAAAGTTTTCTAACCGCTTGTTGCTTCTCGTATGCTCATCAATTATTCTCGCTACTGGACTTCCATTGCCGCATCTAGAGTGCGTCATTTCAGGTACTATTACATGTTCATGAACCGAAAACCTTACACATTTTTAACCTTGACATCACATGTTTTTGAAAGAGGGCTTTGTTTAAAAGACTCTGTTTTTAACTTGCAGACAGTGGTGTGCTTTCCGCATTTGGGAGGTGTACTTGAGCTCGGAACGACTGAACTGGTATGCGCACTTGTCCAGCTAAAATGGTTCCCACTTGTACACTGATGTTTTTGTCATTACAAACCTATTTAATTTGCTTTCTTAAAGGTTCCAGAGGATCTGAATCTGATTCAGCATGTTAAAACATCGTTCTTGGAGAGTTCTTTGGATAGTGTTACAAAGATTCCCAACCATGGCTATAATGCTACCACAGAAACCAAAAACCTCATCTATGAAGTGCTTGATTATCCTAATATTCCTGAAAACAATCTTGATCGAAATTTGATGGAATCTTGTTCTCCCAATAACAATTCAGATGATTTTGCAGACAATCTACTGAGAGACGAATCAAATTTAGGAGAAGAAATCAGTAATGGTCCCAACAATTCTCTGAGTTCCAGTGATTGTGTATCTCAAACTCATGGAAATTCGGAGTTTAATGTACCATTTTTAGATGGAAAGAAAGCAACTGATAATTGTGTGCAAGATGGTCAAGAATGCAACCAGCAAAATCATGCTTCGTCTTGCTTAAAGGGCGAAGATGTTCATTATCAGACTGTACTTACCAGTCTTTTGAAGAGTTCACACCAGTTGAGTCTGGGCTCTTGCAGGAACGGCAACAGAGAATCGAGCTTTACTAGTTGGAATGACAGAAGATTGTGTAGCCATTTGCCCCAAATTGCATCTCCACAATGGTTATTAAAGAAAGTACTCTTTGAGGTAGCTAGAATGCATGAAGATTTCCGGATCATATCTGCTCAACAGAACTGCAAAAAAGATGACCTATCTAAACGAGAAGTTGATGAAGATAGAAACCATGTCTTGTCTGAGAGGAAACGGCGAGAGAAAATGAATGAGAGATTCACAGTTCTTGGATCATTAGTTCCTTCCGGTGGAAAGGTGCCTAATGTTTAATTTTAAGAATAGCCTCTAATGAAACACATTTATGAACTAAAGAAGATTTACTGTGTTTCTATTGCAGGTTGACAAAGTATCAATACTTGATCATACGATAGAGTATCTGAGTGAGCTTGAGAGAAAGATCGAAGAGCTTGAATCTTACAAAGAAGCAACGGAGCTAGAGTCAACAAGACAAGGTAAACCTCGTGATGCCATTGAAAGGACCTCTGACAATTATGGCCAGAAGAAAATTGAAAACTTCAAAAAACTACTCTTGAACAAGAGAAAACCTTATGATGCCGAGAAAATGGGAGCTGATAATAAACGAGTGCACTTGAGCTCTTCAGTAGACACTATAACTGTCAGTGTCAATGACAAGGATGTTCTGATCGAAGTGAGATGTTTGTGGAGGGAGTCAGTGTTGGTTGAAGTGATGGAAGTTTTAACCAAACTACATTTGCAGTCGCAAACGGTTCAATCTTCCAACACTGATGAAATTCTCTCCTTGTCTATCAAAGCCAAGGTTTGTCCTCGTCATTAACATGTGATTATCTGCATTTCAAACTGCACTTGTCAGTTCATGATAATGTGGTTGAAACTTTTCAACAGTGTACATGTTATATTTGCTGCACTGCACGTTGTGAACGAGTAACGACATGGTGACTTTAACATGTGATTATCGGCATTTCAAACTGCACTTATAAGTTCATGATAATTCGGTTGAAACTTTTCGAGAATGTGTTGTATTTGCTGCATAGCATCGTTGTGAACGAGTAACGACATGCCGATTTTAACGGCAGTTCTTATGTAATTTACAGATCAAGGGAGGTAAAAGTGCATCAGCTGGTGCAATCAAGCAAGTTCTAGAGAAAGTTATCAGCAAATGTTGAAGATCATGCTGACAAATTTGAATGTATTGTTATCTTTTGTGTAAAAATAGTATTAACAACTTCAATGTGTAGTTTGCAGGGAGTTTCCTAGTATAGTCCATGGAACTAATATTTTGTCTGGGTTAACGTAGAATCGAGTTTCATAGCTTAAGACTTGTAATATATTTATTTAGATTCTTTTAATTTTTAGTCAAATTGTAATATTGTTTGTTTGTTGGAATAATAAAATGGGAGAAATGGTCCAAATCGGAATATTGATGGGGAAGACTGTCCAATTTTATAATCAATTAAAAGAATTTAAGTCTACTATATTTGTTGTAAACAATAGTGAGGATTGCAGGGTAATGAATTGGATTAGTTAGTTAAGTTTGTGCAAGATAGTCAATTACACAAGATAGTTAAGAATCAACAAATTTAACAAGCTCAAAAATCTGGTCGTGTAGCTCTGTTTTTGGCGGTTTCTTTGAGGTTTTAACGGACTATTTCAATTCGTTTATCAACTTAGAATCATAGATGAGATTCCAGACTTTACATTAGTGTGTAAAACGGTTATTTTGCAAGTCGTTTATAAGCTCAAAACAGCTCACGTTAAAGGCAGTTGATCATAATTTTCTGGTTCACATTTTTCATTATTTTATCAAATTTGATGTACTTTATCTATTTTTTGTGTGATTCGTTCCCTTGTAATCTATCTATAGTAAAGAAGCTCATACATCCTAAAATTGGATGTTGATCTTATGATTGAACTACTATAATTTGATGAAATCTTGTTACTTTTCTTTCAATATATCTTAAGATGGTCATTCAGAGAAAAATTAGACATTAAGTAACCATTAAATGTTATTATAGATCAATCCCTTTCAATTGCCACAAGATCACACATATAATCATACAACACTTTCAAATCTCAATCATATATAGATCAAATAATATCATGAATATCTAATCGAAGAGAGAATTAAAACTATTGAGACTCTAGCAACTATCTTGTGTCTTCACAGATTACTCAATCACACCAGAAGATTACACTCAACACTCTCACGGTTGTAGATTTGATTAACATACACACTCACTCAAAGAAACAGTAAAACAAGATGAGAAAAGAATAGAATACTCAAGAGGATTATAGTGGTTCGATCTTAAAGATAAGATCTACATCCACTGTGGGGAAAGAAAACTCTTATTGATTGATGAATACACACGATGAAGAACTGATTCAATGAGCTTTCAAGATTGCTCAATAATCAACTGCAAAACTAGCAGAAGAAGAAAATGAATGTAGCTATCTATCTACCATGCTTAGTGTGTGAGCCTTTTATGTTGATTCCCTCCACATAACTGACTTCCATGTGCACCAATGAATGATCACACCTCACGTGCTTACTGGCCATCCAACTGAAAGGATCACATGCTCACAACTAACCAAGTAACAGCTGCTAACAAATAAAAACTGATCCATCCTTCACATGTGATCACAAACTGACGTGTTGACTTGCAGTTGTTCAAACTGACTTAATATCACGTGTATAACTCATGCATCACGTTCACTAAGTTCTTCAGACCCTTAGCTTCACAGTAACACCTCATGCTCACAAGATGAATCAAAATTTACACACCATTCTTCAACATACTCCACCTTAAATCATGTATCCATCTTCAAACATGATTGCTATCTTCCCCCACTTCTTACTGCTCTTATTGAGCAGTACTCCAGACTTCAGTTCACATCCCAACTAAGCCTAAGCTTAGTTCAAATTTAGAACTAGGCAAGGCCTTAGTTAGACAATCAACAGGATTGACTGAGGTGTCAATCTTATACACCTTCACAGCTCTACTTTCAACAAGATCTCTTACAAAATATATCTTGACATCAATGTGCTTTGTTCTCTCATGATAACCTTGGTGCTTTGCCAAGTGAATGGCACTCTGGTTATCACAGAACACCTTCACTGTTTCTTGCTTTACACCAAGCTCTTCCAGCATACCACTAATCCATATACCTTCCTTAATAGCTTCAGTCAATGCAACAAATTCAGCTTCAGTTGTGGACAATGCTACAATGGATTGATGGCTGGCCTTCCAACTTATGGCAGTCCCATAAAGAGTGAAAATGTAACCTGTTAATGACTTTCTAGTATCCATATTTGCAGTAAAATCTGCATCACCATAACCACATAGTATTTCACAGTCTTGGTTGCTTTTCTGAAACTTTAATCCCCTACTGACAGTGCCTTTTATATACCTCATGGCCCATTTTGCTGCTTCCCAATGCGGTTTACCAGGAGATCCCATGAACCTACTTAATACAGTTAGTGTAAAAGCCATGTCTGGCTTACAGTAGATCATGCAACACATTAGAATTCCTACTGCACTAGCATAGGGAGTCTTGTCCATTTCAACAGCTTCTTTTGTAGACTGTGGGCCCTGCTGTAAAGTCAACTTTACACCTTGTTCAAACAGAGTAGTGACTGTCTTACACTCATCCATATTATATCTCTTCATCACCTTTAACAAATAAGCTTCTTGGTTGAGCATTAAGGTTCCACTGATCCTGTTTCTATCAATTGACATTCCAAGGATCATCTTGGCTTCCCCAAGATCCTTCATGTCAAATTCAGCTTCCAACATCCTTTTCACTTTCAGAATACCATCTATTGTATGACTAGCTAATAGCATATCATCAACATACAATAAAAGATATGTGAATAGACCACCTTCCTCCATATAGTATACACAACTATCATGTAAGCTTCTCTGGAATCCACACTTAACTATATACTCATCAAATCTCAAGTACCATTGTCTTGGACTTTGCTTAAGACCATAGAGTGATCTTTAAGCAAACAAGCTTTGGCACTTGAGCTCTGAAGTTCAATGCCTTCTGGTATGGTCATGTATATTTGCTCTTCTAACTCCCCATGTAAAAAAGCTGTTGTAACATCCATTTGATGAAGCTCAAGATTCCATTGTGTAACTAATGAGAGAATGATCCTTATAGAGCAATGTTTGACTACAGGTGAGAATATCTCATTGTAGTCAATCCCTTCATTCTGTGAAAATCCCCTTGCTACTAATCTTGCCTTGAATCTAGGTTTTTCCCCTTCAACTGTAGATGGTTTCTTTCTGAAAATCCATTTACAACTTACTAATTTATGCTGTTTTGGCTTCTCCACTATATCCCATGTGTGATTCTTATCCAGGGATAAGAGCTCTTCTTGTATGGCCATTATCCACTGACCACTATCAACACTAGTTATAGCTTCCTTGTAATTCCTAGGTTCAAGAGATTCAACTTCAGAGGCAGTATACAAGGCATATGAAACAAGATCAGCTTGGATGTATCTGGCAGGTGGTATTATCTCTCTTCTTTGCCTATCTCTGGCAAGATGATAAGTGTTTTACTCTTCTTTGTTACTGTCACCACCACTTGCTGCCTTGTAAGGCTCCACCTGAGGGTCAACACCTTGATCAGAACCTTCTACAGCTTTGATTTTCTCCAATAGTGGCATCCTTCCTTCATCAAAAGTGACATCCCTACTGACTAGAATCTTCTGTTGTTCTGGACACCATAGTTTATATCCCTTTACCCCAGGTGGATAACCAACTAGTACACATTTCAAAGCTCTTGGTCCAACTTTCTTTGCTTTATATGAGAATAAGTAAGACAACCTATTACCTTCAAATTACTGTAATCTGCAGGTTTACCACTCCAAGCTTCCTCTGGAGTTTTGAAGTTCAGTGGAGAGGATGGACATCTATTTATGAGAAAAGCTGCTGTAGTAACTAATTCCCCCCAAAAACTCTTTAGAAATCCTCCACTACTGATCATACACCTTACTATTTCCAGAATAGTCTGATTCATTCTCTCTGATGTTCCATTTTGTTGTGGAGTTAATGGAACAGTCCTATGTCTTTTAATTCCTCTATCCTTACAAAACTGATTGAACTCATCTGACAGATATTCCAAGCCATTGTCAGTCCTTAAGTACTTTAGTTTCTTATCAATTTGGTTTTCAACCTCAACCAGCCACTCTTTGAACTTAGTGAAAGCTTCATCTTTGGACTTCAGTATATAAATCCACATTTTTCTTGAATAATCATCAATGAAGGAGATGAAGTATTTTCCACCTCCTTTTGTAATGTTCTTGGCAGGCCCCCACAGATCAGAATGGACATAATCCATCACAGATGAGGAACTATGTTCTCCAACACTAAATTTTAATCTCTTTGCCTTTCCCATTACACAATGCTTACACTGATTCAAACTAATGGAAGTATGGCCACACAATAGGTTCTGTTTAGCTAACTCCTGTAGCCCCCTCTCACTAATATGATCTAATCTTCCATTCCATAGGATAGAGATCTATTTTACTAGTGGTACATGCTTGTGCAGTGATAGTGCTACCACAGAGAAAGTATAGATCATGTCTCCTGATACCTTTCAAGAATATATTATTTCCCTTTGTAACAGTGAGAAAACCATCTGTAAACTGAAAACTATATCCCATGGAATCAAGATTACCAAGAGAAATTAGATTTCTTCTTAGATTAGGAACATATCTTACATCATGAAGCATTCTTACTGTACCATCAGATATTTCAAGCTTGACAGATCCAATTCCCATGATATTACATGTTTGATTGTTTCCAAGAAGTACAGAGCCACCATTCTGATGTTTAAAACTAATCAACCAATGCTTGACAAGTGTCATGTGAAAGGTGCAACCAGAATCAATTACCCACTCAGAGGAGATCTCAGATGCAGTGACTGTCAATACTTCAACAAAATTTGTAGCATCTTCTTGTGCTGGAGCAGTTTGTTTTGCTTGGTTTTGTTGATCAGCTCTTTCCCCTTTTCAATGCCTTTACCTTTGCTAGCTTTCCACTTGTAACAGTTTCTTCTCATATGGCCAGGTTGGTTGGAGTGATAGCACTTTCTCACTTCACCTTCTTTAGCATGCTCTCTTTCTTTCTTGTCCTGCTTATTTCCTTCAGAACCCTTTTTCTTCTTATTATTTCTCTTAGCTTGATTGTTCTTCTTGACAACCAAACCTTCTCATCCAGAACTCTGAACACCATCAGTTACTAGCTGTAATTCTCTAGACTTGAGTGCAAGTAATACATTGTCAAACTTGATGGTGCCATGATTACCATATAACAGAGTATCTTTGAAGTTTTGGAAAGATCTTGGAAGTGCTGTCATCAACATAAGGACCTTATTTTCTTCTGTTATTTTTGCATCAACACTTTCAAAGTCATCTATAATCTTAACAAACTCATCTACTTGATTCAAAATAGGTTTTCATCAATCATTTTATATGCATTTAATTTCTGCCTAATATGGAGTCAATTTGCCAAAGTCTTGACCATAAACATAGATTCTAACTTTTTCCAAACTCCAATTGCAGTAGTCTCTTTAGCTACTTCCGTTAAGGCCTTATCCCTAAACACAAGATAATGACAGAATGAGCTTTCCGAATTACCTCATGTTCAATCTGTCCCCTTACTTGCATTCCAGCTGCTTGTGGATCACTAAGGATCTCTATCTTGGTTCGTAGAGGTGGCAATAATGCATCAATGAGTCCTTGCTGAGTCAGAATGACCCTCATCTTCAATTTCCAGAGGGCAAAGTCTGTCTTCTCAGTAAGCTTTTCAATATCAAATCTGGCAGTGTTCATCTTCTTAGATTCAACTTCTTGAATTCCCACGGGACGGCGCCACTTGTTGAGACTCTAACAACTATCTTGTGTCTTCACAGATTACTCAATCACACCAGAAGATTACACTCAATACTCTCACGGTTGTAGATTTGATTAACACACACACTCATTCAAAGAAACAGTAAAACAAGATGAGAAAAGAATAGAATACTCAAGAGGATTATAGTGGTTCAGTCTTAAATATCTACATCCACTATGGGGAAAGAAAACTCTCTTATTGATTGATGAATACACACGATGAAAAACTGATTCAATGAGCTTTCAAGATTGCTCAATAATCAGCTGCAAAACTAGCAGAAGAAGAAAATGAATGTAGCTATTTATCTACCATGCTTAGTGTGTGAGTCTTTTATGTTGATTCCCTCCACATAACTGACTGCCATGTGCACCAATGAATGATCACACCTCACGTGCTTACTAGCCATCCAGCTGAAAGGATCACATGCTCACAACTAACCAAGTAACAGCTGCTAACAAACAAAAACTGATCCATCCTTCACATGTGATCACAAACTGACGTGTTGACTTGCAGCTGTTCAAACTGACTTAATATCACGTGTATAACTCATGCATCACGTTCATTAAGTTCTTCAGACACCCTTAGCTTCACAATAACACCTTATGCTCACAAGATGGATCAAAATTTACACACCATTCTTCAACAAAAACAAAATCATTTAAGTTCAAATCAAAACATTAATAAATTAAAAGAATAAAAATTCTGTCGAAATTTATAATCTAGTCTAAATCATCAATTCAATATGATTCAAACCTTTAAAATCCTAAAACTGTCTAAATGAAACTAGGTCATGCTGTTACAAGCAACAACTATGGTAATAGAATTAAACTTACCATTTAAAGAAAGAAGAAAAACCATTGTTGTAGCATAATTCTTCATCTTCTCTTTCTGTCTTGATGATCCTTCTCCATTATACTTTTCAAGTAGTAAACACCGACTGAGTATAAGAGATGATAGGTGAAAGGCGGATAAAGTGTAGAAATGAATGGCTGAGTGTAAGAGATGATAGGTGAAAGGCGGATAAAGTGTAGAGATGCATGACGAAAGATGATAGGTGTTATGGTTTAGAACCCTCGGGAGGGTATCATGATTTCAGGATGGTGGCATGGTATCCACGAATCAGGTTATGTTGATGCATGAGGGTATGAGATGTATTTATAGGTGGGAATATGGCTTTTAAGGCGTGTGAGTAGGGAGAAAGTAAGCTTGTGGTGCAAGAAAATATGAAAAAGGGCTAAGTTTTGGTTATTTTTCGAATTCTCATTAGCAGGTTGTGCGATCTCACCATTTTGATCATTACTTCCTCATTCTAATTCTGATCTAGGTAATTATTATACCAAAACAATCCTCTCTTCCTTGATAATTTACACAAGGAACTCGTGGAAATTCCAATGTTTGAATGTGGCACAAGTTGTGCTACCATGCAGAAATTTCGTGGACACATTCTGTTGGTTGGCACGATCTCTGCCAATAATTGGGATGAGTCGTGCCGCTATGAAGTGGCTCGTTTCATGCACGGTTGGCTCCTATTACAATTTTGCTTCACAATATGTTTTTTTTATCCTTGATTTCCAGCTAAAAATATGAAATAACACCTCAAATGCATTTTTAACTCAAATATAAGGAAAGTAAATGGTCTCACTCAATACCCCTAAATTTCTACTGTAATATTACAACCACTTAAAATATAAAATTACATTACATTTTAACTCAATTGAGCTGGTTAGCTGATCATTTAAGTCATTGATTTCAACATCTTTTATGCGGTACAACTTTGAAAGTCAAATACGTGTTATAGAGTTCCCGAACCGGTACATGATTTTTTTTTTCTTTTCGTTATTTTGGTTATTACTTCCTTATTTTGGTTATTACTTCCTGTACTGTAAAGAATTTTACACATTTTATTTTCGTCCATTTTAAAAAGAAAAATATTACCAAGAAATGGAAACATGAAATCACTCCATTAACATCAAAATAATCAATTATCACTCTCATTTACATGTAACACATTTTATAACTAATTTATTTGATACACATAATATACTTTATAACTAATTTATGACAAACACTTGTATGAATTGAGTTCATAGATAAACTCTGATTTACCTATTAGTACTCTTTAATACATGAAAAATCACTCGTTAGAGGGATAAACTATTACTCTTCTGAATAAAAAATATTGCTCCTCAAAATTTTGTATCCCGATTTACATATTATTCTTTAGTAACATGATAATTTACTCTTTAAAAAGATGAACGGTAACTCTTATAAATGAAAAATATTACTTTTCAAATTCTAATATATATTGTGATTTTTTATAGATATTTAAAAGAGTAATAATTCATCTCTAAAAAGTAATTTTTTTATTTAATAAAAATAATTTTACAAAAATTGAGTGCAGGATGAACCGAGTTCATACTAGACTCACTCTTATAAATTTATTTATAGTATTTAAAATTCAAATTCTACATTATCCCCTTAAAATTAATAAAGCAATTCAAAACACAAGTTTTTTTTTTTAAACTTTGTATATATAGTAACTACGCATATTCCCAAGGTCAATAAAATTAGCAAAAAAATTATATCCTTAAACTTCGTATCTAGCTAGATTATTCGGAGACGGATGGATTAGTACTAGTACTTCCATTCCATAAATGTTTTTGTATTTTTATGTCATTCATCCCATAAAAGTTTTTTAAAAAGGTAAAAAATTCAAAATAATTGACCTCCTCAATACATTTTATTTAAAAAAAATACCACTACGTAACACAATTATTATACTTCATTTTCATTTAACAAAAGATATCAAAATATCCTAAAAGTAACCATTTTTTAAATTATATTAGTGTGTTGACTACCTATGGCTACCTCCGTCTACCACAAACGTATACATTTGTTTTTTTCACATGGATTAAATAGTATTATTATTTAATGAGTAGTAAATAGTTATATTAGTGGGGTGTGTGAGTCCTATATATTAAATGTATTAGTAATGTGTGTGGATCCCATATGTTTTTAAAAGAAGAAATGTATATCTTTGGTGCGGACGCCCAAAATAGCAAAATGTATACCTTCCCAGCGAACAATGGGAGTAAATGATTTACCTTTCTATCAGCTTAAATTTTTAAATAATGTAGTAATTTAAAATGGTATTAAAGCTATTAAAAAAATTCCACGCATTAGAGTTTAGTTTTTTAGATGTTTGGTCATTTAAGAGTAGTAATTTTTTAGGCACTTTATCTTGAGTCGTTGGTGACATGGCACAGCTTGATATTTTTTTCTCTTTTTTTAGTGGTTTTTTTAAAATTAATTGTATATGTAAACAATTTATAGAATTAATTAAGGGAGTGATTGTACCCAAATATTTAAATACCTTTTTATAAATAATAAAATAAGATACCCAATTAAATTTTTAAATGCACCTCATTAATAAACTACGGTGAAATCTAAACCCTTTTGGACTCGTCTACGCTGCCCAGCTCGGAATAAGCCGTCTCTCAATATGTTCAAACAGGATATCGTATCATGGGCAAATTAATCCCATGGGCCTTCTTCTCGGTTATATTCAGGTTCCTCGATTTCTTGTTTCTGATACTGTTTTTGTTCAACATTTTTATGGGTTTAATCGCTTAGTGTTTTCCGTCTTTGTTCTAACTCAATTAGGTGTTTTGGAAATAAATTGGTACTTCTTATGTTTATCTGTGTGTTTTCTCCAAAAGAATTCACTGAGGAAACTATTATTCCGTTGTTTTGAGACATTACATGCTATTCTACAGAGGTTAACAAGTTTAATGATTTCTCTTGTTAAACGTTTAATTTGCAAGAAATGCCCCCTCTTGTACGGTTGTACCCACCCTCCACATCCCTCAGAAAAGAAACAAAAGCGACCTCAACAAAAATTGAATATGAGCTTTCTAGTTTTTCCTGTTGGTTAAATCATGGATTGTTGCAGGTTAAAATTCAGCTTAGCAAGTTTGAGGAATCCTTGATGATGAGAAGCGTAGCCCTCTCCGATTAGCATATCCATACAACGCATTATGAGCTTGTTTCGCGACTGGATTATTCAAACTTGCTTTGAGCGATTCAAGGTGAACGTTGGCAAAAACAAAAGCACGATCAAGCACATCTTCTCCATGGATTCTTAGTTGCGTGGCCTCTAACAACTCAAGAACTCAAAAGGCTTCATCCCAAGGGGGAACTTTGAATCCATCTTCGCCATCCTTAAACTTGTCGAACACATCTGCTATATTAACACAGTTACAGTGCAATTACTATTAAGCTTGTTTTTACACTTTTGGTTCCATTCTAAAGTGTTCACATAAAAGATCCGATAGTTTATTTGAATGAGAAAAGTTGTAATATTTGTTCCCATCCGAACGATTTCAGGACAAAGAATGCAACCTATGAGATTAATTTGAAACCAAGCTGATCTTGAACATATTTTTGTAATGATGAGTTGCATTTAGAAATATTTAGAAATTTAATTGAGTTATCTTATTTTATTATTTATAAAACGGTATTTAAGTTCAACTACACATAACCCATTGGGTAAAACGCGGGGTTAATTAAATGTGCAACTACGCATAGTACTCCATGTCAGAAAAACCAAAATATTATTAATGTGAGCCACTTAAGCAAATGAAAACAAGTCCACAATGGCCATATAATAAAGATTAAATGTGATTGCACATAATTATGTTATAAAGATGCATGCCATTATCATCCCTTTTACCTTTATATTACTTCTGAATTTGACCTTATCCATCCCTGTTCGGGTCGGGGTGGTGGTGGACTTGGATCGGCCGGAGCAAGGATGGGGTTGTACTGCATCCAACTGGCTCTCTCTGATTTCTATTCTGCACATCCTCATTGCAAAACATCCTTGCTTCTCTTCTCTAGACACTCCAAATCCGACGTAGTCGGGGCTGGCTCTGCAGGTTTGATCTCTCACCTTCTCTTTACTTTCCTTTTATCCCCGTTTTTGAATTTAACTAGCTTAAGTGGTTAACTGATTTTTTTATAAAATAGTAATCATCCGTCCCACCGGTTACTTTTTGTGCGTAGATTAAGAAGTATTATTATTTTATGTGTAGTGAGTAGCTGTATTAGTAGTGAGTGGTAGGTCACATGTGGTACATTTTTACTAAAAGTGGAAAATGAGGACATTTGGATGAAACACCCAATATATTAAAATAGTGATATTTTGGTGGGATGGAGAGAGTATAAAATATAAAAAAAAAAAAAACTCTTCCACCTGCAAATTTTTACTTACTTTTCATTTTGTGTAGTCTCAACTATTTTTGCACTTTCAATCAATATACAAATACACTAGCTAGACAGTTAACTTGAGATTAAAACTTTACTTACTTTTTATCTTTAAATTATCTAATTATCTTATTTTTTAAATTATCTAATTATCTTATTTTTTACATACGTCTGGGTAAGGGGAGTACTTTTTATTAAATTAATTAATAAAATATACTCCTTCCTTTCTAAAAAATGCGAACAATACCTTATAAAAATGAGAAACTTTTTTGTGAGACGGGTGCGAGACGGTTGACCCACCTCTAAAGTATGTTTATTGTAGAAATAAAGTATGCTTATTTATAGTTAAATATGTCAATAATAAATTATATTATAGCACGTTGTAATCATAATTTAATGCATAATCCAGCATACTTTAGAAAACATACTTTAACAACCATTAAACCTACTTTATCTAAATAATAGACATACTTTAACACGTCTCACAAATCGTCTCACAAGAGAATTTATCTATAAGAATATAAATTAAAGTAAATATTCACATTAAATTGGGACGGAAGAGTAACACGCTGCCTTGAATTGTTTCGAAGGCAGTCTATAAAAAACTTTCCTATAAAATTATCTACTAGGAATTAGAAAAACTTTTACTAAAACTCTTTACGGAGTATAGATGGAAAGCATGCATGGATGAGAACGAAGCAATACAACTATTCTTCTCAAAGATTCCAAGTCCATGGAGAGAGATGCTGATCCGAGAATATGAACCAGTCCCACTGGATTCAGTTTCCAGGAGGATGTCGTTTCTTAAGGCGAGGGAGAGTACAATTTTTTATTATCCGGATCAGATATCGATATCGGAAGATCAGGCCCATCACTTCTTCTTGACTTTGATGATTTGCCTGTGGGAGCCGGAGATGTGGGTACCAAACGGGCTAGCCACTCGTTCCCCAATAGCCGCTTTAGCTTAGTGTTCGGTTCTTACGACTGTGAGCTCTGAGCTTACATGATCTAACGTTCGAAAGAGGATCCGCTGCATGAAGGGTCGCTGTTCCGCGAGACGTAGAGTTTGATTCCCTTCTGTTAATTCAATATGCTCTGAAGCTTAGGTTAGCTGTACTCTCGTGTAGCAGTTAACGCTTGGTGGATAGGGCGAATTCCTTCCTTAAATAGATCGATTAGCTGCGAAGGGGCCTGCTTACCCACTCCCCTTCTTCTCATTGCCATTAAAATCTTCGCCAAACCAGACTTTAATATGATTGTACGTACATAGGAGAGTTATTAACAGAAAAGAGGGCAACATACAAATAGTATGGTAGTGACACCAGAAATTAGGACCACACATAATCGGAGAAAAACATGGATTAATTAGTCTGACATCGGCCCAAAAAAAAAGTTCTCATATATAAAATTAAATTGAAAAAAAATTTAAAATTTTTTTATTAAATCTACAAACACAAACACTTGTGCAAACCGACTTTACGGTGTAAAATTTGTGTTCTCCCCTATAATCCTATATATCTTATATATTGCTAGGGTGTTAAATTAAGGTGGATCACATAATTTACAAGAGTTTATAATGTAAACACAAATGATACTAACTCATCTACCAAATGCAAAATTTGAAAATACTTTTAAATAAAATAATATTAACAATTAAAATGAAAAAATTTATCAGATAAAATAAAAACAATTAATACAATGAAATAGGAAAAAAAGGCATTGTAGTACTTGGTGGATAATAAAAAATAAAAATGGAGAAAGAGAAAAATATTCTCCAATATACAGCCTGTCAAGTAGTGCTCACGCCAATTAATTGCAAGTCAAAACCTAATAATCTCTCCCACTCACCAAAATATTCTCATTATACTATATAGAGCTCTGCACCATTTTCGTGCATTATTTTCTGTTTTACACATTAAATAATTGACACATTAGATAGGAAAATAAATCCAACCATTGCCCATAAGATTTAAGGTTTATGATATAGTTTTTCTTTCCTATGTGTCGTCAATCCAACGGTATGACACAGGAGATGATGTACCAAATGACACAGAGAATCCTAGCCGTAATAAAATGTTTCATTCAAATGTCTTCATATTCCCTTCTTAGTAATAGCGCCCCATATATGAACACACCACTCACTATTAATACAACTACCTACTACACATATAATATACTACTTCTTAATTCACGTGCAAAAAGAAAATGAGGATTTATGATTGGGATGGAGGGAGTACTCTGAAAGTGTAGTGTGATAGGGTCCATTAGGCTGGGCCCATATGCGAGCCCAAAATTACGTCACGTGGTCCAAAAAAGAGCTAGAGCTCGCACTCCCCATCTGCAGCAGGAAGTGCCACAAGGAAGGAGCGAGCGAGTGGGAGAGACGCGCTCACTCACCTGGAGGAAGGCATTTCTTCCCTCTCCTCTTACCCACTTGCTCTCTACTCTCACTATCTCTCTCTACCGTCCTCTTACCTAGTTGCCCTTTACTCTCACTATCTCTCTCTACCCACTTGTTCCCTGTCTCTCCCTCAACTCTCCCACCACCCCGAGTCTCCCTACCTCTCTCTACACTCTCTCCCTCTCTCTACTCTCCTACCACCAAGTTGCCCACTTGCTACTCTCCTACTACCCAAGTGTCCCATTTGGGCGTGACCACCCTACAAGCCTAGTAGATATTTCATAAGATATCTACTAGAAGATAATCCTAAAAGATCTCTTTAATAGTCTCATGTGGCTATAGCATTTAATGCCTACAGTATTTGTAATAAATGTGATGTAACTTGTCGAAAGATCCGCGGATATGGATGACGATCACTACAAGAAAACTGTCAAAATCCAACGAAAATTAAATTCGTTGGAAATTTTAGAGTTTGGAAATTTTAGAGTTCCAACGAATTTTCCAATGAAACTTTAAATCGATGGAAAATTCCAGTAAAAATTTCCATGAAAATTTAAACCGTTGGAAATTTCTAATGCTAATTCCAATAGTCTAATAAACTATTAAAAATTTCCAACGAAAATTCCTATAAAACCTAAAACTGTTGGAAAATTCCAACAAAAATTCCCATATAAATTTAAATCATTGAAAAATTCCAATGTTAATTCCAATAGTTTGATAAACCACTGGAAATTTCCAATAGAAATTCCAATTAAACCTAAGCCATTGAAAAATTCTAATAAAATTCCATCGAAAAAAGAGACTTCAATAAATTTAAGTGTCAATATATAACATAAATTATATATTAGTTAAGTTGGTAAATTATAAGGTGATATACTCAAAAGGTCAAGGATTCAAATCAGAATAAATATTTTTTTATCGTTGGAAAATTCCAACGGAGTTTGAAGATCGTTGGAATTTATTCCAATGGAAATTCCAAGAGAAAATTCCGTTGGAAAAATATTTGAATCACTTTTAGATAAAAAAATTCTAACAAAAAAATATCGTTGGATTCCCCGTTGGATTTTTGAAACCGTTAGAAATATTGTTGGAAAAAGAGCATTCCAACGACCACTTTTCCAACAGAAAAAATTTGTTGAAATATCTGTTGGAATCATGAATTCCAACGGTATTTTTACATATTCCAACAATTTTTCGACGTTGGAATTCGGTAATTTTCTTGTAGTTGATGGCCACACACATTATAAGGAGTTCACTCCTAGAAAGAATACACAACAATAATTTCCACCTCCAAAAGGCACGAGATCGCCAGGAGGGAACCCTTGAGCACTCTTTAACTCGCTACCATTTTATTATGTTAGAATAGTGCGGATAATCCTCTCTCTTTACTAAAACAGCCACATTATACTCATCAGAAGGGATAATCTCGCTATCTATATTTGGCGCTAGAGAAAGGGCATCCCCTCTGCAACTCTAAGAAGTTATGGCGTCCAACTCTCACCAAACAAGCTCAAGTTCAAAGACTACCCAGTTTAAAGAAAATGAATCATCTCGCAGCAGAGGTCATGCCTATAAAGTGGTCGTAATCAAAGCACTGGATGAAGAAATGATGGTGTTGTAAAGAAGGCCGGATGAGTTAGAGAAAGGACAACAGGCTGGGGTGAGTGAACCACTTTTGGGTGGAAACTCATTCACACCAAACATCACCTCTCAACTATACCAACCGGAGGTGAATTTCCCGTCAATTGGCACATATGAAGGAAAATCTGACCACATGGTGCATCTAAAAAAGTTCATGACTTGGATGATCGCCCAAGAAAGCTCAGAAGCCACCAAGTGCCGGCTGTTCCCATTGACTCTCGGGGACACGACCTACACATGATACAACTCACTCTCCCCGGCCTCTATCGGTAGTTGGGATGAGCTCTCCAAGCTCATCCTATCTCGATTTTCCTATTTGATCCACACGAAGGACTCCAAGCTGAAGTTAGCCAACACAAAACAAGGTCCTGAAGAGTCCCTCCAAAGCTTCTTAAAAAGATTCAATGACCAAGAGACAACAGGATAAAAGATGAGTGATGAGACATACACCGTGCTGGTTACTGCCGCCTTACGGTCAGGGTCAGACATGCGGGTGGCCGTCCAACGGAGCCCCCACCATCTTACGAAGCATTCATTGTAATGGCGCTCAACTTTGTCCGAGTAGAACAAGCTTGGGAAGGGGTTAGAGATAATTGGCCTACTCACGAATAAAAATCCAACTCACCGGATATCAGATCTAACCTACCCACAGGGAGATCTGACCAAGCGGTCCATTCCAATCTTCCCAAAAGCATTGTAAAAAAAATCTTCCCAAAAGCAGATCCGATCGAGCAGACCAGCTCGTTGGCAGATCCAACACGACCAAAGGTAGATCCGACCTACCCATAGGTAGATCCGACCAAGCGGTCCATTTAATGGACATATCCGACATGTCCAAGAGGCATAGCTGGCCTACCGAAGGCAAATCTGACCTATCCAAAGGCAGAAACTCTCCACACACTCGGTCCCACATGGACCGACAAGATGAGCCGTAATGAGGATATTCGAGAGAGTGGAGACTCGAAAATTATCCTGAGCCCAGAAGCTCCCGAGTAGCCAAGGCCCAACAACCAAGGGGAAAGCTCAAGAAATCTTACTCAACCTCGAACATAGGCGTCGAGGCCCCCCAAACAGCCAAGGCATAGATCTAAAGGTTAAGCTCAAGGGCTAAGGCCCGATAGCCCGAACAGCCAAGGCATGGACTCCAAAGGCTAAGCTCGGGGGCTAAGGCCCAATAGCCGAGGGGGTAAGCTCAAGAAGCCCTACCGACACTAGGCAAAGGCTCTAATAACTAAGGCAAAACCCAAGATAGCTAAAGCACAAGCTCATAAAAGCTTCCACATGAGGTTTAAACCTTATGAGTTTCAAGCCAAAGAAAGGCCTAGGCGCAAGTTCGAGAAGGCCATTACAGGAGGTTCACACCTTCCGAGCTCACCAAAAGATGAGCCACAACTCGCAGAAAGGTCATCGAGCCCCTAGGAGACTTCGAGCCCTAGTGCCCGAGCTCCATCATCCGAATGGCTAAAGATAAGTCAAGTGACAATAGACACTTTGATAAATCTCAAATAATTTAAGCCTTTATGTATTTTATTTGGCAATAACAATGCATTAACCACTATGCTTATATCTATAGCCACCTACTCTTCTGTCTGGGACAATCAAATTCCGAAGGATCACGATATGAGATAAGTCAGATTCGACCAACATAGTCAACCGACAAGTCATAACATAGGCCTAGACAAAAAACGAGCATCCCAAAAAAGATGTTCTACATGACAGAAGACTGGGGGCTCACACTCCTAAAATTGAATCCTCTGGATGAGCTACCACATAATTGGAGTGATCAAGAGAGCTACCTACATGATACTCGACCCGCCGACGAGTTGGTACTCTTTTTCTTTACCTGCGGTTTTTTTCCACCCAGTTTTCCATAGGGAGGTTTTTTAACGAGGTCAACAAAGGGTTATCTGTAGCCGAGTGATCAATCACTTCTTGTGTGAGGTTACACCACGGGGGCTAATGTGATAGGTAGTCCACACCTATGTCACCACATAGTATAGAAGACGAGGCCGCGCTTTCTCAGAGGTCACCTCTGCGTTTGCATGTATACGTGCGAGTCCCTCCGAGCCGACCGATCGAGGTCCCTCCGAACCACCTAGCTGACCGGCCGAGGTCCCTCCAAGCCAACCGACCAAGGTCCTCCGAGCCTACGCACCTGCGCACCTGCGTGCGTGGGTAGAGTCCCTCTGAGCCGACCTCAGAACCTCCTGGCCCTTTGAGTAGCAAGCTTTCCCATCTCCCAAGGAAGCTGTCCCATCAATATTTAATGCTGCAGGCTTTTTCATCTTCCAAAGCAACCTTCCACAACTCCAAAGGGGCATCCTCACCTTCACATCCATCTTCATCCTTACCACCATCGGCGTCTTCAAAATAGACATGATGGTCTCACACGCATGGGAAAGAAGGCCTCGCCTCCACTCTTCAGACACGCATGGTCTCACACGCATTAGGCTTGGCCCATATGCGAGCCCAAAGTTACATCATGTGACCCAAGAAAGAGTTAGCGCCCGCACTCCCCATCTGCAGCAGGAAGCGCCACAAGGAGAGAGAGAGCGAATGGGAGAGACACGCTCGCTCACTTGGAGGAAGGCATTTCTTTCCTCTCCTCTTACCCACTTGCTCTCTACTCTCACTATCTCTCTCTACCATCCTCTTACCCACTTGCCCTTTCCTCTCACTATCTCTCTCTACCCACTTGCTTCCTGTCTCTCCCTCTACTCTCCCACCACCCCGAGTCTCCCTACCTCTCTACACTCCCTCCGTCTCTCTACTTTCCCACCACCAAGTTGCCCACTTGCTACTCTCCCACCACCCAAGTGTTCCACTTGGGCCTGATACCCTACAAGCCTAGTAGATATTCCCTAAGTTATCTACTAGGAAGATAATCCTAAAATATCTCTTTAATAGTCTCATGTGGCTATAACATTTAATGCCTACAATATTTGTAATATATGTGATTTAACTTGTCAAAAGATCCACGGATACGGATGACGATGACCACACACGTTATAAGGAGCTCCTCCTAGAAAGAATACACAACAATAATTTCCACCTCCAAAAGGCACGAGATCGCCTGGAGGGAATCCTTGAGCACTCTTTAACTCGCTACCAATTTATTATATTTAGAATAGTGCGGATAATCCTCTCTCTTTACTAAAACAGTCATATTATACTCATCAGAAGGGATAATCTCGCTATCTATTGGTAGTAGCACTAGAATCATTTTTTTTACCAACGGAATATTTCGTCGCTAAAAACTTTAATTCATTGTTAAATTGGTTTACCAACTGATTTTAATAACAAAATTCGTTGGTAATTCTATTAGTAAAGTGGTTGTTGGTAAATTTTTAACAATAAAAATTCAATTTTGTTGGTAATCTGTTGCTAATAATATCATTAATAATATACTCCCTCCGTCCCTTGGTAAGAGTCCCATTTGCTTTTGGACACGTGGATTAAGAAGTATTATTATTTAATAGTGGGTAATTGTATTAGTGGGTGTGTGGGCCCCATATTTTAATTGTATTAGTAGGTGTGGGTGGATCCCATATGTCCAAAAAAGGAAATGAGATCCTTTGGGTGAGACAACCAAAATGGTAAAATGAGACTTTTATTTAGGGACGGAGAGAGTGTAATGATTCCGTTAGTAAATAGCAACAGATTCATTCCATTGGTAAAAATAACGTAATAAATCCATTGGCACTATGCCAATTGAAACTGGGCGATTGTTTTTTGCACGTAGATTAAGAGATATAATATTTTACTCCCTCCGTCCCGTGTTAAGTTTATGTTTTCTATTTTGATTTGTCCAAGTTAAGGTTTACTTTTTTATCAAATATGACCCACACACAACATTAATACAACTACCCACTTCACATTAAATATTATTTCTCTTGCCTCATTACATATTAAAATATTATATCTCTTAATCTACGTGCAAAATGCAAACATAAACGTTAACTCGGGACAGAGGGAGTAATGTGTAGTGAGGTGAGAGAAATAATATTTTAATGTAAAGTGAGTAGGTGTATTAATTTGATGTGTGGGACGTCCCATGGAGAAAGAAGTAATTAATTTGTGTGAGTCCCTTTTACTAAAAAAATAAAATGCACACTTTGTATTGAAACAAACCAAAATGATAAAACGTGTACTCCCTCCGTCCCCCTTTAAGGGTGTCATTTGCTTTTTCACGTGAATTAAGGAGTATTATTATTTAATGTGTAGTAAGTAGTTGTATTAATGGAGGTGTGGGTCCCATTTTTAGTTGTATTAGTGGGTGTGTGTGGGTCCCATATGTATAAAAAAGAAAATGAGACCCTTGGGGCGGACGCCTAAAATGGAAAAATGATACCCTAAAAAGCGGTCGGAGGGAGTACGTACGTTTCAGTGACACGAAGGGAATATTTTTTTGTTGAAATTCGTTGGTAAGTAAGAATTCCGTTAATAAATTTCGTTGGTAAGAAAGAGTTTTCTTGTAGTGAACAAAATTATCATTCTATATTAGATATTTCATTCTATACTTCATAATATATATTCAAAACATTTTTAATATTTGATAAATTATCATTAAACCCTTGCCCATTTAACGATAATTTAAAAATACAATCGTAATATGTACTCCCTTCGTCTTGGAGAAGTTGATATAATTTTTTTGGGTATGGAGATTAAAGAGTATAATAATTTAATGTAAAGTGAAGTAAAGTGAAGTGAGAGAAATAATATTTAATGTATAGTGGGTAGTTGTATTAGAGGTGATATATGAGGCCATGAGAATAGATTAATTGTTTTTTTAGGTCCCATGTATTAAAAAGAAAATGTGTCAACTTTAATAGGACAAACCAAAAAGGAAAGTGTGTCAACTTTTATGAGAATGAGGAAGTAATATATATTTAATAAATAGAATAGTAGATGAAAACATGAAATAGCTGATCCCAATTTGTATAGTTGGGTACTCAAATTAAAAAAAAAACATAGAAAAAATGAAAATGACCATTTCTTTATTTTATTACACATTTCTTCTTGTTTGTTTATTACATTACACTTTTTTAACATTTAATATCCAAAATCATATAAATATTGTATTACAATACACGAAAATATTATACAGGAGATCTCATATATTTTATTTTAAAAATTTTTAGTTTCATCTAATATAACTAAATTATTTTTGTATTTCATTTACTCTTCTATCGTGTATAAATATATTATACATTTTATTATTTTATATATTATTTTATAGGAGTATTTATTATTCAAAATATTACACTCCTATTAAAAATTAATTAAACAAATGACATTTCTTATATTCTATATTTATAGAGTTAAATGCAGTGCCATAACTTTTGTCAAATTCGATTTTTATCTTAAATTATTTAAAATTTTTGGTTTAATGCTATAGTTATTTCAAAATTTTAGATTTCATCCCAAAACTAATTTTTCGTCGCAAATCGTCCTATAATTCCTAAAAATTTTTTAAAACCGTCCCAAATTTACGATGAAAAATTAATTTTTGGAAGAAATCTAAAATTTTTAGATAGCTACAGAAATATACCAAAAATTTAAGTAATTTGAGAAGAAAATCAAATTTGACAAAAGTTATAAGACTGAAAGTGCATTTAACCCGTATTTACATCATGAAATATGTATTGGAGCACACCGCATCTTCTGTGTCATTTTTGTTCATCATCTTTTGTGCCACACGTTAAGTGATTGACACGTAAGAGGGGGAAATAAATCCAATCATTGTTCCTAGGGTTTAAGGTTTAAGGTATAGTTTCTCTCTCCTACATGTCGTCAATCTAACGGTGTGATACATGAGATGATGTACTAAATGACACAGAGAATCCGAGCAGGTATTGGAGTATGTGTATATGGGTGGATTGTAAGTGGTGAAATAGAATCTTGGATGTCCTTTTATATTTTGGTGTTACATCTCCAGTTACACGCGTTAGATGAGTGACATGTATGCAGAAACGAAAATCTCAACCTTTCTCCTTAGGGTTGATTTTTAGGGTATAGATAAATTTATCCTACGTGTCAATCATCCAACAGTTTGTAACAGGAGATGTAACACCAAAATGTAAAAGGAGATCCGAGCCGAATAGAAGAATGCACTTTCTTTCCGGTTTTAAAGTGTCCATTTGCTTATTGCACGTGGATTAAGGAGTACTTCCTCCATCCCCTTGAAACGTAGTCGTTTGCTTTTTGCACGTGGATTAAGGAGCATAATAATTTAATGTATTTTGAGGTGAGAGAAATAATATTTTAAAGTGTAGTGGGTAGTTGTATTAGTGTTGAGTGTGGGGCCATGTGTGGTCACATCAATCTAAAAAAGGAAATGAATATTTTGTAATGAGATGAACCAAAATGACAAAATTGATATGTATCAAGGGGACATAGTGAGTATTATTATTATATGTAAAGTGGATAGTTGTATTAGAGGGAAGTGGTGGGCCATATTGTATACTTTTTTACTAAATAGAGGAGATGAACACATTTGAACTGAACGTCAAGAATAGTAAAATGGACACCTTAGAAGCGGACGGAGGTAGTATATATCAATAACCTTATAATACTACAATATTATAAAAATATTACTTTCTTTTTACACACAATCTAGTCAAAGTTAAACTATATTATACTCTGTATTCTGTATTGAATTATTCAAAATACACATTCCCTTTCTTACATTATTATACCAATTTTTTATGGCAATTTATAGTGTGCATCCTGGTGCACCCATATACAAATATAAACAAAAACATATACTACCTCCGGCCACTTACAAGGTAATCGTTTGCTGTTTGCACGTGGACAATTCTAAGGTTTTTATTTGATTTTTGCACGTGGATTAAGAAGTATTATTATTATAGGTAAAGTGGGTAGTTGTATTAGAGAGAAGTGGTGGGTCATATTGTGTACTTTCTTTACTAAATAGAGGAAATTGATACATTTGAAGCGGACGCAAGAAATAGTGAAATTGATACATTGTAAGTGGCCGGAGGGAGTACAATTAAGAGTAAAAATGTATACAATTTAATTGTTAATTTTTTTAATGAAAATTTGTATATAATATTCAATAAAAAGTTATACACATATGAATGTTAGTTTTTTTAATGAAAACTTAATGTGAAAAAAGTATACAATTATTACAAAACACGTATACAAAATAGAATAATATGTATTCAAAATAAAATAAAAAGACATACACATATGGGTGCTTGCACCGGGTGCATCCAATATACACTTTTTTTTATTATTATTTTTCTTTTTGTGCAACAAGAGGTGGGAGTAATAAGTATTGTTGCATTTGCAGGCTTATATCTCCTGAAGAATGTCCAAGTTGAAGCCATAATAGGCTGATTTTGTTATCAATCTTGGAGACAAAGCTCAGGTACCTATCATCGCCTGTTCAGCCACCAGCCCTTCTCTCTCATCAATCCCTACTTACTTCATTCGAGCTGCCCTCCCTGATTCTTCTCAAGTAGAACCCACTTCTGCCATCATCCAGGCCTTCGGATGGAGACAGGTTGTTCCAATCTACGTGGACAATGACTTCGGACAAGGCATCATCCCGTTCTTAACAGATGCCCTGCTGTGGGCCTATGACTCCGCGGTTGCACTTGCTATGGCGGTAGAGAATGCAATGGTGAAAGATGCTACATTTGTTAAGGCAAACAGTACGTCCAGCGATGACTCCACTGACCTTGAACATGTGGGAGTCTCAAGCGCGGGACCAGAGCTTATCAAGGCGCTGTTGAACACCACATTCGTCGGTCTAGCCGGAGAGTTCAAGCTAAACGACAACGGCCAACTCCAATCGCCTCCTTATGAGATAGTAAATGTGGTTGGTCCAGGAGCACGAGTGGTGGGATACTGGACCAAAGAGATGGGAATTACTCCACAACTCATCAACTTGAGGACACATGAGTATACAGCTTCCAAGTCGAAACTGGGAAGCATAACCTGGCCAGGTGACAGATCGGTTCCACCCAAAAAGTTGAGAATTGGAGTACATGTAAATCGTGGCTTCTTTGAGTTCTTGAAAGTCATTTGGAACGACGACAACACGACAAGAGTAGAAGGATACAGCGTGGATGTATTTGAAGCAGTGATGAAAGAACTACCCTACAGTGTACAGTATGACTGCATTCCCTTTGCTACACCTGACCGCAATAGTGCTGGCAGTTACGATGATTTGGTTTATCAAGTACATCAAGGAGTAAGTATTTATATACTCCATCTTTCTTTTCTTATTTTTTTCTGAAATAAGAAAGAGCCATAATTATGTGATGTGATGAATGGACAGAAGTTTGATCCTGTAGTGGGAGATATAGTTATTGTAGCAAATAGATCACAATATATTGACTTTACCATGCCCTTCGCACAGTATGGTGTTTCAATGATTGTACCAATCAAAGATGACAAAATCAAAAAGGGATGGGTATTTTTGAGGCCACTGAATAAACAACTTTGAGTGACAAGCCTCTGCTCATTCGTTTTCATTGGGATCTTTGTTTGAATACTGGAGCATCGAACCAACAATGATCTTTGTTTGAATACTGGAGCATCGAAACAACAATGTTTGAATTCTGAAATGATTAAATTTGGATAAAAAATTTAGACAAATTTTGATAAAAGGACTTAATTTGAAAAAAAATGACAAATTTAAAAAAAAAAAGAACAAAATTGAGAATTGAAAAAAAAAAATGGAATCAACCATAACCAAAGAACGAATTTTGATATTTTATCTAATATATACTCCATATATAATGGACTTGATAAGATGATGCAATTTATGTTGTTTTGTTTTTTCAGAGGAGAGGGTGATGAGCAATCTGTCTAGGTTTGTATTGATCATATGGTTCTTCATTGTTCTTATACTAACTCAAAGCTACACAACTAGTCTTACTTCCATGTTAACAGTTCACCATATTCACCCAATGCTTACTGATGTTAACGAACTTATAACGAAACACAAAAACGTGGGGTATCAAGAGGGATCCTTTGTTTCTGGACTTCTAAAGGGAATGAAGTTTGATGGTACAAGACTTAAGGCCTATTCATCAGCTCAAGAATTGGATCAACTTTTCTCCAATGGTGGTATAGCTGCTGCTTTTGATGATATACCATATTTGAAGATCTTCTTATCAAATTACTGTTCAAAGTACGTCATGGTTGGTCCCACATACAAGAATGATGAGTTTTGCTTTGTAAGTCAGGCCTCCTTTCCTCCTTATTTTTAAATGCACGTACGTATGGGTAAAGAAAAAAAAAACGACTCATATAAATTATCTTTATTGAAAATAGTCTCCAAAAATTTAATTCTTTCAAAATAGTTCTATAAATTTTTAATTCACATCATAATTATTATTTTTCTTATAAATGAAGGATTTGAACATAACAAAAGTTAATTTGATGCATTTTAAAAGTTATAACAATAAATTAGTTTAAAATTTTATTTTGAGATGAAAACTGTAAGGTCTAAGATGAAAATGGAAATTTGAACTATTTTTTAGCCATGTAAAAAGGGGGTCTGGATCTTCTGTGCCACTTTCGTGTGACATTTCTTGTGCCACTCCATTAAATGAGTGACACGTATGAGAGATAAGAGATAAGAGATATTATACCCTAACCAATAAACCCTTAAGGGGTAAGGATTTATTCAACCTGCAACGTGTCACTCTATTAAGAGATGTTACAGGAGATATCACACCAAAGTGTCACAGGACATCACGTGCCGTAAAAAGGTGCGCAACTATTTAAGGTTTTACAAAGACTTATGTGAGACCGTTTCATATAATGATTTACGTGAGAAGGATAAAAGTGATGACTTTTATAATGAAAATTGGTACTCAATTAACGAAAAGTAATAATGTTACTTCATGCACAATTTATAGTATAAATGAAAAGTGATATTATTTTACTCCATCTGTCCCACAATAACTTGCACCGTTACTGAAGATACGAAGTTTAAGAAAAGTTGCTTTTTACAAACTTTATTGACTTTTGGAGGGTAATGTGATATTTTTAGGTAATAAATAAATTATAAAATATGTTATGTGTGCTAGGTGAAAGTGATAAACTTGTAATTAAGATGTACTTTTAAGGTTAGGAATTGATATGATGTTTCATTTTTTGGGTGGTGCAAATTATTGTGGGACAGATGTAAACGGAAAGTGTGAAGTTTATTGTGGGATAGAGGTAGTATAATAAAAGTAATAACTAATTATGAAAGTGTAAAATGATCCCACCGTGTCTCAGACAAGACTTTCCCTTTATGTTTTAAGCTCCATGTGCATGCATATAATTTGAGATTATATTATATAGGTCTTCCCAATAGGGTCTCCATTGGTACATGATGTTTCAAGAGCAATATTGAGGGTTACTGAGAATAAGGAAGTGATGGATGTTATCGAGAAGAAATGGTTTGGAAATCATAATGAGTGTTCAAACTCCAGTTCTCGATCTCTGTTTTCGTCTGACAGTCTTGCTGTGGAAAGCTTCTGGGGACTGTTTCTGATACTAGGAATTGCTGCATTTTCAGCCTTGTTAATCTATGTGATTAGCTTCCATCAAAACTGGAATGTTTTCGAACATGAGTCATCCATACGAACCAAAATTATGGAGCTACTTTGAAGGTTCTACAACCGAGATCCTTCTCAGTATCATAGTTTTGAGAACACAGAATTACCAAGGAGATCGTTTGCAGGGGCAGATTATACATTTTGCAGTTGATCAGGACAAGTAAATGGAAAAATAGAATGATAATTGTATAAATAGTACTGTAATATTCGTTTTTGTGAGAATATGTCCGTCGCATATTCATTTTTAGCGAAGAAACTTTTGCTGCAAATTGATTTATTTAGTTGCTAATATATTTAGCAATAAAGAATTGTTATAATTATCCTTAAATATTTGACCCATTTTTTTTTGTTTACTTTTCCCTTTCAATTTCATTTGAAGGATATACATATATATGGGTTCCCTAGATTGGATGATACTGGATAGTTATTTAAGGAGATCATCCAAGCATTGAGAATTTCAAGAGTAAGGTCCTCTGCAAGTGGTAACACCCAAAAGGGCTAATTCATCCATCACGTCTTTGATTTCCATCATGAAATCAGTAATAGTTCGATGACTTTAATTGGATCATGAGTTTATTTTTCAAAACAAAAAATCTGCCACGTTTCCGTAAGTGTTGGAGTGTTGGAGAGGATATCCCAAACCATGATGGGATATTTTAGTAACAGCAATGAAGGGAATCAACGTTGGTGTAACTCACTATGGCTTATATTCCATATCCGCATTTTAAAATAGGTTTGTATTTGATCCGCATGTTTTAAAAATTGATTTGTATTTGATTCGGTTATATTAGCACAACTCCATTTTATTTTATTTTTAATCTTTTTTTTTCTACTTTTAAATTATGTAATTATTACCGCAAAATTTTTCATAATATAATATTTAAAATTTCATTACTTATAAAAATGTGTAGATTATCCATTCTAAGTATATACCATGTGGGTATGAAACTTTTTCAAATATGCATGGTTTTAAATCCTTCCTCACTATAACTCAACAAATCCAACATTCTTCTGAATTCAAATCATCTCCTACTATTCATGAATCACAAAGCGAATATTAAAATTGTTGCTTGGTAAATTCAATGCTGCCTAAAATTGATGCCATGCGAACCAACAGCTTCGATTCTTGTTTTATCTGATCATCTCCATACATTTGTTATCATTCTATTTTCAATTACTTGTCCCGTGCTGCATGAATCAAACACGTGACCTTTAAAACTAAAACATCCTCACTTCACCACTTGGACACAAAGGTATTTCAAGAAAATTTCTATATCTATACTAGTAATTTTTAGAAGTTCAGGGGGGCCCAGTGCCCCCCCTACCCCCTTCGTACGTCCGCCACTGGGCTGTCAACACGTGGAGATTCCACAACTAGATCTCCTTGTTAATTCTTTGTTATCGAAAGCAAAAATATCAAAATTCATCCTTCCTGCAAATTCAAATTTTATTTTTTTTATTTGTAATTCTTAATTTTAGTCTTTTTTTTACTGAATTTAATTCATAATTCTTTTATGAAATTTAATCCTTTATTTTTATCTAAATTTTGGACCAAAATTTAATAAATCCTGTCATAAAGAAGTAAGTTTGGAAAAAAAAAAAAACTAAAATAAAAAAAAGGACAAAAATAAAGAATTGCAAATAAAAAAGAATTAAAATTGGAATCAACCACATTAAAGGTCGAATTTAGATATTTTCTCTTCTCGAAACTATGATACCTGAGAAGGTTCGTAGAACCTTCGATGTAGCTCGATGATTTTGGTTCGTATAGATGACTCATGTAGCAAAACATCCCAATTTTGATGTAGGAAGCTAATGACATAGATTAACAAGGCTGAAACAACAGCAATTCCTAATATGAGAAACAGTCCCCAGAAGCTTTCCACAGCAAGACTATCGGATGAAAATGGAGAGCTGGAGTTTGAACACTCATTCTGATTTTCAAACCATTTTTTCTCTATAACATCCATCACTTCCTTGTTCTCAGTAACACTCAGTATTGCTCTTGAGACATCTGGTACCAATGGAAACCCTATTGGAAAGATCTTTATAATGGAGTAATTCTAATTATATGCATGCACATGGAGCTTAAAGCATAAATAATGGTTTTTTACTTTATTCAAAAGGTCAAAAAATAATAAAATTTCCATTTTCGTTTCAATCATTCCAGTTTTGCTCATATTTAATCCAAAAATAAAATTTTAAACCAATTTTGTACAATAACTTTTAAAATGCATCGATTTAATCCCATGATTCGAAAACTTTTGCTATGTTCAAACCCTAGTAATTTAAACCAAAAATAACCATTTTGGGTGAATTTAATAGTTACGTGATTATTTCAGAGGAATTAAGTTAATTTCTTGGGACTATTCTCAATAGAAGCAGACTTGTGTGAGACCTTCTCACAGTGGGATTATTTTAAACTTTTGTAACAAGTTATTACTTTCTATTAAATATGCTATCATTTTTCTTTTGAAATGTTAATACTTTTTATTTATATTATAATAGTTTTATTAAATGGTTCACAATACCATTATTATTTTTTATTAATTTAGTATCACTTTTTATTATAAAGATTATTGATTCTTATTCATCTCATATGGAAGCCATTACATGAGACAACGTTATTTGCCTTTTCAATAAAGTTTGATATGGTTCTTCCCATGCATGTGTATTACGTACATTTAAAAGTGAGGAAATTAAGGAGGGTGACTTACAAAGCCAAACCCATCTGTCTTGTATGTAGGACCAACCATGGCGTACTTTGAACAGTAGTTGGATAAGAAGATCTTAAAACATGGGATATCATCGAAAGCAGCTGCTATACCACCATTGGAAAAAAGTTGATCCAATTCTTGAGTTGATGAAAAGGCCTTAAGTCTTCTACCATCAAACTTCATTCTCTTTAGAAGTCCAGAAACAAAGGATCCCTCTTGATACCCCACGATTTTGTGTTTCGTTATAAGTTCGTTAGCATTCGTAAGTGTTGGGTGAATATGGTGAACTGTTAACATGGATGTAAGACTAGCTGTGTAGCTTCGAGTTAGTATAAGAACAATCAAGAACCATATGATCAGTACAAACCTAGACAGATTGCTCATCACCCTCTCCTCTACAAAAACAAAACAATATAAATTGCATAATCTTATCAAGTTCATTATATATGGAGTATATATTAGAGAAAATTTAAAAAAACCTTTAAATATGACCGATTCTAATTTTTGTCCTTTTTTACTTGTAATTCTCAATTTTGTTTATTTTTTTGTTGTTGATTTTGATCATTTTTATCCGAATTTAGTTATATTATCAAATTTAGTCTAAATTTATTCTTTTATATCAGAATTTATCCAATTTTGGTCCCAAATTTGAACAAAGAAATGACAAAATTTGATAAAGGACTAAATTTTGACAAAAATGATCAAAATTGAACAAAAAAGGAATCAAAATTGAGAATTGCAAATAAAATATGACTAATATCAATCATATTTAAAGAACGAATTTTGATATTTTCCCTGTTTATTATGAAATGTTATTTGGCTTACTCTGAGAGAAGACCATAGTTGAGAAGGCAAACCAAAATATGATGCCTACTAGATGCCAAGGAGAGCCACTAAAATCATTGTTGGTTCGATGCTCGAATATCCAAACAAGGATCCCAATGAAAACGAATGAGCAAAGGCTCGTCACCCAAAGTTCTTTAGTCAGTGGCTTCAAAAATACCCATCCCTTTTAGATTTTGTCATCTTTGAATGGGACAACCATCGAAACACCTGACTGTGTGTAGGGTAGGGTAAAGTCAACATAGTGTGATCTATTTGCTACAATAGCTATATCTCCTACTGCAGCATCAAACTTCTGTCCATTTCATCACATCACATAATTAGGGTTATATTCACTTTAAAACATAAACAGTTTACTTTATTCGAAAATATCTCAAAATGTTAGGAAATTCAATTTTGTCCTAAACCTTTAAGTTATTTCATCCAAAACAATGTTTCTTTACCAATTTTGTCCCATAACTTTGTAAAAGCACCAATTTTCAGTGTCATCCCATGAAATTAGAAAAAAATTGACATTTTTTAGTAATAAGAACCATTCTTGTGAAAATATATACTCCCTCCATCCTCTTTAAAAAAGGTTTTTTTTTTTTCATTTTGGTCGTCCCACCCAAAGAGTTCCTTTCCTTTTTTACACACATGAGACCCATTCACTCCCACTAATACAATTAAAATATGGGACACATACTCCCACTAATACAACTACGCACTACAAATTAAATAATAATACTCCTTAATGCACGTGCCAAAAAATAAAAGACCATCTTAGTAAGGAACGGAGGGAGTAAAAGTTATGAGACTTTTTCAGAGAAACTAAGTTTCATTATATTATTTTGAACAAAGTAAATTTATATGGGTTGATCGATTTTAATTTTGAACTCATATAATATGCCTTCTTTCTTATTTTTAGTTGCCAGAAAAAAAAAGGAAAGAAAGATGACAACGGGTTCAAGGTGTAAACTCTATTGTACTATCTTCTAATCCTAATATACTTTATGTATTGTTAGAGTTTAAATTAAAAGAAGACCACAGGGTTATACAGTAAACCCGGTTCATAAGAGACTAACTGAAGAAAGATATACTTACTCCTTGATGAACTTGAAAAACCAAATCATCGTAATTGCCAGCGCTCTTGCGGTCAGGTGTAGCAAAGGGAATGTAGTCATACTGCACACTATAGGGTAGTGCATTCATCACTGCATCAAATACATCCACGCTGTATCCTTCCACTCTTGTGGAGTTCCAAATGACTTTCAAGAACTCAAAGAAGCCATGTTTTAAAGGTACTCCAATTCTTAATTTGTTCCCACTTGTTGGAACCACCCACCCCTTGGGTGGAACCGATCTGTCACCTGGCCAGGTAATGCTTCCCATTTTCGAGTTTGAAGCTATAGAGTCATGTTTACTGAAGTTGAGTTGTCGAGTAATTCCCATCTCTTTTGTCCAGTACCCCACCACTCGTGCACCTTGACCAACCACATTTACTATCTCGTAAGGAGGAGATTGGAGTTGGCCGTCTTCGTTTATCTTGAACTCTCCGGCTAGGCCGACGAATGTGGTGTTCCACAGCGCCTTGGGTCCGGCGCTTAAGACTCCCACATGTTCAAGGTCAGTCGAGTCATCGCTGGAGGTACTGCTTGTCTTAACAAATGTAGAGGGCATCGGTTAAGAATGGGATGATGCCTTGTCCGAACTCATTGTCCACGTAGATTGGGACAACTTGTCTCCATCCGAAAGCTTGGATGATAGCAGAAATGGGTTGCACTTGGGAAGAATCAGGGAGGGCAGCTCCAATGAAGTAAGAAGTAGGGATTGATGAGAGAGAAGGGCTGGTGGCTGAAGAGGCAATGATAGGTACCCGAGCTTTGTCTCCCAGATTGATCACAAAATCAGCCTGACCCGACGTCATCCACCCTATTATGGCTTCCACTTGGACATTCTTCAGGAGATATAAGCCTGCGCATCAAACAATATTTATTACACTAGCTAATTCTTCTATTTCACCACTCACAATATTTCCATCTACTATAGACATGCACCCTGGTTTCAAACACCGGTCCGATTCTCGAAAATGGGGAACCGGAGGAGGTAAGAAGTTTTTTGTTCCGGTTTTTAATTTTTTTTTCTTTTTAGCTTTTAAAACGTATAAAAAAGAAGGAAAAACCACAAGTTTGAATCGAGAAATCACTGGTTCCGATTTCACGAAATGAAGGACCAAGACTGAACCAGAGTATCTAGTTTTGGTTCTATTTTGACCTGTTTCAATTTTTGTGCACGTCTAATCTACTATTCTACCTACTCCTTCCTCCCACGGCAAGAGTAGATTTTGCTTTTTGGCACGCGGATTAAGGAATATTATTATTTAATGTGTAGTGGGTAGTTGTATTAGTGGGAGTGTGTGTCCCATATCTTAATTGTATTAGTGGGTGTGTGTGGGTCTCATGTGTGTAAAAAAGGAAAGTTGACTTTTTGGGTGAGACGTCCAAAATGAAAAAAAGAGACTCTTTGCGTGGGACGGAGGGAGTATTAAATATATGTCACGTGCCACTATCATTTCTTAAATTATACTCCCTCCGTCAATTCTCAATGTATTCATTTGCTTTTTCACGTGGATTAAGGAGTATTATTATTTTATGTGTAGTAGGTAGTTGTATTAGTGGAGAGTGTGTCTCATATTTTATTTGTATTAGTGGAGGGTGTGAGTCCCATAGTTTAAAAATGAAAATGGATAGATTAAGAATGGACGGCTGAAAATGGTAAAATGGATAGATTGACAGTGGACGGAGGGAGTAGTTAAATATGGAGGGTATAATGATCATTTATCACTTTTTATAAAAAAAATAAAATTACCCCCTCCATCCAATAAAATGCTTCGCATTTACTATTTCACATTATTTAAGAAAAATTGCACTTTTTATTTTACTTTAATTTAGTGTGTATTATAGTATTTTTAAGTAATAAAAAAATAGTATAAAATAATGATAATATGTTTGTGAAAAATGAATTACAATTTTAAAAATAAAATAATTTTTGAGTTCGCTTAAATAAAATGACGTTTCTTTATTTAGGATTTGAAGAGTTTTGTCGGACATAGAGGAAAATGTGACAGGTTTTGTTGGAGGGAGGAACGAATATTATGCACTATGGGGACGTCTACTTATATAGTGGGGTTAAGTTAACATAGGTTAATTTATGCCAAAGACATGTTAAATTTGTTTACTTTATGGTTTAACTATACCTTAGTGGTTGTTGTTCTCCCTTTAGAGTTAAATTCATTTTTTGTTCTATAATTAAGTAAAACTTCGATTTTTGCCATAAAAAAGATAAGTGGTTCAATTTTACCATATAACTAACGAATTGTTTCAATTTTTGTCCAATTTTACGAATTTTGCCGGAATCCGTCACGTCATATTTCAATTCCGTAGTTAATTCGATGTGACAATTTTGACTTTTTTTAAGTCAATGAATCCACAACGTCATATCCACCTATTTATTTATTTTTTATTTAATTCCAAAGCAACAAAATATTTAATTAAATTAAAAATATAAAATAAAAAAATCAATAAAATAAATAAAAACCTGTAAAATGAATTAAAACCCTTCACACTTTGTTCTCGGATCGATCGCTAGGACCTGATCTGTCGCCAACAATCCCAATCCTCTCTGCAGATTCTAGTAATATGTGTTGTCGAATTTTCCCGGCGTCATCGGGACGTTGAACGCCACGATGTTCGGATCCTTCTTGTAATTCGCGCAGAGCTTTCGGAGCCCCGCCTCGTAGTCTGGGTTCATAGTCAGGTCGTGATCTGCGGTTTTGCTGAAATTCCAAATCCGATTCGCGAATTCGGAGCAGTGAGAGAATCCTAGGGTGTGGGCGCCGCTGAGCGCCACCATCTCCTGGACGGTGAATCCCTTGGCGGCGAATGACACGGGAGATAATCGTAGAAGACAAACGCTCTTCGTACGAAAAGGAGATTCGAGTATTATAACTCAATATAAGTTTCAAATAAGATTTCTGAATACATTTCTTCACGCTGACATTATACTTATAGAGAAGGAAAGGAAATTGAAGAGCTATTCAAACATAGAAAATTGAAATGATAAATAAGGACTGTAGCTTTCAAGGTGGAATTTTGAAAGTTAATTTGCTGCTTCACACGTCTGTTGCTTCACTTGCCATATCAGTCCCCTCCACTTGGAAAGAACTAGCCCTCGAGTGATCCGGATATGCAGAAGGTTCCTCAGATAAATATCGATACAAGTCAGCCACATTAAAAGTCTTCGAAATGCCCATCGAATCCGGGAGATCCACCACATAAGCATTATCGTTGATCTTTCGAATAATTTTATACGGCCCATACTTCTTAGGTTGCAGTTTGTGGTATTTTCCCACTGGAAAACGTTCTCACCGAAGAAAAACCATCACCTCATCACCAACATTGAACACATGTGAACGCCGATGTTTGTCCGCTGCTGTCTTGAACTTTTGAGTAGTTTCCATCAATTTTTTACGAACTTCAGCTTGCACTTCCAACCCATCCTTTGCAAGTTTAGTTGCTGCCACACTTGCAGTCCCTAGCAACTTGACTAAATCTACTGCATGACATGGAACTTTCTGATAAACAACAGCAAAAGGTGCCTTCCCAGTTGAGCTATGAACAACGCTATTGAAAGCAAATTTTGCTTGTGGCAAGGCATAATCCCATTGCTTTGGTCGATCACCACAAATGCAACGAATCAGATTTCCTAGAGTTCGGTTGACAACCTCCGTCTGACCATCAGTTTGAGGATGCGCCGTGCTGCTGAAATTTAATGAAGTATCAAACATCTTCCACAAAGTCATCCAGAAATGGCTCAAGAACTTACTATCACGATCCGAAGTGATAGACTTTGGCACACCATGCAAACGTACAACCTCGTAAAAGAAAAGACGAGCTATATGGGAAGCATCTGAAGTTTTCTTGCAAGGAATGAAGTGTACCATTTTCGAAAACCTGTCCACCACCACGAATACGGAATCGACACCCCGCTGCGTACGAGGTAATCCAAGAACAAAATCCATGGATAAATCCTCCCAAATAGCATCTGGAATTGGTAATGGCATATAAAGACCTGTATTTTGGGATTGTCCTTTAGCCTTTTGACAAACATAGCACCTGCTCACAAACTTTTTCACCTCTTTTTTTAGTTGTGGCCAATAATATGGCTCCTCCAAGCTAGCCATCGTCTTTTCTCTTCCTAGATGGCCACTCAAGCCGCCACCATGAAGATCTCGAATTAACATATCCCTTAGTGAAGTCCGAGGAATACACAATCGAGTACCCTTGAAGAGATACCCATCATAAGCAAAGAAATCTCCAAACGGAACATTACTCCAAATCTTAGCAAAATCCTCATCAGTAAGATATAAGTCGGGAAGAACTTCAAATCCCTTCACCCCATGCTGCATGGTTACAAGCAAGGCAGCTCGTCTACTTAGTGCATCAGCAGGCTTGTTTTGAATTCCGGATTTGTGCTTTAATGTGAATGGGAATTGCTGCAAATAAGTCACCCATCTTGCATGCATCTTACTTATATTTTTTTGGCTGTTAATATACCTCAAAGCTTGATGATCTGTATAAAGCACAAACTGTTCTTGAAGTAAATAATGTTCCCAATACTTCAAAGCTCTAAACACTGCATAAAATTCTTGGTCATAGGTGGACCACTTTTGTCGTGCTTCACTCAACTTCTCGCTGAAATAGGCAATGGGTCTACCATCTTGAGATAAAACAGCACCAATTCCGACCCCGCATGCATCGCATTCGACTACAAACAACTTCTCAAAGCTTGGTAGTGCAAGAACGGGAGCCGAACATAGCTTCTCTTTAATTATTTCAAAGCTCTTTTGTTGCTCAGGTCCCCACTGAAATCTTCCTTTATTTAGACAGTCCGTCATCGGCGCCACTATAGTGCTAAAATTTCGAATGAACCGCCGATAGAACGTGGCTAGTCCATGGAAGCTCAGTAGTACTGTTACAGTCTTTGGAGTTAGCCAATCACATATGGCCCTCACCTTTTCTTCATCTGCACGGATGCCATCTCCACCCACCACAAAGCCAAGAAAAAGAAGATTTTCTTGCATGTAACTGCACTTCTTTTGGTTGATATAAAGTTTGTTAACCTGCAAAACAACCAAGACTTGGTGCAAATGGTCTAGGTGCTCTTCCTTATTAGAACTATAGATGAGAATATCATCAAAGTACACAACAACAAATTTACCCAAAAATGGTTTCAACACCTTGTTCATCAAACACATGAAGGTGCTTGGCGCATTTGATAATCCAAATGGCATAACAAGCCACTCATATAGTCCCTCCTTAGTCTTAAAAGCTGTCTTCCACTCGTCCCCCGGTCTAATGCGGATTTGATGATATCCGCTTCGAAGATCTATTTTGCTGAAAATTTTGGCTCCAGACAAACAATCCAGCATGTCTTCCAATCTTGGAATGGGAAATCTATATCGCACGGTGATCTTGTTTATCACCCGACTATCTACGCACATTCTCCACGATCCATCTTTCTTTGGAGTCAATAATACAGGAACTACACAAGGACTCATGCTCACCTGGATCAATCCTTTCTGTAATAATTCTTCCACCATTTGCTACAAAATTTCTCCTTCTTTCGGACTCAATCGATAGTGAGGCAGATTTGGTAAAGTGGCTCCTGGGACAAAATCAATTGCATGTTGTATGTCTCTCATCGGTGGTAATTCAGCGGGGAGTTCATCCGGCACAAGCTCTCGAAATTCCTTGAACAATTCAAGAACACAATCAGGAATATTGCCCACATTCCCATGATTTCCATCCACGAAAGCTGACTTCACAATCAAAGCGTGTACTTCTCTAACATTACGCACATCATGCTTCCAATCCTTCAAAGAACGGGTCAGTGAAATAAGCTTACAAGTTTCAATATTTTGCTTGAAACCCAGGGGTAATCAGGTTATCCTTTTCCCATCTTTGAAGAACTGATAGGTGTTCTTCCTTCCATCATGAGTGGTGCTAAGATCAAATTGCCACGGCCTGCCAAACAACAACTGACAAGCATCAATTTCTACAACATCACACATAACTTCATCTTTATAAAACTTCCCAATGGACAAAGAAACCCGACACCTTTCTTTTACTTTGATCCCTTCCCCTTTTGTAATCCAAACGACACTATAAGGTTCAGGTTGTTTTTCCAATGGCAACCCTAATTTTTGAACCAAATTATGAGAAATAATATTCTCACAACTTCCACTGTCGACAATTAACTCAACAATATGATTAGAAATTGTGCACCTTGTCCGAAATAGAGCATTCCGCTGGGAGTCGTCTCGTCGAGGTGTTAGAAGCACTTTTCGAACCACCATTACCGATTGCTCATCAACCTCTTCACCATCAGGTCCACAGACTCCATCCTCATCTTCCCATGCATCATCGCCTTCCTCATGTCCGACCAAATTGACTTGGCGACGTTGAGGGCAATTGTTTGAACGATGTCCAAACTCTTGGCACCTATAACATCTGTCACCGGTTGGTTTTGCATAAGGATTGTTGACAATTTTCTTAGCAGGTTCCTGTACTCCTCCACGCTTTGTAGAACTAGTAGCAGTCTCTATGTTGGTTGAGGGAGCAACTTTAGGAGTGTCATGAAAGTTCTTACGGGGATCATCTCTTGCATATGAACTCCGAAATCCCATTGACTCAGCTCGTTGTGCCAAATTTATTGCCTCGCTAATGGTGAGGATGATCTGACATCCAATTTTCTCACGGATCGGTGGCTTCAATCCATGAATGTATCTTGCAACTTGTTGTCCCTCCGTTTCCATCAGATTGTTGCGTGAAGAGAGACGCAAAAAATTTGATGTATATTCCGCAACTGATTTCTGCCCTTGAATTAATGATTGATATTGTTGGAAAAGAATCTGCTCGAAATCTGGAGGAAGAAATCGAGCCATCAACATTCTCTTCATCTTTACCCATATCCGGATTGGTTGTTTTCCCAATCGCCGTCGCTGATTCTGAACTTGTTCCCACCATGACGATGCTCCTCCTTTCAAGCGGTAAGCCACTAATTTCACTTGCTTATCTTTCGGTATCTCTGCAAAGTCGAAGAACCTCTCTACTTCAGCAACCCAATCAAGGAATCCTTCAATATTGAAATTTCCATTGAAGGAAGGAAGATCTGCCTTCAATCGAAATTCATCATGCCTTTGTTGTCGATGATTCATCTGCTCCGCGTTTTGGTTCCTCCGTAACAAGTTTGCTGTTTCTTCATCGGATGAGTCGTCGGTGAAATTTTGATTCATAGGGATATGTTGGGGCATCTCACGTTGAAGACCTCGAGCAATCCCCCTGGCTTCCCCATTGTTTTCTGGATTGTCTTGTTCTTCTGCTCGAATGCCATGAAATCACTCCACTCGTTCCACACGAGTAGCTAACGTTTGCATTGTTGTACTCAAGCATTGCATTTCCCTAAATAAATCAGCAAGGGTAGGTTCTGCGTCGTTAGCCATCGCCGAAGGAGAAACCTTGGCTCTGATACCAACTGACACGGGAGATAATCGTAGAAGACAAACGCTCTTCGTACGAAAAGGAGATTCGAGTATTATAACTCAATATAAGTTTCAAATAAGATTTCTGAATACATTTCTTCACACTGACATCATACTTATAGAGAAGGAAAGGAAATTGAAGAGCTATTCAAACATAGAAAATTGAAATGATAAATAAGGACTGTAGCTTTCAAGGTGGAATTTTGAAAGTTAATTTGCTGCTTCACACGTCTGTTGCTTCACTTGCCATATCAGCGAAAATATCGATGATCTGATTAATTGTGTGGTTGGGGAGTGCGATGTGGCCTTCGACGTCGCGGACGAGCGAGATGGTGCTGTCCTTCCAGCCGAGGCAGACGGAGTAGTACGGACCGCCGGTCATGGTGACGAGGTCGTGAGAGGCTTAGGCGAGGATGTTGGAGCATGAGACGATGCCCAGTCAGGCGAGCTCGAGCTTCATTTTGGCGCGGATTATGACGTCGAAGGCGTCGCCGGGGAGGGAGTGATTGATGTCGTGGTCGCGTTCGGTGGAATGTAAGGAGTCGGATGGCGCCAGTGGCGGTGGTGGGGATGTTAATCCTCTTTTTTCTTTTTCTTTTAAATTCATTTTACTGGTTTTTATTTATTTTATTGATTTTTCTTTTTTATTTTATATTTTTAATTCAATTAAATATTTTATTGATGTTGAAATAAATAAAAAAATAAATAAATAGGTGGATATGACGTGGCGGATTCATTGACTTAAAAAAAGTCAAAATTGCCACATCGGATTGACCAACCGGAATTGAAGCATGATGTGGCGGATTCCGGCGAAATTCGCAAAATTGGGCAAAAATTGAATTAATTCGTCAGTTATAGGGAAAAATTAAACTACTTATCTTTTATAGGGTAAAATTGAAGTTTTGCTTAGTTTTAGGGCAAAAAATGAATTTAACTCCTCCATTTACTTTGAAGGTTAATTTTTATACATTTACAATTTTGCCCATACTTAATTAAATTATACTATATATTACTCTTTTTTTAATTATAATTTGATTAGTATTTTTTCTCATTTTATTCTTATTTAATTTTTTATAACATTATTAATCATTTATATTAATAAGATAATATTGATATAATTAACTTTTGAAATGAAGTAAAAAAATTGATCAATTTTTTATTTTTTTTAAACATTATGGAATAAAAAAAGTACGAGGAAAACATACTTTTATAACTACTCAACTAAAACATTAGTTTTGAAACTGCTATTAATTTATAATTTAATGGTAATTTTCTTATAATACAAACATAATTTATTTTATTGAATATTAAATTATACTCCATAATTTTAAATTTCAAGATAGACGTTATATAACTACTACTAATTTTGAATTTACGGATATATACTTTAATTTTTGTTTATACCAAATTTTAATTAATTATATTTTAAAAAATAAAAATATACAAATAAATAAAAGTTTATAAAATGTTTAAAATGTTAAATTTGAAAAGAAAAAATTGGAGTATTAAATATTTATTATTACACCAATAAAGTTAAAGTTCTTTTTTTTTTTTAAAATAAAATTTGAATTTGTATCATGACTAGCACATTCGCTTGCAATAAACCCACCATCTTTTTTGGGTTATCTAAGTAAGGTGAATAGTTTTTTTTAACAAATTAACCAGGACCTATTAGATAACTCATCAAAATAACTAAATACATAAACAAGAATGAACAAAGTTTAACCAACCTAAACTTGGTTAACCTGAAGAAGTAAATGCGCTCTATGAAGTGATCTAATACGAGAATGGAGATCGTACAACTACCCTTTCAGAGTATTAGGTTTAGACTCTGCATTAAATTTGACAAGTTTTATAATTCTCCCTTTTTATTATACCCTGGTCCTATTTTTTTTCCTCTCTCGTTCATTTCATCGTATTAATTGTTTTTATTTTATCTAAAAATATATTAGTTGAAACTGATGAATAAAATTTAAAAAGTAAGTTAATTAGTTGTATGATGTGATTGTACTATCAATGGAGAAAGTGCAAAATAGCTTGGACGGCTCAAATATGCAAAAATATTCGGAATATGAAAAAAGGAGAAAGTGCAAAATAGCTTGGACGGCTCAAATATGCAAAAATATTCGGAATATGAAAAAAAAAAAAAAGAAAAAAAAAAGGATGAAGTGAGTATTTTTTATTTTATACTACTCCTTCTTAACCACCATTTTCATATTCAAAAACGGGTATAAGAGGAAAGTAAAGAGAGAGTGAGAGATCGAACCTGCAGAGGCAGCCCCAACGACGTCGGATCTGGAGTGTCTGGTGAAGAGAAGCAAGGATGTTTTGCAATGAGGATGTGCAGAATAGAAATCAGAGAGAGCTAGCTGGATGCAGTACAACCCCATCGTCTCTCCGACCGAATCCAAGTTCACCACCACCCCGACCCGAACAGGGATGGATAGGCTCAAATTCAGAAGTAATATGAAGGTGAAAGGGATGATAATGGCATGCATCTCTATAACATAATTATGTTCAATCACATTTATTCTTCATTATATGGCCATTGTAGTGTGGACTTGTTTTCATTTGCTTGACTCACATAAATAATATTTTGGTTTTTCTGACATGGAGTACTATGTGTAGTTGCACATTAATTAACCCGCGTGTTACCCAGTGTTTTATGTGTAGTTGAACATCTACTTAATTTTATAAATTATTTGCATATATAATAAAAAAAATTAAAAAAAAATCAAGCTGCAACATGTCACCAACGACTCAAGAGTCAAGATAAAGTGCCTAAAAGATGCTCTTCCATATACGAAGATGTGTTCCCATCTTAATTTTGCATGTAAATTAATAAATTTGTTTTTATAAAGGTATGAAGGAGATTAATTGTTTTGATTTTCTTACATATTTAGGAATGTGAAAAATTCTACTGGATAAACAAAAATGAAAAAAAAGTGAAAATTTTTATGGGATGGATGTATAGTATTACTCCCCCTTTTTTCTTTAGCTAATTTTATTTACTTTGTGAATGTGCACAGATGGTTAAGAAAAACTACTTTTGAAAAACTTTACTAATTTAAGGGGATAATGTAGTAAATAAATAAATTAGAAGGGTTAATTATTGTGCACACGGGTACACTCACTTTAAAAAATGTATACAAATATAAACAAAAACATATACAATTATAAATAAAAATGTATACAATTTAATTGTTAGTTATTTTAAATAAAATTGAGTGTAAAAAAATATACGATTATAAAAAAACATGTATACACTATTGAATAAAATGTTATACACATATGAATGCTAGTTTTTTTAATGAAAAACTTAATATAAAAAAATACAATTATTAAAAAACACGTATACAAAATAGACTAACATATATACAAAATAGAATAAAAAGTTATACACATGTAGGAGTGGTAGGTATGGCATTGTCATATCAAATACCGTACCAAAATTTTCGGTATATAAAAAATTATACCGTTACCTTACCTAAACTTTCGGTATACCAGAGTTCGGTATACCGATATTTTGGTATAGGAAAATAGTATACTTTCTGCTTACCGATCTTTAGGTATACCGTATCATACCTAAAATATCAGTGTATACCGTTCTATTAGATAGTTTGCTATGCCGTTATTTGGGGTGGGCGGTATAGTATACCAAAGTTTTTGAGCTATACCGTATACCATACCTAAAATATCGATATTAGAAAAATCATACCTTTACCATACCAAAAGTTTCGGTATACCATAGTTCGGTATACCGAAACTTCGGTATAAGAAAATGACATACCTTTTTCTTACCGATATTTAAGTACTTTCTCCTTCCCACTTCAATCTTTACATATTTCTATTTTGGGCGTTCCATTTTAATCTTTACGTTTCCGGGAACTACCTAAGACAATTAATATATAACCATTGGATCCACATCCAATACTAATATACCTACACACTTTACATTAAATATTATATTTTTCTATCAACTGTCTATTAAAATACTATACTCATTAATCAACATGCAAAAAACAAGCGTAAGCATTGAAAAGTTCAAATTTAAAAATATTAATAAAACATAATAAAAATAAGAGTTTAATCCTAATGAGTGATTGATGTACTGATAACGATTAAGTTCTAAATTAATTAATTAAAAATTAATACAAACTCTTAGATTAAAATAAAAATAAAAATAATTACAATTATACTCTAAATTTAAAATAATAAACTCTATAGTGCTTACATGTATATTCTCCAAAATTTCACTAAATTCAATGATGGATCAATAGTTTTAATATATTAGAATTTCTTTTAAGTATATATACCATACTAAAATAATTTACGGTATTTCGGTATATTCCAAAATACTAAGGTTTTAAAATTTTGCGTACCTTTACCGTATCAAAAAATTCAATACGGTATCATACCTTACCAAAAATTTCGGTATACCTAAAATTTTGGTAAGTTTGATATTTTTCGATATGGTAAGTGCAGTATGCCGAAATTTCGGTATTTTTCCCAAGCCCTAGCCGTTATGCACCTAAAATGCGATATATCTAATTAAAAACTGTATTAGAAAAGTGAAAGATAGTCATAAAATAAATTCTAATAGATAAAAAATTCAATTTATAATAAGAAAAATATACGATAATCTACAAATGACCAAATTAAATAATAGTACCAAAGAGATCTACACAAGAATTATATGGAACTTATATTAAAATCAACACTTTTAAATTTTCATATAGAACAGAACTACTTAAATAAGAAAGAAGTACAAGATATCATGAAAGTCAATCCAACATTATCACCCATTTATAATTATGAAATCTACAGCAAGATTTTAAATTTAATCTCTTAATTAAACAGAGTATATATGTAATTTAATTAAAAATTGTAATATACAAATAATTACTATAATTACGAATATCATGTAGTAATTGAATATTTTACAGTATTTCGGTATATACTGAAATACCGTGGTATTGATAATTTATATACCTTTATCGTACCAAAATTTTCAATACGGTATCATACCTTACCAAAAACTTCGGCAAACCTAAACTTTCGGTAAAATTGGTATTTTTCGATATGATAAGGATGATATACCGAAATTTCAGTATTTTTCTCCAACTATACACATGTGGGTGTACCCTTACACCCGGATGCACCTAATGTCAACTCAAGAGTGAGTCTAGGGATATATATGGCGTGTTTTTTGTAGAAATTTGAACAAATTATTAGAGAAGCTCCTAAATCATCTTTATATTCTTTGATAAAATAAAGATTATGTATTGATTTTAAAATTTATTTTGTTAAGGTATTCCAACACACTCTTTAAATTTCACTCTTTATTTACTCAATTTTCAATATTTATTTATTATATATTTTATTCATCTAATCACATAATTATCTTATAATTATATTACAAAATTATTAGATATTTTAATTGCACATTTCCTTGAATTTAATTCTAAAGAATTTTGTTGGCTCTTTAAATTTGAAGAGTGAAATGAAAAGATTAAACTCAAAAGTTCTAGAGAATTTGTTGGATTGCATTTTTTTATGGTTTATTCGCTAAATTAATTAAATATTTGTATTTAAAGAGCCTATTAGAGATTGAACTAGAATTATACAAATTTGTACTAAAGTGAATTGTTAGAGGACTTCATTTAACTTCATATCTAGTTTAGACCCCCAATAGAGCTGTGATTCATTTTACTTTCCCCAATACAACTTTGCTTATCATTTTGTCATGGAGAACCCTGTATTTAATTTCTCAATCTCGCATGCCTCATCTAGTGGAGGTCCTGATCCAAGTTGGAAGCAATTTTGGAAACTTTGCATCCCCTCTAAAATTCTACACTTCCTTCGGTGTTATTGCACAAATACCCTCCCATCTTCTGAAAATCTCTCAAGAAGAAATATAACTAGCTCTCAGACTTGTCCTTTTTGCAATGAAAATGACACTGCTTTGACACATTTATTCTTTACTTGCCCGATCACTTCCAATGTTTGGAACGCTGTTGGTATTCTCACACTTATTAGTAAATTCATGCACCCTCTTTGCCACATTTGGTTCCGTGACATTATTATGCTTGGAGACAAGGAAAAACTGGATTTTTTTGCAGTCATTGCACACTCTATTTGGTGACATCAGAACAAAAAGATCTTTGAAGGCAAACCCCTTAATCCACAGTCCCTTGTCATGCATTCCTCTACATCTCTTCGTTAATTTCAGAATACTAATTGTTGGCCAAAGAGGCCCTCCTCCTTGCTTTCCTCTCATGTTTCCATGCCCCCTCCAACGGGATGCAAAATTTATTTTGATGGAGCTATCTTCTTTTGCAACTTAAAAGATACTGTGGGTATTTTTGTTCAAAGTGCAGATGGTTTGTTTTTTCGTGATTATGCCAAGGCATTTTCTGCCATCAATTATCCACAAATGACGTAGTTCCTAGCTCTAAGAGAACCAGCCTCTCTTGCAATCTTCCTAAATCTTTTGAATTCTCAGTCATTGGTGATGTTGCTGCAATCATTCTTGCTACAAACAAATCTGTAGATTGTCGTACTGCTTGTGCCCCTATTCTACAAGATGTTTTTCTTTTGACACAATCTCATTGTTGCCCACAATTTTGTTAGTTTTACTAAATTTAATGTTGTTAGTGATGTTACTTGGGATGTAATGCCCAATTTTATTTGTCAATCAGGGCTGGCTGAATTCCAACAATATCAATATAAGTCTTCCCTTAAAAAAAAGAAGTAGAATTGGGTTTTTATTTATATTTTATATGTAGTTTGCCCTAATAGATATGGGCATTTTTTAACAATTAGAGTCCAAAAATGATGGACCTATATTCAACATTCTAAGTAATTGGACCTCATAGATGTTTATAGTTGAAGCTTTACATCAACAATGGCTTCTTGTAATATCCCTTCAGAAATCTAAATCATGACATTTTCAGTTTCTATAAAAACATCAACCCACATTCTACAGTCCGCCATATCTCTAGCGACAGCCTTATCCAACGTTGTTGGTTGTGTCCAATGAAGTATATACATATCATCTTCTCCCTCTATCTCGTCCACCACCACCTCCCCCAATGGCGCGCAGCTACGGATTGTTCTTCGATTTAGGGTTGGTGATAAGGAATGGGATATCTGTATCTTCAGCAGGACTTTAGGACTTTATTCATGCGATCGAACAGAAGCCTTGTGTTGAAACCAGAATCAGAAAAATAAAGGCTCAACGACGTCGTACGAGGAAGAGTGAAGTAGCTGTTGATGCAGAAAATAATCCAGCACACATGGGGTATGTTAGAAAAATTACTGGGGCTGATCAGGAGTGAATTAGATAGTGAAAAATATATGGATAGAAAGTCTTACCAGTCTATGTTGGGTATCAGGGCCATCATGCCGTCGTGAGGATCAAGTTGGAGGAGTAACGAGCTCAGATATCTTGTGGTTCCGGATTAGGTGGTTGGTCGGTGTTTGGGAGCATTCACAAAAAATCCTATTCATTGTCCAAACGGGTAACACTATATCCTCCCAAATCCTCACCCTCTATATTCCGTTCCTCTCTCAATCTTCACCAAAGAAGAAAGCCCCGATTTAAATCGGTAAAGGAAGAGACCAAGGAGTAAATGATTACGGCTGGAGATATACTCCCAAGAAATCTGCTACCCAACGTATCAAAAAACCAAGAAAGGATTTGAGGAGTCACTTACAAGATGGAGAATAGAGGCTGCCATCGTTCAGATTTATGGTGTAAAATGGTTTGGGCCTCAATTAAACATATCATGGGCCAACACACAATCGGGCTTAGGAAAAGCCCAACAAATCTCCACCTTTTGGCCCAATCCCTCAATCACAATAGAATCCACAGGATTTCATCATCGCCGGCCTTCGGAAACCTGCAAAAAACAAGACACACCATATTAATGCAAGATCCAAAAAATTTTGACAAACACAAAGTAAGTCAAGAGAAATTGACACGCAGTCACAATATTTCACATTATCACAAAGTTCACATAGTGTAATCACATATATTAGAACTCATAGTTCTCATGACACACAAGCAATTCACATTGAAAGCAATAAACTAAGCACAAAGCTAATAAGAGATCACAAAGATCATGAATACACAATTCATAACATTTATCACAAAGAATGGAATACAAAATTCACAAGACACATAGTCTAATCACAAAGAAACACTAGCTAGTTATCACATAACGTCACATAGACACTCCACAAATAAGCACACACAATAATTAATAATCAAACGTTACACAAACATTCGAACTCACATGACATGATCCATCTCACTAAGAGAAACAAATAAGCATGTAGAATAGGCACAAAAGCAAAAAGGTAACACATATGCAAATACTCTACCTCACTAGGAGCAGCCTAAAACATAGCAAGTTTAACGCATAAACAAGCACAAAACAGAAAATAAATTTCAACAGTTTTTCACACAAAGAAAACACAAAGTTTCAAAGAGAAACATAATAAGAAAACACATATTCACAAAGAAGCACATAGATTCAAAGTGAAACAAGATAAGAAAAACAAATTTACTAATCACATGCAGAATAAACTAGCCAATTAAAACACGCATAAGAATTAAAAGGCACTAAACAATTCACAAAAAAATATACTTCCTCCGTCCGGTTTTAAGGTATCAATTTGCTTTTTGCACGTGTCTGATTTTATGGTATCCATTTGCTTTTTGCACGTGGATTAAAGAGTATTATTATTATATACAAAGTGGATAGTTGTATTAGAAGGAAGTGGTAGGCCATATTGTGTATTTTTCTACTAAATATGAGAAATAGATACCTTTGAAGCGGACGCCAGAAATAGTAAAATGGATACCTTAGAAGCGGACAGAGGGAGTATCTCTTAATCATAAGAATCATTCACAGCTTTGAACACCCTCTCATACTTCATCTTCTGTTTCCAGATATTGAAGTCTCCTTGCCCAAACGCATTAGGAGAAGCCATATGTGCTTAAAGATAAGTGAATCAACTCACAATAATATCCAAGAAATAGCATTCACACACACATGTGAGCTGAGGCTATCCCAGTTCACAAATCGATTAATCGATTGCGCAAGGGGTCGCTCATGGCCTGATTATAAACCAATTCACAAAGAATAGAATAACCAGTAGAATATAAAGAACAGCGGAAGCAATCCAAGAACAAATATCATACAAATAAAGAACCCAAGAGAGATTTCAAGCAAAAAGAACTAGAGATACTACAGAAATTGACCAATCTGGCCACAAATCACAAAATTCCTTAAATTCTAAAGCGCAGAAGTCATAAGCATATATCAATAAGGACCAGCCGCCTCAAAGCATCACAAAAGAAGTACCAACCACCTCAGGGTGTCACAAAGATGAATCAAAACTGAACAAATCAAAAAACGGAAAACACAAAGTTAAAAAAAGAACGAAAGAACTCCCTAGAGCGGTATGTGGCGGTCGGTGGCTGATGGATAGCTACGATGGACGGCGGACAAGCAGTGACAACTGTGGCTCTGATACCACTGTTGGGTATCGGGGCTACCACGCCGTCGTGAGGATGAAGCTGGAGGAAAAACAGGCTCAGGTATCCTATGGTTTTGGATTCGGTGGTTGTTCGGTGTTTGGGGGAATTCACAAAGAATCCTATTCACTTTCCAAACGGGTAACACTCTATCCTCCCAAATCCTCACCCTCTATATTATGTTCCTCTATCAATCTTCACCAAAGAAGAAAGCCCCAATTTAAATTGGGGAAGGAGGAGACCAAGGAGTAAATAAATATGGCTGGAGACATACTCCTAAAAAATTTGCTACCCAACATATCAGAAAATCAAGAAGGAATTTGAGGAGTCACTCACGAGAATGAAGAATAAAGGCTGCCATGGTTCAGATTTATGGTGGAAAATGGTTGGGCCTCAATTAAACATATCATGGGCCTAAACAATATCGGGCTTAGAAAAAGCCCAATAGTCTAGTTTCCAACGCAATAAACGGAGAGTCGTTTGGAATTTTCTACAAGGAGTTATGCTTGTTTTTCTGGAAGGTGGCATATGCTGCCGAGAATCTGCCAATTCATGCATTTGAAGTGTTTTGGTGCCTTTCCAACTATCATTTCTTAGTCAAGCCAACATATTACTATATTAACTATTATATTAATGTTATGCATGTGTTTTAGGGGTCAAATAAGTATTTAAAATGGTCAAATGAATCTATTAAGTGTAGAGTCAAGTGTTTAATTCATGAGTATTCTAGAGTCTTGTAATGGCTCCAATAAATAGACCCTCATTCCATTGTATTTGCATTGAGAAATTTGTGAGAATATAAATCATTTTGGAGTGTTTACTCTAGTCTAGAAGATGGATTTCTTCTAATTTCCTCTTAGTCTTTTGATGGATTCCTAAAAACGACGAGTTTATTCCAAACTTGTGGTGGATTCCATTGAGTGAGAAATTGTATCCAAGTGTTCTCTTGTGTTAACTCCTAAATCTCCAATTTTCCGGTATCAGCTGTGGTGATGGCATTTTTATAATTTTATCCCAGTTTAAGGATGAAGCTTCCAACACCATGTGCGCGAATTGGGAGATGGTGTCTTCATGGGATGAATCGATTGAGCATTCTTCAAAATTACATTTAGCGACGAAATTTATATTTATAACTAGCTAAAATACATTATCGACGAAATACGCTAGTACAAGTTCGATTTCTTGTTTTATCTGATCATCTCCTTGCATATTTGTTATCATTTTCTTTTCCAATCTCTAATCCAATATCTCTATATCTAATGAATAATGATGTGATCTACATCCCCTTTTATACTTGTAAGCTCTCCTTGTGGGCCTTGGATGGGCTTTTACTTGAGACACGTGTCAAATTTGGCAAAAGAAATCCGAAATTACCAAAAATAGCATCAGCGCAATTCTGTTCGACCAAACCAATTTTGGTCGAACAAGTCCCCCTAGTCGAACGCTGGTCGAACAACCATTCTGTAAGATTTTGGAGATTTTGTTCGACCAAACTTCATCCGTTTTACCAAGATGATTCTGGTCGAACGGACTCCCACTGGTCGAATTATCTTGCGTCATCTCACCGTTTCGCACATAACTTCCACATCTGACCTCTGATTTGCGTAATTCTTGTGCTCACGAGATCCTCTCTTTCTTGGATTTCTATCCATATAAAGAACATACAAAAAATCTAACATTTGAGCGTGTAACAAGTCATGAAAATTGGAACCATCATTCTGTTTGGCACAACTTGCGCAACGTCACCAATTTGATCATAACTGTCTCGTTTGGAATCCGATTGAGGTGTTCTTTAGGCCAAAACGACCCTCTCTTCTGTGGCTTTCCAACCATATATCACACATCCACTTAAAAGCTCCACAAAAATACAGAAAAATTACACAAGTTGGACGTGCTTTTTTCAGCATCATTGCACAAATTGCACCTTTACTCCAACTTGACATTTTTGATCATTTTTCTACCTAAAGTACAACAAAACACCTCAAGTGCACCTTTTTCTCAAATATATTAAATATAAGATATTTGTGCTAATATAAAATAACTATTCTCATCAAACATGTGTTAAATTTTACATTAAAACACGCTTATTTTCACTCTCAACAAATCCCCAAACTTACTCGTTGCTTGTCCCGAAGAAACAAAATAAAAATAAAGAGAAAGAGAGTAGGAAAATTAATGGGGAAACAAGGACTATGACCAATACCCCATTCACAAAACAATTGTCCTCAACTTAGGTCATGCAACTCTCATTACATGCAATAATCAATTCATAGCATATAAGATAAGACAATCACTACCATTCAAATGTTTCATTGACATGTTCTCACAGGAAGTATATATCACTCGCACTCAATTGTAAATGATGTACACTTATGGATTAAGGTGTTTATGCTCAAATTCAATTCAAGTGCATGTGTAACCATAAGCTTGCCAAAAGTCTCAAACGCTCTTTTTACTTGTAGCTAGCAAATTGATTAATGTGAAAATTTGCGTGTTTTAGAGTCTGATTTAGCATCATTTTATGGGATTTATATCTGTATTTGAGCATCTTGTGGTAGAATTGAATAAATTTGTGTTTCAGATGCACGTGAGGTGTTATTTCGTGTTTTTAGGTGGAAAATGAGGCAAAAAGAGCAAAAATGGAAGTCGGGAGCGAAGTTGAGAGAAGAAGGGCCGTCACGAGTCATGCAGGCTGGGAAGGCTCAGTCATGCTGCAAGACTCGGTAGGTCATGCTGCACACGCTGCCGAGAGGCGCCCTCATGACCACCGAGCGCGCCCGCCGATAGCTGCCGATCACAAGTGCATGGTGCTGCCGAGAAGCACGCGTCGTGCCGCCGGGAAGTGTCGAGGAATCAGCACGTCAGGCACCCGCCCGACTCGTGCAGTAGATGGCACGACTCGTACCAATTTCCAAAGTGGCCCAGTTTCGTGTTTTCATCATGTTTTCGGCTCGTTCGTGTTTTTTACATGAAAAAATCCACTTTTGAATCATAATTCGGGAATTATTAGTCCTCAACTATAAAAGGAGCCCTTGGGGTGTTCCAAACCCTAACTCTCCACATCCATATGTACTTTTCCATACCCTTTCACTGCACCATCCCATCCACCCATCCTGGGGAGTTCATTAGGGTTTCTTACTTGAGAAGGAAAACAAGAAGGTTTAGAATCACGGAGGAGAGAACGGAGAATCACACCATATTTAGGGTTTTTCTTACTCTTTCTTTCTTAATTTTGGATAATATGTTTTCATACCTAACCATGTGTGTTGCTTGTGACACCATGGGCTAGTACTTCTTGTATAACTCTAGGTTTGAAGGTTCAATTGATTTGAATTGATTATCTAGACTTAAGGTTGGATACCTGCAGTATACTTATTCCTTTATTAATGTTTTGATCTGAGACTTATATTTTTATCTTATATGATCTGTCCTTATTCATGTGTATGTCAATGCCTTTTACATGCTTATGCTTATTGCTTGCATTATAAAAGAATTATATTTGTCAACCTATTATGGGTAATGGAGATCTAAACATATAACATTTATTCGTTAGAAAAATTAATATGTGACACTTAATATATCTATTAATTACCATTCTAGAGGATTTGGTTTCTTAGGTTATTAGGTGGGAATTGGTGATTAATTCTTAAGTACCTATAAAGGGAAGTCTAGTGCTCTAACCTTTAATAGAATTTTGCATGAAGTACCTAGAAAGGGAGTAGGATTATTCTTCTGCATTTGAGGAACTAAACCAGATTTATGTGTTAAGTTTACTTTAGACAAGGGATTTAACATAATTAAGTTATTGCTTTCATAAGAACTGCAGGGATTCTAACTGATTGTCTAGTGATTTGATTTGACCAATTTAACTGGATTTCCTAGTGCTGTCTGTTTTCTCTCTTTAATACTTTCCATAGTTAATTATTTGCTATTTTATTATTTTTAATAAATTATTTTCTGCATAGTTAATTTAGGTAATTCTCTAAACAAACCAGATTTGTCTTAAATTAGAATAGTCATAATTAGATTAAATAGTATATCTATAATCATCCCTTGGGTACGATATTATTTTTACTTTGTCACACGTGGAACTACAATTGATTCCCTATACTTGGGGACACGCAAAAAGGTGAACACAAATCATGGATCAAAAAGGTCTTTTATTTGGTTGTAATGTAGGCTATTTGGAAAAGGTAGAAAACATATGGCTTAGTGACTCAAAACTCGGATCGATCAAGCTGCCGTCTCTCTCGATCTTTCATTCTTCCTCATCACTTCAATCAAGCACACGATTCTCTTCAAACTCTTCCATCTTTCTCCTTCAAGCACAACATATTTTTCTTTTTCAACTTTTTTCTAGCTCTTCAACTCCATCATTCCCTATTCTTTATTTTTTTTCTTTTTCTTTCTTTTAAGGTACCAGTTTTGGGCACTACCTCTCACATCCTCCATAGGGTACTAGATTTGAGTACTACCCTAGGGTGTTTGTTTTCATGGAATACTAGATTTAAGCACTACTCTAAGAATTTTCCTTTACATCCTTAAGACCCTTCTTTCATTATCCCTCAAATCACCACTCTCTTCAATTAAGCTTTATTTGCTATCAAAAGAATGGATTTAAAAGGCTCAACAGGAAGACTAGGGATTTAATGAATTCAGGTAAAGTATATGGGAAAAGATGGCTATAAATCAAAGATGGCCTAATATCATCTCCATAACCCGCTAGACTAATCTTGAATATTCAAGGAGACTCAAGGCAAGTTCTAGAATACACGCACAAGAACGATATTCACCAGAAAAAAATATCATGTGATTATGTATCATGATCAACGAGGCTCAAAATCTCACATGGGTATTTAACAAGTAACAGAGAACCTTTCATGGAAAGCAATTTCTCGCAAGTACACATAGAACCTCATACCACAATATAACTCAAGTACACTTCCTTCATCAATTTCAAGAGCCTATGAATTTCAGGCACAATTTAAAATTATAAGATCATGTGGATCACCAAAACCAAACTCAATCCTTCCACTCCATGAATTAAAAACACATATAAAAATTAGAATAAGGAAACGAGGGCACCTAGTGTTTTTCTTCAACGTATGCACGAGCTCCTTGAGTTGTTCAACTCGGTCAGGTCAAAGCCTCAGTGTATAAATCATCTTGCCACTCTAGTTACCTTTTTATTCATCAAAGCACAAAGATATTCATCATCACAAGATTCATCAATAATACAATATGAGAACTAGAAGAAAGACTCAATTGACTATCTAATCGACTCCACACACTAGACACACCACTGAACACTAGGCAAATTGCAACAAATAGACATGTCAAAACCGTTCAAAGTTTCAACATACTGCAAAAAATCAACTCCCCTAGCAAACATTACAAAGAAAAGATTATACTCTTGGTGCTTCAATGAGGTAATAACGTCACACCCCCCCAAACTTAGTAAAAACATAAATTGAAACTAAGTTTGCAAAGAGATGTAATTGCCAAATAGTAAGCACATTAAGTATGAAAATTTCTTACTCACACGAAAGAAATAAAGCAAAAAATGGAAGGCAAGCCCCCAACAGGCGCTCTTGTTTAATGTTGGAGAGTTACAATGGATGTAACCTTTGAACTACTGGATCAGAGGATGGTTTTCTTGCATCCTCACCTTCAAGTACTTTCTTTCCCTCTTCTTGTCTACACTCAACACCTCACCTTTCTTGGTCAAAAAAATATGATCCTAAGAATTTCCTTCCTCCCATGGCTGTCTAGACACCTCCTTGTCAATCTTCCACTTAAATTCAGAATCATCTGTCTTAGAAAAATCAAGATTAAACAAGTTAGAAATCACATCTATGCTCTCGCATGATTGAGTCTCTATAAGCATCTTCATTGCTTGATCAAAAAAGAAAACCACATCTTCATTATCCATCTACAGTCTAAGCTTCTTGGCTCTTAACCTCTTTGCTCATTTCTACTTCTTCTCTACTATAAGCTCAATATTCTGCTCTTGGGATGACACTGGAATATTCTGAACAACAGGTGTAGCATTCGGTATCGAAATAGGCGCTGAATGAAGTATTTCGATCCCTGTGCGACTATAATATTCTGGTCGAACAGAAGGTGCTTGGTCGAACAAAATCTCTGGTCGCAAGTTCAAATTCTCCATTTGTTGTTCGACCAGCGTTCCACTAAGATGGTCTAGTCGAACGGATGTGCTTTGGTCAACGGCGGGATAGAAACAGAGCATCAAAATTCTATTTTTTCGAGTTGTTCGACCATAGTTAGACCATCTGGTCTGGTCGAACTGGGTAGTGTTGGTCAAACAAGGCTTCTGGTCCTTTTATTTTCGCTCACCGGCATCATCGGACTTTTGTACTGCATCCCGGGCCTCAATGTGATGGTATTATTCTCCCACGTTTGTGTCAATTGATTCACATTCACGGCCATCTGTCCCATAATCGAAGTAAGATCCTTCAACTGCTTAGATAAATATGCATGATCAACATTCGTGGAAGCCTCAATGCGGTAAACTCTTGCATCATTCTCAGCCATGTATCGATTGAAGGTATCTTCAACACTCTTCACTTCGTGCTGCTGCATACTAGGCCCCCTTAGTGTCAACTCTGTAATCTGCTTCTGCTGGGACTCTATTAGCTTATTGATGTTAGCTAGACTAAAAACGATCTCTTCATCCCTATTTGGCATCACTACTTGATGTTCAACCTGTGCCACCTTGCCAACTACATAAGTTCCTCTTACTTTTTCCGTAGTCCAATCATGTGAATTCATAGAGATATCTTCAAACAACTTTTCTACTTCAAGTGCTGTCTTAGAAAACAACGCTTCACCAGATGATGCATTAATAAGAATACGCGACTCACAATCCAATCCATAGTAGAAGATGCTTATGTACTCAGCCTTAGGCATCCCATGCTATGGGCATCGTCTGAGCATGTCTTTAAACCTATCCCACGCCTCATAAAATTTCTCACCCTGATTCATAACAAATTGGGTGATCTCTTACCTCATTATGAAAATCTTTGAGGGTGTCATGTATCTCTCTAAGAACTTCTGCTGCAGTTGGTCCCATGTAGTGCTGTATGTGGTATTAAGAGTCTCATACCATGCTTTTTCCCGATCAATCAAAGAGAACTTAAATAGGGCAATCCTTCTAGCATGATCATTAGCTCCAACACCCTTTTGAGTGTTTGCATAACCAAAAAATCTTCGGAGATCCTGATATAGATCTTCAAAACAACCTCTAGAAAAGGGATTCTTCTAACCATGTTAATAAGAGCGGGATGTATCTCAAAATCATCATCTTTCCCCTTGCTCCTATCAACCCTATGTTCCCAATCCAATTGTTTGTGAAAATTTCACGGATTAAAACATTATCCAGATTCTGCCTTGCTCCGGCAACGTTTAGCTCAATGTGTTATTCTTTCCTCTCCTTTCCCTAGTGCACAAGTACCTCAGAAAAATTTAAGGTTAGTTAGAATTAAATAATCACAAATAAAAATTTTAATCAAATTAGAAATAATAAACAAATAATAACAGCCGTCCCAGGCAACGACGCCAAGAACTTGATGCGCGTTTTCTTTGCACACAAAATTAATCCCCAAGTATTAAGGATATCAGTTGCAGCTTAAGCAAGCGACCAAGTGAATTATCGAACCCAAAGAACGGTGTATTATCAATTTATTTATTAACTAAATTAATTAAGACAAGATGGCAATTAAGTTTAGTATTGAATTATTAATCTACTAACAAAAATATAAAATAACAATTAAAGTAAAATAAACACTAGAAGAATTACGAAAGTGGATCAAGTAGGAGAATAGGTAGCTCTAGGATAATCCAGTTTCACTCATTAATCTCCCTTTCGTGTATCAATGTCAGACTCTGCCTTGTGGAATATGGACGCATCACTAAACCTTGCAAATCTACTCTATAGACACAAGTAGATATGCGTGTAACACGTGTGAATAACATTGGTGCAAGAGATATAACTTCACCCCCCTTTCTAGGTACTATCAGTATCAATTATTTTCCTTGCCAATTGGTACTCTAACCCTATAAGATCTCCCTTTATAGGCACTATAAAATTATCCTCTTTATCCAACTTAATAATCTGAATTCAATTTAATTAATAAGTATTTATATAAGATAATTATAATGAATCTTCGGAGTCCCCTCACTTAGAATCATAACATGGAATCCTACGCACTCAATCAATAACCAAGATATGTATTCAGACTCTACATAATAGTTAATGATGCACAAAATGACTGTGAGTGTGAATTAAAAACGCATAGTCTTATATAAAATAAATCACAAGTAGTGTTGTACGGAGTTTACATACAAAAGTTCAATTAATTCATAAAACCTTCACAACCTTAGTTCTACCAAAAAGGCTCTAGCCCATGATGTTACGAATTATAATCATGGGTGTTGGATAGATCTTATCCGGATGTCTGGAAAATTACAATATAAATTAGGAAATGAAATAAACCCTAGATTTGTGACGTCGTCGCGTCCTTCTCCATCTTGAATTCTCCTCTTAGTTCTCTCTTAGTTCTCCTCTTGATTCAACAGACGAATCTTTAAAGTGATGGATGGATGGAGGAAAGGATCTGGATGATGGTTGGGGGGTGATCCCCCCTTGTGGGGTGTAGTATTATTGTGGCCTTTCTCAAATCCAATATCTCTCTATCTAATGAATAATGATGTGATCTACATCCATTTTTATACTTGTAAGCTCTCCTTATGGGCCTTGGATGAGCTTTTACTTGAGACACACGTCAAATTTGGCAAAAGAAATCCGAAATTACCAAAAATAGCATTAGCGCAATTTTGTTCGACCAAACCGATTTTGGTCGAACAAGTCCCCTCTGGTCGAACAACCATTCTGTAAGATTTTGGACATTTTGTTCGACCAAACTTCATACGTTCGACCAAGATGATTATGGTAGAACGGACTCCCACTGGTCGAACAATCTTGCGCCGTCTCACCGTTTCGCACATAACTTCCACATCTGACCTTCGATTTGTGTAATTCTTGCACTCACGTGATCCTCTCTTCCTTGAATTTCTATACATATAAAGAACTCACAGAAAATCTTACATTTGAAGGTGTAACAAGTCATGAAAAGTGGAATCGTCATTCTGTTTGGCACAGCTTGCGCGACGTCATCACTTTGATCATAACTGTCTCGTTTGGAATCCGATTGAGGTTTTCTTTATGTCAAAACAACCCTCTCTTCTGTGGATTTCTAACCATGTATCATTCACTTCAAAGCTTCATACAAACACAGAAAAATTACACAAGTTGGACGTGCATTTTTCAGCATCATTGCACAAATTACGCCTTTACTCCAACTTGGCACTTTTTATCCTTTTTCCACCTAAAACACAACAAAACACCAAATATATTGAATACAAGACACTTGTGCTAATATATAACAACAATTATTGGACACTAAAACACACTTATTTTCACTCTCAACAATATGCATATTCAATTTATATTAGGGATTAAATATTGATTCCTCTGTGTTTACTTATCAATTATTAGTATTACAATGAATACTAATTCTGAATACCACTCTAAATAATCTGATTTCTTCTCTCAATTATTTGAATACCATGTGCAAAAATTTCTGAATACATTGTTATTGAATATTAAATATTCTGAATATTTATTGATTTTAAGTAGAAAAGAATTCTAATAAATGAATGTAAAATATATTTAATACAAATTACAACTGAAATGATCAACATTCTTTTTAAGCAACATAAAATTTTGAGTTTAGAGTTGAGTTGTGGCTGATCAGTTTGCTTTAACTACTTTAGAAGTATCATTGCCTCCTCAAGTCCAAGCAACTGCCATAACTCGAACTCAAGGACAATTTGGAACCTGAAATGTTGAATAGATCATTCAATTTCATATGTACTCTTTTAGCTTTATAATTGAATTAAAGAATATTAAACGCATGTTCATGTTCAAATAATGAAATTACATAACCTGTAAATAGTGAGTTGATCGTCGCTATTTTCACCTAGATTTTATGTCATTTTTGTGTGTTCGTATTTTTGTATCTTTTTATATTGTATTTTGGGAAAATGATGATATTGATTTTCGTATCTTTGGATAGGTGATTATGAAGATAAATGATGATAAAAAGTATGAATAATGGAGAAGAATGAAAAAAAAAAGGCCAAAATACATAAAAACACGCCCGTGTTTTTATGTAGTGCCCGTGTTTTTCTGCAGGTGATCAAATATACAGAAAGCTGAAAATCTGCAGGAAAACACGGGCAAGTGTATAAAAACACACCCATGTTTTCTTGCACTTTGGCCAAAATCGCATTTTACAACTTTGTGCGATTTCCAGGTGTGTTGAGGGGGTATAATACCCCCAATATCAACATTTGAAGGCAGAAAATTGAGGGTTTTGAGCTGCGCACACTCCTCTCCATCCATCCATCATCCATTCCTCCATCTTCATTCATCTCCATCCCATCCCTCTATCCTTCAATCCATCATTCCCTTCCCCTTGATTTCCTCAAATCCATCCACCATTCCATCAATCCACCAATCTAAGGAAGGGAAGAACATCACGGAGTGAAGATTGGAGCATGTTGAAGGAAGATAAGACCAACTTCAAAAGGGAAGCCAATCAAACTCTGACTTCTTGTTTTCTTCATTATTTAGCTCAAATGGAGCAAGACATGTATTATATTGATTTTGTAATGATTTATAGTGGCTAGTCCTCATGTGAGGTTAGCAATATTATTGGTGAAGGATAATGTAGATTTTGCACACCATATGTTTGATGAATTGATTGTATGAATATTTTTTTTTATCATGAATGTTATTTCTCATTTCGTGTATAATTTGTGTGGTTAAATTTTCTATTCATAGTGTTAGGATGGTCATTCCAATATTATGCTTAGTGGTTTAATTGAATCATTGATTGCATGAGATGACTTAGTTAGTATGAGGGGAGGTAAGTCATACCCTTCTTGTGCTTAGAATCTCATGATAGGACATTAGTGATAAACTAGTGAGGGGAACCCAACTTATGATAATAGTACCTTCATGGGAATTGAGAGTAAGAGACAATCCTAGGAGATTTAAACTTGTGAAAGAGTCGAGAACCTAATTACCTTGGCCATAGGGATTAGGGGTACATAAGTGATTGCCCTTAATATCAAAACATGATGGCCTTCAATGCATGTGTGTATGAGTCTACATGATCCTTTTCCATGATATTGCTTGCCTTACATACTTCTTAGATTGCTCACCATCACCCATCATCCATCTCATTTGTACATGATCTATCTTTAATTGTTTTCTTAGTTAGTTTATAGTGTAATTAAACTCCCCCTTTAATGATTAGTCCTTCTAGAGAGGAACATCTTTCGAATACGGATACATCACTTTCTCCCTTGGGTTCGATGTTATAAATTTTGCACTTGGTCACCACGTCTACATACAATGATAGAGTACGCTTACTCTTATCAATATATACAAAAAATGAGACTAAGTTCATGGCGCCGTTGCCGGGAAAAAAGGCTTCGGTGTAACGTGTTTGAATTTGTTAGCTCTACTTAGGACATTTTTTTTATTTTTGCTTTTATATTTGCTTTGGAAAATCTTGTTCTAAGTTGTTCTTCTTGATAGGTACACCAACCTTAATAGAAGAGAAGAAGAAGCAATCAAAAATAGAAAGTAAAGGAAGTTGTAGCAAGCCTTGAAAAGAAGAGTATGAACATGGTGTTGGCGCTTAGATCGTTTGGTTAACGTGACCCGTTAGGGATCCATACCTTTCTAATATCAGCGGAAGCAATAAATCATAGAAACGATTACCGTTCACCAAGGTATGTAGAAGATGAAGGATTCTCGCTGACAGACTATGCAGTCCTATGAGAATGGCCATAACTTCCTCGTCTGATGTCGGAATTAAATGATTTTCGTGCTCAGATGATCCTCTCTTCAGCGGCTTTCCGTCAGTATATTTATCCTCAAATTCTGTGCACAATGCGATTTTATATAAATTTCGCAAGGTGGCGGACAGCAGCAGCAAACTACCTTCTGATCTTCTGCCATATGTCACAAGTCCGATCTCGACGTCGTGTGGGCGACGATCTACGAGACCTCCTCAATCTGCTCTGAACCCTCATCTCACGTGAATAATGAATAAGATTAGGGTTCCAGATAAGCTGAGGTGACTTATATACATGGGCTACAGCAGGGACCAGGAGGAGAAATTGGGTTGGGCCTCAATTGGGCTTAAGTATCCAAGCTTAGCCCAAAGCTTATATTTAAGTCCAATAATAATAATATATTCCACTAAAATATTATTACTACACTGCCTTTCCAATCCCAAAATTACGTTTTGGGCTCCTTCTTATTATGAGCCCGTTAGTCTCCCCATATTTAAGATATACAATGTCCATTAATTAATTTAAGTTACTGACAACTCAATTAATTAATCTCATCCAAGAGTAGTACCACTCAACCTCATTATCATGCCGGAATAAATTCCACCTGCAGGGTTTACATGGTAATCCTTATGAGCTCCTCAAGGGGACATCATCAACCAATGACAGACACAGATTCCTTCTACAATCAACAACACACCATAGAGAAAGCACTACTTCCCAACTCATCGAGTTTGTTGATTTAATTACATGTAAATCTCACCCATTGATGAATCAAAGAAATACATACTACCCTACGTGACGAGGTTATTGTATAGGGATTAAGAGCACGAACTTCCATAATAACTGAGATCAAGTTCTCCTATAAGTCAGTATAAGTCGAACGATCTCAAACGGTCCTGCTCAATACACACAAGTGCACTAATGTGATTCTATAACCAACACAAGCTAATACCAAACCACACTACAACCATCCCAATAGAGAGTCCCCGTCTATCTCGGTTGTGAGCATCTGTTTATACTTTATAAGGAAACCGATAATATGATCTTCCGCGTGTTGTCGCACAACATATTATCTACAGTATAAAGTAAGTGGACTATTGCATCGTGCATATAAATAAATTATAAGACACAATCATTTGATCATATGATTCTCATTTCAAATAAATTGTTATAAGATAGTTCATACAAAAAAGCTAGACTTTTAGTATACAATCCAACAATCTCCCACTTATACTAAAAGACTGTGCTGTCATGTCTACCGCCATACATCTGATTCTCACTCCTACTACAGGACCATAAAAGCTTTCACTTTAAGGTCCTTGTAAATGGATTTACTGGGTTATAATCCGATGCAATCTAGGCGACAACAATCTTCCCCTCATCATACAATTTCTCGTAACAGGTGGTACTCGCGCTCCATGTGTTTAATTGCCTTATGGACTCGTGATTCCTTCAAGTTTGCAACTGCACCAATGTCATTAATTTAAATTGTGATAATCTTGGGCAAACTTAGAAATACTTCAAAGTCCATCATGAAGTTTCTAGAGTCATAAAGATACTTTGGCTGCCTTATAGGCTCCAATTTATCATCTTTCCATGATGGAGTCCGGAGTTAGAATTATATTTCTATATAATACTCCTCCATATTATGGCTCTACTTCTTAAAATTAAACACATAACTTTGAGGTGGATTTAATGTCGTCCCTATCTGATTTGAAAATTCCGAATTTACGTAACTCATAAGAAGCAGTGAATCTGTCCGGTAAGCCTACATATAATTTCTAGTCCTTTTCAGGTACATAATTATATGTCTTACCACAGTTCAACATTCTTATTTCGAGTTACCTTGATACTCACTGTCTATGCAATTGACAATACAATTATCCATTTTCATGCATAGCATTCCTTAGATTAAGCTTCCTTATTCGCCGAAGCATAAGGAACCGCTTTCATCACCTTTATCTTCTTTTTGTGTCTTAAGACACATTTCCTTAGATAAAGTTACATGCTAAACGAGTAGGAATGGTATCTATTCATGAAGCTTGAGATAAGCATAACATCCTTTCTTGTGATCCGTATTACCGTGATCAAAAGGATATATTTTGCTTTTCTTAAGTCCTTTATTTCATACTTCTTTATCAACCACACCCATACGCCCGACAATACTTTTTCATTATCTCCAATGAGCAATATATCATCTACGTACAGTACAAGAAATACCACTACGTTTTCGTCACTCTTTTCAATACACAAGACACATCCGCGCATTGAATAAATCCATATGCCTGGATTCCTCATCAAAATGGATGTTTCATGATCTTGAAGATTGCTTTAGTCCATTGATGGACACTTTTAAGCTTAATATCAAAATGCTCTTAGCTCTTTTCAATGAATCACTCTGGTTGCTTAACATAGATGTTTTCCTCAAGACTTCCATTCAGAAAAGTTGTCTTGACATCTATTTGCTATCCCTCATATTCCATATGAATAGCAACAGGTAAAAGAGTTTGGATCGACTTAGGCATAGCTACCGGCGAACAGGTTATCTCATAATCGAACCCTTTCTTTCTGAGTATACCTTTTTCGCAACAAGCTTTGCTTCCAAGGTTTTCACCTTACCATATGATCCTCTTTTATTTTGTATGAGCACTTCCAATGGCTTTTAAACCATTTAGTGGTCTTACAAGCTCCCAGATTTAATTTAGAATTTGCATTAGCTAAGATATCGCATTTCGATCTTGAAGTGCTTCGTCGTATCCGTGGGTTCAATCCATGTTTACTAGGGACTAAGTCTCACGACTCTCCCAAAATATATATCTTGCAAGTTGTCGAACAACCCTCCCACTACGACAAGGCACTACACGCAATTGTGTATCAGACGTGACACGCGTTGCAATTTAACTTGTGGTATATCCTCTTATACAATTGGTACTAATACTTTGTATTTTCCCTCTCACTTCCTTTAGAACAATTTATACATTGGTTTATGATTTAATACATAGTCCTTTTCCAAAAAAACTAGTGTTTGTGTTAACAATCACCCTGTGATCTTTTGGATTAAATAAATCATCACTCTTCATTTTTCTAGAATATCCCACAAATAGACAAATGTTACACAACATGCTGTTTCTAGGGTATACCCATAAAATAAATTTAGTAATTCCAAATAATTCATCATCTATCTAATCATTTGCATAAGAGTCATTCTCTTTTTAGGATCAGAAGACGCATTATTAATTACTATTTGTTGCATCCGTGGAATAAACATGATTTAAGATAACAAACTGTCAATAACGTACCATAACAGATTATAGCTACATCTTTCATTACTATGACCATGTCATTTAAATGAAATGGAGTATCCATCCGTAAATGCATAGAAACTGAAATAAAATTCTTTCTATGAAAACGTACGTAAAGACAATTTCTCATAATCAAACGTCTATTCATATCGTAAGATAAATAAACAACTCCCACTGCAACAGTCACTACTCTCGTAGTATTACCCATGTGCATAATAATCTCATCATCACTAAGTTAAACGCTTTTAGTGATTCCGGTATCTACACACAATGTGTCAGTAGATGCCATCAGTGCTCATGCTTCAACAACTAGTGAATGAGATACTAACTTTGTTCACATCTCGATGAAAATGGATTTCCTTTGCCATATGTTTTGTCAGAAATTCCCCACCATATACAACCTCTTTGTAATTCAGGTGGAACTTGCTCAAAACATTTAAGCAAACAATGAATAATAAATTGACCTAGGTTTCCCTTTCAATTTCTCTTCCAAGCATTTTCAATTGATTCATCAAGTTAACCATGACCTCTTGCCTTTTAACCTCACTCAAGTATCCGAAAAGTCGCATGAGACCATCATATTTCTATGAACCTCTCACCTCTCCTCTAGAGACTTTAATAGGCATAATGGGATATCCTTAGTGAGAAACCACTTATATTTTCCTAAGCAGTAAAATTCAAACCAAGATTCTTTTCTAATCATCTAATTTTGGACCAGTAAATATGTTTCTTTTAGTAAACAATAAGTGAAATAAAACTATTTGAAATTCAGAGAATCATAAAATATACACCGATCAAATCTTCAAATTTATCCATTTATATTGATTCCCTCAAAACAATATAAAATATAAATTCACCGACATCTCAAGCTCCGTGAGTTTGCAAGCCACGATAATGTGGACGTTTACAAACCCGAACATTTACAATAGAAGGTTTTACCCATTAATTTCATTTGTCAACCTAACTTTATGACAAAATAATTAATAGTCGGTTCTTCTTTAGCCATGCAAATAAAAGCAGTGACTCCGATGGGGAGGATATTTTTTATTTGCATCTAAGTGTACACCATTATTTGACCCCAAGTCCATTGCGCGAGCTTATATGCCTTACAGATGGAGAAGTACACACGCGTTCGGATAACTTCCTACAGTCATCAATTATAAGTTTGTACCAGTGAACCGCATATTAGCTCATCTGATAGGGAGGAAGGTCTATGTCAACGCGCAAGTTCATATGCATCACATTACAAACATAATTATTTAATGAAGTCTGTTCCAGTAATCCATGAATAAACTCATCCGATGGGGAGGAAGGCTCTAATGCCGACGTGCAAGTTTATTCACATTACTAACAAACCAATAATGGAGGCCGCGAGAATTTATTACCATTCCCCTCTCCCACTTAGTTATTTAAGACCGAGGGATTTTACATGCATATAATATTCAAAAATAAAATATGCAACTTAGCATGCTCCTATTACGGCAAATAAGATAGTAAATCAAGAGTATCATGCATAGCATATATAACAATAATTAAATAACTAAATCAAATTATAACAGTTATATATCAGTGAATTCGATTGTTCGCCATCAATCACGAATGCGGACAACTGCGACGGGGATCGACCTCCCCGCAGCCTGCTCCACCACTCCGGCACCCTGCCCGATCATATTGTGAAGACTCACGCGGAACCTGATGCAGGCCAATCGAACTTGATGCAGACCAGTCGAACCTGATGCAAATCCGCTCGAACCTGGTGCAGAGTCGATCGAACCTGATGCAGACCAATCGAACCTGATGTGAATCCGTTCGAACCTGATATAGTATTGATCGAACCTGATGCAGACCAATCGAACCTGATGTGAATCCGCTCGAACCTGGTGCAGCATCGATCGAACCTGATGTAGACCAATCGAAACTGATGTGAATCCGCTCGAACCTGGTGCAGCATCGATCGAACCTGATGTGAATCCGCTCGAACCTGATGCAGCATCGATCGAACCTGATGCAGACCAATCGAACCTGATGTGAATCCGTTCGAACCTGATATAGTATTGATCGAACCTGATGCAGACCAATCGAACCTGATGTGAATCCGCTCGAACCTGGTGCAGCATCGATCGAACCTGATGCAGACCAATCGAAACTGATGTGAATCCGCTCGAACCTGATGCAGCATCGATCGAACCTGATGCAGACCAATCGAACCTGATGTGAATCCGCTCGAGCCTGGTGCAGCATCGATCGAACCTGATGTGAATCCGCTCGAACCTGATGCAGCATCGATCGAACCTGATGCAGACCAATCGAACCTGATGTAAATCAATCGAACCTGATGTGAATCCGCTCGAGCCTGATGCAACATTGATCGAACCTGATGCAGAACAATCGAACCTGATGTGAATCCGCTCGAACCTGATGCAGCATCGATCGAACCTGATGCAAATCAATCGAACCTGATGTGAATCCGCTCGAACCTGATGCAGCATCGATCTAACCTTAATCCGCGCGGCCTCACACAATGTTCCGCGCGCCACATGGCACGTCACCATGCACGCCATCCCAGCATCCAGCAAGCCAATGTGTGCGACTCCTCTCCAACGTGCAAGATTTACTCGTCACGTCCTGAGCTCCCAACAAGCACCAATACCCATCAGGCCGCCCGATACTCAGCATGCTGCTCCGCAAGCCAACGAGCAGCATACTCCCAGCAGTTGACCGCTCCCTGCCCGGTTCAAAATGCACCCCAGCCGTGCCATTTGCTTGATGTTGCACACAACACCATGTGCCTTGAAGAGCGCTCCTCGCTCGGGCTGTCGCTCGTCCAAGGGCCTACTTGCACATAACCAAGTTCAGCGTTCCCAACGCGCAACACCAAACTACACCAACTGTCGTTCAGGGTTCCCAACTGTAGACACCTTAGAATCCAATCTTCACTGTTCAGAATTTACTCCAGTGAGTTCTTAATATGCTGTCCAAATTACAGATCGATCCAACGGTTAGTTTGTGAGAAACGGCTCTTTTCCCTCGACTGCGCAGAAGAGAATCGCCCAAAAACCTGCTTCTGTTTTCGGCGTATTCCCGACAACACAAAGCTCTAAATACGATCTGCACCATTCAGAATGTACATCCACAAAATCCGAACGTGCTGACCAAAATTCAGCTTGATCCGATGGTTGAAACTCCGGTTATAGCCTCTGCAATATCACTGCGCTGGTTTTTCTCTCAAAAACGTGAATCTATTTTTGCCCACTTTTTCTTCCTTCCATGTGAAATTGACGAACAATTTTCGTTGAATCCTCTCACACTCAACCATCGAAAAAATAGGTATGATACAGGGTATATATCACATAGGGATATTCATGGTTTAGCAGTAAAACCAAAACCCTAAACATGTGATCCTAATTTCAAAAAACTAACTACATAAACCCTAGCCTAACGTGTCACGCTTCACCACTAAACCGAAGCTCTAATACCAATTTTTGGCACTTGGATCATTTGGTTAATGTGACCCGTTAGGGATCCATACGTTTCTAATATCAACGGAAGCAATAAATCATAGAAACGATTACCGTTCACCAAGGTATGTAGAAGATGAAGGATTCTCGCTGAAAGACTATGCAGTCCCACGAGAATGGCCATAACTTCCTCGTCTGATGGAATTAAATGATCTTTGTGCTCAGACGATCCTCTCTTCAGCGGCTTTCCGCAGTATATTGATCCTCAAATTCTGAGTACTGTGCGATTTTATATAAATTTCGCAAGGTGACGGACAGCAGCAGCAAACTACCTTATGATCTTCTGCCGTATGTCCCAAGTCCGATCTCGACATCGTGTGGGCGACGATCTACAAGACCTCCTCAATCTGCTCTCAACCCTCATATCATGTGAATAATGAATAAGATTTGGGTTCCAGATAAGCTGAGGTGACTTATATACATGGGCTACAGCAGGGACCAGGAGGAGAAATTGGGTTGGGCCTCCATTGGGCTTAAGTATCCAAGCTTAGCCCAAAGCTTATACTTAAGTCCAATAATAATAATATATTCCACTAAAATATTATTACTGCACTGCGTTTCCAATCCCAAAATTACGTTTTGGACTCCTTCTTATTATGAGCCCGTTAGTCTCCCCATGTTTAAGATATACAATGTCCATTAATTAATTTAAGTTACTGACAACTCAATTAATTAATATCTCATCCAAGAGTAGTACCACTCAACCTCATTATCATGCCGGAATAAATTCCACCTGCAGGGTTTACATGATAATCCTTATGAGCTCCTCAAGGGGACATCATCAACCTATGACGGACACGGATTCCTTCTACAATCAACAGCACACCATAGAGACAACACTACTTCCCAACTCATCGAGTTTGTTGATTTAATTACATGTAAATCTCACCCATTGATGAATCAAAGAAATACATACTGCCCTACGTGACGAGGTTATTGTATAGGGATTAAGAGCACGAACTTCCATAATAACTAAGATCAAGTTCTCCTATAAGTCAGTATAAGTCGAACGATCTCAAACGGTCCTGCTCAATACACACAAGTATACTAATGTGATTCTATAGCCAAGACAAGCTAATACCAAACCACACTACAACCATCCTAATAGAGAGTCCCCGTCTATCTTGGTTGTGAGCATCTGTTTATACTTTATAAGGAAACCGATAATATGATCTTCCGCGTGTTGTCGCACAATATATTATCTACAGTATAAAGTAAGTGGACTATTGCATCGTGTATATAAATAAATTATAAGACGCAATCATTTGATCATATGATTCTCATTTCAAATAAATTGTTATAAGATAGTTCATACAAAAAAGCTAGACTTTTAGTATACAATCCAACACATGGATGGTTGGAACCAATACTTGGGAGAAAATTATGGAAATCTATTTGGTTTGGTTCCACCACAACAATCAATTGGCTACATGAATGAGAGCAACTATGGGTATAATTGCCAAATGACTCAAGCAAGATCTCAATGCTACAACAATGGGAGTTTTGAGGACTGACAAAGTGCTTACAATGGAAATACGTTCTAACCTCAACAAGCATACACTTATTCCATACCAAGTTCCAAAAACCAAGTTCCTCCAGTTACATCTTTATCCAAAAATAATGCCTTAATGGAGTTGTTTAGAAGATATTCTAATGGAAGTGATACAAAGCAAAGTTTTCAAACATGTCTTCCTAGTTATGAGACTCAAGATCTTCAAAGTATATCAACTTCGTATCCTACGGTGCAACAAGAGTGGATGATGCCAAGTTCTCAAGTAGAGGATATGTTTTACATGCAACGAAGTAATTTTAAAAATCAAGGGAATTATCTCCAAGAGCAAGGTTGGAAACCATCGAGTGAAGAGATAAAGCCATCCGTAGAAGATCGAGTTGGACAACTTATGGAAATGATATATGAGATGATTGAAGAAAGAAGAGAAGAAAGAAAGAAAAAAGATGAGGAAAATGAGAGGAGATTTGAGGCACTTGAACGTCAAATGAGTCAATTGACAAGTGAACGGAACACTCTTCAAGAAATTGAGAATTTTGATGAAAAGTTTGAAGAAGAGTTTGAGGTAGAAGAGCGTTCGGGGAATGAGGACTCAAGTGATGAAGAGCTATTTGAAGATAAAGAAGACAAGAAAAATTCAAGTGAAGATGAGGAATCGAAAGAGGTGTATGAATTCAATGAAGAGGAACAAGGTCTAAAAGCACTTGAAGAAGAGTTCGAGAGTGAAATGAGCATTTCTAAACCTTTTAACTCTTCAACTTGTATTGAATTTCAAAATATTGTTTATATTAACTTTGTCCTACTTATTGATTCTTCTCAATGTCTTAGGGAAAATAGAAAGCTTGAAGAGATGTTGGGAGCTTATGTGGTAAGAAGGAATAAGTGGTGGTCACGAAAGGAGAGGTCAATAGAATGCAAGCTCAAACAAGTTAAATTTTTAAAGCTAATATCTAAGGACATTACTGAGGTCGTTACTTGCCACAAATGCCTACTAGAGGAAGAAGCACAAAGATTAAAATTTGATGGTAAGAACGAACGATATTCTTGGCTATTCCGATGAGTTCTCCATGATCCATCCGGCTTGAAGACGCTAAACTTAGCGCTAGATGGGAGGCAACCCATCATTATCTTTATTGATTTATTTATTGCTTTCAATAAGGATGATGGATTTGATTTTTGGTGTTTTGGTTTGATCTTTGTGTTTTGTTTGTGCTTTGTGTAGGAATTATGTTGAACTTGGTGTAGATTTGAAGCGTATTGGATTACGAGAAGAGCTACGAGAATGCTTCAAAGGGAGTGCCTATTATTTGACTCAAACTTAATTCTAGTCTTAGCTAAGAATTAAGTTTGGGAGGGGGGGTTTGATTTTTTTTATGCTCTTGCAGTTCTCATATTATGAACATTTGCACTGACACACATATTTTCCTTGTGTCTTGTGTTTGTGTTTTTGTTCTTATTTTCTTGTGTAGTGAGTCATTTTTTTAATATGAGTAATGATGTATTATTTGTGATAAGTAATGGCGAATTATGTTAAGGATCTCTACTAGTTAAATTGTGACATGTTCAATTTTAAAATGAATTGAGGTGTAATAAGTTCATTGTGAGCATTTGAGCCTCGACCGTGCAACCATGGTTATTTCTTCATGAGTGAATCGATTGAGCCTTGGTAAGCTAGAACTTACTAGTGGACTACAGGAATGAGCCCGATTGGTGGAGGTTAGTGAGATGATCTTAGGCCATCCTTGTACTTTAAAGTCATTGTCATATATTTTCTTACCTTATACATCATCCCTAGTTAGCCACTTCGAGCCTTTAAGCCTATTTCTTGTGAATTAAGCACATTATAAGCCATGATTACCCACTTAAGCCTTATATATGTACCTTTTGTGTGGGTGATTGAGGAGATGGTGGTTTATATGGTTTGATGTAAGAATTGTGCAAGAGAAAGAGGGAAATGATAAACAAGTAAAAAAAGGATGAAAGAGCTCAAACAAAGATACATGCTACCTCAAAATAAGAAAAGAAGCAAATCAACAAATTAAAATATGCTCATGTAATCGTGAAAGTCAAAGAAGGAAACATACAATCAAAAGAAGCTCAAGAAACACAAGGAATGATAATGATAAGTACTTGTATTTAGAAAAGAAAGGAAAGGAAGATAGAAACGTGAAGAAGTTGAAGAAGTTGATCATCTCTTCGATTACTTACACTCGATAAGTCACTACTATCGAAATTCTCCTTACCTTTACCAAAAAACCTATCATTACATAAAAAATATAAAGTCCTGTTTGATCATTAATTGAAGCTATGGTGGTTTGTGAATGTAGTCCACGAGTAAGCCTATGGTGCATCAGGCCAATTGGTTGATGAGTGTTGATTTAAGTTATCTTGGTAGAGTGTTGAGTGCATTTGATATCCTATGTGAGGCTTAGATCGGAAGAAACTATATTACTCTTTAATCTATTCGAATTGAACTTGTTAAGTTTTCATGTTATGAGTTTAATATTGTAGGGTGACTCGATATGATTTGTAGTCCTTATTACTTATGATATGTTATTGCTTATGTTAATTAGGTCTTTTTCTAGGTGAAAATTACTTCTCTTGTTTTATCATTTTCATTGCTCAGGGACGAGCAATACTTTAAGTTTGGGGGTTGATCGTCGCTATTTTCACCAAGATTTTATGTCATTTTTGTATGTGTTTTCGTCCTTTTATTTCATATTTTTGTATCTTTTTATATTGTATTTTGGGAAAATTATGATATTGATTTCATGTCTTTGGATAGGTGATTATGAAGATAAATGGTGATAAAAAACATGAAGAATGGAGAAGAATGAAAAAAATAAAAAAATAGACCAAAATACATAAAAACACACCCGTGTTTTTCTGCAGGTGACCAAACATACAGAAAGCTGAAAATCTGCAGGAAAACACTGACAAGTGTATAAAAACACGCCCGTGTTTTCTTGAACTTTGGCCAAAATTGCGTTTTACAACTTTGTGCGATTTTCAGGTGTGTTGAGGGGGTATAATACCCCCAATATCAACATTTGAAGGCAGATTTGCAAGGTGGAGATTCCAAGAAACACACCACACACACTATTCTCTATATTTTACACCTTCATCATCATCCATCCACCATCCTATCATCCATCCTCTCCATTTTCTTCATCTCTTCACCAGTAGTCTATTGAGAATTGAGGATTGAGATTGGGAGCTTGCAAAGTGAAGGAAGACATCCAACCTACCTCAAGAAGGGAAGATAGCTTGCTTTTCTTTTGTAATCTTTTTGGTTTGTGTTGAAACAATGAATATATTTAAGCATTTTGGGGATGTTTTGATAATGTTTATTGTTGGCTAGACCTCTAGTGAGGCTAGCCACAAGATGAATTAAGGTTTTGTGGATTTGTTGGATTTTAAATGATAGTTGATATGATATTTGATTTTTCTTACATGATTTATGATTCACTTTACTTGTATTATGACTTGTGTGATTGAAATTTCTATTTATTATTTTAGGAAATCCATTCCGATATTATAACTAGGGTTTTGATTGAATCATGTTATAGTATGAATAGTGTATGTTATAAGTAGTGAAGTATGTGGTAGCATTTTTATATACTTAAAACATTCACGTGAGGACACTTAGTTAATGAATTTAGATAGGTTATTAATTGAGTGAGAAGAACCAATCTTATAATCATAGTACTCTTGAGGGAATTGAGAGTAAGAGACAATCTTTTATACTTAAAACTTGTAATGAGTTAAGAACCTAATTACCTTGGCCATATGGATTAGGGGAACCTTTGTGATTGCTTCTAGTCCATTTATCATTGATACTTGTCATTTGAATCTAACAAGTCTATACAATACCCATAATCTTGAATGTGGTTAGCCTTGCTCTTCTGTAGATTACTCGTCTTTCACTCCATTTTCATTCTTGGTTATTTGTCTCTTGCATAAATCTCATTTAGTTGTTATTTAGTTTTCTTACTACTTGAGTGGATAATATGTCTTTTAATTCTAAAACTCACAAACCCGATCAATCCTATAAAGCATGGTTAAAAACGAATCCGGATACACCTCGGATTGAACTCTCCCTTTGATCGATATTTAAATTGGGTCAATAATTACACACGATAAGGTACGCATACCTTGTTCAATTATACCGAAATTGGCTATAAGTTCATGAATGCACCCAAGCAACAAGAAAGTTGAATCGAATTATTAGCTGCGTATAAATATGAGCTAAAATTTGACTAAAAATTGGTATAATTTTAATAAAATTACGTTGGTCGTTGAAATTTTAGATTTAAATGAAAATAAGTTGTTTGTCAATTAAAAAGAGAAGTAAAAAGCAGTAATCAATGAAAATCATAATGAATTTCAGTACACATGCGTATTAAAAATTAAAAAAATGTGTAGACGTATGACTTCACCGACATAAAATTCTGATAAAAAAAATTGATAAACATATAAATGAATAACTTTCTTCGTTCATTAGAACTGGAATTCCCGATAATGAACCAACCCAAAATCTTCGCCAAATAAGGCCTTAGAGTCCAGAGGCCCTCTTCCCAGCTTTGTTGCAATTCCATTGATGAACATCGTAATTATGAGTTGAGGCTAAAACAAAACAAAAGAATTAGAGGACCATGAATTTGGAGAGTTTGAGGAGGGATTTGTGAGGGCCCGTCAATTGGAGTGCTTCCCCAATAATTGGAAAAGTAAGGTTCTATAGGATAAGTTTAAATTTTATTATATGCAGGGATATATTGGGTATCTTATCCAAATAATTTGTATCTATTAGTAATATTTTTGTGTTATTGTATCTATCAGTAATATTAGTATATATTTTGTATTGGACAATAATAAATCTTTTTTTTAATAGGAAAATAAGTATTTTATTATATAATATCAAACAAGTGCAAGGTGTACTATGGTACACCTATAAAATATTGATCCCCTTCACTTTTGTATTTAAAAACCATTCTACAGATCCATAGCTGAAATTATTTGGTGACAATGTCTTTTGTCATGCCCACATCTACAACTTTATTAACTCAACAAGGTCATCCAATAAAGTTACCTTTTGTTTGAATGCCATGTAGTGCAATGCCACAACATTATCCAAAATTTCAATCTTGCAGTGCTCCTTCACAAGAATATATTAAGTTTGCCTCTGGCGAAGTCGAAATTGACCAAAAAAAATCATATGAGTTACGATCCTTTTGACACGGCGCCAGACTGGTGGTTGGGCGAAAGAAAGTTTGTAGTGTGAGTAATGGCAACGAAATGACGTCTAATGAATTGATCAATAGTCTTTATACTTTTCGTCTTCCTCGAGTGGTACCAAAACCTCCCCCTAGATTCCATCAACATATCACCATCTTTTAAAGTTTTAACAACCTCAGTCTCTGCGCACCATCCCAGATTTGCATAACGTGTATGTTGAACAGCAGTATGTAAAGGTCAATATAGAGAGATTCGTGAAGACAGTGCCTCAAACTCTTCAAACTCACTAAATGTATCATTAATTTAATCAGTTGTCCACAATTAAAAAGAAACCATACATATATTGAATTGAAAGGAATTCATTTTCAACAATCTTGCACAAACATTACGGTTTGAGAGAGGCAATAATCCCAATCTAGAGAAAATCATATGTATTTGAACTTTAAATCTTGAAGCATTACAGAAGCTGCTGAGTTCTCGGCCACTTTCACTCTCTGCTTCTCTTTACCCGTATTAATCATAACACGTTCTCTGATTTTAATTTCAACAGAGCATATGTATCTCTTCTCATGGGGGGGTCCATACTCTTCGATTCTGCACAATTATTGAGTAGTGAGTCCAATAAGTTCACCAATAAAGATGACTATAAGCCCTCTTCACTATCATAAAAAAAAATTAATTGAAAAGAGAATATGACAAGCATGTCCAAGTGCCTCTTATTATAGATTAGGAATTGGCTGTCTTTTATGTAGAAACTTCTGGAATGTAAATTCAGAATTTATCAATTACAAAATCCTATGTTCAAACTTTATTGTAGTTAAGAGTTTTTTATATAATTTCTACATTTCATACAATCTAGAATGAATGCATCTCTCAATCTTTTCTTTTACATTAAAATTGGTTCGATAAAGCAACAAGTTTCTTCAAAGAAAGATCATAGTTGTTAAGAGGAGGGGAAGGACCGTCAAGCACGACTAGATGGGAAACTCCTTATGACTTTTCCAGTATATACACTTAAGTATCCATACAACTAGTGGCCAAGGAGAAGATACACCAAAGTGACTTCGTTGTGCATACTTGGTAATTGGTATATCCACTATTAGAAAATTGATCTTCCAGAAGGGATTAAGCATATTTTCAAATATGCAGATTCCATTTGTTTGATTGCAACTACACAAAGGTGGGAATAAAACAATATAAGGCTCTTAATTTCCATAGAAAATATTTTTGAAAAGGCTCAATAATTGTTTGAGACATGTATATAGTAGATGAAGATTTCACAGCTTACTTGTAATTTGGCTTGGGCCATCTTTTCTTGACACACAAGTTTTGCAGCTTATGTTTTGCTCCTTCAACGTCACCATCCTCATTGATTTGGTCATCTATGTAGATATTATTTAGATCTCCAGATTCGTAAGAGAGCGCACGAAGAGCATCCTTAGCAGCGTTGAGCTTGGCATTCTCCTGTTGCTCAGAAGAAGCTGAGGTGACGAAATCCCCATCAACAAAAACACTAGCAATAAATTTATCTTCTTCTCTCCCATACTTTATATAAACTTTTTTTCCGTTCTTTTGGCACATGACAAAGAGCTGCGTCACAGGTTGTGGTTGCTTTTCCAGATCATCAAGCGTAAACATTGGCTCTAGAAGGTCTCTGAAGATCTAAAGCAACACGAATAGAAACTAATAAGCAAGCGCCCCTAAAGTAATTAGAAAAAATTTGAAAATTTCATATTACAACAAACCAAAAACTAACCATCCACATAGCCTCTAAATCAAAGTTGCAATCGAAAAATACAGCAGCTGCCAATGACTCTACTATGTCAGCAAGAACTTTTGGTGCTTTAACCCAACCCCCATAAATCTCAGGTTCAACTTCTTCTTGTACCATCATCACAAATTCTCTTACCTAAAAAATCAGGGTTCAAACTGGAAAAGCTGGTTTAGGTACCACAAAAGCACGAGATCATAGATTTCCATTACATAGCAATTAGTAAAGTGATAACTAAATCAACTTTACCAATTTCAACTCCAGCAAAACCATGAAAGAGCCACAGATCGAAATATGCATTAATACACACTACAGATTACTATTTCGTTAATAATCTATAAAATTAACAGTCTTGAAATTTGACATATTTGTTCAAAACGGGCATAAAATTAAAATACACATAAATATATATATGGCGGATAGATAAGATACCCTTTCATCTAATGCGGTGACATTGTGGCGGACATAATTATAGAGATGGTGGCGGACAGCAACACGTGCGAGGTTCTCGGTGCTGACGTTGGCGGCGCGTACGAGGGTCAGCTTGCCCTGGTCGGCGTCCGGATACCTGATGAAGGCGTATTTGGAGAAGGCTATTCCAAGAGCCGCATCGCCGACGAACTCGAGCCGCTGGTAGGAGGGAGAGGCGGTGTAGGAGGAGTGAGTCAAGGCCTCTTCTAGAAGCTTCTTGTCCTGAAAACTATACTTGAGAAGTTTCTCCACCTCTCTCATCGATGCCTCCATGTTCATCTCATTCTCTACCTCGTACGCCGGAGATTGCACTGTTATTTTCTCTCCCATCACTTTGATTGTCAGAATTCAACTTTCAATGATGTGAACAGAGAATTTCCACACACTCGGCCTCGGATACTTAAGGGTTAAGGATTCGATACTTTTTCTTTTTTATTAATTTTTTTTTTCCTGTAGTGTAGGCTCGAGTTGGAAAGAATTCCTTTCAAAAAAAATTCAACGAGTTATCCTTTTCCTTTTCCTTTTCCTTTTCCTCCTTTTCCTTTTCCCAGATTTTAAATAATCAATTTAGTAGCGCGTTAGTGGCAAAGACTTATGGGATGACTGTATACCGATTAAAAACAGGGTGATATGTCACTTTAAAAGGAAAAGGAAAATGTTCACTTTTGAAGGGATCAAATGCTACGGTAATCATTTAGATTTAATTTTTTTGGCAAAATGTCATATCCACCCTTAATCTTATACCATTAGATTAATTTAGTTTTTTAGAATTAATTATTTTTTTGGCAAAAGTCATATCCACCCTTAATTTTGTATCATTAGATTAATTTAGCCTTGGTCTAATTTTTTGAATATTTATGTCATCCATCTCTATAAATAAGTCAAATCCACCATTTAGTTTATTTAATCTAAGACAATATAATCATTCTCTTAAATAATAAAGCTAACGCCGTTAGGCCCGTTACAACAGGATTATTTGAAGGGGAAGTATTCGATGCTTATGCTTGCTCTTCTTCTACTTTTTTTTAAATTACTTTAAATAATTATAATTATAATTATATGTGTAATATTTTATCCAAATTAGTTTATAATCTATTTTAGCCCTCATGAAATTTTACGATTTGTGACATATTTTACTCTTATATTTTAATTTTTATTTTCACAAGGCTAGTTTTAATTTTAAGATATAATTTTAATTTTGATTTATGTATTGTTTTACTTTTAGAGTTTTAGAGTTTAATAATTGTAAATTATTCCTTAGTTTACTTACGTGATTCAAGCCTCATTTTACCCATAAGATTTAATATTTATTTATTAATTCTTATTGTAATTAGTATACACTCATACAATATAAATTTTAATTATCATCCTTAATTTATATTTAATAATTCAAATTTAAATTTAATAAATCTATCTTATATACATCTACAAATTCTATTAACCCGTATCTCATTTCTACCATACATTATATTTTGGGTTACTTACTATTGGGTACATAAAAAATGTATAATTACTATAAACTACATGACTCAAAGCACTTTTACTCATAACTACACAATTAAGATTGTGATACCATAAATACCCTTATGTATTTGCACAATTTGTTTGCACAAATTGTTTTTGCACATTTTAAATTCCGGCTGCGGAGGTCATGCGGCGGTCCGGCGGTGGTCCGGCAACCGACGGCAGTTTGTTTTGTACAATTTATTTTGCACAATTTTGATTTGCACAATTTGTATTGCACTTTTTTATTTTTGCACATTTTTGTTTTGCGTATTTTATTTTTGCACAATTTGCTTTGCAAATTTTGTTTTGCACATTTTATTTTGCACTTCTTTTTCTACCCATTTTATTTTGTACTTTTTTTTTCAATTTATTTTCTACACATGTATCTTACACAAGAATATTATGAACAGAGATTTGCAGTGTAGAATAAGATTAGAAAGAAGTGATAATGAATTAATAAAATAAAAGTGGTCGATGCGGCCTTGAACACATTAACACATTTATTTCAAACTGTGAGTTAATGGAAGAGGAGATCTTAAATCAGATGCATCAACTACCCAGCTTAATACTGAAAACATCGCAAGAGGAAAATCGTCAGAAAAGGTGAGTAATCTTTCACCCTTCTTTAGCTCCTCTCAACCTGAAGACTGCTCAATTTCAAATGAACTAATTGATTACCAGCCTAGTTGGCCTTCTTCAAGGAGAAATAAAAACATTACCTGTGGTGACTCATTTAATAAATCAGAATTTCAGCACCCTGTGGGAGATCACAGTCAACCTAATAATATCACCCAAATATCAAGAGGAGTCAGCGGGAAAAATGAGAGAACCTTTTCTATTCAACAGCAGATAAGTGAACAAAGGCATACCAGTGCACTGAAAGATGTGCAAGGTTCTCTCTCCTCTACCGTTCAAGTATCTACCCTACCTGTGAGTTCAAGCCATCACTGTCCAGACCAAGCTGATGTGCTTCCATCACAACAAGACAACAGCCTCAAGGCTGACACCATAAGGAATGATATTGCTAATCTGATGGATTCAATTGCTTCTGTAGAAAATGAAATTTCCAAGGTATCTACACGAAAGGATTACTTGGGGCGAGATTCTAATGACAGAGTTTATTGGGCCTTGTACTCTCCTGGTGCTCAGCCTTGGATAATGGCTTGTGGAGACTTGGCCTCCAAGAAGAGGGGTCCTGAATATTTTATCAGTATCACTGGTTCTGATAAGTGGATGTATTACGAATATGGTGATGACATTGAGAAATTGATGGGATGGCTGAGCGAGACTAACGTGAGGGAGAAGGAATTAAGAGAGTCTATTTTACAGTTGCAGAGTAACAAACTTAGAGACTACGCCAAATATACTGAAACTCACATTCTAAACAAAGTAGAAAAGAATGATATTGGCAGGAAGAATCTAAACAGAGTAACAAACTGTATGTTCTTACTGCTGTTTTAAGAAATGGTAGAACAGAACCAAAGCTTAACCAAAAACCAATCCAATCCAGTTTGATTTCTCCTCCACTCTCCCTTCCACTACCGCCGCCTCCTCGGAATCCATGACCTCCGCCGATGAGCTGTTCTTCAATGGCCAGATCTGACCAATGAAGCTCTCCACTCACCTCTAATCGAGTCCTACGACGTCGTTGACGAGGACCAATCGTTCACCCACGGCAGGGATTTGAAGTTCCACGAGGGATTCTTTCGTCGAAGGATCAGATCCATGTCATCGATGTGGAACCCAGCGCCGCCGTGTCCGTGGGAAACTGACGATCGCATTGGCTGAGACAACAAATATCATGCCACGGCCGACGAGAAAATGTCGAATGAAAAACGCCGTGCGCGTCGAGGTCTTCGTCGGCAGGAAGGAGTTCGAAGAGATGGGTAATTTTGAAGGAATTTCTATACAGAAGCAAGAGCGGGAGAAGAAACGAGGGTCAGATATTCCGGCCATTCTCGCTGGTGAAGGAGGAGAAGGTGGCGGCGAAAGAGGAGGGAAAAAGGACGACGGTGGCGGTCACTAAGAAGGAGGGCAGAAAATGGAGGGGTGTGTCGGCGCATGAATTGGGAATAAGAAATGCGTGGTTGGTGGCAGAGTCGATTAACGTGTAGCTTTTGGATTGAATTGGGAGGGTAATTTTGTCTCTTTATTCACTAATTGTGTATCTGATAGTATTTTCTATTTTCAATGTATCTCATAGTAAATAAGCTTAAAAGTGTGCATTGGAGAGTAATAAACCCTTGTATTTTCTCAATTAAATGATAGTTTTTATTTATTTTTCTATCCTCTCTTTCTCACTTTAATTAATACTATTTGATTTGACATAAAATTTAAATATACTATTAAAGGTCTTGCATGCCCTCTGGCACACCGTGTGCCTTTAGAATTTAGTATTATGGGTAAGATTATATTGTTTTGTTCTAAAAGGTATACACTATAATTAATAAGGGTACACTATTTTGTTCTAAAAGGTATACACTTTTCATTAATATTTTTTATTTTTTTCAGAAAATAAAGGGTACTCATTTTCATACTAAAGAGTAATAATTTAACACTAAATTCTAAAGACGCATGAAATGTTCTTATGCCCCGAGAACACACAAGTTTTTGCCTTAAAACATAATAAGGTAATGATTAAATTATAATAGTAAAATAGACCATGAATTTAAGAATGAAATTATAATAATACTATAAATAAATATTAAACCAAAATTATACATGAACAACCATCTACTTTTTTTTTCTTTAATCACCCAACTTATCCATAATTTTTGTTTACATTATATATATACTTAATTTTTTTTTATAATACATGCATCCACTTACGTGTATGAAAATACGTATGTGTGAAAATACTTGGGATGAGGGTATATATTATTAAAATTATAATCAATAATTAATTTTAAAGAATAAAAAAAGAAAAGAAAAGAGAAAGATAGAAGACAACGTCGCACAGTGTATGAGCAGTCAACGAAAAATTTGCCTTTAAATAATTAAAATTAATGTTGTTAACGTCATTACCACTAATAGTAACAGAATGGTCACATTATTTAGTATATAAAAGATAAGGGGTGGATTTGATTTTATAAAATGAGATAAGTGGCTTAAATGTTCTAAAAGATAGATCAGGGGCTAAATTGATCTAATGGGATAAGATTAAGGATGGATACGACCTTTTGCCCCTTTTTTTTTTTAAAAGTCATTATGAGACAAGTTTTTTATTTGAAAAAACTTAATTCAATAATGATATTAATTTTGTAAAAGTCATTATCAAGATTTCAAAAAGGACTGGTTTAAATACACACTCCACTATTATATAATTAAATTATAAATTTTTTAAAAGTCTGAAATACCCTTAATTTATTACCAATATACGTCAAATTCAACACCAACAAAACAGATTTGCCGATTTTGTTATCTAAGCAGTTGCCGTGAAATTAGAAGCACTCTAGCAAAGTTGATTGCTTTGACTTATTCGTTCAACATTGTCTAAATGATAATAAATAATTCTATGAATTCGTTCATCTCTCTTTCTCCTCAATTTTTTTTAAACTTTAGATGAAAACTGTATATTCATGAAAATATGTATCATAAGGATTAACTCTGCTCTAAATTCGAAGTGGAAAGATACAGAAAAAATATATATTGAAATGTTTATTTGCAAAAACTTTGAGGGTGTGGCTGTCGGTACCTAGATGACCTGGGTACCTAGATGGGATGAATGCCCACAGTAGCAATATTATTTTAAAAGGTGTATATTTGTAACTTTCATCTATAACTTCTTTTTATTTAGTTATTATAAGCTTTAAACTACTTTGATTAACTACTCTATGTAGTCGATGGCTTGGAGCTGTACCTATGGGCTTTTTTTTTTACTGTGTATGTGTCTGTTTTCTTAAAGATGTATAACTGCCATCTATTGTAAAATTTGTTGTAAAACTAAATTGGTGGTCTTCACATTTTTTCTAGTTGACACCATTATTGGTGAAGGAGGAGTCGTTGAGAACATCAAGAGAATTGGAATCGAATTAGACCGGATTGGTTTGACATCTCGCAGAGGGTTTTATTAAGCATTATTCAGAGGGTTTTATTAAGCAATATTAAATTGAGGATCTTACGTTGGTTGGGGGAGGTGTAAATTCTTAATTTTTTAAGGATAGTTTTGTAATTTTTTAGGGTGTATACAATAAATTTAAGAAACAAAGAATTAAAAGGAGTGTGTATTTAATAAATAGTGTGTATTCAATAAAAAGGGGTGTGTGTATTTAACAGTACTCTTTGAAAAAACTTGACTTTTTTTAAAATAAAATCATATGAATATGGAGTCAAGGATTTTTTTTTTTGTCAATTTGAGCATTTTTAAACATTACCTTAAATTCTGGACCCTTCATAATTTAAAAAAAAAATTGCAGGGCACTTTCCTTCCTTTAGATTGGGTTCACTCTTCTTTGAATTGTACTCTCCTTTAAATACAATTGTACTCTCTATACTTGTAACGCTCAACAGGTAATAAAGTGATTTTTCCTTCCTATCTGCAACAACACTTTTCTTCCTTTCCTAACATAATAAATTGCTTCTGTAGAACAAAATAATTGTTCACAATTTTTTTCTTATTGCTATACATTAATATAAATAAATGATACATCAAGAGTTAAATACAAAGCAAATACAGAACATCTACAAATTAGGAAAGAATCAAAGAATTGAATTACAAGAATAAATCAAGTCAACTACGAGATTTTATCTTCAATATCTTTGTCACCCCCTTCAAGCGAAATGTGGGATTAGGTATCACACTAAGCTTGGATCAAAACAATGTGAATAAAGAACGAACAAGACTCTCATAAAAATATCTGCCACTTGAAATCATATACCTCATACTCTTTATTTTACATGTATCACCCATTTCAATATCTTATTTCCTATCTCACATGCTATATTTTTCCTGATTTTTTAAAATCATATACCTCATACTCTTTATCTTATTCCATTTTCACACATATATATACTCATTCAAGTCACCACATAAAAGTGTGGAGGAATTGCCTCTACCACATCACTTAGGGTTTTAAATCTTAATCCACCATATCCGCCTTTTATCTTTTACCCATCATCCGTCATCTACCATCTGGAGAGGATTCAAGGAAGTATTCGTCTACTTGATTGGAGACGGAAATTCTGGCGAGGACAGAGTTGAAGAATGAGAACCAAACAAATAAGTTTTCCTTTCTTTACTTTATTAAATCGTTCTAGTTTTTAGACTCATGAGTAAGCCTTCTTCCATAGACATGGTTGTTGCTTATAACACCATGAGCTAAGTATGTTGTTGGTAATGTTAGTGATTTAGACAGTTTTGACTATGTGATTTGATTGTCCTATAGTTGGATTTCTTATATTGCAGAATATTTATTTCCATATCAAAGAAGATATTTTGAGACTTCTAATTGTTGTGTTTTGAGTTCTGATTCCTTTGATTATTCATGACTCTATCACTAATTGGATAGTTAATATGATTCTCTTTCTCTGCATGATAATTGTTTTTTTCCTGTAGGAGTTTTAGGAGATTGACCTATAATTCTTAAGACAGCTAGACAATCAATTTGAAATATAATTACTCCCTCCGTCCCAGAGAAATTGACACATTTTTTTGGGCATGGAGATTAAGAAGTATAATAATTTAATGCAAAGTGAAGTGACAGAAATAATATTTAATGTGTAGTGGGTAGTTGTATTAGTGGTGAGTGTGATGTGTGCGTAGACCCGTGTAAATAAATAAATTATTTTTGTGTAGGTCCCATATCTTTAAAAAGGAAATATGTCAATTTTTGTGGGACAACACAAAAAGGAAAGTGTGTCAATATCTTTGGGACGGAGGGAGTACTTGGTAAAATATAATTATTAGGTAATTGGTAAGGAGACAAATGGATTAATAATTTAGTACCTAAGAAATGGAACGCTGAAATAGCGCTAAGAATCTATAAAGGGAATGAGAGTTAATTCCTAATCAATCCTAGGTTTTTCAGCTCATTATAAATGTTAGATATTACTGGATCATGGTAGTCTAACTAGGCCTAGTGATCCTCTTATAAATATTTGCAGGTAATTAATTTGGGTTTAGAGTAATTTATCACATGGTTAAACTGGATTGCCCTAGCATTATTAGTCTCTTATCTTGGAATACTTGATTATTTTCTCACCATCGTATCTTATTTAATTTTATTAGTTAACTTGGTCACGCACACACTACAATTGGTTCTTTATACTTGAGGGTGAGATTCATATTTTCCAGAAAAATAGTGAACATAACTCACGAACAAAATGATAATCATTGTCTATATGCTTCATTTGTTTATGAGCAATAGGGTTTAGACTCAAAAATATTGCACTCTTATTGTCACAAAAAAGTTTGGGATGGTCGTGTTGCACATGAAGCTCTCGAAGTAGATTCGTAACTCATTTAATTTCTGTTGCGGTTGTTGCCATTGCATGATACTCAGATTCACAACTAGAATGAGAATAATCGTTGGTTGTTTCTTTGCACTCCATGAGATAAGGTTGCCACCAAGATAAATAGAATAACCATTTGTAGATCGACGTGTTTCAGAACAACAGGCCCCATCTGCATCCGAGTACCCAATGAGTGACCATTGATTGTTTTGAGAGAAAGATAAACCATACGAAATTGTTCCCTTCACATAGCGAAGAATACGCTTCACAGCCTGAAAGTAATCTATTGTGGGAACTTGCAAAAATTGACTCCCACGTGATTAACTGCGTAACTAATGTCTAGACGTGTATAGCTATGATTGTAAGGCCTCCTGATGCGCATTTTCTTTGCACGCAAAATTAATCCCCAAGTATTAATGATATCAATTGCACCTTAAGCAAGCGACCATGTGAATATCGAACCCAAAGGGCGGCGTATTATTAATTTAATTATTTACTAAATTAATTAAGACGAATGACAATAAAAGTTGAGATTTAATTATTAAACTACTAAACAAGTAATTAAAATAGCAAATAAAATAAAATATCACTCGAAGAATACGAAAGTGGATCAAGTAGGAGAATAGGTAGCCCTAGGATAATCCAGTTTCACGCATTAATTTTCCTTCCGTGTATTGATGTCCGACTCTACCTTGTGGAATATGGGCGCATCACTAAACCATGCATATCTACTCTATAGACACAAGTAAACATGCGTGTAATACGTGTGAATAACCTCGGAGTAAGAGATATAATTCTACCCCCTTTCTAGGTACTATCAATATCAATTATTTACCTGACCAATTGGTACTCTAACCCGATATGATCTCCCTTAATAATTACTATAAAATTATCCTCTTTATCCTACTTAATAACCGAATTCAATTCAATTAATAAGTATTCATATATGATAGTTCTAATGAAGCTTCGGAGTCCCCTCAATTAGAATCATAATATGGAATCCTGTTCAATGGTGAACACACTCAATCTACAACCAAGATATATATTTAGACTCTATATACCAATTGAAGATGTACAAAACGACCGTGAATATGGATTAAGAAACCACAATCATATATAAAATAAATCCACAAGTAGTGTTGTACAGAGTTTACACACGAAAGTTCAATTAATTAGTAAAACTTTCACAACCCTAGTTCTATCAAAAAGGCTATAGCCCATAATGTTATGAAGAACAATCATGGGTGTTGGATAGATCTTACTCGGATGTCCGGAAAATTATAAGATAAATTAGAAAATAAAATAAACCCTAAATGCGGGAGTCGTCGTGTCATTCTCCATGTTGAATCCTCCTCTTGGTTCTCCTCTTGATTCCACAAATGAATCTTCAAAGTGATGGATGGATGGAGGAAAGGATGTGGATGATGGTTGGGGGGTGATCCCCCCTTGTGGGGTGTAGGATGATTTGTGTTGCTCTCTCCAATTCAATCTCTATCAATGTCTCTTCTTGGTGTGATCTACATCCCCTTTTATACTTGTAAATTCTCTTTATGGGCCTTGGATGAGCTTTTTCTTAAAAAACACGTAGAAACATGCACTTGGAGTGTAAAAATTAGATCCGGACATGTCCCAGGCATAGAGTTCGACCTAGGGTTGGACCTAGGACTTGGTCGAACCCTGGTCGAATCAAAATCGGCGATAATTCAAACTTCAGGCTTCTGATTCGACCAAAATGGCTTTAGTTCGACCACGGGGTCTGGTCGAACGGACTGTTGAGGTCGAATCACACTTGCACCATCTCACTATTTTAATTTGAGTGATTCTTGCACTCACGCGATCCTCTCTTCCTTGGCTTTCTATCCATATAAAGATCTCACAAAAACTCCAAGATTTGAATCTATAAAAAGCCATGGAAAGCAGAACATCCGTTCTGTTCGGTACAACTCGCGCGACGTCACCATTTTGCTCATAACTTCCTCGTTTGGAACTTGATTGAGGTGTTCTTTAAGCCAAAACGATCCTCTCTTCTGTGGATTTCCAACCATGTATTATAATTTAAATTCAGAGCTCCACATGAATACAGAAAAATTACACAAGTTGGACGTGCGTTTCAGAGCATCCTTGCACAAATTGCACCTTTTCTCCAACTTGGCACTTTTGATCCCTTTTTCCACCTAAAACACAATAAAACACCTCAAGTGTACCTTTTTCTCATATATATAGAATATAAGACACTTGTACTAATATATAACAACAATACTCATAAAAAAGGTGTTAGATTGGACACTAAAACACGCTTATTTTCACTCTTAACACCCCCTACAAGAGATCGATATTTAGTAATATCGGAGAACTGAGTGCCAGCACTAGAAAGGGGTGGCAATTGGCTTGCTTTCAACCATGTACGAGTGAGAAAAGATGTCGAGAGCATATTTTGCTTGCCCAAGGAAAAGTCTATCTTACAAGTACATATTAATTTAAAAAATGTCATTCCTTCTTTCCACACATAATATACTTTATACTTTATTTATTACCTTAAAATACAACAATACCCCTAAAAGTTAATAAAGTTAGTCAAAAAATAATTTTTTCTTAATATCCATGGTACAGTAAAGGTGAACCATTTTGAGAAACTTCTATGCCAAGGAAATAGTTTAGTTGGCCCAGATCCTTTATGGAAAATTCTTTCTGAATACGACTCATGAAACGTTTGATTATGGTAGCGGAATTTCCGATCAATATAATTTCATCAACATAAACAAATGAATAAATAATAGATGTTTCCTGATAGAAAACAAATAGAGATGTATCAAAATAACAAATATAAAAGCCAATAAGCAAAAGAAAATCACATAGCCTCTAAAACCATGCCCGAAGAGCCTGTTCGAGACCATAAGGCGATTTTTGTAATTGACAAACATGACTTGGATAGCGTGGATCAGCAAAATTAGGTGGTTGTTTCATAAGAACCGATTTAGATAAAAACCCCTTTTAGAAAGGTGTTTTTCACATCCAATTGTTGTAGAGGCCCATTATTCATAATAGCAATGGCTAGAACAATTCTGACAGTAAAAACTTTGACCACCAGGCTGAAGGTGTGAGAATAATCAAGGCTTGGTAGTTGAGAGAAGTCTTGACCTTATGATGGTCAATTGAGCCATCTGAAAGGAATTTGGTTCTAAATACCAATTTGAAACCAATAATATTTACTCCAAAAGGACGAGGGATAAGGTACCATTTGTTGTTTCTACGAAGAGCTTTCATTTCTTCATTCATAGCGCTGACCTAATGATCATTGTCATTTTCACATAGATTTTAGTGTCGTTATGTGTGTATTTTTGGATTTTTTATCCGTATTTATGTTGTTTTTGGTGGAGTTATTACTATTTTTGAGGAATGTGGTATGAACTTATAGAATTGTGTAAATGAGCTTAAATATATATAAAACAGGTCAAGAAATGGACAAAAATGGAGTCGGGAGCAAAACAGAGTCGAAATTGCATGGTATGTTGGTACACGGGCCGTGTGCAAAACACGGCCCTGTAATCAATGGCCGTGTAATGTCATCAGAAATCGCTGTTCGCCCAGGAGGATGGCCGTGTCCTGGCACACTGGCCATGCATTGCTGTACGCCCCGTGTGTGGAACACGACCCTAAAAGAAGAAACCGTGTACTTACATCAGAAAACAGTGCACGGCCATTACCAAGGCCGTGTATTGCAGCTCGAGCCATGTCCGGAAGCACACATAATAAGCCGAATTAGGTGTGCCCTACACGGGCCGTGTACTACAGCACGGGCCATGTAGATGCTAAATCTTATGTAATTTTCAGAATGTTCCGGAAGCTTCTAGAAGGTCCATAAGTGATATAAAACCATGACTTGTGCGAAATTTAGAGGGAGAGTTCAGATTACAAGCAGTTACACACACTAAAACACCACATTTCCTCACACACTAGATCCACAATCCATTTCTACCATCTAGATCCATCAAAACACCATTTAATCTCCATTTTCACTCCATAAATCCATCATTTCATCCATCCTTCCACCATTTGAGAAGGTTGAAGCATCAATTGTTGAAGAATTGTTGAAGGAATTGAGCAATTGAAGAGGAGGAAAGCTTTTCATATGCAAGGGAAGCAATTCTACTTTTCTATTGTTAATTTTTTTCTCAAAATGGCTCAAATGGAGCAAATCTTGATTTGTATTGAATTAATCACCATGTTTAGTGGCTAGTTTTTGTAGTAGGGCTAGTCATATGAGTGGTTGAGGTGAAGAGTTAGATATATAAAACTTGAGTAGTGATTTGAATAGATTTGTGGATTTTCTTTTATGATATATCAATCATTTTTCATTTTAATGCTTGTGTAATTAAATCTTCTATTCATAGTATTAGGATGTCCATTCCAATGTTGTGAGTGGAAGTTTAATTGAATCATTATTGAATTGTGCATGCATGTTAGTATAAGGGGTGGTAAGTCATACCCTCCTTAGACTTAGAACAGTCATAAAGGGACACTTAAGTAATTGAGTGAAAAGAACCAACTTATGATCATAGTACCTTAAAGGAATTTAGATTAAGACCAATCTTAGGAGACTTAGGCTTGTAAAAGAGTCGAGAACCTAGTTGCCTTCGCCATAGGGACTAGGGGTAAATTTTTGATTGCTTTTAATCCACAAGTTAATGAGAATTACTATAAATGGTTTTGCATATCTAGCTCAAGTCTTAACCATAAGTATGATTAGCCTTGCTTTCTTCTCAAGTGTATTCTACATCCATTTTATTAATCATTTGCTTGTTATTTAATCATTTACTTTGCTAGTTTAACCTCTAGTTAATTGAGTAGAATCGTAAGCAATAGTTTTAAATACAAAACCTTCAAACATATCATCTTTAAAAAGCACAAATCGTTGAATAATTCAGATACAAACTTAAGTTTCATTTCCTTTGGGACGATATTACTATAAATTTTGTACTTGGTTGCGCGTTTACTCGATGATAGAGTCTCTTACTCTTACACATTGAAAAATGCGATTAAGAACATGGCGCCGCTTGCTGGGGAAATGTTAAACATTTGTTTATAACGAGTTTGAAGTTGATTAGTTTTGATATTGATATTTCTTTTATTTTGTTACTTGTTTACTTGTCTTGGTTGTTTGAGAGCTAATTTGAAAATTTTTGTAGGTACATGCAAACTCGTTCTAGGTCTGAATCTATTGAACCTTTAAAGTTGGAATTGGAAGCTACTTTGAGAAGACAAAGAAGATGAGTGTTGGAACCTATGTAAAAAAATATGGAAGAAGTAAGGGATAATGCAAAAATAGTTGATGAAGAAGGTAATTTGAGAAATTTTCAAGGTGGTGATAATGCTAGAGGAGGTTATGGTAATAAAGAATATGTGCCACAAGTTTATGCTCAACAAATGCACTTGCAAAACCAACAAATACAAGCTATTATTCAAAACTTGTTGACACAACAAGAAGCAAGGAATAATCCTCCAGCGGTGCAAAATCAACCTCGTGGAAATGGAAACAACGGAGCGGGAATGAATGTCCGTGATCATTTTCAACCGCAATATGGGAATTACAAAATGGGCCAGCCATTGAATGTGAATAATTTTGAGATCAAGACGGGGTTGATCAACATGGTGCAAGCGAATTAATTTGGTGGTGGTACTATGGAGGATCCAAATGCTCACTTAGCCCAATTTACGGAGTTGGCAAACACGATAAAGATAAATGGGGTAAGTGAGGATGTTGTTAAAATGAAGATTTTCTCATTTTCATTACAAGATAGAGACAAGGCTTGGTATCATACTCTACCACCGGGATCATATACCACATGGAGAGAGTTGACACAAAGATTTTTGAGCAAGTATTTTCCACTATCCAAGATGTTGCATCTTAAAGGGCAAAATTTTCAATTCAAGCAATTGTCACTTAAAACATTTAGTGAGGCATGGGACCAATTCAAAGAGATGCTAAGGAAGTGTCCCCAACACGGATTCCTCGAAGAGCAACAAATAAGATTCTTCTATGCTGGTTTGCATGGAAGTGAGAGGATGCTCATTGATGCTTCGGCGGGAGGTTCGATTTTGGAGCAAACTCCAGAGAGAGCAATTGCTATATGTGAAGAAATATCTTTGAATACGGGTCAATGGCCTATGGATCGTGCACCGGGGATGTATGAAAGGGAAATAATTGCTAAGATGGAAGAAGTGTGCTTGTAACAAGTTAAAAAAGTGGAAATGCCTAAGGAAGATATGACCGACAAAGCAATCACGGAGATACTTAAAAGGATGAATGTTAATATGTAAATATCTCATAATTCTACACCGGGTGTGAATCAATAAGTGTTTGTTAGTCCTCAACAAGGTATGTCATTGCCTTTGATGAATCAACAAGTGTGTCCAAATCTCAACAAGGCATGACTATGCCTAATGTGGGTCAATCTTCTCAAAGTTTTCAAATGCTTACCTCTATTCCTCAACAAGATATGTCCTCTAATTTTGGAATTCAAGATGCATGGTGTCCACCGGAGATGACTCTTGAGGAAGTTGCCTTCATGCAAGGAAGGAACTTCCAAGGAAATTATGGTGGTAATTTTGGAAATCATGGAGGAGGATATCCACAAAGACAAGGAGGATGGGGGCAAGGAAATTTTCAAGGGAATTATAACCAATCCCGTAAGTATGAAAATTTATCGTATGAAAATCAAGGGAATGCCCCCACTCTTCCATCGGGCATTAATCTGGGAAAAAAAGCTCAAAATAGTGAAAGGAAGCCTACGGTGGAGGATCAAGTTGCTAAAATGTTTGAGTTTATGAAACAAGAAAAAGAAGTGAATGATAAAAGATTTGATTTCATGAAACAAGAAGAGGAGTTAAATGAAAATCGATTCAAAGCTTTGGAGACACAAATGAGTCAAATGGCAAGTGAAAGAGGTGATGTTCATCGGCAAGGGAAATTTCCATCAACAACCATTACTAATCTGAAGGAGCAATGCAAGGTTATTGAACTTCATAGTGGAACAAAATACGAAGGGCCTTCTATGCCAACGGAAGTAGAGGGGGTAGAGTGTGAAGTTGAGCCTATGGAAGGCTTGGATGAAGAAGGGAAAGAGAAAGGAGTTAAAATTTGTAAAAAAGATGAAAGAACCCCTATACATGAAGAAGAAAAAGTGAAGTCTCCAAAGAAGTGGGAAAGATGTAGAGAACCAAAACGAAAAGAGAGAGATCAGAAGTTTGAAAGGGATGAATGGGGAATTCCAAAGTTGTCTGTTGCAATTCCGTTTCCACAAAGGTGCTTGAAAAAGGGATTAGAAGAGAAATTTGCTAAGTTTGTTGAAATGTTGAAGAAGATACATGTGAATATTCTTTTTGCGGAGGCTTTATTACAAATGCCCAACTACTCAAAGTTCTTGAAGGATATATTGTCTAAGAAAAGAAGTTTGGAAGAATTTGAAATGGTGAACCTTACGGAGGAATGTAGTGCAATATTACAAAAGAAACTTCCCCATAAATTGAAAGTTCCGGGAGTTTCACTATTCCATGTGAGATGGGAGAGCATGAGAACTACTAAGCCTTATGTGATTTGGGAGCTAGCATTAACTTGATGCCGTTGTCAATCATCAAGAAGTTGGGTATTGGTGAGGTCAAGCCGACGTCGGTTACGCTTCAATTAGCAGATCTATCGTTGACGTATCCGAAAGGAATTGTGGAAGATGTGTTGATCAAAGTTGGCAAGTTTGTATTTTCCGTTGATTTTGTGGTATTAGATATAGATGAATCAAATGTTCCATTAATACTTGGCCGTCCATTCCTTGCCACGGGGAAAGCATTGATTGATGTGGAGAAGGGAAAGCTTACTTTGAGGGTAAATGAAGAAGAGGTGATATTTTCATTGAGGGAGGCTATGAGGTATCCCAAGAACAAGGAGGAATGTAGAAGATTGGAGGTTGTGGATAACATTGTTGAAGAGCATCTGTACCATCTTCACTCCAAGGATCCGTTGGAAATTATCATAAGCCATTCTTACTCAATTGAATCTTTAAAATCTAAATCCTCTTTTTGTTTGGAAAATGATTAATAATTTACATGGTTTAAATGCTTGTAGGGCACTCACAAATGAGGAAGCAAAGGTTGAAAAACTTGATGAAGGACCAAAGGAGGAAGTACAAGAGAAGAAGAAGGTGGAATTTAAACCATTGCCGGAGCACTTAAAGTATGCTTACTTGGAAAAAGATGAAATATATCCGGTAATCGTATCATCTTCCCTTAATAATCTAGAATTAGAAAAATTGCTAAGAGTCTTAATAGAGCATAAATCCTCTATTGGTTGGAGCATTAAAGATTTGAAAGGTATTAGTCCATCTATGTGCATGCATAAGATTCATTTGATTGATGATGATAAGTCTTGTGTTCAAAACCAACGTAGATTGAATCCTATAATGCAAAAAGTGGTAAGAAAAGAGGTATTAAAATGGCTTGATGCGGGAATAATCTTTCCAATAAGTGATAGTCAATATGTAAGTCCTTTACATGTAGTGGAAAAAAAGGTGGTATGACTATTGTGAGATCCGATACATATAAGACCATTGCCACTAGAACTATTACAGGTTGGAGAGTGTGTTGATTATCGTAAATTGAATGAAAACACTCGTAAAGATCATTTCCCATTGCCATTCTTAGACCAAATGTTGGATCGTCTTGCGGGACATGAGTACTATTATTTTCTTGATGGTTACTCCGGGTACAATCAAATATTTATTGCACCGGAAGACCAAGAGAAGATAACTTTCACATGTCCCTATAGTACATTTGCATTCAGAATGATGCTGTTTGGTCTATGTAATGCCCCCGTCACTTTTCAACGTTGTATGATGGCTATCTTCGATGGTTTGATTGAAAATATTATGGAGGTATTCATGGATGACTTTTCTGTGTATGGTGCTTCTTATGATATATGCTTGACTAATCTCATTGTGGTGTTACAGAGGTGTGAAGAATCGAATCTTGTGCTAAATTGGAAAAAGTGCCATTTTATGGTGACAGAGAATTGTCTTAGGGCACCATATTTGAAAGCATGGTTATAAAGTTGATAGAGCTAAAGTGATGGCCATAGAACGTCTTTCCCCTCCTACTAGTGAGAAGGGGTTGAGATCGTTCTTAGCAATTTTCTAAAATTGCTAAACATCTTTGTAAATTGCTAGAAAAAGATTGTCCATTTAATTTTGATGATGAATGTCGTGTATCATTTCAGGTGCTAAAAGATGCTCTCAATTCATCGCCAATACTTGACATCCCGGATTGGAGCTTGCAATTTTTGCATTGTGATGCTAGTGATCAATCCATTGGAGTGGTGTTGGGCCAAACAAGGGAGAAGAAGTTTAGAGCAATCTATTATGCCTCAAAGACCTTGAATGCATGCCAAGTCAATTATACCACCACGACTAAGGAATTTTTAGCCTTAGTGTATGCTTTGAGAAGTTTCGACTACACTTAGTTGGAACACAAATGATTGTTTATACGGATCACGCGGCTATAAAATGCCTTATGAACAAGAAAGATGCTAAATCTCGTTTAATCCGTTGGGTGTTGCTTTTGCAGGAATTTGATGTGGTGATCAAGGATAAGAAAGGCGTGGAGAATGTGATCGCTGACTATTTTTCTAGATTGGAAAATGGAGGTGAGAATGAGGATGTAAAGCTAATTGGGGACGAGTTCCCAGATGAAGAAATTTTGCTATTGGAGGTTAAGCAAGTATGTTCTCTCATTATGAATGTGCCACCTTGGTATGCCGACTATGTTAACTTCATTGTTTGTGGAATCGAGCCCACATTGCTTAATGAGTACAAGGAGAATAAATTTCATGTTGAAGTGAAGAAATATTTGTAGGATGAGCCATATTTGTTTAACATTTGTAATGATGGAGTGATAAGAAGATGTGTGGCTGAAGAAGAAGTTATGGGAATTCTTGAACTTTGTCATTCGTCTTTGTGTGGGGGTCATTTAGCTCATCAAAAGACAGGGGCTAAAGTTTTACAATCGGGATTCTATTGGCCCACATTGTTTAAGGATGCAAAGAAATTTGTGGCTAAGTGTGATCGATGTCAAAGGATAGGGGGAATAGGAAAGAAAGATGAAATGCCCATGACCTTTAGAATTGATGTGGATATATTTGATGTATGGGGCATTGATTATATGGGACCTTTCCCTCCTCAAAAATATATGTGTACATCTTGCTAGCCGTGGATTATGTGTCAAAGTGGGTGGAGGCAATCCCCACTAAGACAAATGATGCTTTGATTTTGCAAAGGTTCTTGAAAAAGAATATTTTTTCTAGGTTTGGAGTTCCAAGGGCTTTAGTGAGTGATGGAGGATCACACTTTATCAACAAGTTGATGGAAAGTTTGTTAAAGAGATATGGAGTGAAGCATCGAGTGGCTACACCATACCATCCTCAAGCAAATGGTTTAGCGGAGGTTTCAAATCACCAAATCAAGTTAGTTTTGGAGAAGACCATCAATGGAGGGAGGAAGGATTGGTCGGACAAGCTTGATGATGCTTTATGGGCTTATAGAACGGCTTTTAAGACCATCCTTGGTGTATCACCGTATCAATTGGTTTATGATAAAGCTTGTCACCTCCCCGTGGAGTTGGAACATAGTGCATTGTGGGCTATCAAACGCCTCAATATGGATGATAGGGAGAGTGGTCAAGCGAGGTTGTTGAAGTTAATGGAATTGGAGGAGTTTAGAGGAACAACATTTGATAACTCAATCATCTACAAGAAAAATATGAAGAGATGGAATGATGCTAAAGTGAAGGAAAAGACGTTTGCTCCGGGAGATAAAGTTCTTGTATTCAATTTGAGGATTAATTTATTTCCCGAAAAGCTCAAGTCTAAATGGATGGGGCCATATGAAGTGCTTGAAGTGTTGAATGGACATATATTGAAGCTCAAGGGTCCGAATAATGAGTTTGTGGTAAATGGTCATAGAGTGAAGCATTACCTATCTCCTTCTCTAAAGGAGATAGTTTATGTGGATACTCTCTCTTTCTAAACTTCTTTGTTTTGTTTGTAGGGTAGTGTAGATTTTATTTTCTTTTTGTTGTGTTTGTTAGTTTTCTTGTAGATTTGGTGAGAAGGTGGTTGAGCTCGTGAGAAAAATGCATAAGATGGAAGACAAGGAAGCTAAAGATGAAAATGATGATGTATGCCCCACCACTCTTTACGAAACTTAAATTTTAACATTTGTGTTAATTTAAGTTTGGGTGGAGGTTGTGTGGTGGTCATACTTGATCATACAAATTAGAAGAAGAAGGTTCATGAAAAGCATTGATGGAAACAATAAGGGTATGTCTCACTATTTTTTTGCAAACCTAATTCTCAACTTGTTTCGATTTAAGTTTGGGGAGAGAGTGCGTGGTGTGACTTATACCTTGTTTATGCTTGAGTGTATGATGAATCATGTGTCTTGTGTTGTCTTGCAAAATGGTCAATTTTGAAAAATTTCTCATGAGTTAGTTGAGTTTTTGGTATGTTTGGTGGTGTTTTTAGTGCATTTCAATCCAATTTTGATCATAGTTGTAGTGTAAATGATGCTTTAGTGTTTTGAGCATGAATAGGGTGTTTGAAAAGTGGAAAAACAGGGGCAAGGATGAAGTGAAGTGTGAAAAAGTGTAGAAATAGAGTAAACTGCTACACGGGCCGTGCTCCGCACACGGCTCTGTAGCAGTTGGCCGTGTAGCAGCATCAGAACACGCTATACGGCCTCACTTGAGGCCGTGCAGCGTAGCACGGGCCTTGCAGGGTTTCTTCTAGTTTTTTAAAAGGCCTCTCCGTACTCATTCAACACACTCTCCTTAATCTGTACACACTTCGTTTGCATCCAAATTCATCCCTCCAAGCACACGAATCATCACCCGAGGTTAGTTTGGAGTCATTATGAGTGAAATTCTTCGATTTTGCACATCCAAAACACATCTCCAATTCCAAGTATTGAAAGGTATGATTACTTTGAACCCTAACTTGTAGAATTTTGATAAGAATTGATTGAATTGATACATGGGAGTTGTTATATTGTAAATTTTGTATGCTTTATTGAGTGATTCTCATACATGTTTCAATTTGATTTTTGAATTGAGTTGAATTAGGGTTCATGTGGAATAATTTGGGAATTGTGTGAGAATCATAAGTTTGAATAATTGTGTTGTGCTAATTGATGAATTACATGAGTATGGTGTTTATTTGAGAGAAAGTAGACTTAGATATTGAGGATTTGGGGATGAAGCCATGTGGATTGAATATTGAAAAGTTGTTTAAATTTTGTGCATGCCAAGTGTTCGATGAAATGTCTAAGAGAGAATTTTGTTAGAAGTTGAAGAACATATGTGAATGAAGTTTGATGATGATGTAATTTGGAATTCATATATGTGAGAATGCTTAGAAATTGGTTATGAATGATAGTTAATTGAGATGAATGATGGTGAAGTGGATATTATGTCTAAGAAGGAAGTTTTAATACTATAAATGAGTATGTTGATGCACAGTAGGTTCTATACTAAGTTGAATAACTAGGGTAGAATTTATACGATGCATTAACAATCTTATTTAGTTAATTGGTTATAACTTGAGCATTATTGTTTTGTAGATGGCCGAGAGGAGAGTTAGACCAAGGAATGAGGACTTCATTGCGATAACCGATCCAGGGGAGCTGGCTAATTTGGATGCGCAGTTGACTATAGAAGGAATATATTCAGATGAGTTTGGGGTTGAGTTTGAGGATTATTGGGGAAAGTATGTGCTTCGTTGGCAAACTTTAGCTCCAAAGATTAAGCCTACTATTTCCAAGACACGAAGACAATGAGAGGATTAGGATTATAGGAGGATTTAAGGAAGCTATTTCGCTTTGTTCAAATGGAAGCTTTCTTCGATAAGAGGCCACCAACTTATTACCATCTCACTGCCGAGTTTATGAGCACTTTGCAGGTAAAGAAGGATAGAAATGGATTTCCTCTTTGGGTTACTTTTCAGTTGAATAATGTGTTGAGGGAAATGGTCCTGTTGACGTTCTTGAATGAGTGTTTTGGTTGCCCACCATGTGAGAACCATCAAAGCTTTTATGAGAGAGGTGGTTTCAACCAACAAGAATGGTGGAAGAGTCTAGTGAACGATAAAACTGAAAGAGCAGGGTACGTCCCTAGTGCTTCAAAGGGGACGGCCATCCGAAATCCTGTGATGAAATACTTGGAGAAAATCATATCAAACACCATCTTAGGGAGGTTTGAAGGTGGATCAGTTGGAGAGAAGCAGCTGTACATCATGTTTTGCATCTACAATGAGCTACAATTGAATGTTGCAACACATTTTGTGCAACATGCAGAGAGAGTTGCAAAGAGGCAAACATCTCAAGGTGTGATGCTAGGAGGGATGATCTCTATGATAAGTCAATGATTGGGAATTAATCTTGCAGGGATGGAAAATCGAATGGTTAGTGAAGGGTTAAACTACCAACAGCTGATGAGGATGGAGTTCTTGACCACAGTTGGGAATTAATATTGTCTGAGGCAGGAAAAGGGAGCTCCATTTTCCTTGCCAATGCCGGAGCTCACTACGGTATACACTAGAAGAAGGTTTGCTAATTTGGCTATGGGTAGTACGAACCATTCCAAGTTGGTGAAAGCTTTTTACAGAAGAAACAGGAATGAAATGGAAGAGGTTCTGAGACATATGAGAGTGGTAGAGAATGAAGAGTTAGACAACTTGAGAGCAGAGCCAGTGCCAACGGAGGGCGATGAGCAAGGAGAACAACCGGAGCAAGTGTAGTTTGAGGAGCAAAGCCTTGATCCACCACAGTTTGAGGAAGAAGGGGCACAACCACCAGTGGGACCTGAGCAAGGGAACGATAGATTATATGATGGATGAGGTGCGAGACATGAGGCATGCGCAACAGACGTATGGGGTACAGATTCGGGAGATCTGAGAGGTTCAGCAAGAGCGTGGAAGGCATATTGAAAAGTTGAGAGCTGGAAAGCATCGGTGAGAGTATTATGAGGAGCGATCACGAGTGCATGCCAACAACATGGAAGATATGCTAACAATGATGTTCAACTTCCAGTTCCCCGGATCTCCTCGTGCATACATTCCATGGAATGTCTATCATCCACCTCCGCCTCCAGAGTAATGAAGGGAGTATTTTGAGTGCTTGACACTTTTGTCCATTCATCTTAGTTATTGTTAGATTGTTGGAAGAATGTTTGGATTGATTTGATGTGATTCGATTGGATTGTACTTAGATTGTTTGTTTTGGGTGGTTTCGTATTTTGGGTTTTTTTTATTTTTCAGTTTTGTGCGCTTTTCTTTTAGTTATTTTAGTATTTTAGTTTATTTCATTGTTTGGATGCGATGGATTTTTTATCTTTATTGTTATGGATGTGACGTGATGTGTTAACACTTTTTGATGGATAATTTTGTTCATGCATGTTATATGTTGTTGTGTTGTTTGGTGATTCTTTGATTATTGTGTGGTGCTTGTCAAGTTGCTTTATTTTTGTACGGAGTGTTTGGTGGTATGTTTTTTGGGAAAGAGTTGAGTGTTTTTGAATATGAGCTATAATGCATTGTTTGTGATGAGTGATAGCAAACATATTAATTGTTTCTACTTGTTGAAATTGTGACATGAATTACATAATTTGTTCAATTTTGAGATGTATGAAGAGTAATTAGGTTTCTTTTGGTCCAAGCAAAAGCTTGTGAGACTTGAGCCTCAACTCTGCCTCCATGGTTAATTTTTGATGAGAGGACCTGTTGAACTTAGACAAACTAGAACTTGCTCATGGACTATAGGAACGAAGCCCGAATGGTGGAAATTTGTGAAATGATCTAAAGTCATCCTTGTTAAATGAAGTCATAGTCATAAATTTCCTTACCAAAAACATTATCCCTAGTAAGCCATTTTGAACCTATAAGCCTTTTCTTTGTGATTCAAGCACAATACAAGCCTTTAAAACCTACTTGAGCCTTATATATATAACCTAAGTGTAGGTGATTGAGGAGATGATAGTTTACAAGGTTTGATGTGAGAATTATACTAGAAAATAAAGAAAATGGTAAACAAGCAAGAAAAGGATGAAAAGAGTTAAAGCAAATGTACATGCAACCTCAAAACAAGAAAAAAATGAGCAAATCAACAAAATGAGCTCATGAAATTCAACAGTCGAAAGGAAGGAAGCATGCAAAAATCAAGAAAAGCTCAAGAAATCCAATGAATGATAATGGATAGTGCTTATGATTAAAGAATAAATTAAAGGAAGCTTGAAAGTAAGGAAGTTAGAAAAAGGTATCATCTCTTAAATTACTTATACTTGATTAGTCACTATTATCCAAAGTCTCCTACCTTACCAAAGATCCTAAACATTACATCCAAAAGATAAAAACCTTTTTGATCACTTACTGAAACTAGGGTGGCTTGTGAACATAGTCCATGAGCAAGCCTATGGTGAGTCGGTTTTAACCGGTTAATGAGTGATGATCAAAACCCTACTCTATAGAGTGTTGAGTGAATTTGATATTCTATGAGAGGCTTGGATTGAAAGGGATTTGATTACTCTTTTGTCATTCTTAAGATTGAACTTGTTAATCTTTCACGTTATAAGTTTTATGAGGTAAGGATACTTAATGTGAATTTTGTAATCCTTATTACTTGTGATGTGTTGTGGTTTATGTTCGTTAGATGTTTTCTAGGTGAAAATTACTCCTCTTGTTATCATTTTTCATTATTCGAGGACAAACAATACCTTAAGTTTGGGGGGTTAATCGTTGTCATTTTCACCTAGATTTTAGTGTCGTTATGTGTGTATTTTCAGATATTTTTATCCGTATTTGTATTGTTTTTGGTGGGGTTATTGCTATTTTTGAGGAATGTGGTCTGAACTTATAGAATTGTGTAAATGAGCTTAAATATGTGTAAAACAGGTCAAGAAATGAACAAAAACAGAGTCGGGAGCGAAACAGAGTCGGAATTACATGGTATGTTGGTACATGGGCCGTGTGCAGAACACGACCCTGTAACCAATAGCCGTGTAATGTCATTAGAACTCGTTGCTCGCCCAGGAGGATGACCGTGTGCTGGCACACGGGCCGTGCGTTGCTGCACACCCCGTGTGTGGAATACGGCCTTGCAAGAAGAAGCCGTATACTTACATCAGAAAATGCTGCACGGCCATTAACAAGGCCGCGTACTGCTGCTCGAGCGGTGTCCGGAAGCACATATAACATACCGAAGTACGTGTGCCCTACACGGGCCATGTACTGCAGCACGGGCCGTGTAGGTGCCAAATCCTGTGTAATTTTCAGAATGTTCCGGAAGCTTCTAGAAGGTCCATAAGTGATATAAAACCATTACTTGTGCGAAATTTAGAGGGAGAGATCAGATTACAAGCAGTTACACACACTAAAACACCACATTTCCTCACACATTAGATCCACAATCCATTTCTACCATCTAGATCCATCAAAACACCATTTGATCTCCATTTTCACTCCATAAATCCATAATTTCATCCATCCTTCCACCATTTAAGAAGGTTGAAGCATCAATTGTTGAAGAATTTTTGAATGAATTGAGCAATTGAAGAGGAGAAAAGCTTTTCACATGCAAGGGAAGCAATTCTACTTTTCTATTGTTAATTTTCTTCTCAAAATGGCTCAAATGGAGCAAAGCTTGATTTGTATTGAATTAATCACCATGTTTAGTGGCTATTTTTTTTAGTAGGGCTAGTCATATGAGTGGTTGAGGTAAAGAGTTAGATATGTAAAACTTGAGTAGTGATTCAAATTGATTTGTGGATTTCCTTTTGTGATATATCAATCATGTTTCATTTTAATGCTTGTGTGATTAAATCTTTTATTCATAGTATTAGGATGGCCATTCCAATGTTGTGAGTGGTTGTTTAATTGAATCATTCATTGAATTGTGCATGCATGTTAGTATAAGGGGAGGTAAGCCATACCATCCTTAGGCTTAGAACATTCATAGAGGGACACTTAAGTAATTGAGTGAAAAGAACCAACTTATGATCATAGTACCTTAAGGGAATTGAGATTAAGACCAATCTTAGGAAACATAGGCTCGTAAAAGAGTCGAGAAACTAGTTACCTTGGCCATAGGGACTAGGGGTAAATTTGTGATTGCTTTTAATCCACAAGTTAATGAGAATTACTATAAATGGTTTTGCATATCTAGTTCAAGTCTTAACCATAAGTATAATTAGTCTTGCTTTCTTCTCAAGTGTATTCTACATCCATTCCATTAATTATTTGCTTGTTATTTGATTATTTACTTTGCTTGTTTAATCTCTAGTTAATTGAGTAGAATTGTAAGCAATAATTTTAAATACAAAACCTTCAAACATATAATCTTTACAAAGCAAAAATCGACGAATAATTCAGATACAAACTTAGGTTTCATTTCCCTTGGGATGATATTACTATAAATTCTGTACTTGGTCGCGCGTTTACTCGACGATAGAGTCTCTTATTCTTACACATTGAAAAATGAGATTAAGAACAACCAATGAGGATATTTCACAGCACTCCTAAAGCCTTTGGGAACAAAAGTAGCAATGAGAACTTGAATAATTGGAGTGTGAGCCAAGTCTGCAATGTAACTAGACTTAAATATTCCTGTCCGAGCCCGAGTGACAATCGGATGAGAAAAACATCAATTGGTATAGAGGCCAATTGGTATAAACTTACATTAACAAGGTATTATTTTTTCAATGAAAATGTCATTGAAATGTTAAATTTTGACAAAAAAAAGATCCGAAAATTTAAGGTTATAAGTTCTTATAGTAAAAGGAATAATATTTAATACTAAAAAGTAGTACAAAATTAAATTTTGACGCATGGAACTAGCTCCGTGCTCCTGGATGTCTGCAAGTATTTGCCTTTAAATTTTATTATTATTTATTGTTGACTTGTTTGACTATTTAATATTTATAATAATATTATGTGTTCCCAAACGAAATATTCTTTAATCGTTCACAAATAAAAATATTTATATTTTTATGAAAATTTGTTCACGAAAATGTTATCAAACGTAATCACATTCAAAAACATAAACGATTCTTAACAAATAGTCTTTGTTCGATCTCGAACTCAATAATTTTTTTCATGTTGAGCTCAAGCTTAATTATTTATTAATAAACGAGATTCAAACAAACCAAAACTCAGTTAAGCAAAACCCTAAACCCATACCCACCAAATTTAATTCTATAAAATAATCAACTTTTATGAATGTTTTGTTTTGTTTATTTAAGTTTCTTTGTTTACAAATATTATATGGAAACATAAAAATAAAATTTGACCGGTGTTATGGGTATTATATCCCCCATGCCAATGGGACGGAGGCTCAATCCCACCAAGATCAGGCCGAAAAAAGAAGTATAGAGGAACAAAAATACATACACGCACTAAGATTAGGCCGAGAAAAGGAATTCCAAGGAAACGTTGTAGGAGCTCGCGGGTTCTCAAAATAAAAAACACAAGGACCCCTCCATGGTCCACGAACCCAAATCCAATGGTTTTTCTACTTCTTGACAAAAGTGGGTATAGCAACAACTAGACTAGTATGATGAGGTTTCAAACAATAATAGCCCTTTGTCCGAACTGTAGGAGAGAGCCGGTATAGGAAGTTGATCTCAGCGGTATTTAATAATTTGTACACCACAAGATGGAAGAGAACCAGAATTTCTAACAAAGCAGCCTAACCATTAGAGGATAACTGAGAAGGGGCTATTCACCATGAAGAAAAATTTTTACGGATGCAGGGGATTAATGGAAATCGGACTCCAAATCAAAGCATTCTTTCATAAACACTAACCATATTTGAGGGAGCGTAACACATACGACCTTCAAAGGAGGGAATAAGGAACTCAATATCCTTCCCACATTTATATTTGGAGATGGCGATAGAGGGGTTATTCCACAACCACTGGTTGTTTATGGTGGTTGCAAAGTATTTTGCGGAGAAGGGAACACATGTCTCCCACATAGGGGGTTCCCCAAGATGGGTCAAAAGTGCGAGGCTGGAATCGACTGTACTCTTCTCATACCCCAAACTAAAATTCGACACAAATATTGTAATATCTTAATCAAGACCCGAATAGGAAGATGAGGGAAACCTGAACCTTCCTCGTGATTCGAGTCCTGTTCTACTGCAAAATGTACAATCTTCCTTACAGACAATCTTGATAGATGATGGGCAGTCAACACGTGAAAATTCCACAACTAGATCTCCTTGGTAATACTGTGTTCTCGAAACTATGATACTTGAGAAGGTTCTTGGTTATAGAACATTCGAAATAACTCGACAATTTTGGTTGGTATGGATGACTTGTGTTTGAAAAAATCCCAATTTTGATGTATGAAGGTAATGACATAGATTAACAAAGGTGAAACTGCAGCAATACCTAGTATGAGAAACAGTCCCCAGAAGCTTTCCACAGCAAGACTATCGGATGAAACGGAGATCAAGAGCTGGTGTTTGAACACTCATTCTGATATACAAACCATTTCTTTTCTATAACATCCATCACTTCCTTGTTCTCAGTAACCCCAGTATTGCTCTTGAGACATCACGTACCAATGGAGACGCTATTGGAAAGATCTGTATAATATAAGTCATTATATGAGACGGTCTCAAACAAGCCAAACATTAAATAGTTGCGCACCTTTTTTTACATGGTTCAAAATAATTTAAATTTCCATTTTCATCTCAAACCTTTCATTTTCGCTTAAATTTAATCCAAAAATAGAATTCTAAACAAATTTAGTCTCATAACTTTTAAAATGCATCAAATATGTTCCCGTGATTCGAAAACTTTTGCTATGTTAAAATCCTTCATTTATAAAAAAACAATTATGCTGTGAATTTAAAAGCTATGAGCATTTTCGTGGAATTAAATTTTGGACAATAATGATAATTTATATGAGAAGTTTTTTTGTTTCTTGCCTATACGTGAGTGCATATAAAAATAAGGAGGAAAGGAGGGCTAACTTACAAATCCAAACCCATTATTCTTGTATGTGGGACCAACCATGACGTACTTTGAACAGTAGTTGGATAAGAAGATCTTCAAATATGGGATATCATCAAAAGCAACAACTATAGCACCATTGGAGAAAAGTTGATCCAATTCTTGGGTTGATGAATAGGCCTTTAAGTCTTGTACCATCAAACTTCATTCCTTTTAAAAGCCCATAAACAAAGGATCCCTCTTGATACCCCAAGTTTTTGTGTTTCGTTATAAGTTCGTTAAAATCCGTAAGCGTTGGGTGAATATGGTGAAGTGTCAACATGGAAGACTAGATGTGTAGCTATGAGTTAGTATTAGAACAATCAAAAACCATATGAACAATACAAACCTAGACAGATTGCTCATCACCCTCTCCTCTACTGATAGGCTATCGCCGACCTACCAAAATAGAATTTATTACCGACTCACCCAATACAGAGTATAGCAACAAGCACGAGTTGAACCCAAAGGAGTATAATTAAATTTAAATTAAATTTAAGTGTGGATAACATAAAAATAAATGGCGGGTTTTGGATTGGTGACAATTATAAATTACAATGACAATAAATCAACTCAAATTACTTAAGTAATTAAAATGAAGACGATTTAGAAATTAACCAAAGAAGACAAACCTAATTTAGGACGACGATCCCCTCCCGCTGTCACCGCTGGCCTCCCTGTTGCCCACAAAATTACCCTTTCACCATCACCAAAACCGATCTCTTGCCACCCTCAACACGCTCAGACCTCGCCATGCTAGTTCCTCCTCAAACATCCACCCCCATCCCCACTTCCAATCCAAACCCTTCACTTATAAACTTGAAACCTCATTGCCCGGATCTAGGGAAGTTGGTATGGAAAGAGTTGGTACCAGGCCCAGCTTCGTGAGGAAAGGTCCGACTCTGTTTAGAGATCGGCTGCAGGAAGATTTCATAAAAAACACTACAGAATTTTTCTTCACCAACATTCCAGATAACTTTGGTTCAAAAGAGCTTTGGTGGATCTTCAAAAAATTTGGATGCATCCAAGATGTCTTTATCCCCAATAAAAGGAGTAAGCACGGAAGAAGATTTGGGTTTGCCAGATTTGCGAACATGGACAATATGGAGATGCTTGAAAAGAGGTTAGATTCTATATGGGTTTGTTCGTTTAAACTAAGAGTGAACCGACCACGCTTTGCTTTTCACCTTGATTCTGCTAAATTTGGGCCAACCTTCTACCACGAGACATACGGCGAAGACGGATGTTGACCTATCCATTGAGGCTCTAGATTCAAACATCAAGTTGGCAGAAAGCTGTTATGTGAGCACTTTGGTCATTGGAACTTGTGCTGAGGAAGTCCAGAAGGAATTATTTGTAGGAGGTTATTATAATATTAAGGTGGTGGAACTTGATGGAAATAGGGTCTTGTTACATGATTTCTGTTCTGGCAATTTGGAGAACCTTCGGAACGAAGACAAAAACTGGTCCGGAAAATTTTTTTCTATGATTGAGCCATGGCATTCTCGAGTTCTCAGTCCATGGAGAGCTACTTGGCTCGAAATAGGAGGTGTTCCGTTGCATGCTTAGAGGGAAGATGTAATCTTGAAGATTGGAAATCTCATGGGGGAAGCAATAATGGTCGATCAAAATACAAGAAAAGTTTGAGTTGATGTTGGATTTGTTCTAGTAAAGATAGAAACTACAAATTGGATCCTATCCTCTAAATAGATTAAGATTGGTGATACATCTTTCTTTATTAGAATAAGAGAAGTTGGGGCTCGTCTTCATTCCACTTCCAAAAATGATCATGAGTTCGATTACAGGGTTCCTAGCGACACAGAATCGTCTAATGATTCATACGAATCTGCAGAATCATTTCAAGAAGAATTCCAAAAGTCGGATAAAGTTAGCTGGGATAATAAAGACCAAATGCTTTATGTCAGTATTAATGAAGAGGAGAACACGCGAGGAGTGCAGCAGGAGCAAAATCTTTTGACGAGAACATCAAAAGGGTTAGACACCCTCGAAGTCAGGAATCTGGGAGAAGGGGAAGTTGGCAGAACACTTTTGAGTAAGTCTACATTTAATGGCGTAAATTCCAAGGATGAGTACGTTGATGAAGGGTAGGGAGAGGAGTTTTCAAACTTTGTGAGTGGGCCACATATTGAAATTATTGGCGTTCGATCGTTTGGTTAACGTGACCCGTTAGGATTCCATACGTTTCTAATTCAGCGGTGATGGGTGATATTTTCACCTAGATTTTAGTTCCTTTTTATATCCATTTTTATGTTATTTTATCCGTATTTATGTGTATTTTGGTTGTGTTTTGTATTTTTATGGAAATGTGTGAGAATGAGCTTAAACGTATGATTTTTAGGTAAAAATAGATTCTAGATGCGAAAAGAAAGACGTGATAAAAAATAGATCTCAATTTCGAGTTGAAACGAGCAAGAAATGAATAATAGAAAGAAACACGGGCTGAAGGAGAAACACGGCCATATTTTGCCGCGTTACATAAGAAACACGGGCTGTAGGAGAAACACGATCATGTTTGGACGTGTTACCGAAGAAACATGGCCTCTTTTAGGCCGTGTGAGGTGGAATTAGTAATTGCTCCTATGCCATGTCCATGAGAAATTAGAATTAATTGCATAATTACTTTGTTATCTATGCTATGATTTTTGCTAATCTCATCCTTGCATCATTTGGAACCATTTATTCTTGCATTCATTTTATCATTTATTTTCATTAGTTTTAGTGCGTTCATTTGCACGCTTATCCTCCATCCCATTCCGTCGTCCTTATAAATTCACGATAAACTTGAGATCTCTTTAACTCTAGCACGTTCCTCCCTTGGATTCGATAAATTCTTTAATTGGTCATCCCGACTATATACGACCAATCAAATGGCGCCGTTGCCGGGGAGGTAACGGTCGCTAGTAGTTTGACGAAGGATTGTTTAGAGTGATCTTAAATTTTCAAGACTCCAACACCTCTTATTCCACCCAAAATGACCCCATAGCGATGCTTGGAGAAAAGTTGTTTGAAATGGTTATGGATCGCTTAGATGAGGTGAGGAAGTCTAATCAAGTGTGGATTGATAGAATTGGAAACTTGTGTGAAACGATGATGAATACAATGGTAGCATTCAATGCTAAGTTGGATTCATTGGAGTACTAATTAAGTCAAATAGTGTCCACCGTGGAGAGACTTCAAGAAGGGAACAACAAGCCTTCAACCTCCGGAACAAAAAGTGAATGCATGGTAATTAAGGATAGGAAAGAGGATAGTTTGGGGGTTGATGAGGTTATAAAGGAAAGAAGAGAAAGGGTGCCTAAGTAGGTGAAAGTCAAAGAGTTGAAAGAAGAGCTGAAGGGGGAATTCGATAGATTTGTCGAGTCTCTTGAAGAGATGGTAGAGAAAGTCAAGATTCGAAACCAAGAAGAGATTCATCCTTATGGAAGAAAAGAAGCTTCTGGAAACTAAGATCATGGATTCTACCCCACACAAGCCAAAACCTTCTCATTCTATTGAAATTTTAAATTCTCTTAAGAACTTCCATGATTTTATTGATAAAAATTTATTTGGTGATTGTAGGAAAAAGGTTGCAAGAGGGCATCAACACTTGTCAATGCCCGAATTCTTACTGGGGGATGTGGTTGAAGTTCAAAATGCATATAAAGCCCCATGGAAAAAGTGAAACAAGTGGAAAGGGCCATTCCTTGTGAAGAATGTCTTCGGAGAACAATTGCTTGAACTATTTAACAAGAAGGGAAACGTTTTTGTGGTTGAACGAGAGAGCACAAGGAACTACTTCAAGAAGAAACCTATGATAGTGCCTAAGGACTATTCAAGACCACCATGAGCTTGATAGTATCATCCGGCTTGAAGACGTTAAACTTAGCACTAGATGGGAGGCAACCCATCATTATCTTTATTGTTTTATTTCGTGCTTTCAATAAGAATTATGGATTTTATGTTGTTTTGTTGATTGTGCTCGTGAGAAAGACGTGTGTTGAAGATACGAAAGGTGATTGATTTGAAGGGTGTAAGTACGTCACACAACTTTTTGCAAACTTACTCCTGTTTCAATTTATGTTTGGGGGGATATGGCGTGGTGTGACATACTTTGTCTAGAAGGCATATACTTTTCGTGTTCTGGGCTAATTTTAAAATTTTTCTCATAAGTTTTGGTTTGATTTTGGTCCATTTGGTTGTGTTGAAGTGCATGTTAGTCCATATTTTTCTTCATGAGTGGATTGGTTGTGTTCGATAAGCTAGAACTTGCTCAAGGACTATAGGAGCGAGCCCGATTAGTGGAGATTAATGAAATGAGCTAAGGCCATCCTTGTTATTATAGTCATTGCCAAATATTTCCATACCATGAACATCATCCCTAGTCAACCACTTTGAGCCTTAAAGCCTATTTATTGTGATATAAGCACATTACAAGCCTTAATTACCCATATGAGCCTTATATATTTACTGTTTTGTGTGAGTGATTGAGGAGATGTGGTCTACAAAGGTTTGATAAGAAAGAAAAAGAAGAAAAGAAATGGTAACAAGAAAAAGGATGAAAGAGCACAAACAAGAGTGAACATGCAACCTCAAAACAAGAAAATGAGCAAAGCAATAATAATATGCTCAAGTACTTAAAAGTTCGAAGAAGGAAGCAAACATCATAAGAAGCTCAGTCCAAGGAAAGTTAATGAATAGTGCTTGTGATTAACAAAGATAAGAAAGGAAGAAAGAGAAGTGAAGATGTTGAAGAAATTGGCCATCTCTTCGATTACTTACACTTGATTAGTCACTTTTATCCAAATTCTTCCTACCCTACCAAAGAGCCTATCATTACATCCTTAATTAAAGACTTTTTTTTATCACTAATGGAAACTTTGGTGTTTTGTGAACATAGTTTGCGAGCAAGCTTATAGCGAGTCTAGTCAATCAATTAATGAGTGTTTATTTTCCTTACCTTAAAGAGTGTTGAGTGAAATTGATATCCCATTGTGAGGCTTGGACAAAAAGAGACTATGTTACACTTTTATTCTCTTTTGATTGAACTTGTTAATATTTTTTGCATGTTATGAATTTAATGTTGTAGGATGACTTAGCATGATTTGTAGTTCTCATTATTATTAAGGTGTTATTACTTATGTTCGTTTAGTCTTTTCCTAGGTGAAAATCTCTCTCCCCTTTGGTTTATCATTTTCGTTGTTCTGGGACGCACAACACTTTAAGTTTGGGGGTATGATGAGTGATATTTTTACCTAGATCTTAGTACCTTTTTATATCTATTTTCGTATTATTTTATCCGTATTTATGTGTATTTTGATTGTGTTTTGTGTTTTTATGGAAATATATGAGAATGTGCTTAAACATATGATTTTTAGGTAAAAATAAATTCTAGATGCGAAAAGGAAGACGTGGGAAAAAATGGATCTCAATTCCGAGTTGAAACAAGTAAGAAATGAATAATAGAAAGAAATATGGGCTGAAGGAGAAACATAGCCATGTTTGGCCGTGTTACAGAAGAAACACGGGCTGAAGGAGAAACACGGCAATGTTTGGCCGTGTTACTAAAGAAACACGGCCTCTTTTAGGCCGTGTGAGGTGGCATGGCCGTGTTCTTGAAGAATTCGAATTTTACACAAAGAAAAGCCCATTTCCCATTTAAGCCCATGATCCAAATTTTGCCCTAATTCCTTTGATCCTCCACCATTATAAATACCCTAATTTCCAAATTTTGAAGGGAGAAGGGTTTCACTTGGATACACACATCACACACCACTTCCTTCATTTTACACCCCAATCTTCATCCATTCTTCATTCATCCATCTACACTTGATCTCCTCCATCAAATCCGCCATCCAAGTGATCAAGGAAGCAAGGAGGAGTGAAGATTACAAGAAGAAAAAAGAGATCTCCATTGAAGACCTTCAAAGGGGGAATCTAATTCTAATTTTTGTGAACTTCTTTATAGTTTTGTCATGGGATTTGTAGATACAATTGTCTATGTTGTTTTCTCTAAGACTATGATAGACTAATCTCCTTTGTGAGATTAGCTCCATGATTGGTGTTGGATAATTTATTTTTATGCAAATTGGATTTTAATCTTAATTGGGCATTTGTATTATTTCTATCATTGATGTTAATTGCTTGAATTATATGGTTGATTTGTGTGATTAATTGTCATGGGCATGTGATTAGATTGAGAAATCAATTATGTGTTTAGGATAGTTCATTGAATCATATCATCATACACTTCATGTGCATTATTTTAGAATGAGATAGAGATATCCTTCTAGATTTAGAACCATTTGATAGAACATTTGATTAGCTTAATCGAGAGATTGATTGATTAGGTGAGGAGTCCCAAGCCATTAGTTAATTTATAGTACCTTAAAAGGGAATATTACCTATGATTTAGTATCTAATTAGGAAACTCGTAGAGTAATTAGTACCTAATGGGAGGTGTTTGCTATGGTATCGATCCTAAGTGCTTTTGGGAGCCTTACTGAGGGCCTACATCCTATACATCTCGAGAGAGAGTTTAGGTGGAATTAGTGATCGCTCCTATGTCATGTCCATGAGAGATTAGAATTAATTGTATAAATACTTTGTTATCGATGTTGCGATTGTTGCTAATCTCATCTTTTCATCATTTGGAACCATTTATTTTTGCATTCATTTTATCATTTATTTTTATTAGTTTTAGTGCGTTCATTTGCACGCTTATCCTCTATCCCATTCCACCATCCTTTTAAAATCACGATAAACTTGAGATCGCTTAAACTCTAGCACGTTCCTCCCTTGGGTTCGATAAATTCTTTAATTGGTCATCCCGACTATATACGACTAATCAAGCGGAAGCAAGAAAAACCAAGAAACGTATTACCTTTAACCAGGGTATGTTGGAGAAGATGCAATCTCGCCGGTAGCCTGCGTAGCATCACGAGAATGGCCATAACTTCCTCATCCGATCTCCGATTTGAGTGATCTATGTGGAAAATCGACTCTTCAGTGGCTTTCCGTCAGTATATCACACGTTGAAATCCAAGGTCTGTACGATTTTATAAAAATCGTACAAGTTGGCGGACAGCAGCAGCAAACAACTTTCCGGTCTTCTGTTGTATTCCCAAGTCCAATCTCGACGTCGTGTGGGCTACGATCCTCGAGTTCTTCACAATCTGCTATTCTGTCTTCCCTCTTCACGTGTTAGGCGTGTCTCACTTAGGGTTAGAACAGCTGAGATGACTTATATACATGGGCTACAGTAGGGACCAGGAGAAGAAATTAGAGTTGGGCCTCCATTTGCCTTAAGTATCCAAGTTTAGCCCAAAGCTTATACTTAAGTCCAATAATAATAATAATATATTCCACTAAAATATTATTACTGCATTGCCATTCTAATCCCAAAATAATGTTTTGGGCTCCTTCTTATTATGAGCCCGTTAGTCTCCCCATGTTTAAGATATATAATATCCATTAATTAATTAAGTTACTGACTACTCCATTAATTAATATCTCATCCAAGAGTAGTACCACTCAACCTCATTATCATGCCGTAATAAACCCATCTGCAGGGTTTACATGATAATCCTTATGAGCTCCTCAAGGGGATATCATCAACCTATGACGGACACGGATTCCTTCTACAATCAACAACACACATTGAGACAACACTATTTCCCAACTCACCAAGTTTGTTGATTTAATTACTAGTAAATCTCACCCATTGATGAATCAAAGAAATACATACTGCCCTATGTGTCGAGGTTATTGTATAGGGATTAAGAGAATGAACATCCATAATAACAGAGATCAAGTTCTTCTATAAGTCAGTATAAGTCGAACGATCTCAAGTGGTCCTGCTCAATACACACAAAGTGAACTAATGTGATTCTATAGCCAAGACAAGCTAATATCAAACCACACTACAACCATCCTGATAGAGTCTCCGTCTATCTCGGTTGTGAGCATCTGTTTATACTTTATAAGGAAACCGATAATATAATCTTTCGCGTATTGTCGCACAACATATTATCTACACTATAAAGTAAGTGGATTATTGCATCGTGTACATAAATAAATTATAAGACACAATTATTTGATCATATGATTCTCATTTCAAATATATTGTTATAACATTGTTCATACTAAAGCTAGACTTTTAGTATATAATACAACATAAATATTGGGCCATAAATCCAATATTCAACTTAAAATGAACAAAGAGCCCATTGCTATAGATAAATATCAAGAGTTTGAAAGGAATGTCAATGGTGATCCAGAAGTAGAGGAGTGGCCCACTACAGAGAAGATTATCCCAACTTCAAGATATCTCAATAATTACGAGGAGATTGATCTCTCACAAGCTAGAAAGAGAGGTTATAAAAATTCTTTGATAGTGTACGTAGGAGAAGATTTTATGTTCGAGAGTCAAGCTCCAAGATCAAGTAGAAAGCAAAGGAAGAAATACAAAAAATTAGTGGAGATTCTTAGACGTGATTGCATCTTCGAAGACTTGGAGGTAGAGGTAAATTTCGGGAGATCTAAGCCCAAGAAAAAGATGAATTCTTCTGCTGGAAACACAAAAGTTGCAATCATTAGTCAGAGCCAAGATTTATCTTCCGAATCCGCCCCCAGTGACTTAGGAATCGCAAATTGCAACAGATTATTTTGGTCAAAAAAATCCAAAGAAGAAGCTGAAAAGATCTTAGAAGTTGGAGAACTCATGGGTCTCGGCATTGAGAGTGATAGAGAGAAGGCAATTGAGAAACTAATTGCTATGGATCTAAGAGATAGAAGTGGCTATGTGGATAATTCAGGTAAGGATAGAAAATGGGTGGTCACTGAACATTTGTTATGAATATTTTGTCCATTAATGCTAGGGGCTTGGGAGGGATCCAGAAAGTTAAAGAAATCAGAGATATTATTAGTAAGGGAGCAGCAGACTTTGTGTGCATTTAGGAAACTAAAATTGATCTATTCAGCAAGAGCAAGTTGCTAGGCTGTGGAAAGGTGAGGAGTTTGATTGGGCTTTTATAGGTTCACAAGGGAGGGCTGGAGGGTTACTTTGAACCTGGAAACAAGATAAATTCAGTATGGATTATTGCTTGGATATTAATCAAGCATTAAAAATTAAAGGGAAGTGGCTAGAAAAAACATGGATTGTTCTGTCATCAATGTTTACTTACCTTGTTCAAGACAAATGAGATCAGAGATATTTGCAGAATGGAAGGGACTTTTTTTGTGACCATGAAGAAGGGATTATCTACTTTGTTGGTGATTTCAACACCGTCAGAAAGCCATCTGAAAGAAGAGGACACGGACAGGCCACCACGACATCTGAGTGTAATTCTTTCTAGGAATTTATAACTGTATGTGGGCTTCAGGAACTCAATCTTAATGGTCGTAAATTCCCCTGGTTTTAGGATGATGTCACACCGTTTCAAGACTGGATAGGGTGTTTTTAAACAACATGGGAATGGCAAATTGGTCAGACTCTTAATGTTGGGGCAAACTTCTGGATATTGAGATGCACATGGCAGCTGATCGGGCCAAGTCACGCATTGAAGAAATTGACAAAATCAATGAATCTTCAGTGCTCCCTTATCAGCTTGCAATGGAAAGAAGAGGATGTTTGAATGACATCAAGCAAGCTAAAATCGCTGAAGCAACTCTGGCTTTCCAAAGGGCTAGAAATTGGTGGATTAAAGAAGGGAAAGAAAACTATAAATTTTTCCATGCAGTGGTAAACTCACATAGAAAAAATAGGAGAAATCAATGGAATTCTTATGGAAGATAGATGGATTGAAGGGGTGGACAACACTAAATAAGGCATTCATGAATACTTCAGCAAGATGTTCACGATGGAGGCTCGATCCTTTAAAATTACAGCAAAGGATATTGGAGTTAAAAGGTTGAATCAAGACGATAAGGAATGGCTAGATAGCAAGATCACAGAGAGGAAATCCGTAAAGCAGTTTGGCAGTGTGGAAGAGAAAAGAGCCCGGGGCCTGATGGAATTAATTTCAAGGTTATTAAAAAAGAATGGGACATTATAAAAGGGGATATTTATGACTTTGTTTTTGAGTTCGAAAGCAGTGAGAAGATTGTCAAAGGATTGAATTCTTCTTTCATCTCTTTGGTTCCTAAGAAAAATAATCCTTTGAAAACTACCGCCCCATTTCGTTAATTGGAAGTCTCTATAAGATCATTGCAAAGATCTTAGCGAACCATATGAGTACAGTCATGGATGATATTATATCTCAGGAACAGTCGGCTTTCATCAGTGGTAGACAGTTGGTGGACAGTGTGCTGGTGCTTAATGAAGTTATCGATGAGATTAAAAAGTGCAAGAAAGAAGCAGCCATATTCAAAGTAGATTTCTCTAAGGCATATGACATGATTGATTGGGGCATTATCGACTTGGTGCTGGATAAGATGAACTTCAGTAGCAAATGGAAGAGATGGGTTCAAGAATGTTTGAAATTTGCTTCAATCTCAATTTTGGTGAATGGAAGCCCATCAAGTGAATTCTTTAAAAGCAAAGGTTTGAGACAAGGGGATCCATTGTCACCTTTTCTCTTTTTTGTGGCGGCGGAAGGTATAAGAAGTTTCGTTGGAAGAGCGAGAGAGAGCCATTTATATACCCCTTTGAAAATTGGGAAAGATTTGATCGATTTGGATATCTTATAGTATGCTCATAATATGATTTTCTTTAATGATGGCAGCAGGGGAAGTCTTTATTCATTGAAAGCAATCTTGAGATGGGTGGAGTTAGCATCGGGGTTGAAGATCAATTTCTTCAAATGTGAGATATTTTTGTTCAACAAAGATGATGGAGCTTCCACTTATGCCACACAAATACTCAACTGCAAAATTGGGTGTGTGCCATTTAAATATCTTGGTATTCTTGTTGGTACAGGAACAAAAAATAGTAGAATTTGGGATCCTGTGGTTGAAAAACTTAAAAAAAAAGTTAAGTACTTGGAAATTAAAGCGCCTATCGATTGCAGGACGGGCTACCCTTATCAATGTTGTTCTTAATGCCATTCCTACTTTTCCACTTGCCTTCTACTATGCTCCAGTACATATTTTAAAATCTTTATCCAGCATCCAAAGATGATTTTTGTGGGGAGTGTGTGTTGAGAGAGATAAAATTAAATGGGTGAGCTGGAAAAATGTGTGCAATGCCAAGGAGTATGGAGGGTTGGGGATCAAAGATATTGAGTGTTTTAACTTGTCACTTCTTGGCAAATGTGTTTGGAAGTTTTATACTTCTTCTAATCACTTCTGGGACATGGAGAATGATGGTAGTGGATGGAGAAGAGGAAGGGGTAATTGGTTGAGGTGGTTCCGGGATCTCTTTAGAATTACAAAGGGTTATAGAGGTGATTGGGTGAGGGAGAATTTGGTGAGAAAATTGGGCAATGGAGAGGAGATTGATTTCTGGAGTGACTCGTGGTGTGGAGACAAACCTCTAATTAAGATTTTTCCACAACTATTTTTGTCGTCAAAGGAAAAAGGAAAAACTGTGAGGGAGGTGGGAAGTTGGGATAATGATGGGATGTGGCAGTGGAATACCACTTGGAGGCGTAACTTGTATGATTGGCAACACAACTCACTATCTGAAATTATGATGATTTTGAGTAGGTACAAACCAGGGGTTTACACGACCTATGGGTGTGGAAGCTTGAGAGAACTGACCTATATTCAATTAAATCAACATATGTGGCTTTGTGTGGCAGGTGTCAAGATATACGCCCGTTAAGAGATGTTGAAGCATGGAGCAAATTATGGAGATGCAATGACCCAGGAAAGGTCAAATTACTTGCATGGAGAATTTTTAAAGGAAGGACCTATACAAAAGTTAATCTTGCAAGACGAGGAGTGAACGTTGGAAACACCAAATGTCCATTATGAAACGATGCGGAGGAAACAGAGGAACACTTTTTCTTTGGATGCAATATGACATATCCTTTATGGTCTTTGTTTAAGAAATGGTTTGGGATTCATTCAACGGGGAATATAATACATATTCTTAACTTTGAAGCGCACACTGGATCTAAGTTGAAGGGTATGAAGGCTACCAATTGGAATGCCATGTGGCTTGGAGTTATATGGAGCATTTGGAAATGGCGAAATAGTGTTGTTTTTGGAGGGAAGAACGGACACTTGGAAGATGTTTTTGAGTTGTTCATGTTTAGAACCTGGAATTGGATTAGGATTAAGGGTGGGCTTAGAACACACTATTATTTCAACGATTGGATTTCCAATCCTATAGTTTATCTTGCGACAATTTGTTAGCATAATTTCTTTTCCTGTAAGGGTTGAGTACCCCTTGTACTCAAATCTATTGGCTGTTTTAAAATAAAAATCAATTAATTACAGAAATTAAATATCTTATCTAACATGCAAACTCAAATCTCTAGATTGACAGTACGACCAATTAACCCGAATATTCTTAAGTTCATCAATTAGGGTACGACCACTAAATTGAACTATTTACGAGTGACCCTACGGATTCGAACTCAAAAATACATTAAGACTCCAAACATAGAATTACTAGGCTACGAAAACCGGCTAGGAATCATACAACCTAGATCCCATTACATGTAGAGGGAATTATCTCTATTTGCTACTCAATTCAATCCTCACAACAATTATGGATCATGGATCATGAAATAGCATTAAGCAATAAAATAATTAAACTAGTTGATCAGGCTAAATTAATTATCAAACTACTATAAATAAATTCAAGGCATGTAATGGAATAAATTCACACATAATACTCAAAATAAAATTCCTTAATTATTAAACTAACATTCAGCGGGAGGTTCAGGAAATCCTAAACTAGTAAAGGGGATTAGCCCCACATGTTCATGACAAAATACGAAATAAAATTAAATAACCGATGATATTCGATTACTCTTAAATCTTCATGTCTAAATCTACTTTGGAGAAGAGGACCGCCGCTGCTCTTGATTTCTATGATTTTTTGATCCTTGAGAGATTAGAAATCTCTGCTATATATGTGTCTTGATCCCTAAGATACCCTAATTCTCATTCATTATCTCCATCTTCCAAAAATATCTCCTTTCCTTTTCTATATCTTTATTTTGAGATCCCAGAAGATATGGGCCTGATTTAGGATGATTTAGTCGACCAAACGTGAGAGAAGATCTCCAGCTGCCACTTTCCATAATTTCTCAGATTCTGCCCTCAGTGTCTTCTAACACTGAGCCCAGCAGTGTTGATCCAGCTGGACATACTTGAAGTCCTCCTAAAAACCTGATTTTACACCAAACAAGCATGAATTCCAACCAAATAATCGTGCTAAAATATGACTTATCAATTCTCCCCACACCTGAACTTTGCTTGTGCTCAAGCAAATCAAGACCATAGAGAATAATAAAAAAATAAAGAACTCCTTCTAAAAAGACAAATGAAAGTCACAACACAACAAGAGAAAAGTAACCAATGAGCATTCAGAACTAACATGAAAAATGACTCTTCACTCAAAGTTTGCAACTTTCATGATATCAAATCTTTCAAAATTCCATGGCCTCACTAAGATTCACTCAGTAACACTCAAGTGTATGATTAGGTAGCAATATCACTTAAAAATTGAACAAGAAAAGTCATTACCATAAGCTTGCTTCCAAATCAAATCTCCACTAATTTTAATTGGATCATGTGCAACAATCAAAGGATCTTTGATAGGGTTGTAATGGGCATTAGGACATGGTGATATAAAAAGGTAAGAAAGGCTAAATATACCACTTTGCAAATTGCGTTAATCGAGTAAGACGTACATCAAAGGGATGCATCCTGCCCTTCTCAACGTTTTCCACATTCCCCTCTTCACTTTTCCTTAGAAATTTCTGTTTTTCATCAACACATCCTCTATCCACACCTGTTCTTTTGCATACTTTCGAAAAACAGGGCAACACTGAAGGGATCAGTGTCATATGTCCAGAAAAATTCAGCAAGTAAATTACTGATGCTCTTCTCTGTTTTTCACGCTCAGATCTTTTTCAACAATTTTTTTCTTTTTTTTCTATTTTTCTTTTTATTTTTTACAACTTTTTTTCATTCTGTCATGTTTCTTTCTTCATTTTTTTCTCACAAATCCCTTCAACTTCAACAACCATAACGTATTTCCACAAGATTCACATATTGTAAAGTAATGAAGGATTCAAACGGAAGAGTCAAAGAAAGAAATGGGAATTCCGGGTTCATTTATGTGCTCATAATTCAAAGAAAAGGCTTAGGCTTAATGTGGCTTTCCTAGAGTTTTCATAATCGGGTAGAACAATATAAGCCCCGAGGGTTAAATCTAAGTGCCCTTATCATTTTATCACACACATCCAATCACATGATCTCGAAAAATGTATTAAAAACAGCAAGTTCTAGAATGAAAAATTCAAATTCAATGCACTCAAGAAAGAAATTTCAATGGAGCTTATAGATGATAGCTCGTTAAGGCTCAAAAGCTTACTAAAAATTGGGTATATTTGTCATGAAATTCGAAAGAAAATCAGCCACTACAATCACAAATTTTTTTTGCAAAGAATATCAAATTTCAACAGCTCCTCAACATCACTGCCACCCCTCAATCACGCATCACCCTCATCACCTCAAAAGATTTTATTCCTTAATTTCCTAAACTCCACATCAATATAAAATTCAGAGGACAACAAGAACAAGACACGGGACAAGAAATTCAGCAAAGAGAATTAACAAAATATTCAAAACAAACCATACTTTTCTACACCAATTATCATATAAAATTCCTCCCCACATTTAAACATTTGCTTGTCCCCAAGCAAAGCACAGTATAAGAAAGACCAAATATGTAATTGGCTAGAGTGCACCTTATTCAGTTTTGGGTAGAGCTTATGCAGTTAAATCCTTTTTTCTATTTCTGCGAACAGGAAATTATGGGTGAACAATCAGAAAATTTATTGAAAATAAAAATAAAACAAGAAAATTAGGTTGTCTCCCAATCAGTGCCTTTTTTATTGTCGTTGGCTCGACTTAGGTCAGGTGTATCTTTATCAACTTTAGACCACATATTCTAACTCCATTCGGTCCACCTCAACCGTCTGGAATCCTTCATGATACACTTTAAATGGGTGCCCATTAACTTTGAAACTCTTTTAAGAATTAATGCTTCTTATCTCAACAGCACTATGAGAATAAACATTAGTCACAATAAACGGAGCAATCCAACGAGAACGTAACTTACCAGAAAATAATTTAAGCTTTGAGTGGTAAAGTAAAACTTTTTGCCTAACGCTAAAATTTTTCCTTGAGATTCTTGCATCATGAAATGCCTTTGTTTTAGCTTTATAAATCACTGAATTTTCATAGACCTCATTCCTCAATTCCTCAAACTCTTGCAATTAGAATTTCCTTTGCTCTCCGGCCTTATCATAATCCATGTTACACTTCTGGATTGCCCACCATGCCTTGTGTTGAAGCTCCACAAGTAAGTGGCATGGCTTTTTATAGGCGAGTCGATACGGGAACATGCCAATCGGTGTCTTATAGGCCGTTCGATAAGCCCATAGTGCATCTTCCAATCGTGAGCTCCAATCCTTCCTAGATGGATTAACCGTCTTCTCTAAAATCCTCTTGATCTCATAGTTGGATACTTCTGCCTAACCACTCGTTTGGGGGTGGTAGGGCGTGGATGTTTTATGAAACATCGAATACTTGCGCAGAAGAACTTCCACCGTTCGGCTGCAAAAATGCGTGCCCTTGTCGCTGATGATGGCTCGAGGAATTCCAAACCTACAAAATATATTAGATCGAAGGAAACCTGCAACCACTTCAGAATCATTAGTTCTGGTGGCCTTTGCTTCCATCCACTTCGACACATAATCAACAGCAAGTAATATGTAGGTGAAGCCAAAAGAAGAAGGCAAAGTTCCCATAAAATCCATCCCTCATACATCTAAGATCTCACAAACGATTATAGGGTTTTGGGGCATTTCATTTCATTGAGAAATATTTCCTACACGCTGACATCTATCACAAGACTTGCAAAATTCATAAGCATCCTTAAACAATGTCGGCCAATAAAATCCACACTCAAGTACTTTGAAAATAGTTCTTGTAAAACCAAAATGACCACCACCTGCATGACTATGACAAAAGGTGAGTATTGAATTAAATTCAATTTCAGGATTGCACCTTCATATCACTTGATCGGAACAGCGTTTCCATAAATATGGATCATCCCACACGTAGTACTTGGCATCACTACGGAGCTTATCACGTTTTACTTTACTCATGTGGGCTGGAAACTGATGGGAGTTCAGAAAATTTGCCAAATCAGTAAACCATGGAACAGAGTCTTCTGACACTGAAGGGTTCAGTGTCAGTTGACTCGAATTTTCCAGATTTTGTAGAATGGCCAGCAACTGTTCATCTGGAAATTTTTCTAGAATTTTCTGCTCGTCTTCATCTCTAATCAGTCGGCTTAGGTGGTCAGCCACTAAATTCTCCGATTCCTTTTTGTCTTTAATTTCCAAGTCGAACTCTTGAAGCAGCAAAATCCACCGAATCAATCGAGGTTTTGCTTTCTTTTTTGTCATGAGATAACAAAGAATTGCATGATCAGAGAAAACAGTGACTTTAGCACCCAACAAGTAAGATCAAAATTTTTCTAGAGCAAAAACCACAGCTAGGAGTTCTTTTTCTGTAGTGGAGTAGTTGGCTTGAGTGCTATCAAAGGTTTTTGAAGCGTAGTAGATCACATGTGCAGCCTTGTCCACTTGTTGTCCCATCACTGCTCCTAGGGTATAGTCACTAGCATCACACATTATTTCAAAAGGCAAGCTCCAATTCGGCGGCTGAATTATGGGTGTTGTGGTTAGCAACTCCTTCAACTTATCAAAAGCTTTCTTACAGGCATCATTCATCTCAAACTTCACATCTTTTTGCAATAATACACAAAGAGGCTTGGCTATCTTTGAAAAATCCATGATAAACCTTCTATAGAAACCTGCATGATCGAGAAAAGAACGAACTTCCTGCACAGAAGCAGGGTAAGGCAATGCAGATATAAGATTTACTTTAGACTTATCAACTTCAGTCCCATTCTTTGAAGTGACATGACCTAAAACAATGCCTTGTTCGACCATAAAGTGACACTTTTTCCAACTCAAAACAAAGTTTGTTTCTACATATCTTTTCAAGATCAATTCATGATTTCTAAGGCAACTACTAAAATATTCTCCATAGACACTGAAATCATCCATAAAGACCTTTATTATATTACCTAAAAATTCAAAAAATGCTTACCATACACCTTCGAAATGTGGCAGGTGCGTTGCAAAGCCCGAAAGATAATCGACGACATGTAAAAGTCCCAAAGGGGCATGTGAAGTTGTTTTTTCTTGATCCTCGGGAGCAATTGCAATCTGAAAATAACCAGAGAAACCATCAAGAAAATAATAGTAAGAATAACCTGCAAGCTTTTCTAACATTTGATCAATAAAGGGCAAAGGAAAATGATCATTTCTAGTCATGTTATTGAGCTTGCGGTAGTCCATGCACACTCTCCAACCCATTTGCAAACGTGTTGGAACCATATCACCTTTGTCATTCTCAGCCATAGTCATTCCTGATTTTTTTGGAACCACTTGTGTCGGACTGACCCACTTACTATCTAAGATGGGATAAATAATCCCCACACTCAGAAGTTTTAGCACCTCCATCTTTACCACCTCCATCATGGGTGGATTCAACCGGCGCTGAGCTTCCCGAGACGGCTTTGCATTATCCTCAAGTAAAATACAATGCATGCAAATTGTGGGACTGATACCCTTCAAATCCGCTACCGTCCATCCAATAGCAGTCTTATGCCTGTTCAACACATTGAGCAACAAGCTATCTTGCTCGTTCGTCAGCTTGGACGAGATGATCATCGGTAAAGTGAAATATGGCCCTAAGTAGGCGTACTTCAAGTGCTCAGGAAGTGCCGTTAACTCCAGCTTCGGTGCCTGCACTATAGATGGAAGAATTTTTGGAAAAATGTTGGGCAATTTAACAGAAGCTACACATAAGGTGCATGGTCTCTGAGAAGAACTATGAAAAGCATTAACATAGTGATTCAGCTCCTCATTATCCCATCTTTCAACATCCTCCTTCATTATTCCATGTTCAATGACTGTATCTAATGCATCCCTACTAGTGAGCTCGAAGTATTCCTGGACAATAGGCTCAATATTACTCACAACAGAAAGCAGGTTAGCATCATGTATGTTGAATTTAATAATTTGCCCATCGAATTCCATCGTGAGAGTACCTTCACTCACATCTATCTTAATGCGTGAAGTGTTGAGGAATGGTCTCCCCAACAAAATCAGAGTGGAATTCGATGGGTGTTCATTTATTTCTAACACATAAAAATTAGCAGGGAATAAGAGTTTGTCTACCTGAACAAGAACATCCTCTATGACTCCATCTGGGTATGCATGGCTTCGATCAGCAAGTTGGATAACAACTCGGGTCTTTTTCAACTCCCCTTCAATCAGCTTCTCAAACACTGATCGAGGCATCACATTAATGGAAGCTCCAAGATCCAACATGGCTCTTTCCACATTAAAACTCCTGATCTTACGAGGAACCACAAACATTCCAGGATCCTTATGCTTCAGAGGTAACGTTTGCTGAAAGACAACTGAAACGTTTTCGCCCATCACCACTTTTTCATCTGCCTTCAATTTCTTTTTGTTGGTACACAACTCCTTCAAGAACTTGGCGTATCTCAGAATCTGCTTAATCGCCTCAATGAGAGGTAAATTAATCTCCACTTTCTGAAACACTTCAAGTATCTGCTTATCCTTATCAGTGGTGTCCGAATTCCTCATCCTATTTGGAAAAGGCAAAGTGTTACGTTTCTGTACATCAAATTTTTCTGCCCCAAACTGATCGTTCTTATCCTCCACTATTCCAGCAGGTTCTATATTATCTTCTTACACGTCTTGCTTAGGCTTTATGGACGGTACAACCTCCTCCAACTGTTTTCCACTTCGCAGTATAATGGCACTCACATTCTTAAGATTAACCTCCATTTGTGAAGGAACTTTTCACTGTTTTGAGCTTGCATTTGGGCCACATTTGTAGCCAATTGGGTCACTTGATTTTCCAGGTTCCGAATTGATGATTGGGTTGTCGTTTTCAAGTCATGGATGGATGAATGTGTCATCTCTTGGAATTTGAGATTGTTGGCAGCCATCTCTTTCATCATTTACTTAAATGAAGCTTCGGAGCTTGCCCCACCTTGTTGGAGATTTCTACCATCTGAAGGGCGATCTTACGGCCTATTTACTACTCTTTTCTCTTGAAACTGTTGTTGCCCCCTATTTCCTCATTGACTACTACCATACCTAAGATTAGGATGATCTCTCCAACCCTGATTGTAGGTTTGTGAGAAGGGATTATAAGGTCACCCCACGGCGTTTACTAGTTCCTCGCTAGGTACAACCATGCAATCAAGTGTAGAATGGTCATAGCTTAAGCAATATTGACAAGATGGAGGGTTTACCCCTCTTCCTTTAGCCAGATTCTCCACAGCAATAGCCAACTTATTCAAAGTTTCCTCCATCTTAGAATCATGGACCTCCTTTACTTCTCTAACCGACGGATCACGTGTGCCAAACTGTTGGGTGTGGCAATCAAACTCCTTGTAGTAGTAGGTGTCTTCATCATGAATTCTCCTCCACTAGTCGCATCAAACATGTTTCGATCCATGATTGACAACCCTTCATAGAAGTATTGCAATAGCAACTGGTTGCTTATTTGATGTTGGGGGGATGCTGATGTGAGGCATTTAAACTTCTCCCAAACTCATGTAAACTCTCCCCTTGTATCTAACGAGTCCCAGATATCTCCTTACACAATACAGCAACTCTAGTGGGCGAAAAGTAAGTTTGGAGAAAAAGTTTCTCCATTTCAGCCCATGTATCAATCGATCCAGGAAGGAGATAATACAATCAATCCTTTGCCATGTATTTCGAAGCAAAGGGGAATGCCCTAAGCTTGACTTGTTCCTCCGTCACTCCGGTTGGTTTCATGCTCGTCCATATAACCGCGAACTCCTTCAAGAACTTGTGTAGATTTACACCTGAAAGACTATGAAAAGGAGGAAATAAGTGAATCAATCTCGATTTTAATTCAAATGTAGTGTTATCATTAATCACAAGAATGTTAATACATAGTTCTGATGGACTACTATTGAGAGTGAAAATAAGCGTGTTTTATTGCTAAATTTAACACCTCTTAGATGAGAATTGTTGTCATATATTAGCACAAGTATCTTATATTCAGTATATGTGAGAAAAAGGTACACTTGAGGTGTTTTGTTGTGTTTTAGATGGAAAAAGGGTCAAAAGTGCCAAGTTGGAGTAAAGGTGTGATGAGTGATATTTTCGCCTATATTTTAGTGTCTTTTTATATGTGTTTTTGTATTATTTCATCCATATTTTGTGTATATTTTGGTGGTATTTTGTATTTTTATAGAAATTTATGAGAATGAGCTTAAACGCATGATTTCCAGGTAAAAATAAATTCGAGACGCGAAAAGGAAGACGTGAAAAAAATGGATCTCAATTCCGAGTTAAAACGAGCAAGAAATGAATAATAGAAAGAAACACGGGCTGAAGGAGAAACACGGCCATGTTTGACCGTGTTACAGAAGAAACAAGGGCTGAAGGAGAAACACGACCATGTTTGGCCATGTTACAGAAGAAACACGGCCTCTTTTAGACCGTGTGAGGTGGCATGACCATGTTCCTGAAGAATTCGTATTTTACACAAAAAAGGCCCATTTCTCACTTAAGCCCATGATCCAAATTTTGCCTTAATGTCTTTGATCCTCCACCATTATAAATACTTTCATTTCCAAATTTTGAAGGGAAAAGGGGTTTCACTTGGATACTCACATCACACACCACTTCCTTCATTTTACACCCTAACCTTCATCCATTCTTTATCCATCCATCTACACTTGATCTCTTCCATCAAATCCACCATCCAAGTTATCAAGAAAGCAAGGGGGAGTGAAGATTACAAGAAGAAGAAAGAGATCTCCATTGAAGACCTTCAAAGGGGGAATATAATTCTAATTTTTGTGAACTTCTGTATAGTTTTATCATAGGATTTGTAGATACAATTGGCTATGTTGTTTTCTCTAAGACTATGATAGACTAATCTCTTTTGTTAGATTAGCTCCATGATTGGTGTTGGATAATTTAGTTTTTATGCAAATTGGATATTAATCTTAATTGGGCATTTGTGTTATTTCTATCATTGATGTTAATTGCTTGAATTATATGGTTGATTTGTGTGATTAATTGTCATGAGCATGTGATTAGATTGAGAAATCAATTATGTGTTTAGGATAGTTCATTGAATCATTTCATCATGCACTTCATGTGCATTAGTTTAGAATGAGATAGAGATATCCTTCTAGATTTAGAACCCTTTGATAGAACGTTTGATTAGCTTAATCGAGAGATTGGTTGATTAGGTGAGGAGACCCAAACCATTAGTGAATTCATAGTACCTTAAAAGAGAATATTACCTATGATTTAGTACCTAATTAGGGAACTCGTAGAGTAATTAGTACCTAGTGGGAGGTGTTTGCTATGGTATAGATCCTAAGTGATTTTGGGAGCCTTACTGAGTGCCTACATCCTATCCATCTCGAGAGAGAGTTTAGGTGGAATTAGTGATCGCTCCTACGCCATGTCCATGAGAGATTAGAATTAATTGTATAATTACTTTGTTATCTATTCTATCATTGTTGCTAATCTCATCCTTGCATCATTTGAAACCATTTATTCTTACATTCATTTTATCATTTATTTTCATTAGTTTTAGTGCGTTTATTTGCACGCTTATCCTCCATCACATTCCGCCGTCCTTATAAAATCACGATAAACTTGAGATCGCTTAAAATCTAGCACGTTCCTCCCTTGGGTTTGATAAATTCTTTAATTGATCATCCCGACTATATACGACCAATCAAATGGCGCCGTTGCCGGGAAATTTAGTTGTATTTGTGACTTCGAGTTTTGTTAAGTGTTAAGATAGGGACATTTTATTTATTTGATTTGTTTTTTTTGTTTTATGGTAGTGTTTGTAGGGACGAAAGCATGGAGCCATGGTTATGGCCTTGAAGAGCAAAGGAGTGGTGCAAAATGAGGTAACAAACATCTTCCCAACTTAAATTAGACTTTATTTAATTTAAGTTTGGGGGGATGTTGCTTTCGTTAATTGACTTTTTCTATAGTTTGAATCATAAAACTTGCATTTTTAAACTCCTACTTGAGCATATTGCAACGGCGCATGTTTAAGTCCTTACTCTTTTCTTTGACATGTATTTTCTTCTTTTTTTGTTGTTTTCATTTTTTTTGTGCTTTTCTTGCTTTATTTTGTTTTCAATAAGGAGAAAATCTTTCTTCGCTCTCTCGTGCTTCATTGTGAGAAATTTTTAAACTATGATATTTAGTTGAAACTTGTGACAAGATGGATGTTTGTTTGTGTGCTTGTTGAGCTATGGTTTATGCTTGTTTTGTGTTCACTTTCACTACTACAAGCCCGAGAGATTTTGAGCCTTTAAAATCGTATTATCAAACGGTTTTCCTTTCTTGTGTGCATCATTCTTTTGTGTGCATTCTAGAACTTCCCATTGTGTCTTCTTGAAACTACATGTGTGTGAAGATTGTTGGAAATAATTTAAGTTCATCTTTATTTTGATAAGTCACTTAGCCAAATCGATCCTACCAAATGAAATCATATCGTAGTTTGCCCCTTTGAGCCTTATTATCCTTATTTCTTTGGCAATATACAAATTTAGCCATTTTATCCATATTTTATATCTTAATCACCTTTGTCGATTAGTAGAGGACTAATGGGGATGAAGTGGTTGAATTGAGCTTACAAGAGAGTTTGGAAAGAGAGAAATGGTGAAAGTGCAAGAAAAGAAGGAGAAAAGATGAAGTAAAGAAAATGGAGGTTGAGAAAAAAAAAGAGTGAAACTTGTATAAAAGAAGTATAAAAGAGCTCTACTAGAAAAATGGAAAGAGAACTTTTGGAGAAAAGAGAAAAGAAACTCAATAGTGCTAAGAAAAAAAAAGGTTTGTTAGTGTGTCAGATGGAAGATAACATTTTTCTTAAGGTGAAAAGAGAAAAAGAGAGGATGAGGGTTGAAGTGATCAATCAACTTAAATTCTCTACTAATCTTGAGCTTACTTTTCCTAAAAATTTCCCTACCCAAGACCAAAGAGCCTACATTACAACCCCATTAAAAACCTTTTTGATTCAATGATTAACACATATAAGTGGAAGAGAGTTTAGATCTTTGGCAAGCATATGGTAATGACATGCATTTGAATTGATTTTTGAGAGTATACACTGCTCCCATACACCGCTTGAGTGTGAGAGTGAAATACAAAATCTAGAGAGGAGTAGTGGAAGTCTCACTTACTTGCATATTTGTTAAGCTTAATTTGAATGCATTTAAATTGATGTCGTGTTGCTTGTTTTGATTTAATTGAAATGGTTTTGAAATGACTCAAACTTATTGATATCTTGATATAATTTTAGGTGAATTCTCCTCCTCGTTCTTTCTTTTCTTTCGTTGCTAGGGGACGAGTAACACTTTAAGTTTGGTGAGTTTTTTTATCGAACCATTTATCGAACCCAAGGGAGGAACGTGCTAGAGTTTAAGCGATCTCAAGTTTATCGTGATTTTATAAGGATGACAGAATGGGATGGAGGATAAGTGTGCAAATGAACGCACTAAAACTAATGAAAATAAATGATAAAATGAATGCAAGAATAAATGGTTCCAAATGATGCAATGATGAGATTAGCAACAATCATAGAATAGATAACAAAGTAATTATGCAATTAATTCTAATCTCTCATGGACATGGCATAGGAGCGATCACTAATTCCACCTAAAACCTCTCTCGAGATGGATAGGATGTAGGCCCTCAGTAAGGCTCCCAAAAGCACTTAGGATCGATACCATAGCAAACACCTCCCACTAGGTTCTAATTACTCTACGAGTTCCCTAATTAAGTACTAAATCATAGGTAATATTTCCTTTTAAGGTACTATGAATCCACTAATGGCTTGAGTCTCCTCACCTAATCAAACAATCTCTCGATTAAGCTAATCAAATGTTCTATCAAAGGGTTCTAAATCTAGATGGATATCTCTATCTCATTCTAAATTAATGCACATGAATTGTATGATGAAATGATTCAATGAACCTACACATAATTGATTTTCTCAATCTAATCACATACCCATGACAATTAATCACACAAATCAACCATATAATTCAAGCAATTAAAATCAATGATAGAAATAACACAAATGCCCAATTAAGATTAAAACCCAATTTGCATAAAAATAAATTATCCAACACCAATCATGGAGCTAATCTCACAAAGGAGATTAGCCTATCATAGTCTTAGAGAAAACAACATAGACAATTGTATCTACAAATCCCATGACAAAACTATAAAGAAGTTCACAAAAATTAGAATTAGATTCCCCTTTTGAAGGTCTGCAATGGAGATCTCTTTCTTTTTCTTGTAATCTTCACTCCCCCTTACTTCCTTGATCACTTGGATGGTGGATTTGATGGAGGAGATCAAGTGTAGATGAATGGATGAAGAATGTATGAAGGTTGGTGTGTAAAATGAAGGAAGTGGTGTGTGATGTGTGTATCCAAGTAAAATACTTCTCCCTTCAAAATTTGGAAGTGAGAGTATTTATAATGGTGGAGGGATCAAAGACATTAGGGCAAAATTTGGATCATGGGCTTAAGTGAGAAATGAACCTTTTTGTGTAAAATTCAAATTTTTTAGGAACACGGCCATGCCACCTCACACGGCCTAAAAGAGGCCGTGTTTCTTCTGTAACACGGCCAAACATGGCCGTGTTTCTCCTTCAGCCCGTGTTTCTTCTGTAACACGGCCAAACATGACCGTATTTCTCCTTCAGCCCGTGTTTCTTTCTATTATTCATTTCTTGCTCGTTTCAACTCGAAATTGAGATCCGTTTTTTCCCACGTCTTCCTTTTCGCGTATTGAATCTATTTTTACCTGGAAATCATATGTTTAAGCTCATTTTCACACATTTCCATAAAAACACAAAATACCACCAAAATATACACAAAATATAAATGAAATAATACAAAAAACACATATAAAAATACACTAAAATATAGGCAAAAATATCACTCATCACACCCCAAACTGAAAGTGTTGTGCATCCCCAAACAACAAAAATGATAAACCATGGAGAGTGATTTTTTTCACCTTGGAAAAACTAAACGAACATAAGTAATAACACATCAATAGCAATAAGAACCACAAATTATGCTAAGTCATCTTACAACATTAAACTCATAACATTAAAAATTAACAAGTTCAATCAAAAGAGAATAAAGTGTAATATAGTCCCTTTTTAGTCCAAGCCTCACATAGATTATCAATTTCACTCAACTCTCTATGAAGTGGGGTAAATCAACACTCATTAATCGATTGGTTTGACTCGCTATAAGCTTGCTCGTGGACTACATTCACAAACCACCAAAGTTTCAATCAATGATCAAAAAGGTCTTTCATTAAGAATGTAATGATAGGCTCTTTGGTAAGGTATGAAGAATATGGTAATAGTGACTAAACAAGTGTAAGTAATCGAAGAGATGTCCAATTCTCCAACTTCTCCACTTTTCTTTCTTCCTCTCTTGTCTTTAATGTTCACAAGCACTAATCATCAACTTTCCTTGGATTGAACTTCTTTCAACACATGCTTCCTTCTTCAAACTTTTAAGTACTTGAGCATATTATTATTGCTTTGCTCATTTTCTTGTTTTGAGGTTGCATGTTCATTTTTGTTTTTGCTCTTTTCATCCTTTTTCTTACTTGTTTACCATTTCTTTTCTTCATTTTGCTTTCTCATCAAACCTTTCTAGCTAATATCTCCGCAATCACCCACATAAAAGGGTATATATATATATATATATATATATATATATATATATATATATATATATATATATATATATATATATAAGGCTTTAAGTGGGTAATCAAGGCTTGTAATGTGCTAAATTCACAAGAATTAGGCTTCAAGGCTCAAAGTGGTTGACTAGGGATGATGTTCATGGTAGGGAAATATATGGCAATGACTATTAAATAACAAGGATGGCCTTAGATCATGTCACTAATCTCCACAAATCGGGCTCGTTCCTATAGTACATGAGCAAGTTCTAGCTTATCAAACGTCATCGATCCACTCATGAAGGAAAAACCATGTATGCACGGTTGAGGCTCAAATTCTCACAAGCTTTTGCTCAGACCTTAAGAAACTAATTACACCAAATTCATCTCAAAATTGAACTAATTAAGTAAAATATGTCACAATTCGAAAGTGTAGAGATTCTTAATCATAACTTGCCATCACTTACTACCACAACATGTCATCACTCACATTCAAAAATGATTCACAACTTCCCAAAAACAAACCACCAAAACAATCCCTAAACAAGAGTAAAGATACACACAAAACACATAAGAAAAGACTCACCAAACAAGAAACAACACAAAAACACATAACATGCAAAAACAACAATCACCATCATTAGAAAATAAAGCACATATCCAAATCATCCCCATCTTTAATTGAAAAGGAAATCCTAATTTATGAAAGTAAATCTCCCACAAACATAACACATGAAGTAACATGTTAATCCAATATAATCCAAATCAATATCAATTCATGTCAAGCAAATAGAAGTGATGAGATGTAGAGTGAACTCCCTTAGAAAAACATTTGATAGTGGAAATGGTTGGCATGAGCTTCCGGATTGCATCCACAACGAATCTCGACTTGATCTCAGGGCTCAATTCGTGCTTCCACTACACTTCATCTATGTCATCTATGCTCAAAACTCATCAAAAACCATTAGCTCAACGATTGTCATATGAATAAAAATCATCATGCACTTCAACACACCAATCGGACCAAAATCATACCCAAAAAAATTTAAATTGACCCAATTTTACAAGAATCACACTCAAGTGGTGATTCACACCACACACTCTCCCCCTAAACTTAACTCGAAGCAAGAGTTGAGAATTATGTTTGGAAAAAGTGGTGGGACTTACCCTTGTAGTTTACATCAATAATCTTCTTGTAGAGAAGCATATGCATCCAAACGAATCAACTTGAATCCATGAAGCACTTCTCTTTTCTTCAATGTGCATTTTCTCACAAGCACAATCAACCTACATGCCAAAATTATAAAACAATATCAAATCCACAATTCTTATTGAAAGCACTAAATAAAGTAATAAAGATAATGATGGGTTGCCTCCCATCTAGCGCTAAGTTTAACGTCTTCAAGCCAGACGATATTTTCAAGCTCATGGTGGTCTAGGGTAGTCCTTAGGCACCGTCATAGGTTTCTTCTTGAAGTAGTGCCTTGTGCTCTCCCACTCAACCACAAGAACATTTCCTTTCTTGTTAAATAGCTCAAGCAATTGTTCTTCAAAGGCGTTCTTCACAAGGAATGACCCTTTCCACTTGTTTCACTTTTTCCATGGGGCTTTATATGCATTTTGAACTTCAACCACATCCCCTGGTAGTAATTTGAGCATTGATAAGTGTTGGTACCCTCTTGCAATCCTTTTCCTACAATTTTCAACAAGCAATTTTTTATCAATAAAATCATGAAAATTCTTAAGAGAGTTTGAAATTTCAATAGAATGAGAAGGTTTTTTCTTTCTTGTGTGGAGTATAGTCCATGATCTTAGTTTCCGGAGGCTTCTTTTCTTTCATAAGGGCGTGAATCTCTTCTTGATTTTGAATCTTGACATTCTCTACCATCTCTTCAGGAGACTCGACAAATCTATCGAATTCCCCCTTCAACTCTTCTTTCAACTCTTTGCCTTTCACCCACTTCGAAACTCTTTCTCTCTTCTCCTTCATAACCTCATCAACCCCAAAACTATCCACTTTTCTAGCCTTAACGACCATGCATTCGCTCTTTGTTCCGAAGGTAGAAGGCTTGTTGTTCTATTCTTGAAGTCTCTTCACGATCGACACGATTTGACTTGCTTGGTGCTCCAATGAATTCACCTTAGCATTGAATGCTAACATTGTATTCATCATAGTTTCACACAAGTTTCCAATTCTATCAATCCACACTTGATTAGACTTCCAGCCCTCTTCTAAGCGATCCATAACCATTTCAAACAACTTTCTTCAAGCATCGCTATGTGGTCATTTTGGGTGGAATAAGAGGTGTTGGAGTCTTGAGAATTTTCTCATAGTTGTGGTTGATTTCCTTCTTGATTTCTAAAAGAAATTCCTTGAAAAACATCTTCCACACCTTAAGGGTATACTTGTTGATGCATTTGATGAGGAACTCCAAAATTCTCATAACCTTGTTGTTGAAATTGCATATCTTGTACTCCGTAATCCAGTTGCAAATTAGGCTCACAATTTGACATTTGAAATCCTTGAAAATTTCTTTGTGTGTTCATATTGGGATGAGCACTTCTATTCACCATTTCTCGAAGAATATCCATATAGCTCATATTTTTGGGCTTGTTCTCCTTCTTCCTCCTTCTCAAGGTATGCACCTACAAGAGAAAGAAAAATTAGAACAAAATTTTCTAAAACAAATATAAGATGCAAAAATAAGAAAAAAAATGTCTTTATTAAGACCACTCTAAACAATCCTTCGTCAAACTACTAGCGACCGTTACCTCCCCGGCAACGGCGCCATTTGATTGGTCGTATATAGTTGGGATGACCAATTAAAGAATTTATCGAATCCAAGAGAATTTAGGATTTAAGGCCTTCAAGTTATAGTCTCGTATTAGTTAGGGACGACCGAGATGAGAGATTATAAAAATAAGAAAAGAAATTAATTACAATATTTTTGGAATTTTCAATGAAAAGAAAATCTTCATGATGCAATTCAAATGGATAAATCATGTAACACATCTAATTGCCTCCCAATTTAAGCTATCATAGTAAGAGCTATCACAAATTCCACCTAAACTCTCTCTCGAGATGAAGAGGATAACTTATTCGTTATTAAAAAACCTAATTTCTTGATTTTGCTCTTAAGCCTAAAATTTACTCAAAATTTCGATAATATTTCGAACAATTAAATTAATTTACTTCACCAGACTGCATCAATAAGTTGACTAGTTAATAAATAGACCACATTTTAGTATCGTAAATTATATACTGCATAATTATATATATTAATTATTGGTGGGAATTCAACTTTCTTAAAAGAGGGCGATTAGGAAATTATTTACCCTACCCATAGTATAAATGACACTACTTAATTTGTTCTTTAATTAATTAATTTATTAAATTTAAATTAATAATATGTTGGATTTATTTTAAATAAATAATATGTTGAATTTATTTTAAATAAAAAATACATTAAATTAATATGTATTTTCGGATTGAGCAACCGAAAACCCTCAAATTGAAGTATGACGTGGTGGATTCTGGCGAAACTTACATTTTTCGGTGAAAATTGGGCAAAAATTGAAATGATTCGTTAGTTATAGGGAAAATTTCGAAGTTTTGCTAAGTTACATGACAAAAAATGATTTAACTCTAGGCTAAAAAAAGTCAAAATTATCATGTCGGATTGACTAGTCAGAAACCCTCAAATTGAAGTATGATGAGGCGGATTCCGGCAAAAAATTTGCAAAAATTGAAATGATTCATTAGTTATAGGGCGAAATTGAACCACTTATCCTTTTTAGGGCAAAAATCGAAGTTTTACTTAATTATAGGGCAAAAAATGAATTTAACTCGTTTTTTAAATATGTAGTTCACTTTAAATACTTAAAAAAAATTATTCTCCATTTCACTTCCAAATTTTCATTACAATATGTCTTTTTACATATCTATAAAAGAAAATAACACTTAAAAAATATAATTTAGTAATAAATTATTAATATTAATTTAGTTATTACTTTTAAAATTTTGAAATGAGATAAAATTATTTTTGTTAATAATTTGATAAAGCATTTTTTCTCAATCTTTCTTATTATTATTATTATATTTTTCCTTGAAGTAAAATGATGAGATTGTTTTGAAAATACTATTTATCTATACACATACCCATAATTATTATTTTAATTTCTCGTAATACATAAGTAATTATTTTATTTATTAAAAAAAAGTTTAATGAAGTATTATGGTTTTAATTATATACTCCTTCCATATTGGAATGCATTTCAAAGTATTTTTATGTGCGGAGTTTAAGAAAATTTTATTTTTTTCTTGTATAAATTAAAAAAGAGAAGAAATATTATGGTTTAATTATAAACTCCTTCTTTATGGGAATGTATTTTAGAGTATTTTTATGTGTAGAGTTTAAGAAAATTTTATATTTTTAATGCATAAATTAAGAAAGAGAATAATATTAATAAAAATAGGTAGGTCTTGTATAAGACCGTCTAACGGATTCCATTCCGTGAGACGGACTATCCATTTACCCAAATAAAGTAAATTTAAACCGTTTAATGGCGCGTGTGTCGCTGATGCATTATTACACTCAATACGCGCGTGGAGGTCAGCTTTAACTCATGCAACGAACTCAAAGCCATTCCAAATATATTATTATATTAAGAATTGGTTAAAATTTTATTATAATCTTATTTATTAATATTATCACTTTTTTACTATTCAAATGTCACTTTTTATTTGTATTCGTTTTTTGAATGCTATAAAATATTTCAACTAGATGGTTATTATTAGTATTTCTTTAAAAATGTTATTACTTTTGTTATTGTTATTAATTTTTCATAAAATTGTTTAATTTTTTATTAAAAAAATTTTCACTTTTTATTCATTCGGTTGATTGCCTTACAAATTAGTTCAATTGTTTATTATTACTATTTTTTCAATATCATTTTTTATTAAAAATTTTATCACTTTTTATCTATCCTACAAAATGTTAATAAAATAGTTCAATTCAACAATAATAATTTTTTCTTTATAATAGGTATCATGTTTTATTAAAAATGTTATCATTTTCTATACATTCTATAGATTATTCATGAAATAATTTAATTAAATACATATCACTTGTCCGTTATCAAAGTATCATTTTTATTAAAGTTGTTATCACATTTTCCCATATTATATATCTCTTTTTCATTTCTACAAATGGTTCATAATTTTCCTATTAATTGTCTTACATAGGAGTATTAGTTTAATTGTTCATTATTATTATTATTATTGTTATTAATAATAATAATCAAATAGTATAACTTTTTATTAAAATTTGTTATCATTTTTTATTCGTCAAATAAATATTTCATAAAATAGTTCAATTCAACAATAATTACTTTTATTTTATTAGGTATCACTTTTTTATAAAAAATAAAATAATTACTTTCTATACATTTTACGGTTCATGAAATAGTTCAATTGAAAATAATTCATTTCTTTATAATCAATTATCACTTATTATTAAAAATGTTATCAATTTTTTTCAGATTAAGTATTACTTTTTCTATTCTACGAGTTGTTTATGAAATATTTTAAGGTATGTTTTACGTGATACGGTCTCACGTGAGACAATTTTATACTTTTTGAAATAGTTATTACTTTCCTTATTAAACATTATTACTTTTGCTAGAAAATTATATCATTTTTCATTTATACTATAAATTGTTCATAAAATAATATTATCACTTTTCATTATAAAAGTTATCACTTTCAAACTGTCTCACATAAATCTTAGTATTTTATTTTTCATGATAAGTTATCACTTTTTATTGGAGATGTCATTAAAAATGTTATTTTTTCATGAAATATATGTTAATGTTATTCATTTTTTTACTATTTTTTATTTTATAAAATATTAACTAAATTAATTCATGTTGGATTGTATACTAAAAGTCTAGCTTTTTTGTATGAACAACCTTATAACAATTTATTTGAAATGAGAATCATATGATCAAATGATTGCGTCTTATGATTTATTTCTATGCACGATGCAATAGTCAACTTATTTTATAATGTAGATAATATGTTGTGCGACAACACGCGGAAGATCATATTATCGGTTTCCTTATAAAGTATAAACAGATGCTCACAACCGAGATAGACGGGGACTCTCTATCGGGATGGTTGTAGTGTGGTTTGGTATTAGCTTGTCTTGGCTATAGAATCACATTAGTGCACTTGTGTGTATTGAGCAGGACCGCTTGAGATCGTTCGACTTATACTGACTTATAGGAGAACTTGATCCCTGTTATTATGGAAGTTCGTGCTCTTAATCCCTATACAATAACCTCGACACGTAGGGCAGTATGTATTTCTTTGATTCATCAATGGGTGAGATTTACATGTAATTAAATTAACAAACTCGATGAGTTGGGAAGTAGTGCTGTCTCTATGGTGTGCTGTTGATTGTAGAAGGAATCCGTGTCCGTCATAGGTTGATGATGTCCCCTTGAGGAGCTCATAAGGATTATCATGTAAACCCTGCAGGTGGAATTTATTCCGGTATGATAATGAGGTTGAGTGATACTACTCTTGGATGAGATATTAATTAATTGAGTTGTTAGTAACTTAAATTAATTAATGGGTATTGTATATCTTAAACATGGGGAGACTAACGGGCTCATAATAAGAAGGAGCCCAAAACGTAATTTTGGGATTGGAAAGGCAGTACAGTAATAATATTTTAGTGGAATATATTATTATTATTGGACTTAAGTATAAGCTTTGGGCTAAGCTTGGATACTTAAGCCCAATGGAGGTCCAACTCAATTTCTCCTCCTGGTCCCTGTTGTAGCCCATGTATATAAGTCACCTCAACTTATTTGGAACCCTAATCTAATTCATTATTCAGGTGTGATGAGGGTTGAGAGCAGATTGAGGAGGTCTCGTAGATCGTTGCCCACACGACGTCGAGATCAGACTTGGGACATACAGCAGAAGATCAGAAGGTAGTTTGCTGCTGCTGTCCACCATCTTACAAAATTTATATAAAATCATACAGTTCTCAGAATTCGATGATCAATAGCTGACGGAACCATTGAAGAGAGGATCATCTGAGTACAAAGATCATTCAATTATGACATCAGACGAGGAAGTTATGGCCATTCTCGTGGGACTGCACAGTCTGCCAACGGGAATTCTTCATTTTCTACATACCCTGGTGAACGGTAATACGTTTCATGTTTTCTTGCTTCCGTTGATATTAGAAACGTATGGAAACCTAACAGGTCACGTTAACCAAATGATCTAAGTGTCAACAATTGGTATCAGAGTTTCAGTTTCGTGGTGAAGCGTGACACGTTAGGCTAGGGTTTATGTGGTTAGTTTTTTGAAATTAGGATCGCATGTTTAGGGTTTTGGTTTTACTGCTAAGCCATGAATATTCCTATATGATATGTTAGAAGTTGGAGTATAAAACATGATCATGATCCCATGCAAACGGTGCATCATGTTGGCTGATAGTGTGTGAGCAATGCATACGTATTTCTTGGTGTTTGTACGTTGGAATGAGATCACACATCAGCTGTATGACAACATGTTGGTTATTAGGGTTTGTTAGGTGGTTAAGTGATCATTTGTGTCAGTTAAAGAGCTAATTCTAGAAGCTTTGAGGGAGTTAGTTTGTTAAGTATGTTGTTAGGAAGATGCTGATGTGTCAAGGCCTCATTGAATGGTGAGAGGCATCAGCTATACAGCTGAAACAAACCAAATGACCACCATTCTGGTATATAAGCATCAAGTTTGCTGCTATGGAAGACACGATCATTATTCAGCCTCTGCAAGTTTGATAGTTTGATCCATGAGTGATCAAAGTAGTTATTCAATCTTCATCTTCAAGTGTAATTGTCTATCAATAAAAGAGTGCTCGATTTCCTTTGAAAGTGGACGTAGATCATCATGATCGAACCATTATAATTCTTTGAGTGTTGTTCTCTTCATTTACAGTTTGTTTGGTTCAATTGTTCTTTGATTTCAAAGCTGAAAACGTGAGATTGAGTGTGTTGTCTTTCCTTGAGAGATTAGAAGTAGAATCCAGGTGTGTTTCTATTCATAATCAAAATATGATATATACCCTGTATCATACCTATTTTTTCGATGGTTGAGTGTGAGAGGATTCGACGAAAACTGTTTGTCAATTTCACATGGAAGGAAGAAAAAGTGGGCAAAAACAAGATTCACGTTTTTGAGAGAAAAACCAGCGCAGTGATATTGCAGAGGCAATAACAAGAGTTTCAACCATCGGATCAAGCTGAATTTTGGTCAGCACGTTTGGATTTTGTGGATGTACATTCAGAACGGTGCAGATCGTATTTGGAGCTTTGTGTTGTCGGGAATACGCCGAAAACAGAAGCAGGTTTTTGGGCAATTCTGTTCTGCGCAGTCGAGGGAAAAGAGCCGTTTCTCACAAACTAACCATTGGGACCTGTAATTTGGACAGCATGTTCAAAACTCACAGGAGTAGATTCTGAACGGTGAAGATTAGATTCTAAGGTTTCTACAGTTGTGAATTCTGGACGACAGTTGGTGTAGTTTGGTGTTGCACGTTGGGCTAAACTTGGTTCAGTGCAAGTAGGTCCTTGGACGAGCGACAGCCCGAGCGAGGAGTGCTCGTCAAGGCACATGGTGTTGTGCACAGTATCAAGCGAATGGCACGGCTGGGGCGCGTTTTGAACCTGGCAAGGAGCGATCAACTGCTGGGCGTGTGCTGCTCGTTGGCCTGATGGGCATTGGTGCTTGTTGGGAGCTCGGGGCGTGATGTGTAAATCTTGCACGTTGCAGAGGAGTCGCACACGTTGGCTTGCTAGACGCTGGGATGGCGTGCATGGTGGCGTGCCATGTGGCGCGCGGAACACTGTGTGAGGCTGCACGGATGAAGGTTCGATCGATGCTGCATCAGGTTCGAGTCGATTCACATCAAGTTCGATTGGTCTACATCAGGTTCGATCGATGCTGCACCAGGTTCGAGCGGATTCACATCATGTTCGATTGGTCTGCATCAGGTTCGATCGATGCTGCACTAGGTTCGAGCGGATTCATATCAGGTTCGATTGGTCTGCATCAGGTTCGATCGATGATGCACCAGGTTCGAGCAGATTCACATCAGGTTCGATTGGTCTGCATCAGGTTCGATAGACTCTGCACCAGGTTCGAGCGGATTTGCATCAGGTTCGACTGGTCTGCATCAAGTTCGACTGGTTTGAATCAGGTTCCGCGTGAGTCTTCACAATGTGATCGGACAGGGTGCCAAGTTGTGGAGCAGGCTGCGGGGAGGTCGATCCCCATCGCAGTTGTCCGCATTCGTGATTAGTGGCGAACAATTGAATTCGCTATTATATAACTGTTATAATTTATTTATTAATTGATTATTGTTATATATGTATGCATGCTTTCTGTGATTTACTGCCTAATGTGCCGTAATAGGAGCATGCTAGGTTGCGTATATTATTCTGAATATTATATGCATGTAAAAACCCGTGATTTTAAATAACTAAGTGGGAGAGGGGATTGGTAATTAATTCCCGCGGCCTCCATTATTGGTTTGTTAGCAATGTGAATAAACTTGCGCGTCGGCATTAGAGTCTTCCTCCCCATCGGATGAGTTTATTCATGGATATTGCTGGAACAGGCTTCTTTAAAATTATCTTTGTAATGTGATGAACATGAACTTGCGTGTTGGCATAGACATTCCTCCTTATCGGATGAGTTCATGTGAGATCACTGTACAAACTTATAATTGATGACTGTAGGAAGTTATCTGACGCGTGTGTACTTCTCCATCTGTAAGGCACATAAGCTCGCGCAATGGACTTGGGGTCAAATAATGGTGTACACTTAGGTGTAAATAATAAGTATCCTCCCCATCGGAGTCACTGCTTTTATTTGCATGGCTAAAGAGGAACCGACTATTAATTATTTTGTCATAAAGTTAGGTTGACAAATGAAATTAATGGGTAAAACCTTCTCTTGTAAATGTTCGGGTTTATAAACGTCCACATTATCATGGCTTGCAAACTCACGGTACTTGAGACGTTGGTGAATTTATATTTTATATTGTTTTGAGGGAATCAATATAAATAGATAAATTCGAAGATTTGATCGGTGTATTTTTTTATGATTCTCTGAATTTCAAATAGTTTTATTTCTCTTATGGTTACTAAAAGAAATTATATTTACTGGTCCAAAATTAGATGATTAGAAAAGAATCTTGGATTCGAATTTTACTACTTAAGAAATACATGTATGTTCTCACAAAAGACTTATCATGATGCATATTAAAGTCTCTAGTGAAGAGATAAGAGATTCATAGAAATATGATGGTCTCATGTAACTCTTCAGATACTTGAGTAAGTTAAAAGGTGGTAGGTCATGATTGAATTTGATGATTGAATTGGAAATACATGGAATAGAAGTTGAAGGGGAAACCTAAGTCAATTTTATTCTTCATAATTGCCTAGATGTTTTGAGTAAGTTTCTCCTGAATTACAAGAGGTTGTATATGGTGGGAAATTTCTGACAAAACATGTGATAAAGGAAATACAATTTCATAAAAGGAGTGAACAAGGATAGAGTCTTACTTGCTAGTCGTTGAAGCATGATTAGTGATGGCACCTACTGATACGTTGTGTAGATACCGGAATCACTAAATGTTTATTACTAAGTGAGGATAAGATTATTTTATACATGGGTAATACTACGAGAGTAGTGGCTGTTGCAGTAGAAGTTGTTTATTTATCTTACGATATGAATAAACGTTTGATTTTGTGAAATTGTCTTTACGTACGTTTTCATAGAAAGAATTTGATTTGGTTTCTATGCATTAATAGATGGATACTCCATTTCATTTAAATGACATGGTCATTATAATGAAGGATAGAGTTGTAATCTGTTATGGTACGTTGGTGAACAATTTGTATACTCTTAAATCATGTATATTCCACAGATGCAACAAATAGTAATTAATAATGCATCTTCTGATCTTAGTAAGAGAAAAGAACCTTCGGAGATGAACTAAACATGCATTTGGCGTCTAAGACTAGATCATTTTACTTGAGTAGGACTCAAAAGTTGATAGCAGATGGACCGTAAGGTTTTTCTGAAGTGGAAACTATCGGACTTGCGAGTCTTACTTGGAAGTAAAAATGATTAATTACCTTTTCAAGGTAAAGGGGTGTAGAGCCAAAGATATATATATTGGAATTAGTTCATTCTGATTCAAACGGACCTAATATTATCCAGGCGAGAGGTGGTAATGAATAATCGAAGATTATTCTAGATACCGATATATTTATTTGATGCACTGCATGTCTAAGTTCTTTGATTTATTCAAGAATTGCAAGGTTGGTACAGTAAAGCATCAAGGAAAATATATCAAGTAATGACGATTTAATCGTCATTACGAGTACCTCTTAGGAATTACGAGCTATTAATCAGAGGTTGAGATTAAATCTCAAGTGTTCTACACCGGGCATGTCCCAGCTGAATGGTGTGGTGGATAGAAGGAATAAGACTCTTATGGTAATGATTAGATAGATGATGAATTATTTGGAATTACTTAATTCATTTTATGGATAAGCCCTAGAAACAGTAATTCATTTGAATGTTTGTTTATTTGTGGGATATGCTATAAAAATGAAGGTGATTTATTTAGTCTAAAAGATCGAAGGGTGATTGTTAACACAAACACTAGATTTTTGGAAAGGGACTATGTAATAAATCACATTCCCATTTATAAGTTGTCCTAAAGGATGTGAGAAGAAAACACAAAGTATTAGTACCAATTGTGTAAGAGGATATACCACAAGGTAAACTGCAACGCATGTCACGTCTGATACACAATTGCATGTAATGCCTTGTCGTAGTGGGAGGGTTGTTCGACAATTTGTAAAATATGTATTTTGGGAGAGTCGTGAGACTTAGTTCCTAGTAAACATGGATTGAACCCACGGATACGACGAAGCACTACAAGATCGAAATGCGATATCTTAGCTAGTGCAATGATGTTGAAATAGAATTGATGAATTCTAAATTAAATCTGGGAGCTTGTAAGACCACTAAATGGTGTAAAAGTCATTGGAACTGGTCATACAAAATAAAAGAGGATCATATGGTAAGGTGAAAACCTTAGAAGCAAAGCTTGTTGCGAAAAAGGTATACTCAGAAAGAAGGGTTCGATTATGAGATAACCTGTTCGCCGGTAGCTATGCCTAAGTCGATCCAGACTCTTTTACCTGTTGCTACTCATATGGAATATGAGGGATAGCAAATAGATGTCAAGACAACTTTTCTGAATGGAAGTCTTGAGGAAAACATCTATGTTAAGCAACCAGAGTGATTCATTGCAAAGGGCTAAGAGCATTTTGATATTAAGCTTAAAAGTGTCCATCAATGGACTAAAGCAAACTTCAAAATTATAGATCCGTTTTGATGAAGAAATCCAGTGATATGGATTTTTTCAATGCTCGGATATGTCTTGTGTATTGAAAAGAGTGACAAAAATGTGATGGTATTTCTTGTACTATACGTAGATAGTATCTTAGTCATTGGAGACAATGAAAGAGTATTGTCGGGCGTATGGGTATGGTTGATAAAGCGGTATGATATGAAGGACTTAAGAGGAGCAAAAATATCCTTTTGATCTCGGTAATATAGATTACAAGAAAGGATGTTATGCTTATCTCAAACTTCATGAGATGATACGATCCTTACTTATTTTAGCATGTGACTTTATCTATAGAAATGTGTCTTGTGACACAAAGTAGATAAAGAAGATGAAAGTAGTTCCTTATGCTTCGGCAAATGAGAAAGCTTAATCTAAGGAATGCTATACACGAGATTGGATATCTGTTTTGCCGATGGCATGAACAGTGGAAATCAACGTAACTTGGAACAAGAATGATGAACTGTTGTAAGACATATAAGAAGTGTCTGAGAAGGACTGCAAATTGTATGTAGGCTTACAGGGCAGATTCACTGCTTCTTGTGGATTACTTAGATTTGGATTTTTTAGTCAGATTGGACAGCAGAAAATCCACCTCAAGGTTATGTGTTTAATTTTAGGAAGTAGAGCCATAATATGGAGGAGTGTTATATAGAAATATATTTCGGACTCCGGACTCTATCATGGAAAGATGATAAATTGGAGCCTATAAGACAGCCAAAGTATGACTCTAAAAACTTCATGATGGACTTTGAAGTATTTCTAAGTTTGCCCAAGATTATCACAATTTAAATTAATGATATTGGTGCAGTTGCAAACTTGAAGGAATCACGAGTTCATAAGGCAATTAAACACATGGAGCGCGAGTACTACCTGTTACAAGAAATTGTATGATGAGGGGAAGGTTGTTGTCGCCTAGATTTCATCGGATGATAACTTAGTAAATCCATTTACAAGGACCTTAAAGTGAAAGCTTTTGATGGTCGTGAAGTAGGAGTGGGAATCAGATGTATGGCAGAAGACATGACAGCATAGTCTTTTAGTATAAGTGGGAGATTGTTGGATTGTATACTAAAAGTCTAGTTTTTTTGTATGAACAATCTTATAACAATTTATTTGAAATGAGAATCATATGATCAAATGATTGCGTCTTAAAATTTATTTATATGCACGATGCAATAGTCCATTTACTTTATACTGTAGATAATATGTTGTGCTACAACACGCGAAAGATCATATTATCGGTTTCCTTATAAAGTATAAACAGATGCTTACAACCGAGATAGACGGGGACTCTCTATCGGGATGGTTGTAGTGTGGTTTGGTATTAGCTTGTCTTGGCTATAGAATCACATTAGTGCACTTGTGTGTATTGAGCAGGACCGCTTGAGATCGTTCGACTTATACTGACTTATAGGAGAACTTGATCTCTGTTACTATGGAAGTTCGTGCTCTTAATCCCAATACAATAACCTCGACACGTAGGGCAGTATGTATTTCTTTGATTCATCAATGGGTGAGATTTACATGTAATTCAATCAACAAACTCGATGAGTTGGGAAGTAGTGCTGTCTCTATGGTGTGATGTTGATTGTAGAAGGAATCCGTGTCCATCATGGGTTGATGATGTCCCCTTGAGGAGCTCATAAGGATTATCATGTAAACCCTGCAGGTGGAATTTATTCCGGCATGATAATGAGGTTGAGTGGTACTACTCTTGGATGAGATATTAATTAATTGAGTTGTCAGTAACTTAAATTAATTAATGGACATTGTATATCTTAAACATGGGGAGACTAACGGGCTCATAATAAGAAGGAGCCCAAAACGTAATTTTGGGATTGGAAAGGTAATGCAGTAATAATATTTTAGTGGAATATATTATTATTATTGGACTTAAGTATAAGCTTTGGGCTAAGCTTGGATACTTAAGCCCAATGGAGGTCCAACCCAATTTCTCCTCCTAGTCCCTGTTGTAGCCATGTATATAAGTCACCTCATCTTATCTGGAACCCTAATCTAATTCATTATTCATGTGTGATGAGGGTTGAGAGCAGATTGAGGAGGTCTCGTAGATCGTCGCCCACACGACGTCGAGATCAGACTTGGGACATACAGCAGAAGATCAGAAGGTAGTTTGCTGCTGCTGTCCGCCACCTTGAGAAATTTATATAAAATCGTACAGTACTCAAAATTCAATGATCAATATATTAACGGAAAGCCATTGAAGAGAGGATCGTCAGAGCACAAAGATCATTCAATTCCGACATCAGATGAGGAAGTTATGGCCATTCTCGTGGGACTACATAGTCTGCCAGCGAGAATCCTTCATCTTCTACATACCCTGTGAACGGTAATACGTTTCATGTTTTCTTGCTTCCGCTGATATTAGAAACGTATGGAACCCTAACGAGTCACGTTAACCAAACAATCCAAGCACCAACAATTCAATCATTTACGTTTAAAACTATGAGTTAATACATTAAATAAGAATCTTAAAAATAAAAAATAGATATTTTTATATTAATAAATATAATGAATTAGAGAATTATTTAAAAGAAAATCAACTAAAGTTAATTAATTGAAATCGCAGCGCATCAGTTTATTAAGCAATATGGAAAAGAAAATAAAGCAAAGTACAGAGGGTAAAGATGTTGTGCGAACGCAAAACAACCTGAAAATGAGCCTAACAGATAAAAAATAATAAGCCACACAGGCGGCTCAAAAAGATAATAAGGCAAGAGGATTGGAATTAGATGTACATCCTACAAATTAGTTCATGCAGAATGTAATTCTACGAGTATTCCACCTTCCCCGGGTACACTGGGGCTCTTGGAAGAATTTCTAAAAGTCTGCCATTTCGTATTGTCGTCTACAGCCTCACAATCTTTTGTAGTGCAAGTGCTAGCAATCGGCTTATAGACCATTTCAACATTATCCTTTTTCCTTCCACCTCTCAATATTGTTGCTCTACTTTACAGGGTCGGAAATTGATCTAGCACATTTTTCTCTTCACGACTTTCATGATCAGAAGTAACTTGATCAGCATCAGCACGAAACAGAGCAATCTGATTCGGGTCGACATGAGCCTGATCATCACATGATGAAAATTAGCATGAACCTGAGAGTTCTCAGCTTCATAAAGGTGTGATGCTAGCGCTCTTAATATCGCATCAAAACTCATCGAGGACATAGATAAATCAGCCAAGGCTAATTGGTTATCATTGGCCCGTGGGTACACAGCCTTTTCTTTGGAAAGGTCCACAGAAGAATCAATGTTCACTTCCAAGTGAGAGTCGTCATCTAGCATAGCTGAATTAGCAACTTTACTAGATGCAGCAAGATCAACGTGTTGAAGTGGAGCTAAACCCGAGCGAGGGAATGTGTCCTCCCAAGGATGGGGGGGACTGCACAGTTTCAACAGCCTCATCAAGAGAGGTTGGTCGATCAGGAGAGCCAACCTGGAGTTCGGGTTCCAAATCAAGGGTTGAGAATCTGTTGGACACTTGAGTAGAAGGGCCGGAAATGGCCTCGATATCATGACGATGGTGAGCCAAAGGAACTGATTCTGATCAATTTTCAGAAGGTTGTGAGCGAGAATCAGATTTGAAAACAGCACTCTTACCATCACGGTGAGGAGAAGAAGCCTGCAGATCAGCTGCTTGTTCAATAACAGGTTCAAACCGATCAGGGGCAACCTTAGGCGGTGAGGAAACTCCCTTACCTTTAGTGCCCAGCTGATCCAAAGAGGTGTCAACGCGCTTAGCTAACCAATGCAAGTTTTTATAAGTTTGAGAACCATCTGAGTCAAGGGGTGGCCTATTGGCTTTCCTCTTTTTACAATCAGTAACCAAGTGACCAAAAATTTTGCAAGAAGTACAAAAATCTGGGACTTTCTCATACTCGATCGAGATGCGAAAAGCATTCAAGGCAGCAGCCACGCTTATCGACGAAGAGAGGATGCAATCCTTCATATCCACATCTACTAAGACACGTTCAAAGTGCCCAAGAGAGCCATTCAGCGAGCGTTTATCAATACGGACGGAGTGCCTATAGCAGCATCAATCGACATTAATGCCCTTTCCATCCAAAGTTCGAATGAAAGCTCGAAAATTCTGACTCATATTGAGGCCATGGTGCAATGAAATTTATATGGGTTGAATACTGGAGCCCAAGGGAGGACTCTGATTTTGCCCATTTCCAACTCAAAGTGACAAGTTTTGAGGATTTTGCGAAGGAGGAATTCATCTGGAATGTGAAGATTAAAGAACCCTTTCCCAATTTGAATAAGTGATAGCGCAGCAGCCTTCCACAAGGATTTTAAAATCGAAAACAAATCAGCAAGAGGTCATGGTTTTTGACCTTGATTTAATAGCAGTCTAACTGTAACACCCTGTAAGTTTAAGCCATGGCCCAATCATCAGAGCCCACTATTTCCAACTCCTTGAAGCCCATTAATTCGAACTCTTCAAAGTCCAGCCCATTCCCTACTTTATCAACCGTGAGTTTAAATTGAAACAGATAAGTTATCTTACTCCCCAAGAAATAAATATGTGATCTCCTTATCCATTGAGGAAGATAATATCTTCCACTTATCAACTCCATCATCTTCGAAAAGTTTGTTAAATCCTACGAAGAGATACACGTAATTACTTCCAACCAGCCGTGAGAATATAGTCCAAAATCTTCCTTATTATCTAGACGCTTTGACTTCGCTTCACGGTTTCTGCAAACGGAGAGAGAGGTAAAGTTTTCTCTTTTCCTTCTCTTTTCTTTTCTTCTCCTTTCTGTCTTTTACTTCGATCATTATGGAAAACCAGAAAAACACATGTTTCCTTCTTTATTTATTGCTTCAAACTTAAAAAAAACACTAACCCTAATATTCTCAATTTGCAACCCTTACGAAAATATATATGTAGATTAGTTGTACAATAGTCTATCGAAGTTATAGTAGTAACGGTCGATCATGATGTTGTAGGTGACGAAGGAGACCCTGATATTGTTGTTAGTACTTGAACGTTAGACATCACTCGGTTAAAAGGTGGGGATTCTTTCATTCTTATATGTGTTTAGATAATTTCATATGTGGTAATTGAAATAAACTTGAAATTGTTGTCACCTTATGAGTTGATGATCATACTTGAATGTTATGGGATCATATATTACATGAGTATGGGCTATAATGGTGCCATACTATAGCATGGGTATGGGCTGTAATGGTGTCATACTATAGCATGGGTAAGGGCTGTGAAGGAGTGCCTTACTAACGAATCGAGATATCGTAAAGTTACACGGATAAGGGTCGAAAGGTGCCTTATTTTGATATGATAAGATTGTATTGTAAGTGAATTAAATTCTCGCACATGATATACTTGACATATGTAAGCATGATAAAGTCTTCACTGAGCTTGTGGTTGCTCACCCCGATAATAAAATTTTATCTCAGGTTAAGCGTGGCGTAAGCGTACAAGCGGAGGTGCGTAGGCGAGGAGACTAAATAAAATATTTTGATAAACAGCAGCTTATATGCAGCGTACATTCATTTACTGTTTAGTTTAGAAATTATGTTCAATGGAATGTTTCATGTTGATGGTTGGGATAATTGCTGCCGAGTTTATTTAGAAATGACTGTGCACCTTGTAGCTTTTGGTATTGAATAATTTATCGAGTATGGTCTGTCTATTTTACACATTGCTTTTGGAGTAGGTCCAAGGTCGGTTGTTGTGTCAACGCTATGAGTCTGTGTATTTCGAAACTGTAGGACTTGTCTGACGGGTTGCTTGTGAGAATACATGATTTTAGTAGGGCAGGCTAGTAGATATTTCATATTGATAAATCATATTTGTTAACTCCCAAGAATGCATGCATAGCTCTTGAGTATAAAGTGGTGTGTGTGGAAACAGTAGACGTGTGGTATGGTAGGAGTTGTCAATTGAGATTGCAGGCTAACTTGCCATCTGTACAGTAATTGGAGTTATGAGGCATAGAGGGTAGTGGGTTGTTAGAGGAGGCCAAGTGAGACTTTTACTCTTATCTTAATTACTTGTTTAATGGGAGAATTAATTAATGGTTTAAATTTTAAATTATAACCTGGGATACAAACAACTACAACCCCTCATTCTTTAAAAGCTCCACCTTATTTCCTCTTACATTATTTTCTCGATTGATCATTCTTGTGAATTACTGTCCTCCAGTTAGTATACTTTTGGATTTAAGAAGCGACAGGTTATGAATTTAAGTGGGTATTGATTCTTAAAAGCTCATTGCAAATTTACAGGACTGACTCTTACTTTAATTCTTCCTTCTTCTTTGCTAAGTCACTTGTTCACTTATTTAAAAAGAGTAGTAGGGTGTTTCAGCATGTTTAGTTTTTATTTATTAAATTATTGACATGTCCTACAAGTTTATATGATCATGAATTTGTAAAAAATAGACTTACTGTCATTTCTTCTAAAGTTCTGCAGAAATTCTTCAAATATTCTTTTAAGATTAAGTTGCAAGAACTTATAGGACTTGCTCCTATTTTTCTTGTTTCCTTGCAGTAATACTTTTTATAAAAATGGTTGGTCATGCCCTATTTATTAAAATTATTAAGAAAATAATATGAAATCTTCTCTTATAAAATTTGGGGTGTGTCAGAGTGGTATCAGAGCAGGTATGCGATTCTGTATACTTGCTTAAAATTTTAAGTTTTTTATTTCTGCACATAGGTGAATTTCGTGGCTTGAATGATATGATTTTGCAATTGTATAAAAGTTTAAATAAAGTCTCGTGCTACGCATCCACCGAGTACGACGCCCGCTTCAACCAAGGTATGAAAGTATGAATTGCATAAATTGATGACATGCAAGATGTAAAATGAAAGTTTATGTTATATGAGTAATGTGGGTTTCTTTATGATAAATGATGAATATTTAGAATTTTATTGCGAACCTATATGATTAGTAAAGATATTACCGCACTAGATGGGTGACTTGGCAAGACAACAAGCCCTACATGAATTATCACCGGGACGTCAGACATGACTTGCCCACCCACATTGCTCACAGGCTGCAATTATGGAGACAAGTTAAGGATGTGGGTGAAGGTATTACTGACTATTGGGCTGGATTAAAGCTCATCAGTACGTTACCGTGGGCTTGGAAAGACATGGCTGATTCCATACATGCTGAACTTATGCATCACTCGGTTCAACACCAAGTTCCGCAAGTGGATCATGTGCAGTTCACAGCCGTTTTGTTCATTAAAGTCGCAAGATGGTATCCGCCAAACCCCCTCCTGGACATCATATCTGGGATATTCATAATGAGCAAGAAGAGCGGTTGGTAGGTTACCTTGCAGAGCCGGCACCGGAACCCAATAACGAGCCAAATGGAGCCATGAATGAAGGAGAAATGGATGAGAGTTCCGAGTCAGACCCGTCTGAGGACTCGGGAGTATATGGAGACTAAATTACTTAAGTTTTAAATTTAATTTTTTTTTGGAAACTAAAAACAATATCCCTTATGTTAGGGGCTTGAATTTATTTCATTATTTAGCATTTGTTATTTCATTATTTAACATTTGATTCTAATTTAATTTGCAAGTTTAAGATAATTTTTCATTCAACGATCAAAATTTTATTACTATAATGTCTGTGCCTCTATTGTACATTTGCTACTTTGTACAATGATATGATTTGCATTTTGATTTCATTCATTAATTTGAATAAACGCTAAAAAAATTATTTTCATGGTGGAATTGAAGGATGCCTCCAAGAAGGGATGCTCAAAACCCTCAAAACGTTCCCAATACTCCAAACGCTGATGCGGATGCACATACAAAGATAGTACATGAGTTTCGCCAAAATCATCCACCCTTCTTCAAGGGGAGTGAATGGCCCGAGTACGTGGAGGAGTGGCTACGAGCACTTGAGAGAATTTTTCGTCTCTTAAGGTGCAATGATGAACAGCGTGTGATCTGTGCATCCTACCAATTTACTGAAGATGCCGACCATTAGTGGGATGGATACTGGGAGATGAGACCTAATGAAAACTGGGAAGCTATTACCTGGGCAGAGTTCAAGGACATAGTAATGGCCAATTACTATCCTCAAGTTTACCGCAATAATATGGAGCATGAGTTTTATAATCTCCAACAAGGGAACATGACCGTAATTGAGTATGAAAAGCGGTTCAATAAGATGCACCGATCAGCTCCACAACTGGTCAATACCGAAGAGAAACGAGCCAAGAAGTTCCTGGATGGATTGCACCAGGATATACAAGAGAGAATGTCTTCACTGCCCGATATGAGTTACGCCGACACGTTTATGAGGGCCCAGAAAGTTGAAGCTTGCTTACTGAAAGGGCGAGCGAACAGAAAGCCGATGGAGAACCCAAACAAACGGAAATGGGAAAATTCTAGCCAAGGCAGAAACAACAATCAAAGGCAAGCTAAAACGAACAACAACCCACCGGCCAACGCACAAAGACCAAAGTCTCTTTGCACACAGTGCGCGAAGAATCATCATGGAGATTGTCTCATGGGACAAAACAAATGCTTTAGGTGCTATGAAGTTGGCCATCAAGCACAGAACTGCCCAAAGCCGTCCAACTTTAGACCTGATCGTAGGGGACCACCTCTGAGATGAAACACAAGACAAGGCACTGGAGGAAGAGGGAGAGTTTTCGCCATGAACCAAGCTGAAGGGGACAATGAACCTAATGTTATGACAAGTACGTTGGCAGTGGGTAAATCTCGAGCTTTCACTTTATTTGACACTGTTGCATCACATTCATTTATTTTCGCAAAGTATTGTAATAAAATTAACTGTAAACGAGTCAAGAGTGATGAACCTCTTGAGATTAGTCCACCTTCGAAGGAGAGAGTTGTTGTGAATACCTTAGTAGAAAGTGTGAGCGTACACATTGAAGGAGTAGACTTCAGCGTCAAGCCGTATGTTATGAATATGCATGGATTTGATTTAATTCTAGGAATGGATTGGCTTACCTATCATCAAGCCAATATAAAGTGCAAGGAACGAGTAATGATCTTAAGGGAACCAAAATCCGAGAAAGAAATGGTACACAAGCTCAAGAGTGGTGTAGTACCGAGAATATTATCTGCTGCAAAAGCTGCCAAGATGCTTAGAAAGAAGTCCTGCCAGGGATTTCTAGTCAACGTTGTAGATATCAGGACCATAGAAGTACCACCTAGTGACATACCTATTGTCCGAGAGTATCTTGATGTCTTTCCGGAGGATTTACCAGGCGTGCCTCCAAATTGTCAAGTAGAGTTTTCAATAGACTTGATACCAGGATCAGCACCAGTATCCAAAGCTCCGTATCGAATGGCGCTCGTGGAACTACAAAAGTTGAAATTTCAGCTACAAGAGCTCTTACATTTGGGGTTCATCCGCCCAAGCGTATCTCCATGGGGAGTGCCAATCCCGTTTGTTAAGAAGAAAGATGGATCCATGAGGATGTGTATTGACTACCGAGAGCTTAACAAGTTGACGATAAAGAACAAGTATCCCCTACCTCGAATTGAAGACTTGTTTGACCAATTAGAAGGAGCAAGTGTATTTTCCAAAATTGATTTAAGATCTGGGTACCATCAATTGAGAGTGAAGGAGTCAGACATTTCTAAGACTGCTTTTAGAACGCGTTATGGGCACTATGAATTCGTCGTCATGCCATTTGGGTTGAGTAATGCATCTGCAGTGTTCATGGATCTGATGAATCAAGTTTTTTCACCCGTATCTCGATCAGTTCGTTATAGTCTTCATCGACGACATTTTAGTATACTCCAAAGATGAAGCACAACATGAGGAGCACTTGAGATTGGTATTCGAGACACTTCACAAGCAGAGGTTATATGCGAAGTTTAAGAAGTGTGAGTTTTGGTTGAAGCAAGTCACATTCCTTGGACATGTGGTGACGTCACAAGGGATTGAAGTAGATCCATCTAAGATAGAAACAGTAAATCAGTGGAAGACACCTACAAATGTTCAAGAAGTTCGTAGTTTCTTGGGATTAGCTAGCTATTATCGAAGGTTCATAGAAGGATTCTCCAAGATAGCCAGTCCAATGACACGATTGATTCGTAAAGGAGATAAGTTCATTTGGTCTGACAAGTGTGAAGAGAGCTTTCAAAGGTTAAAGCACGATTTGATTTCGGCACCCGTGTTGACAATCCCAAATCCGCATGAAGAGTTACGATCTACAGTGATGGATCAAAGCAAGGACTCGGATGTGTATTGATGCAACATGGAAAGGTTATTGTATATGCTTCTAGACAGTTAAGACCGCACTAAGTGAACTACCCTACTCATGACTTGGAGTTAGCGGCCGTAGTTCATGCTTTGAAGATTTGGCGACACTACCTTTATGGTGGAAAATGTACGATCTTCACGGACCACAAGAGTTTGAAGTATCTGTTCACGCAGAAGGAGCTCAACATGAAACAACGGAGATGGTTAGAGATGGTGAACGATTATGACTGCACCATTGAGTACCATCCAGGCAAGGCTAATGTAGTGGCCGACGCTTTGAGTCGGAAAACCAAAGTGGAGCTGAATAGTCTGTATACCAAGCAAGAAGAGCTGGTCGAAGAGTTTGTCAAGATGCAAATTGAATTGGTGGCATCACCCTCCGGCACGAAGGCGATCATTACGGCATTAGAAATTCAGCCGAGTCTGAAAATGGAGATAAAAGAAGCTCAGGAACAAGATCATTTCTTGCAAGGAATGATGAAGAAGGCACTAGCTGGAGGCGAATACAATGGCTTCAAAGTGGACGAAGAGGGAGTTTTGACTTTAAATGGAAGATTGTGTGTTTCAATGGTTGAGAAGTTGAGAGAAAAGATTTTAAGTGAAGCGCATGGAGCGCCATACACCGCTCATCCGGGAGGAACAAAGATGTACCATGACTTGAAGGAAAGATTTTGGTGGAGAAGTATGAAACGAGATATTGGATACTTTGTTGAAAGATGTTTAACTTGCCAACAAGTTAAAATTGAACACCAGCGACCTGCCGGAAAGCTTAAACCACTCGAGATCCCCGAGTGGAAATGGGAGCAAATTGCCATGGATTTTGTCGTAGGTTTACCAAGGTCTTCGAAGGGAAATAATGCCATATGGGTCATCGTCGATCGATTGACTAAGTCAGCTAATTTCTTGCCCATAAAGATGACATTCAAGATAGAGCAGTATACGCAGTTGTATATTCAAGAGATAGTGAGGCTACACGGCGTACCAATGTCAATAGTGTCTGATAGAGATACGCGTTTCACTTCAAGGTTTTGGGTAAGTCTGCACAAGGCGATGGGAACCAAACTGAATTTCAGCAAAGCTTATCATCCACAAACGGATGGGCAATCCGAAAGAACAATCCAGATTTTGGAAGACATGTTAAGAGCCTGCACTGTTAACATAGGTGAAGCATGGGAGAAGTTCCTACCTCTTGTCGAATTTGCCTACAATAACAGCTATCAAGCAACTATCAAGATGGCTCCTTACGAGGCTCTCTATGGAAGGAAGTGTAGATCACCATTATATTGGGATGATGTTAGTGAGAAAGCTGTTCTAGGCCCCAAGCTAATAGAAGAAGCAGTGGACAAGGTCAGAATAATTCGAGAAAGAATCAAGACTGCTCAAGATAGACAAAAGTCCTATGCTGATCAACTAAGAAAATATTTACATTTCGAAGTCGGAGATCATGTCTTTCTGAAGGTGGCTCCCACGAAGGGTGTCATACGATTTGGAAGAAGAAAAAAACTTAGACCTCGTTAGTTGGTCCATTTCAAATTCTTGATAGAGTTGGAGATCTAGCCTATCGTTTGGCTTTGCCACCCGAGTTATCCTCCGTGCATAATGTTTTCCGCATTTCGATGTTGAGAAAATATGTTCATGATCCTAATCATGTTGTGAATTTCTCGACATTGGGGATTGGCAATGACCTGACATATGAAGAAGAACCTGTGTCCATTTTGGATCAAAAGGTCCAAAGGATTCAAAATCATGACGTGCCATTCGTCAAAGTTCAATGGAGTCGACATACGGAAGATGAGGCTACATGGGAAAAGAAAGACGAAATTCAAGCAAGATACCCCTGTTTCATTACGGGTAATATATTTATATCATTATGGAATTTCGAGGACGAAATTTTTATTAGGAGGGTAGGATGTAACATCCTGTAAGTTTAAGCCATGGCCCAATCATCAAAGCCCACTATTTCCAACTCCTTGAAGCCCATTAATTCGAACCTTCAAAGCCCAGCCCATTCCCTACTTTTATCAGCCGTGAGTTTAAATTGAAGCAGATAAGTTATCTTACTCCCCAAGAAATAAATATGTGATCTCCTAATCCATTGAGGAAGATAATATCTTCCACTTATCAACTCCATCATCATCGGAAAGTTTGTTAAATCCTACGAAGAGATACACGTAATTACTTCCAACCAGCCGTGAGAATATAGTCCAAAATCTTCCTTATTCTCTAGACACTTTGACTTTGCTTCACGGTTTCTGCAAACGGAGAGAGAGGTAAAGTTTTCACTTTTCCTTCTCTTTTCTTTTCTTCTCCTTTCTGTCTTTTCCTTCGATCATTATGGAAAAACAGAAAAACACATGTTTCCTTCTTTATTTAGTGCTTCAAACTTAAAAAAAAAAACTAACCCTAATATTCTCAATTTGCAACCCTTACGAAAATATATATGTAGATTAGTTGTACAATAGTCTATCGAAGTTATAGTAGTAACGGTTGATCATGATGTTGTAGGTGACGAAGGAGACCTTGATATTGTCGTTAGTACTTGAACGTTAGACATCACTCGGTTAAAAGGTGGGGATTCTTTCATTCTTATATGTGTTTAGATGATTTCGTATGTGGTAATTGAAATAAACTTGAAATTGTTGTCACCTTATGAGTTGATGATCATACTTGAATGTTATGGGATCATATATTACATGGGTATGGGCTAAAATGGTGCCATACTATAGCATGGGTATGGGCTGTAATGGTGCCATACTATAGCATGGGTAAGGGCTGTGAATGAGTGCCTTACTAACAAATCGCAATATCGTAAAGTTACACGGATAAGGGCCGAAAGGTGCCTTATTTTGACATGATAAGATTGTATTGTAAGTGAATTAAATTCTCGCACATGATATACTTGACATATGTAAGCATGATAAAGTCTTTACTGAGCTTGTGGTTGCTCAACCCGATAATTAAATTTTATCTCAGGTTAAGTGTGGCGTAAGCGTACAAGCGGAGGTGCGTAGGTGAGGAGACTAAATAAAATGTATTCATAAACAGCAGCTTATATGCAGCGTACATTCATATACTGTTCAGTTTAGAAATTATGTTCAATGGAATGTTTCATGTTGATGGTTGGGATAATTGCTACCGAGTTTATTTGGAAATGACTGTGCACCTTGTAGCTTTTGTATTGAATAATTTATCGAGTATGGTCTGTCGATTTTACTCATTGCTCTTGGAGTAGGTCCAAGGTCGGTTGTTGTGTCAACGCTATGAGTCTGTGTATTTCGAAACTGTAGTACTTGTCTAACGGGTTGCTTGTGAGAATACATGATTTTAGTAGGGCAGGCTAGTAGATATTTCATATTGATAAATCATATTTGTTAACTCCCAAGCATGCATGCATAGCTCTTGAGTTTAAAGTGGTTTGTGTGGAAACAGTAGACATGTGGTATGGTATGAGTTGTCAATTGAGATTGCAGGCTAACTTGCCATCTGTACAGTCATTGGAGTTATGAGGCATAGAGGGTAGTGGGTTGTTAGAGGAGGCCAAGTGAGACTTTTACTCTTATCTTAATTACTTGTTTAATGGGAGAATTAATTAATGGTTTAAATTTTAAATTATAACCTGGGATACAAACAACTACAGCCCCTCATTCTTTAAAAGCTCCACCTTATTTCCTCTTACATTATTTTCTCGATTGATCATTCTTGTGAATTACTGTCCTCCAGTTAGTATACTTTTGGATTTAAGAAGTGACAGGTTAAGAATTTAAGTGGGTATTGATTCTTAAAAGCTCATTGCAAACTTACAGGACTGACTCTTACTTTAATTCTTCCTTCTTCTTTGCTAAGTCACTTGTTCACTTATTTAAAAAGAGTAGTAGGGGTTTCAGCATGTTTAGTTTTTATTTCTTAAATTATTGACAGGTCCTACAAGTTTATATGATCATGAATTTGTAAAAAATAGACTTACTGTCATTTCTTCTAAAGTTCTGCAGAAATTCATCAAATATTCTTTTAAGATTAAGTTGCAAGAACTTATAGGACTTGCTCCTATTTTTCTTGTTTCCTTGCAGTAATACTTTTTATAAAAATGGTTGGTCATGCCCTATTTATTAAAATTATTTAATAAAATAATATGAAATCTTCTCTTATAAAATTTGGGGTGTGTCACTAACAATAAGAAATGATGAGCACGCTTTAACCCTGTCATTGTAGTACTCTTCGTCAACAGAAATAGCAAAGCCGTCTTCACAGCGGCGGATTGGGAAAACTGCCCGTAGGTCAGAAGGATCTCTAATCAAATCCGAGATAGAGACTGGAGCATCAGCAGTGGCCTGGATCTGTGGGCTGGAACCCATGGTTTGCAGAACAGAGTGCGAACCATGGTGGGTGATGTCGCGTACGATTTCGGCGAAACTGGCCTCCGGTGGTGCCGAAATTGGAAACGGCAAAAGCAAATAGGAGCAGAGCCCTTGGGCTGAAGTGACGCCGGAGTTGCTAGAGTAGAAAGGCCGGATGAAGCCATGGCGGCTGACGGCTAGGGCATAAAAAGGCAGAATTTTAGAGAGGAGGAGCAAATATTTTTAGTGAGAGAAACATCTTTCCTTCATCGCAGTGCATCAGTTAATAGGATCTATGTGTGTGGCGCACTAGTTAGAGGGGAGGGTGGAAAGGTCTTCCAATTGAGCTTGGTTGCTGTAGGGTGGGGGTTCGAATCCTGCCTTTGGCATGGATCTAGCCCCTTGTAAGCACACAAGTTTAAGCCCTCTCTATAAGCCACTTGAGGCACATCCTGCGATTTACCTCCTCCACCAATCACCAAAGGCGGTAGAGGCCCCTAATGGTAGGGTACACCATTTATGTGTCGCACTAGTTAGCCAATTTGGCAACATTGAGAGTATGGCACGTTTGATGGTTAGATTTATAAATGAGTTTGGATATATCCGTTCCACGGATTATGATCCGTGAGACGGTCTCGCACAAGTCTTTTCCAACAAAAATTCTGTGTTAGTGGATATTTTTATAGTGTATCATTTATCACTTTTAATAATAAAATAGAAAGAGAAAGTGTGAAACACTTCTTGGGATAACTCTACACATCAATATAATTATTATTTGGCAAAGACTTGTGTGAGAACGTCTCTCGTAAGCCAGAAAGTGATAACTATTATGAAGGGAAGTGATAATAAATTATTGAAAAGTGATAATGCTCTTTTGTGAACAATTTATAGTATAAATAAAAAGTGATAACATTTTACAGCGAAAATGATAACAATTTATAGCGAAAGTGATAACTATTTTAAAAAGTGAAAAATGATCTCACGTGAGACGATCTCGCGCAAGACCTACCCTTATTATTTTAATATCTTGTAATATATAAATATTTATTTTATTTATTAAAAAAAGTTTCATGAAGTATATGGATATATTTTAAATGTAATTAATCAAAAATATAATGAATAGCTTAAAAATTTATGTAGTTTTTAAAAATTCCCTTTGGTATTTTTTTTCATGAAAGTGTATGAATTTATTTATTGAAACAAATGTTTTTATAGTTTATCTTTAATTAATTTTCAAATATGTATAATTTAAAATGTAACTACGAATAAATATATAGACTAAAAAATTATATTTATATTTTTAAAAATTCCCTTTGGTATTTTTTTTCATGAAAGTGTATGAATTTATTTATTGAAACAAATGTTTTTATAGTTTATCTTTAATTAATTTTCAAATATGTATAATTTAAAATGTAACTACGAATAAATATATAGACTAAAAAATTATATTTATATAAAAAATTGTATAATTGATTATAATAATTTGTTCATTAAATTCAATTTATAAATGTTGTAACAATTAACAAAATATAATTTTTATAATTTAGTTTTTTTGAAAAATGTTAGGAGTATCAATTATTAATATATACAAATATGTTTTATATAAATAAAATTTATAAATAATATATTTTTGTAATTTCATTTGATATAACTTATTTTATATTGTTTCATGAGTTTTGTGAGACGTATCAATAGGCATTAATATCTACATCTACTTTGTAATTAAATTGTACTATTAATGTTGTGAATTGAAATTCAAACGAAAAATATGAATTATTTATAGATTTTAGTTTTGCCATATGTCAGAGATTTCTTTTATATAAATAAAATAAATATAAGTTTAATTGAATAATTAAATACAATCAATTTTTCAGTTTTTACAAATGGATTATTGTATAGCAAATTTTAATAGATAGAGTATCATATAACAAATAAGATACATTTTCTCAGTTAATATATTTTTAATTAAACTTATAAAAAATAACTAGTTAATAAAGTACTTTTTATTTTTATTTTTTTAATTGTGTTTTGCACAGATAGTATTTAAATAAAGTTATTTTCCCATGGTATAAGGTAATTTAAAATTTTTGATTCATGATCATTTAGTATTACTTGATAATTTAGAATTTTTGAATCAAGATAATTTAGTATTATTTGATAATAAATATGAGATGATAATTTTGAAATTAAAACCTATTATTATATAGATATATACAAGTAAAGTATATTTTTTTTAATGAATGTGTAAAGTTAAAGTTGGAATATCTTATGAAGTTTTTTTTTAATTAAGCAGTTCAATTTCAATACTTAAAAAAAAAAAATTCTCCATTTCAATTTCAAACTTTCATTACAATATATCTTTTTACACTTCTATAAAAGAAATAACACTTAATAGATAATAATTTAGTAATAAATTATATATAGTATTAATTTTGTCATTACTTTTATAATTTTGAACTGAGATAAAATTATTTTTGTTAACAATTTGATAAAGTATTTTTTCTCAATCTTTCTTTTCTTCTTCTTATTATCATTATATTTTTCCTTGAGGTAAAATGATGAGATTGTTTTGAAAATATATTTATCTATAAACATAAACCATAATTATTATTTTAATTTCTCATAATATATAAGCAATTATTTTATTTATTAAAAAAAAGTTTCATGAAGTAATATGGTTTTAGTTATATACTCCTTACGTATTGGAATGTATTTCAGAGAATTTTTATGTGCGGAGTTTAAGAAAAATTATTTTTTTATGCATAAATTAAGAAAGAGAAGAAATATTTTAGTTAATATTAATAAAAATAGTGTGTAAAGTCATGTGTAAAAAATATATATTATGTTAGGATGCGTAAAAATAGTGGATATTATTATGGTGTATCATTTTAATAAAATAAATATTTAAAATAAAATAGAAAGACAAAGTGTGAAATACTTCACGGGATGACTCTACACATCAACATAACTATTATTTTAATTTCTTGTAATATATTAGTATTTATTTTATTTATTAAAAAAGTTTCATGAAGTATATGGATATCTTAAATTTAATTAAACAAAAATATAATGAATAACATAAAAATTTATGTAGTTTTTTAAAATCCCCTTTGGTATTTTTTTTCATGAAAGTGTATGAATTTAATTAAATTGAAACAATTTTTTTATAGTTTATCTTTAATTAATTTTTAAATATGTAAAATTTAAAATGAAACTACAAATAAATATATAGACGAATAAATTATATTTAAATTAAAAATTGTATAATTGATTATAATAATTTGTTCATTAAATTCAATTTATAAATGTTGCAATAATTAACAAAATTTAATTTTTGTAATTTAGTATTTTTAATAAATGATGATGATCGGAGTAGTAATTATTATGAAAATATGTTTTATATAAATAAAATTTAAAAAAAAATATTTTTTTAATTTCATTTTATATAATTTATTATATGTTGTTTCATGAGTTTTGTTAGAATTGTCAACAGGCAATAATATCTATCTATCTATCTATCTATCTACTTCTTCATATAATAAAGCTATATAATTAAATAATGAATTAATTATTATGAGATACACATCTTTAGAGGCTAATTACAAGCTTTATACATTGATACAATCCTGGCTCGTTTTAACATGCAACATTCCAAGAAAGGCTTTCTACCTTTCAGACATGGAATACCTCTATCTATGGAAATATGTCCAAAAACACAAGCCCAAAGCAATCACAATTTATTTTATAACAGATGTGCAGTAGCAAACTCGAAGGAACAACGAGCTCATAAGGCGAGTAAACATATTGAGCACAAGTACCACCTGATACGAGACATCATTATAAGATGGGAGGTCGTTGTCGCTAAGATTGCATCTGAGGATAACCTGGCTGATCCTTTTACTAAGAGCCTTCCAGCGAAAGCGTTTGAGGGGCATGCAGAAGGAATTAAGATTACATGCTTGTAAGCAGATATGGCAGTGTAGTCTTTTATTCTAAGTGGAAGACTGTTGGATTGTATACTAAAAGCCTAGCTTTTATATGAAGAACAATGTTTTGATAATTTATTTGAAATGTGAATCATATGATCGAAAATTTTGCATGTTATAATCAATTTATATGTTTGTGCAAAAGTCCACTTACTTTATATTGTAGATATTATGTTGTGCGACAACATACAGAAGATCATATTATCGGTTTCCTTATAAAGTATAAATAGATGCTCACAATCGAGATAGACGGTAAAAATCTATCGTGATGGTTGTAATGTGCATCATGATGTAGGAAAGAGCATCATTTTGAAAGAAATATGCATCATGATGAAAGAAATATGCATCAAAATGAAAGAAATGAGCATCATGATGAAGGAAATGAGCATCATGATGATGAAAATAAACATCATGAAGAAGGAAATAAGCATCATGAAGAAGGAAATGATCGTCATGATGAAGGAAATGATCACCATGTTGATCGAAATGAACATCATGATGATGGAAATCTACAACATGATGTAGGAAATGAACATCATGATGAAGGAAATATGCATCATGATGAATGAAATGAGCACCGTGATATTTGAAATTAGCATCATGATGAAGGAAACATGCATCATGATGAAGGAAATGAGCCTCATGATGAAGGAAATATGCATCATGATGAAGGTAATGAACATTATGATGATGGAAATGAGCATCATGATGAAAGAAATATGCATCATAATGACGGAAATATGCATCATGATGAAGGAAATGTTCATTAAGATGACGGAAATGAGCATCGTGATGAAGGAAATATGCATCACGATTTAGGAAATGAGCATCATTATGAAGGAAATATGCATCATTATTAATGAAATGAGCATCATGATAAAGGAAACTATCATTAAGATGATGGAAACTAGCATCATGATGAAGGAAATGATTATTAAGATGATGGAAATGAACATCATTATGAATGAAATATGTATCATGATGAAGGAAATGAGCATCATGTTGAAGGGAATGACCATAATGATATAGGGAATGATCAACAAGATGAAGTGAATATGCATCATGATGAAGGAAATTAGCATCATGATGTAGGAAATGAGCATCATGACATAGGAAATGAGAATCATGACGTAGGAAATACACATCATGATGAAGGAAATGCGCATCATGATGTCTTGCATCATTATGAAGTCATTCAACATCGAGATGTAGGAAATATACATCATGATGTAGGAAGAGAGTCACGATATAGGAAATATACATCATAATGAAGGAAATGAGCATCATAATGAAGGAAATATGCATCATGATGAATGAAATGAGACTCATGATAAAGGAGAGCATCATGATGACAGAAATAAGCATCAAGATGAAGGAAATATACATCATGATAAAGGAAATGTGTACCATGAAGAAGAAAATGATTATCAAGATGATGGAAATGAAAAAAAGCATCATGATAAAGGAGAGCATCGTGATGACAGAAATAAGCGACAAGATGAAGGAAATATGCATCTTGATAAAGGAAATGAGTACCATGATGAAGAAAACGATTATCAAGATGATGGAAATGAGCATCATGATGACGAAAATATGCATTACGATGTAGGAAATGAGCATCATGATGAAGGAAATATGAATAATGATGTAGGAAAGAGCATCATGATTGAGGAAATATGCATCACAATAAAGGCAATGAGAATCATGATGAAGGAAAAATGCATCGAGATAAAGGAAATGAGCATCATTAAAAAAAAGAGCATCATGATGATAGAAATAAGCATCATGATGAAGGAAATATGCATCATGATGATGGAAATGATCATCACGATGAAGGAAACAATTATCAAGATGATGAGAATGAGCATCATGATTAAGAAAGTAGGCGTAACGATGAAGGAAATGATCATCATGATGAAGAAAATGAGCATCGTGATGATGGAAATAAGAATCATGATATAGGAAATGTGCATTATGATGAATAAAATGAGCATTACGATAAAGGAAATGGTCATTAAGATGATGGCAATGAGCATCTTAATGAAGGAAATGACCATAATGATATAGGATATGATCATCATGACGAAGGAAATGAATATCATGATAAAGGAAATGTGCATCAAGATGAAGGAAATATCCATCACGATGAAGGAAACGATGCATTAAGATGATGGCAAAGAGCATCTTGATGAAGGAAATGACCATAATGATATAGAAAATGATCATCATGATGAAGGAAATGCGCATCATGATAAAGGAAATGAGCATCTTGATTAAGAAAATATGCATCATGATGAAGTAAATGAGCATCATGATGATGGAAATCAGAATCATAATGAAGGAAATATGTATCAAGATAAAGGAAATGAGCATATGATAAAGGAAACGATCATTAAGATGATGGAAATGGGCTTCATCATGATGAAAGAAATGAGCACCATAATGAGGGAAACAAGCATCATGATGATGGAAATAAACATCATGAAGATGGAAATAAGCATCATGAAGAAGGAAATGATCGTCATGGTGAAGGAAATGATCATCATGTTGATGGAAATGAACATCATGATGAAGGAAATATGATTCTTGATGTAGGAAATGAACATCATAATGAAGTAAATATGCATCATGATGAATGAAATGAGCATTATGATGTAGGAAATTAGAATCATGATGAACGAAACATGCATCCTGACGAAGGAACTGAGCCTCATGAAGAAGGAAATATGCATCATGATGAAGGAAATGAGTGTCACGATGATGGAAAGAGCATCATGATGAAAGAAATACGCGTCATGATGAAGGAAATGAGCATCATGATGAAGAAAATATACATCATGATGAATGATATGTTCATTAAGATGATGGAAATGAGCATCGTGATGTTGGAAATATGCATCATGATTTTTAAAATGAGCATCATGATGAAGGAAGTATGCATCATGATTAAAGAAACGAGCGTCATGATGAATGAAACGATTATTAAGATGATTGAAATGAGCATCATGATGAAGAATATGATTTCTAAGAGGATGAAAATGAACATCATTATGAAGGAAATATGCATTCTGATGAAGGAAATGAGCACAATGATGAAGAAAATGACCATAATTACGTAGGAAATGATCAACATGATGAAGTAAATATGTATCATGATGAAGGAAATTAGAATCATGATGTAGGAAACGAGCGTCATGACATAGAAAATGAGCATCATGATGCAGAAAATACCCATCATGATGATGGTAATGAGCATCATTATTAAGGAAATGAGCATTATGATGAAGAATTGCATCATGATGAAGTCATTCAGCATCAAGACGAAGAATATATATGCATCATGATGTAGGAAGAGTATTGCGATGAAGGTAATAAGTACCATAATAAAGGAAATGAGCATCATGATGAAGTAAATATGGATAATGATGAATGAAATGAGCATCATGATAAAGGAGAGCGTCATGATGATGTAACTAAGCATCATGTTGAAGGAAATGAGTATCATGATGAAAAACGATAATAGAGATGATGAAATGAGCAACATCATGAAGAAAATATGAATTATGATGCAGGAAATGAGCATCATTATGAAGGAAATATGCGTCATGATGTAGGAAAGAGCGTCATGATTAAGAAAATATGCATTATATTAAAGGAAATGAGCATCATGATGAAGATTATATGCATCAAGATAAAGGAAAATGAGGCATCATGATGAAGGAGAGCATCGTGATGATGGAAATAAGCATCGTGATGTGGGAAATATGCATAATGATGAAGAAATTGAGCATCATGATGAAAGAAACCATTATCTAAATGATGGAAATGAGCATCATGATTATGAACTTTGCATAATGATGAAGGAAATGATCATCATGATGAAAGAAATGAACATCATGATGATGGAAATAAGAATCATGATATAGGAAATATGCATCATGTCAAAGAAAATGACTATCACGATGAAGGAAACAATCATTAAGATGATGGACATGATCATCATGAAGAAGGAAATGTGCATCATGATAAAGGAAATGACCATAATGATGTAGGAAATGATCATCATGATGAAGGAATAGGCATAATGATGAAGGAAATATGCATCATGATGAAGGGAATGAGCATCATGATGAAGAAATTATGCATCATGATGAAGGAAATGAGCATTATGGTAAAGGAAATGAGCATCACGATGAAGAAAGTATGCATCATTATGAAGTACATGAGCACCATGCTTTAAAAAATAGGCATCATGATGAAGAAAACATGTATCATGATGAAGAAAATATGCATCATGACGATAGATTTATGCATCATGATGATGGAAATGAGCATCACGATGAAGGAAATGAGCATCATGATGAAGGAAACAATTATCATGATCAAGGAAATGAGCCTCATAATGTAGGAAATGGGCATCATGATGAAGGTAATATGGATCCTGATGAAAGAAATGACCATAAAGATGGGAAGTATGCCTCAAGATGAAGGAAATTAGCATCATGATGTAGGAAATGAGCATTATGATGAAGGAAATGCGCATCTTTATGAAGGAAATAAGAATCATGATGATGTAAATGAGCATCATGATGAAGGAAATATGCATCATGATAAAGGAATTGAGTATCACGATGAAGGAAACGATTAATAAGATGATGGAAATGAGCATTGTGATTGAAGAAATATACATCATGATGTAGAAAATGAGCATCATGATGAAGGAAATATACATCATGATCAATAAAATGAGCATCATGATGAATTAAATGAACATCATGATGTTGGAAATGGGCATCATGATGAAGGAAATAAGCATCATTATGATGGAAATGATTATCATGTTGAAGAAAATATGCATCATAATAGAGGAAATAAGCATAATAATGTAGGAAATAGGCATCATGACGAAGGAAACATGCATAATGATGATGGAAATGAGCATCATGAAGAAGGAAAAGAGAATTAATATGAAGAAAGTATGCATCATGATGAAGGAAATGAGTACCATGACGAGGGAAATGAGCATCATGACGAAGGAAATATTGATCATGATGTATGAAAGAGTGTCACGATTTCGGAAATATGCATTATTATAAAGGCAATGAGCATAATGATGAATGAAATATGAATCAAGATAAAGGAAAATGAGCATCATGATAAAGAAGAGCATAAATATACATCATGATGAAGGAAATGAGCATCATAGTTATGGAGATACGCATCATAATGAAGGAAATAAGAATCATGATGAATTAAATAAGCATCATGATGTTGGAAATGAGCATCATGATGAAGAAAATATGAATCCTTATGAATGAAATATGCTTCATGATGAAGAAAATGAGCACCATGATGTTGGAAAATAGGCATCATGATGAAGGAAACATGTATCATGATGAAAAAAATATGCATCATGATGATTGATTTATACATCACGATGATGGAAATGAGCATCATAATTAAGGAAATGAGCATCAAGAAGAAAGAAATGAACCTTAGGATGTAGGAAGTGAGCGTCGTGATGAAGGAAATATGCATCATGTTGAAAGAAATGACATAAAGATGTAGGAAATATGCGTTATGATGACAGAAATTATCATCATGATGTAGGAAATGAGCATCATGATGAAGAAAATACTCATCATGATGAAGGAAATAAGAATCATGATGATGGTAATGAGCATCATGATGAAAGAAATATGCATCATGATAAAGGAATTCAGTATAATGATTAAGGAAACCATTATTAAGATGATGTAAATGAGCATCGTGTGTTAAGTAAATATGAGTCAAGATGTAAGAAATGAACATCTTGATGAAGTAAATATACATCTTGATCAACGAAATGAGCATCATGATGAATTAAATGAACATCATGATTTAGGAAATAAGCATTATGATGAAGGAAATAAGCATCATTATGATGGAAATGATTGTTATGTTGAAGAAAATATGCATCATTATGAAGGAAATGAGCATAATGATGTAGGAAATAGGCAACATGATGAAGCAAACATGCATCATGATGAAGGAAATGAGCATCATGATGATAGATTATTGTCTCTTGATGATGGAAATGAGCATCATGTTGAAGGAAAAGAGAATAATGATGAAGAAAGTATGCATCATGATGAAGGAAATGAGAACCATTAAGAAGGAAATGAGCTTCATGATGAAAGAAATATGCATCATGATATAGGAAAGAGCATCATTTTGAAAGAAATATGAATCATGATGAAGGAAATGAGCATCATGATAATGGAAATACGCATCATGATGAAAGAAATGAGCATCATTACGAGGGAAATGGGGTGAATGAGGGGAAGATAAGGGCAGCTAGTGTAAGGATGGGCTGGCCCATCACTTAGAGATTCGAAGACCAACAATTTGGGCCACAAGGCCCAATGTGCCTAGCAAATCTCCACCTTGGCCCAAATCAACCACCATCGTGTTCAACTATATAGGAATTCATCATCGCACCTTTTCCTGGACACCTGCAAATGAAAAACACAAAGTTAGATGCAAGATCCAGAAAATTTAACAAACACAAAGTTAATTGAGTAAATCGAATCACACAGATTCAAGAAACAACACAAACACACACAGAGGTCAACAAATGCTATCTTAGGGCCTGAAAACGAACTCAATTCACACACATAGCAAAAAGAGTAAAAAATTCCAGAAAATCAGATTAGCAGCGAAAGCAAATCAGGATATCACACAGATAGAGAACTTACAATTTCAAGCAAATAAAAACTAGAGATACATAGAAATTGACCAATCCAGGCAGCAAATCACAAAAAATCTCTAATTCTACAGCACAGAATTCACAAGTAGGGAGGACCAGCCGCCTCATCAGAAATCACAAAGAACAAAGGAGGACCAACCGCCTCAGGGTATCACATAGATATAACATAACTGAACAAATCAGAAAAATAGAAAAAACACAAAGTTTAAGGAACGAAAAAACTCCTCTGAAGCGGTGGACGAACACTGTACCACCCCTACGAGCCACGAGTCGCCAACATCCCTCGAAGTCTTGTTCAAGCAGCAACTGAACGAGCAACTCCCACCTTGGAGCTGCACCCTGCCCGCTACCACGCTTGAACCCTACACACAAAGTGAGACAAAACAGATGTAGGGAGTTAGAAAACAGATTCAATCTGCAACTATAAAAAGAGAACATATCCAAACACCAACAGAACAAATCTGAAATATTTTTGGATAGAACAAAACGATAGCACAAAAGTAAAGGAGAGAGTATTCCCTATCACCAAAGATCGACGGTGGTCAGAACTAATCTGACCGGAGCTAGCGGCGGTCGGCGGCAGACAGCAGCAGCTTCGCTAACGGACGGCGGCGATGCTGGCGATGAACAGTAGATCTGTAGAGGCTGCAGATCGTGACTCCTGGCAGTCAGCGGAGGCGGAAGGCGACTGGGCAGCGGGCTGGCGGCGGCGAGTAGATCCGACGATGATCCCACGGAGGAGCAGCAACTGGCGGAACCCTAGCATCGCCCATTTCCTAAAGATCCGATGAGCGCTATCAGCCGTCTAACCCTGGCGTCGCGTTCCCAGTGGACAAAACCAGCAACGGCGGCGGCACGATCCTCACGAATAGAATGCGATTTTGATGGTGGCCAGCGGCGTTCTATCATCGGCAGCGAGCAGCGGCAGTGGTTCTCCTCTCCAGCAGCGGTGGAAACCTGCGCTGGTTTGGTCAGAACCACCGACGAATGGCAGATTGACTGCTGAAGCGGCGGCTGAATTGACCACGAACGGCGGTGGTCGACAGACGACGGACGACTGACCAAAAGGATATGATCGTGGAAATAAACATCAATAAGAAGGAAATAAGCATCATGAAGAAGGAAATGATCATCTTGTTGAAGGAAATGATCATCGTGTTGATGGAAATGAACATCATGATGAAGAAAATGTGCTTAAGGATGTAGGAAATGAGCATCATGATAAAAGAAATATGCATCGTGATGAATGACATGAGCATTATGATGTAGGAAATTAGAATCATGAAGAATGAAACATGCATTATGATGAAGGAAATGAGCCTCATGAAGAAGGAAATATGCATCATGATGAAGGAAATATGCATCATGATGAAGGAAATGAGCATCTTGATAAAGTAAATACGCATCATGATGAATGGAATGTTCATTAAGATGACGGAAATAAGCATAGTGATGTAGGAAATATGCATCATGATTTTTAAAATGAGCATCATGATGAAGGAAATATGCATTATGATTAATGAAACGAGCATCATGATGAAGGAAATGATCATTAAGATGATGGAAATGAGCAGCATGATGAAGAAAATGATTATTAAGATGATGGAAATGAATATAATTATGAAGGAAATATGCATCATGATGAAGGAAATGAGCATCACGATGATGGAAAGAGCATCATGATTGTTGGCGTTTGGATCTTTAGGTTAGCGTGAACCGTTAGGGTTCCATGCAATTCTATCACAGCGGAAGCATAAACATAGAATTGATTACCTTTCACCAGGTTTGATGTAGAGGTTGAACAACAAGAACAAATGATCTTCCGATCTTCTGTTGTATTCCTAAGCCACACCTTGACGTTGTGTGGGAAACGATCACCAAGGCAAACTCAATCTGCAGTTCCTCTCACTCTCATGATTTTTATCGTGTGTTGTAAGTTACTGGGCTGCTGAGATTATATATAGGCTACAAAGTGGACCAGGAGGAGAAATTAGGGTTTGGGCCTCCCATTGGGCTTAAGCATCCAAGTTTAGCCCAAAACTTTTACTTAATTCCAATTATAATAAATCAGTCCACTAAAGAAATATTATTGCACTGCCACCCTAATCCCAAATTACGTTATGGGCTCCTTCTTATTATGAGCTCGTTAGTCTCCCCGTGTTTAAAATTCAATGCCCATTAATTAATTAAGTTAATGACAACTCCATTAATTAATATATTTACCGAGAGTAGTATCACTCAACCTTATTATCATGCTGGAATAAATCCACATGCAGGATTTACTTGATAATCATTATGATCTCCTCAAGGGGACATCATTAACCAATTCCGTTAGGACACAAATTTCTTCTACAATCAACAGTACATCATAGAGACAACATCATTTCCCAACTCACCGAGCATATTGATTTAACCATTAAAGCTCACCCATTGATGAATCAAAGAAATAAATATTGACTTACGTGTCGAGATTATTGTATAGGGATTAAGAGTACGAGAATCCATAATAACAAAGATCAAAATTTGTTATATAGTCAGTATAAACCGAACGATCTCACCAAGATCCTATATAATACCTAAAGTGCACTAGCGTAATTTTATAGCCAAGATAGGCTAATGCCAAATCACACTATAACCATACTGATGGATAGTCCCCGTCCATCTCAGTTGTGAACATCTGTTTATACATTATAAGGAGCCAATAATATGATCTTCCGTGTGACGCAGCATACCTCATTATCTACAGTATAAAGTAAATAGATTTTTGCAACAATTCATAAAAAATTATGCTAAACGTTTGATCTCATAATTCTCATTTCAAATAAATTGTTAAAACATTTTTCATACAAAAAGCAAGACTTTTAGTATACAATCTAACAATCTCCCACTTATACTAAAAGACTATGCTGTCATATCTGCTGATATGCATCTAATCCCCATTCCTTCAACTTGCCCCCACAAAAACTTTCACCAGAAAGCCTTTAGTGAAAGGATCAACTAGGTTATCCTCTGATGCTATCTTAGCGACAATAACCTCCCCTCTTTTCACGATGTCTTGGATCAGGTGGTACTTGCGCTCAATGTGTTTACTCTCCTTATGGGCTCGTGGTTCCTTCAAGTTTGCAACGCACCACTATTATCATAATAAATTGTGATAGACTTGGGCAAACCAGGAATCACATCTAAGTCAATTAAGAAGTTCCTGAGTTATACTACTTCCCTAGCTGCCTCAGAGGCTGCTACATATTCAGCTTCCATGGTGGAGTCAGAAATGCATTTTTACTTAACACTCCTCCAAAATATGGCTCCTCCTCCAAGAGTAAACACATAACCCGAGGTGGATTTACTACTGTCCTTGTCCGATTGGAAATCCGAATCCGTGTAACCCACAGGTAGCAAAGAATCTGCCAATTAAACCAACATATAATCCTAGTCCTTCGCAAGTACTTTAAAATATGTTTTAAATGCCCCTCTTCGGGATTACTTTGATACCTACTGACCATGCCAATAGTAAAATAGATATCTGGTCTCGTGCATAGCATTGCATACATGAGGCTTCCTACTGCCGAAGCATAAGGAACTGCCTTCATGTCATCTATCTATTTTTGTGTCTTTGGACACATTTCCTTCGATAGGGTTATTCCATGCCTAAAAGGTAGAAAACCTTTCTTAGAATTTTTCATGTTAAAACGAGCAAGGATAGTATCAATATATGAAGCTTGGGATAAGCACAACATTCTTTTCTTGCGATTTCTTATCACTTTGATTCTTAGAATGTGCCCGGCTTATCCTAAGTTCTTCATTTCAAACTGCTTAGATAGCCATACCCTTGTGCCCGATAATACCTTTACATTGTTTCCAATGAGTAGGGTATCATCCACGTAAAGCATAAGAAATACCACCACATTTCCATCACACTTTTTGTATACACAAAACTCATCCAGACATTGAATAAATCCATATGACTGGATTACCTCATCAAACAGGATGTTCCAAGATCTTGAAGCTTGTTTGAGTCCATAAATGGACCTATTAACCTTGCATAAAAGATGTTATTTGCCCTTTGCAATGAATCCCTCTGGTTGCTTCATATAGATATTTTCCTCAAGACTTCCATTTAGTAAAGTTGTTTTGATATCCATTTGCCATACTTCATAATTCATATGTGCAGCAATAGACAAAAGAATCTGGATTGACTTAAGCATGGCTACAGGCGAAAAGGTTTCCTCATAATCATTCCCTCTTTTTGAGTATATAATCTTTCGCAACAAGCCTTGGTTTAAAGGTTTCCACCTTACTATCAGATCCTCTTTTTCTTTTGTAGACCCACTTACATCCAATGGCTTTTACATCATTGGGCGGTTCAACAAGCTCCCAGACTTGGTTAGAATACATGGATTTTGTCTCCAAATTCATTGCTTTTTGCCAAGAATTTGCATCTTTATCTCGCAGTGCTTCGTCGTAACTCCATGGGTTAACTTTACGTTCACCAGAAACAAAGTCTGACAACTCTTCCAAAAATATGAATCTATCCGGTTGTATAACAACCCTCCCACTACGACGAGGCACCACAGATAATTTTGTATCAGATGCGACACGTGTTGTAGTTTCTTGTGGTATATCTTCTTGTACATTTAGTATTAAATTAGGTGTTTCTCCTCTAACTTCTTCTAGAACAATTTTACTCATGGGTTTGTGATTCATTACAAAATCCTATTCCAAGAATCTGGCGTTCGTGCTAACGACCACTCTTTGACTCTTTGGATCATAAAATAAACCACCTTTCATTCCAATAGGATATCCTATACACAGAAAAACATTAGTACGTGATTCTAACTTATCAGCGTCTTCCCTCAACACATATGTCGGAGCACCCCAAATTCGAATATGATTGAGACTAGGCTTTCGCCTGCTCCGCAAATCTATGGGAGTAGAGGATACCAATTTAGAAGGTACTAGATTCAAAATGTAAGCCGTTGTATCTAAGGCATATCCCCAAAATGAATTTGGCAATTCAGAATAACTCATCATTGATCTAACCATTTCCACAAGAGTCCTATTCCTTCGTTCCGCTACACATTCTGCTGGGGTGTGCCCGGTGCAGACAATTGGGATTCTATCCCTTTCCCTGATAAATAGTCTCTAAATTATTCCAAGAGATATTCCCCAATACGATCAGATCGTAGTGTCTTGATACATTTTCCATGACGTTTCTCCACATTAGCCTTATACTCTTTGAATTTATCAAAGCATTCAGACTTGCGGCGCATCAAATAAATGTATCCATACCTGAAATAATCATCAATGAATGTGACAAAATATTCATAGCCACCTCTTGCTTGGATAGACATAGGCCACACAAATCAGAATGAACCAATTCCAACACATCTTTGATTCTATACCCTTTTGCCTTAAAAGGCCTTTTAGTCATTTTCCCTTCCAAGCATGATTCACAAGTCGAAAAGTTTTTGAGTTCCAATGAACTTAAAGGTATATCCTCGATCAACTTTTGAATTCTACTCAAGTTAATATGACCAAGTCTTAGATGCCAAAGATATGTTTGATTCATTTTCGAAGGTTCTTTTCTCTTATTATGATTAGTAAATGCATTATTAATTTCCATTTGTTGCATTGCATGAAATATAGGATTAAGAGTATACAGTTTATCAACCAACGTACCATCACAGATAATAATTCCATTTTTCTTAATAATAACCTTAACATTAAAAGAAACAGAATATCCATCCTTAAACAATTTAGTAATCGAAATAAAATTCTTTCTAAAAGAAGGTACGCAAAGACAATCTCTAAAAACAAGAGTTTTATTCTTATCAAACGATAAATGAAGATCTCCCACTATAATAGCCGCCACTTCCGTAGAATCTCCCATGAATATGGCAATCTCTCCATCACTTAGCTGTCGGGTTGGTTGGAACCTCTGCAATGAATTACAAACATGATCAGTGGCTCTCGTATCTATACACCACGTGTCAGCAGATACAGCCGCTAAACATGATACAACAACAAGTAAATATGACATACCTTGCTTGTTCCCCTTTAGCAGAGGACAGTCAGCCTGAGCATCATGATGAAGGAAATACGCATCATGAAGAAAGAAATAAGAATCGTGATGATGGAATGGAGCATCATGATGAAGGAAATATGCATCATGATAAAGGAATTGAGTATCATAATTAAGGAAACGATTAATAAGATGATGGAAATGAGCATCGTGATTAAGAAAATATACGTCATGATGTAGGAAATGAGCATCAAGATAATACATCGTGATCAACGAAATGAACATCATGATGAATTAAATGATGAAGAAAATAAGCATCATTATGATGGAAATGATTATCATGTTGAACAAAATATGCATCATAATGAAGGAAATAAGCATATTGATGTAGGAAATATGCATCATGATGAAGGAAACATGCGTCATGATGAAAGAAATGAGCATCATGATGATGGAAATGAGCATCATGATGAAGGAAAAGAGAATAATGATGAAGAAAGTATGCATCATGATGAATGAAATGAGTACCATGATGAAGGAAGTGAGTACCATGACGAAGAAAATGAGCATCATGATGAAGGAAATACACATCGTGATCAGTGAAATGAGCATCATGATGAATTAAATAAACATTATGATGTAGGAAAATGGACATCAAGATGATGGAAATATGAATAATGATGAACGAAATAAGCATCATTATGATGGAAATGATTATCATATAGAAGAAAAAATGCATCATAATGAAGGAAATAAGCATAACGATGTAGGAAATAGGCATCATGATGTAGGAAACATGCATCATGATGAAGGAAATGAACATCATGATGATAGATTTGTGTATCGTGATGATGAAAATAAGCATCATGATGAAGGAAAAGAGAATAATGATGAAGGAAATGAGTATCATGATGAAAGAAATAAGTACCATGACGATAGTAATGGGCACATGATGAAGGAAATATGCATCATGATGTAGGAAAGAATATCATTTTGAAAGAAATATGCATCATGTTAAAGGAAAGTAGCATCATGATGAAGGAAGTATGCATCATGATGAAATAAATGAGCATTATGATGAAGGAAATAAGCATCACGATGGTTGAAATAAACAACATGAAGATGGAAATAAGCATCATGAAGAAGGAAATGATCGTCATGATGAAGGAAATGATCATCATGTTGATGGAAACGAACATCATGATGAAGGAAATAAGCTTCATGATGTAGGAAATGAGCATCATGATGAAGGAAATATGTATCGTGATGAATGAAATGAGCATCATGATGTAGAAAATTAGCATCATGGTGAAGGTAACATACATCATGATGAAGGAAATGAGCCTCATGAAGAAGGAAATTTGCATCATAATGAAGGAAATGAGCATCACGATGAAGGAAAGAGCATCATGATGAAGGAAATACGCATCATGATAAGGGAAATGAGCACCATGATGAAGGAAATATGCATCATGATGAAGGAAAAGTTCATTAAGATGATGGAAATGAGCATCATGATGAAGGAAATATGCATCATGATTTAGGAAATGAGCATCTTGATGATGGAAATATGCATCATGATTAATGAAATGAACGTCACGATGAAGGGAACGATCATTAAGATGATGGAAATGAGCATCATGATGAAGAAAATGATTATTAAGATGATGGAAATGAACATAATTATGAAGGAAATGAGCATCATGATGAAGGAAATGAGCATCATGATGCAGGAAATGAGAATCATGATGAAGGAGATGATCAACATGATGAAGTAAATATGCGTCAAGATGAAGGAAATTAGCATCATGATGTAGGAAATGAGCATCATGATGCGTATTTGCGCATCATGATGATGGAAATGAGCATCATGATGAAGGAATTGAGCATTATGATGAACAATTGCATCATGATGAAGTCATTCATCATCGAGACGAAGGACATATGCATCATGATGTAGGAAGAGCGTCACGACGAATGAAATATGTATCATAATGAAGGAAATGAGCATCATGATGAAGGAAATTTGCATCATGATGAATTAAATGAGCATCATGATAAAGGAGAGCGTCACGACGATGGAACTAAGCATCTCGATGAAGGAAAAAAGTATCACGATGAAGGAAATGTTTATGAAGATGATGAAAATGAGCAATATGATGAAGAAAATATACATTATGATGTAGGAAATGAGCATCATGATGTAGAAAATATGTATCACGATGAAGGAAATGAACATTATTATAAAGGTGGGCATCGTGATGATAAAAATAAGCATCGTGGTGTAGGAAGTATGCATCATGATGAAGGAAATGAGAATCACAATGAAGGAAACCATTATCAAGATGACGAAAATGAGCATCATTATTAAGAAAATATGCATAATGATGAAGGAAATTATCATCATAATGAATGAAATGAGCATCATGATGATGGGAATAAGAATCATGATATAGGAAATATGCATCATGATGAAGAAATGAGCATCACGATGAAGGAAATGATCATTAAGATGATGGAAATGAGCATCATGATGAAGCAAATGACCATAATGATAAAGGAAATGATCATCATGAGGAAGGAAATGCGCATCATGATAAAGAAAATGAGTATCATGATGAAGGAAATATGCGTCATGATGAAGAAAATGAGCATCATGATGATTGATATCAGAATCATGATGAAGGAAATATACATCAAGACTAAAGAAATGAGCATCATGATAAAGGAAATTATCATTAAGATGATGGAAATGAGCATCATGATGAAGAATATAACCATAATGATGTAGGAAATGATCATCATGATGAAAAATACGCCTCATGATGTTGGAAATAAGTATCATGATGAAGGAAATATGCATCATGATAAAATAAATATCCATAAAGATGTAGGAAATATGCATCATGATGAAGGAAATTAGCATCATGATGTACGAAATGAGCATCATGATGAAGGAAATATGCATCATGATGGATCAAATGAGGATCATGATAAATGAGAGCATCATGATCATGAAACTAAGCATCACGATGAAGAAAATGAGTATCACGATGAAGAAAACGATTATCAAGATGATGGAAATGAGCAGCATGATGAATAACTTATATATCGTGAGCATCATGATGAAGGAAATATGCATCATGATGAAGGAAATATGCATCGTGATATAGGAAAGAGAGTCTTGATTAAGGAAATATGCATCATAATGAAGGAAATATGCATCATGATGAAATAAATGACCATAAAGATGTAGGTCATGATGAAGGAAATTATCATCGTGATGTTGAAATGACTATCGTGATGAAGGAAGTACGCATCATGATGAAGGAAATAAGAATCATGATGATGGAAATTAGCATAATGACAAAGGAAATTTGCATCATGATAATGGAATTCAGTATCATGATGAAGGAAATGATTAATAAGATGATGGAAGCATCGTGATTAAGGAAATATGCATCATGATGTAGGAAATGATCATCATGATGAAGAAAATTTATATCATGATAAATGAAGTGAGCATCATGATGAATTAAATGAACATCATGATGTAGGAAATGAGCATCTAGATGAAGGAAATATGCATCATGATGAATGAAACAAGCGTCATTATGATGGAAGTGGCTATCATGTTGAAGGAAATATGCATCATATTGAAGGAAATGAGTATATTAATTTAGGAAATAGGCATCATGATGAAGGAAACATGCATCATGATGATGGAAATGAGCAAAATGATGAAGGAAAAGAGAATTATGATGAAGAAAGTATTCATCATGACGAAGGAAATGAGTACCATGATGAAGGAAATGAGCATCATGATGATGGAAATATTTATCGTGATGTAGGAAATGAGCATCATGATGAAGGGAAATATGCATCATGATAAAGGAAATGAGCATCATGACGTAGGAAATGAGCATCATGATGAAGGAAACAAGCATCATGTTGATAGAATTGAGCATCATGACGAAGGAAATAAACATCTTGATGAAGGATTTATGTATCATGATGATGGAAATAAGCATCATGATGTAGGAAATGAACATCAAAATTAAGGAAATGTGCATCATGATATAGGAAATGAGCATCATGATGAAGGAAATATGCATCATGAAGAATGAAATGAGCATCATGATGAAGGAAATGACCATAATGACGTTGGAATTAACCATCATGATAAAGGAAATGAACGTCATGATAAAAAAAAAATACGCAAATGATAAACGAAATGAGCATCATGATGAAGGATTTAATATATCTCGATGATGAAAATGAGTATCATTATAATGAAAAATTGCATAATGATGAAAGAAATGATCATCATGATGTTGGAAATGAGCATAATGATGAAAGAAATACGCAACATGATGTTGAAAATGAGCATCATAATGAAGAATATATACATCATGATGAATGAAATGACCATAATGACGTTGGAAATGATTATAATGATGAAGAAAATATACATCATGATGAAGGAAATGAGCACCATGACGAAAAAATGTGCATCATGACGAATGAAATGAGCATTATCATGAAGGAAATAAGCATCTTGATGAAGGAAATATACATCGTGATGAATGAAATGAGCATCATGATGAAGGAAATGACCATAATGACGTCGGAATTAATCATCATGATGAAGGAAATGAGCATCATGATATAGGAAATGAGCATCATAATAAACAAAATACGTATATTGATGAACGAAATGAGCATCATGATGAAGGATTTATGCATCATGATGATTGAAATGAGCATCATTATGATGAAAATGTCATTCTGGTTTAGGGTGAAAATATTTAATTTTTCTTTTAAAAGGCTTCTTAACTCATCAACTTTAGAAGAATACTTAAAATCTGTAATAACAGGTAGAAGTTGAAAGGATGCAGAAGCTATTTGTAAGGAAGAGGATCCTGTTTCATCAGATGAGGAAGATATTGGATCTATATTGTTCTTTTTTTTCTTTGTTTTATATTTTTTCGACTGTTTCTATTATTCTTTCGATTCTATTATGTAAAGAATATATTTATTCTCCAATAATAGTTAAGTAAAAGTTTGTATAGTTTTGTTTTTCCAAAATTTGATTTAAATGTTTGACAGTTAGATTAATATTGTCTTGTTCTATTCATTTAGAAAAAACCATTAAAACTTGAAAGTTTATTACCTCTCTCCATATGAAATTTATCTTTAGGTGGATATATTGCTTTCAAAAGTTTTCCATTAGAAAATGTATATTCTCTTTCAAGAGTATTTATTTCTTCAATAATAATTATTTTAATAATCCGAGAAACAAAATGTATTTTTTATTTTGTTTTTCACAATATTCTTAAAAACTTTTTCTGATATAATCAAGGTGTTCTTGAAAATATTCAAAATACCATTTTCTAAAAAGACTTCATTCTAGTTTTTGAAATTTATCATTAATCTCCTTCCTGGCTAGTGAGCCTTTTGAAAAATCAATTTTTTCGTAATCCATAAAATTAAGGAAAACACATATCTAACATAGTGTCATTTTCTTGAATTATAATTCCTTGAAATCCATGAACAATATGTTATTTATTAATTTTAACTTTATTAACTTCATTAGACCAATCATTATTAGAATCTCTTAACTGTGAGGTAGAGGCTCTAGATGACTCTGGTAATTCTACTTCATAGTCACATGGTGATATATAAGATCTGGTTGACTTATATGATGAAGAATGTAAATGTCTCGAAAATTCTACATCTACTTTACCATTTATCTGCCTTATTTCTTTTAACTCATTATTAATGGGTTTTATTGTTACAACATTTTCTATTGTCCATTTTTCAGGAAATACTATTTCTTCCCATTTTATAGGTCTTCTAGTAGTAATATTTGATTTTTCAAAATTTGATTCTATAAGAACAGTTTCTTTATTATTATTATTATCTCTCATTATACACATAGGGTTTAGTGTCTTTAACAGTTTATAGCAAATTCGATAACATATACAAATAATTTTAGATAATGGAGCATAATTGTAACCATCTGTTTTAACATTTATAATAACAGAATCTAATATATTTTGTTTAGTCAAATTTAAAGAAAGATCTGGATAAACATTAAAATAAACGGGGCCATGAGCCAAGCTTGACTGTATTATTCCCATTATAGAACTTTTCCAATTTAAATTTCTTCCATCACGAAGATCAGCAAGAAAACTTTATGGCAAACCTTTTAGAGTTAAAGATCTAAAATCAATTTTTATTAATCCAATATGTAGCAAATTATATTTTTTCCTATAAGGTGCAATATCACTAATATTTAAAAGTCTAATAGCAATTTTTTCATCCTGTATAGGAATAGAAGATTAAGTAGTTTAAACTACCTTTTTGTGATTAAATTATATCAAAAGTACCAATATTATATATTTTCTTAGGTTCAATTTTAGGAATTGTCCCATTATTTAATTTATGTAAATTTCTTGGAAAAAAGTAAAGATATTCTTTCAGAGTCACATGTAGAACAAGAAAATTATATTTCTATATTAAACAAATTTATTTCCCAAAATGGTACACAAAAATTACTTTAAAAATTGATAGATCTTTTATTAAAAATTTTATTGCGATGATTGATAGTGGGACCGATCTTAATGTTATACAAGAAGGATTAATCCCTACACAATATTTTCATAAAACTAGTCACTCTCTTTCTATTGCAGGAGGAGATTTACTTGATATAAAATATAAATTAACTATTGCATATATTTGCAAAACCGGTTCATGTATTTCAACAGAATTTTTACTAGCAAAAAATATTTCTAGCCAATTAATTCTCGGATTACCATTTATAAATAAAATATATCCTATAAACTCTATTAATACAAGAGGTTTATCAGGTACTTTTGAAAGAGAAGAAATGTATTTTGAATTTGTTACCAAACCTGTTCCTAAGATGTTGAATGAATTACATGATGCTTTAAGGAGAAAAAAATTCTCAAATAAATTTTTTTAAAGCTGAGATTAATGCTCTGACTATTGATGAAAAAAATTAGTAATTCCAAATTACATAAAAAATAAATTAATCTATAATAATTTTGCATTAGATATATTTATGCAGTGATCTTTCAAATGCATTTTGGGATCGAAAAAAACATATTGTTTCACTTCCATATGAAGATGGATTTAATGATAATAATATTCCTACTAAAGCTGGACCTTACTAAATGAACTCTGAATATTTAGAATTATGTAAGAAAGAAATTCAATTACTTCTTGAAAAAAGATTAATTAGACATTCAAAATCACCATGGTCTTGCACTGCATTCTATGTCAATAAACATTCAGAACAAGAAAGAGGAGTTCCCAAGTTAGTTATAAATTATAAACCTCTTAATAAAGTTTTAAAATGGATAAGACATCCTATCCCTAATAAAAAATATTTATTAGATAGATTAATACATGCTCTTATATTTTCCAAATTTGATTTAAAATCAGGATTTTGGTAAATTCAAATTAAAAATTTTGATAGATACAAAACTACCTTTAATGTTCCTATAGGATATTATGAGTGGAATGTTATGCTATTTGGCTTAAAAAACGCTCTCTCGGAACTTCAACAAATCATGAATGACATATTCAGTCCTTATAGTAATTTCATTATTATTTACATTGATGATATACTTGTTTTCTTGAATAATATTGAGATACATTTTAAACATTTAAATATGTTTAAGAAAATTATTTTAGAAAATGGTCTTGTTATTTCAAAACCAAAAATGTCATTATTCCAAACTAGTATAAGAATTCTTGGTCATATTATAGAAAAATGAAAAATAATTCCTATTCAAAGAAGTATAGAGTTTAGTAATAAATTTCCTGATATAATTACAGATAAAACACAACTCCAAAGATTTCTTGGGAGTTTAAATTATATTTTTGCTTATATTAAAGATCTTGATAAAGATACTGCTATTTTATACGATAGGCTAAAGAAGAATCCTTTACCTTGGTCAGATTCACACACACAAGCTGTTAAAAATGTTAAAGAAAAAGTTAAAAATTTATCCTGTCTTATGTTAGCAAATTCTCAATGGAAGAAAATTGTTGAAACTGATGTTTCTGATATAGGTTTTGGGGGAATTTTAAACAAATTGATGATAATAAACAAGAATATTTAATTATATTTTATTCAGGAAAATGGAATGAGTCTCAAAGAATCTATTCTACTGTAGCAAAAGAAATTCTTGCTATTGTTAAATGTGTTTTAAAATTTCAAGATGATCTTCTAAATCAACAATTTATTAATAAAACATATTGCAAATCTACTAAATGTATGTTTTTCAAAGATTTCAAGCATGATGTTTCTAAACAAATGTTTGCTAGGTGGCAAGCTCATTTAGCTCCTTTTGATTTTGAAATTATTTATAAAAAATGAGAAGATAATCATCTTTCGGATTTTCTAACCAGAGAATATTTGCAGACATGAGTGTGCTGAGTCGAGGAAGGTCCTCTTATAGAGGACGAGGAGGAAGAGGAAGACCTCCAATCATAATTTCACAATTTGGAAGACAAAATTAATCAACCAGAATATTTCTGAAAGTTCTTCTGGAAGCAATATCCGAAAAAATAATCATCCATTATATGGAGAATTTCAGGAATTTCTGAAACAAAGAAGTAAAACTTCTCATCAAACAGAAACATATGCAGATATAGCTACTGATACAGAGGAAACTTATTCTCATTTATATCATGAGAATGAACACAGAGAATCAATAATTCTACTCGAAGAAAAGGATACCCAATGGGCTGAGAATCCTTGGATGATAATGGAAAGATATTTTCTTTCAACACTTTATAAAAATGGTGTTTATAAACCCAGAGATTTTTACGAAGCAGTATTAAAACAAACAAGAAGTGTAGAAATAACTCATACTTCCAGCAATGAAGCAATGGCAGCCAAAGGAATTTATAGTTCTTCCAAATTAGTTATAAAAATGATTATATCTGTAGAAGAATGGGGTATTACTCCAATGGCAGAGAGATTATATCTCCTCATGCTAATCCAAATAATCCCCTTATGAAAGCAAAAGCAAATTACTGGGATTATTTATAGGGATTTTATAAAACCCTTTATTATCAAAATCAAAAGAAAAGTCATACTTGGCTCATAAAAATATGTGAAAATATTTTTCACAAACTAATTCCTAATTGGTTCTTCACTTGGTGGAAAATTTTTGGACCACCAGCAATAAAAATTCTTCTCCTAGATTCCAAAAACTTCGAAGTCAGATTCCCTCTCGCATGAAGCGGTGAAATATCTTGACTGTGTCATGTTGAAGAGCGTTGAAAGCTAAAATGCAAACAATGATCTTTACTAAAGATGATAGAGAAAGTGTAGCTTCTACCAACCATATCATTGCTTTTGAAGATTCTCACATGGAGGAGGTTGATGCTGAAGATGCCCCTCCACAATTTGAAAAAGGAGTGAAAGCCATTATTGATGAGTTGAAAGAAATCAACTTAAGTGATGAAAATGATCCACGTCCTACCTACATAAGTGCTCTGCTAAATGTTGAGGAAGAAGAAAAGTATATTAGCATTTTGCAAGAATTCAGAGACGTCTTTGCATGTTCACATAAAGAAATGCCAGAATTAGATCCAAAAAACGCAGTGCACCACTTGTCCATTAAAAAGGAAACTCGACCAGTAAAACAAATGCAGCATCGATTTCGACCAGAGTTAATTCCTTTGATTGAGGACGAGGTTAATAAGCCTCTTGAAACAGGCAAGATCCTATAAGTCAAATATCCTACATGGATTTTTAACATCGTGCCGGTAAGAAAAAATGTGCAACTCAGAGTATGTGTTGATTTCGAGATTTGAACATGGCATGTCCAAAAGATGACTTTCCACTGCCAATTGCTGAACTCATGATTGATGCAACAACGGGGCATGAGGTCCTTTCAATTATGGATGGGTCATCTGGCTACAATCAAATTGGTCTAGCTCATGAGGATCAAGAGAAGACAACCTTTTGTACTCCGAAAGGAATATATTCCTACAATGTTATGCCATTTGTTTGAAGAATGCTGGTGCCACTTATCAATGAGCCATGCAAAAGTTATTTGATGACATGCATCATAAGATCGTCGAATGCTATGTTGATGATATTGTGGTGAAATAAAAGGAAAAGAAAGATCATCTCCATGATCTAAGGCGAGTATTCGAACAATTAAGAGAGCATCAACTCAGAATGAATCCACTCAAGTGTGCATTTGGAGTTTATCTGAAAAATTTCTCAGTTGTTTACCGTCGAGGAATCGAGATTGAGAAAATAAAGATTGATGCAAGCATGAAGATGCATGTGCCTTGGAATATACATGAGCTCAAGAGTTTGCAAGGAAAGTTGGCATACTTGAGAAGATTCTTATCAAACTTGGCTGGCCGATGCCAACCATATAGTCATCTCATGAAGAAAGGCAGCATATTCGAATGGGATGAAGCTTGCAATAATACTTTCGATAACATTAAAAAATACTTGATGAAGGCCCCAGTGTTGGGTGCTCCAATACCGCGACGTCCATTAATCCTTTATCTAGCTGCTCAAGAGCGTTCTGTGGGAGCTTTACTTGCACAAGAAAATGATAATGCTAAAGAAAGAGCTCTATACTACCTAAGTAGAACCATGACTCCAAACGAGTTGAAATATTCACCAATTGAGAAGATATGCTTATCTCTTATCTTCGTGATTCAAAAGTTGAAGCATTACTTTCAAGCTCATACAGTCTGGCTAGTTTCGAAGGCCAACCCACTAAAGTTCATCATGTTAAAGCCATTGCTCTCTGATCGACTTGCAAGATGGTATCTCCAACTCCAAAAGTTTGAGATCGCGTATATCCCTCAAAAGGCCGTAAAAGGACAAGTGTTGACAGATTTTCTAGCTGATCACCTAATGTCTGCTGAATGGGAACTGTATGATGAACTCCCCGATGAAGATGTTTTTGTTGTGGAAATAGCTTCTCATTGGAAGATGTATTACGATGGAGCATCTCATAGAGAGGGAGCCGGTACTGGAGTCGTGTTCGTAACATCCAGTGGTAAAGTTTTACCCTTCTCATTTTCCTTAACAGAAAATTGCTCCAACAATGTGGCTGAGTATCAAGAACTCATACTTGGTTTAGATATGGTCGTCGATATAAAATCGCTACACCTTAGGGTGTGATTCGTTACTTGTGATAAACCAACTACTTGGAGTGTATGAAGTGAAGAAGCCCGAGTTGCTCCCATACTACAAGTATGCTCAGAAGCTTATGGGTTATCTTGGTGATGTTGCCATTAAGCATCTGTCTAGAAGAAAGAATAAGCAAGCTGATGCCCTCGCAAAGCTAGCATCAACAATATTTATGCCAAAGGCGCAGATTCAAATACCAGTGTGTAAAAGTTAGGTTATACCACCAATCTTCGAAGAAGATGATTATGAAGAAGTTGAAAATCATGTGGTGGAAGTTTTTGAAATCGAAGAAGAAGATTGGCATCAACCACTCGTGGATTATCTGAAATATGATAAGTTGTCTAACGATACACACCAAAGGATTGATATTCAACGTCGAGTGCCTTGATTCATTTATTTCAAAGGCACACTTTATAGAAGATCATTTGATGGAGTTTTTGAGATGCCTGAGTAAAGAAGAAGCTGCTCAAGCAATGGAAGAAGCTCATTCCGGAATTTGCGGTGCTCATCAGTTTGGGCCGAAGTTGCATTTCAGAATTAAGAGAATGGGTTACTATTGGACTACAATGGTGAAAGATTGCATGGATTATGCACAAAGATGTCAAGCTTGCTAATTCCATGGAAATTTGATTCATCAGCCTCCGGAGCCTTTGCATCCGACAGTCACTTCATGGTCTTTTAATGCTTGGGGTTTAGATGGTGGGGCCACTTACAAAGTCTTCTGGAGGTCATCTCTACATTCTGGCTGCAACCGATTACTTTTCAAAGTGGCCGAAGCTGTGCATCTAAGGGAAGTGAAGAAAGAAAATATTGTTGATTTCATTCGGATCAATATCATATATAGATACGGTGTTCCACGCTACATCATCACTGATAATGGAAAGCGGTTCAGCAACAGTTGGATTGATAAGCTATGTGAGAAGTTTGATTTCAAACAAAAGAAATCTTCAATGTATAGCATAGCTATTAATGGCCTTGTTGAAGCCTTCAATAAAACCTTGTGCAGTCTGCTAAAGAAGGTGGTGTCCAAGTCAAAAAAAGATTGACATGAAAGAATCAATGAAGCTTTATGGGCATACCGCGCCACTTATAGAACACCTACTCAAGTCACTCCATATTCTTTGGTGTATGGTGTTGAAGCTGTAGTACCTCTTGAGAAACAAATTCCCTCTTTGAGGATGACCATACAGGAAGGCCTCAACGAAGAAGAAAATGCAAAGTTGCGTCTTCAAGAGTTGGAAGCATTAGATGAAAAGAGGTTGGAGGCACAATAAAGGCTTGAATGTTACCAATCTCGCCTTTTTAGAATGTTCAACAAGAAAGTGAAGATACATTCTTTTCAAGTTGGTGACTTGGTGTTTGCTGTGAGGAGGCTTATAGTAGTCACTCATCATGTTGGAAATAAGTTTCTACCCAAATGGGATGGCCCTCATGTTGTGAAAGAAGCCTATACAAATGGCGCCTATAAATTGATCTCAGAAGATAGCATGAACATTGGCCCTATAAATGGGAAGTTCTTGAAACGCTACTACGCGTAAAACAAATTCATGTACGACGCTCCTGGATGCATGAGCCTAAACTGCATGTTACTTCTGGTCCGCATGAGTATAAACTGTGTACGACAAACTCCTCGTCCTCATGAGTATAAACTGTGTATGACAAACTCCTGGTCCGCACGAGTTTAAACTATGTACGATACCCACCAAAGGTAATTATGTGGTTAAACTATTAATTTACCCCACTCAGGTATTTTAAGTGGTTAAAACATTAAATATCCTACTTTATCTAAAGTAGTTAAAAAATAGTCACTCTTGGCCCGCATGAGTATAAATTGTATACGGCACCCCCCTTTCAAATCAAATCATGTTCCTTTGAACTACGTTATGACTTTAGCACTTTACTAAGTTCAGTCATAAGTTAGGAAATTCACATCGAGCCTATGAAGCAAGCCATAAAGTGAAAGTATGAATGAGTTGAGGAGCAAAGGTTGACGAGAAGAAGACGGTGGTGGAGTGCTAATTTGGCTGAAGAAATTCAAATTATTCTCAAAGTGTAAAAGTGGTGAAATTATGAAGGTTGTGAACGGATGAAGACGATTCATATTGTCACATCATATGTTGCAAGTGGATTGATATTAGCAAGTGGATAGTTTCATATGAATTTAAACATGTGGATTTAATTAATTAAAATACTCAAAATAAATTTTGGGATTAATTAATTATTAAAATCCAAAGTTATAAATAAAGCCCATGAGGGGATAAGTCCAAGATGTTAAAGTGAGCAATTAAAATAATTCATGTGGGTTTAATTAATTTGAGCCCAAATCATGAATTAAAAAATTAATATAAGAACTAAGAGTTGAGGCCCAAAATATTATCCAGCAGGTGGCCAAGTAAAAAAGGGGTTAAGTGGCCAAGTAAAAAAATGATTACATGGCCCAAATAAAGAATAAAAGGGATTAATTGGCCCAATTAAAGGTGGAAAGCACGTAAGTGACAAGAAAGCTAAGCTGTTGAGATTGGATAAGTTTGGAAAGTCAAAATTAGATTGATAAGAGTCAAAATTGAAGATTATTCCCTCTCCTCTAAGAAATTACGTGGAATGGCTTTGTCTCCGTTGGCCACTCGCCGTCGTCAGATGTCGCCTCTTCACCGGCTCTCAAGCGCCAACAACTGCCATTATCGGAATGCCACCATACGGCCAACTCCATGGGCCTCCGGATCGGCTACTACTGCCGCCGTCCCACACAAGTCCAGCCACCATCTCCGTTGAAACCAAATCACCACAACTCATGTCGTAAATCCCCGAGTTGGAAGCCATTCTTACTCGTTGTACCGCCAATGCAGAATGGAGATGTGAACAACATCTCCCGGCTTCTGTCATTATCGTGAGTTTGAAACACCACGAGTACAGGTCTGAAACACCGTACCTCGGCTTCCATCATCATTAAGCGTACCTCGGCTTCCATCATCATTAAGCGGGTTTGAAACAACGCGAGCACGGGTCTGTAAACACCGCCTTCATTGCTGTTGTGGGTTGGTAGCACCGCCGTCGTCATCGCGGGTCTGTAACACCGCCGACATCATGCCATCACGGCTTTGTAACACCGCTTCGCCTTTGTGGATTTGTAACACCCATCACGGGTTTGTAACACCGATGCTGTCATCATAGCGGGTTTGTAACACCGCTATCGCATTGCTGCTGCTGTCATCACTGCTGCTGCCATTTGCGGGTTTGTAACACCGCTGCCGTTGTCTTCGCGGGTTTGAAACACTGCTGTTGTCGCAGGTTAAAATGCCGCCACTCATCCGCACATACAATAAAGAAGCAGAGTATTGGAAGGTATGAATATTCAAATATAAGTATGCCTTGCTGTTGACACACAATAAAATTAAAAGGCGATGTTCTGCCTTGTGTGGAGAATCCTGCTGTAATGATCTCTTGAGACAATCTACAAGGAAAAGGAAATCATGTTAGATGTATTGCTGATGAAATCTAGGATGAAATCTATATAAACTACACGATAGAGAACCAGGGATCAATGCTTTGATAAAAAAAATTGAGTCATGAATTCCTTTTATATAGTGATGAACCCTTCATTATATATGGAAATTATTTGTGAGTATGTAAATCTCTACAAAATTTTGGGAGATTATTTACTACAAATATTCCTAATTAATTCTGATCAAAAATTTGCAGAAATCTTCTTCATCAAGGAATCTTCTTCATCAGGAAAAGGGTCAACACTGTTACGTTCTCTACTCCTTTGTAATTCAGAAGAGTTACTGCTTGAAAAAATTGAATTGGGCCCTTAAGAAATACAATGTATATTGGGCCTTGAAAGGTTTGGAAAGTTTGGCCTAATAAGTTTCTTGTCCACCTATGTTTTGAAAGAAAATTCCAAAAAAAAAAAAAAAAGATTTCTTTGCGATTTTTCACAACAAGACACAACGTTCGTGAACAAATCGCAAGGAGGCATTTGTAAGAAAATAAAATTTACGGTCCAATCAGATGACGATACGTGGATTTTATTAATTAAATATTAATTTTAATTTATTATATTTTATTTGGGGATTTAATAAATTAATTCCTAAAATAGATTTATAAATAATTAATAATTAATTTAAAACCTAGCAAATTAAATGGAGTTTAAATTAAATAAGGCAGACCTAAGACAAATAAGACTGACTTGAGGCCTAAGCAAGTGGAAGGCCCAAGCCCGTAGGATTAGATCAAAACAGCCCTAAACCAATTAGACTGCGAGTTATTTATGGGGTATTCTCACCCTCCACCTATATAAGGAGGCCTCCTCCATTCATTCCAAACACTAAAACATCTGAAGACGCAGATGCTTCTGAAGAGATGAAGAATACGAGCAGTGCTCCCTTGAGATCTCCAAGCATCTTCAAGCCAAAAAGGACTTGCAATCCGAGATAAAGGTTCTAAACCACTACGATCCGACGTTCTTCTAATCAAGTTCTTCGGCATTCTTCGTGGAATGCTTCAAGAATAGCGTTTTAATACGAACAAAGGCTCGACCCCTACGGATAAACGTTATAAGTTTCAAGAATAGCGTTTTAATCCGAACAAAGGTTCGACCCCTCCGGATTAACGTTATAAGTTTCAAGAATAGCGTTTTAAATCCGAACAAAGGCTCGACCCCTTCATATTAACGTTATAATCTTCAAGAATAACGTTTAATCTGAACAAAGGCTCGACCCATGTTATAAGCTTCAAGAATAACGTTTAATCCGAATAAAGGCTCGATCCCTCCGGATTAACGTTATAAGCTTCAAGAATAACGTTTAATTCGAACAAAGGATCGACCCCTCTGAATTAACGTTATATCTGAGTCTAGATAAGCTTCAATTGAAGATCCGACTCAACTCAACTCAACATACGCAGTCAATATAGTCAGCGTAGTCAACACACTCAAGTCAAAGTCAAAGTCAACAAGTCAAAGTCAAGTCAAATTGATTCGAGAGAAGAATCATAGGATTGATTGAGATTGTAACCCGTTTACATATCTTTCAAATTAAATCCGTCTGGATTATATTTGTACCCCAATTTGTATTTATTTTATTATAAATACAAAATTTGTATTGCCATTGGAGAAGGACTACAGGGTAGTAATTGGTAATATGAAACATTATGCAGTATTCTCATGCTGGCACAACAAATGGAGTGACGTGAAAGATATGAAAGATTTTTGCAGCAGTGACAAATATTTCTATTGTGGGTGTCCTTTAAACGGATCTTTATACGGGCTACAATGGTTTGAAGATTCAAGTAAGATTGAATTAATTTGTTTTGATGGAGGAGAAGAATCTTTCAACAAAGTTGCTATGCCAGATTATGGTGAATTAGGAAAATATGATAGTTTGAATATGAAATGTTTTGGAGGCCATCTTTGTTTGTTCATCATGCATCATAACTCTTATGAGCAGCCGCCGATCCATAGAATTATAAAAAGGGTTAACGGTGACGAGGAGGATTCATGGATGGAGGTGAAAGTGCAGATGCAAGCATGGATGGAGGATTCATGGATTTATTGCTATTGTCATCATCCTAAATGCCAGATAAGCAAAGATGATATTTTACTTAACATTGGTAGTGACGTAGATTATATTCTCTATGACCAGCAAAATAATAATTTTGAGTTTATTAAAAAAATGAGAAGAAGAACGTATTTTGATTCATTCCCTTTTCTAGAAAATCTGTTTATGGTCTAACAGAGTTTACAGCCCCTGTCGTGGATAATTCGGTGCATGTGTAGGAGGTTTTGAAAGGGAATTAGATGTAACTGTTCGGTGGTGTTTTGCTACAAATGGGTTATGTGAAAGAGATGAAATATTTTTGCAAAAAAGATCTCATACTGGCGCCCCATGATCCCAAAAGTTGCATCTTATGTCCCTGTCTTTAGAGTTTTGATTGGAAAAGGTTGCATTTTTTGTCTTGCTATTGACGTTTTAGAGAAATAATAATAATAATAATAATAATTTTCGTGAATGATTAGGGATGTAATCGAACCAAACCATCCTCAAACTATTCGAGTTTGGGGTATATAAAGTGTTCGTTCGAGCTCGTTCGTTAACTTTAATGAGTCAAACCAAGCTTAAATTTTGAACTCGAATATAATATCAAACCAAAATCAAGTCTAAGGGTATTCTGCTCGAAAGCTCGCGAACATATTCGTTAATGGGTTCGTTAATGGCTCACAAATGTATACGTAAATTTTATAATTATTTTTTAGTATTATATATAATTATTTATTTATTAATATTCAATCATTAAATATTTTATATTAAGCCACACAGATATAATAATAACTGAAGTGATTATTTAAATACTATTTAAGATTTTTTTAACGTTTATTATTATATTTTGTTAGTTTTATTATTTAGAGTAAATATCAAAATTGGTTTTGTAAGTATGACATATTCCAAATTTAATCATTTTTCATTTGCAATTCTCAATTTTGGTCATTTTTTGTCCAAATTTAGTCCTTTATGTTAAAAAAATGTTTAAAAATGGTCCGAAAGTGTATACATTTAGGACCAAAAGTGGACCAAAAAAAGGACCAAATTTTGAAAAAAGAACCAAAACTAGATTAAAATGACCAAAACTGGACAAAAATTACTAAAACTAGAAAAAAGGACCAAAATAGAGAATTACAGAAAAAAAAGGACTAAAGTTGGAATTCGTCTTACTTACGAGACTAATTTTGATATTTACTCTATTATTTAATATTATGAATTACATTAGATGTTGATAAACGAAACACAAAAATATTTAAATGTTCATGAACAAATTATTTTATGTATTCGTGAACACGTTCGCGAGCCTTAACAAACAATTTGAGTTCGAGCTCGAATTCGATATTTTTTCTTGACAAGTTCGAGCTCAGGACCGAGTTCGATAATTTTTTAACAAATAATACTTAAACTTAATAGTGTTCGGCTCGATTCGCTTCGATTGAATGGTCCATTTGTTTGGGTCAAAAGTCTAATTTTCCCAAAAGATTTAGTGAGAAATAAGCCTCCAGATAAAATCCTTGACGCTGTTAAAGGACTAATTTATTTTTTAAGAAATAAAAACTAAAGGACTAAAACCCGATGGACTAAAATTGTAAATGTATATAAAGTTATAGTTCTAAAATTGGATTCTATTTGCTAAACCATTAGTAATTTATTATTTTTAATTATAAGTATCACCTTAAAATTAATATTAAGCCTAAATCAAATATTATATTTTGGGAGCAAAATAAATATGACATAAATTATAGGGTGAATATACCATTTTAATATTAAACTCTTAAATAAATATTAAATCTTATAAGATAAATATACCAGGAATCACAAAGATAAAATTACAATTACATCTTAGAAGTAACAGTAAACTTTAATAGTAAATATTAAATCTCAGAACCAAAATAGAGATAAAGGGTAAAAGTAGACCATAAACTATTATGATAAAATCATACTATAGGCAATTAAATTTTATTGCCTAATAAATATAAATGCAAAGAATAATGTATTAAATATTGGTTAAATGTTTATTTATTAATGAATTTAAATAAATTAATTCCTAAAATAAATGAATAAATAATTAATAATTAATATAATTATTTGAGCCTAAAATCAAGTTAAATGGGCTCAATTAAAATCAAATGAGCTCAATTCAAGTCAAGTGGGCCTGACTCAAGTCAACAAGCCCAGTCAATCCAGTCCAGCAGGCTTAGTTAAATTAAATAAGTCCAAGTCAAGTCCAACAGTACTAATTAAATTAAATAGGCCCACATCAAATCCAATAGGCCTAATCGAATTAAATAGGCACGTATCCAGTCCAGCAGACTTAATTAAAGGAGAAAAGCCCAACATATCTTTTCGATAAGAAAATATCTCTCAGGTGGTTATTTTCTCCACATATAAATAAGGACCTTCAGTCCTCATTCCAAACACTCTTGAAAATACTGAAAACCCAGAAAGTTTTGAAGAAACTTAGAATCTCTACAAAGATCAAGATATTCTTCAAAGATCAATCAAGAAGCGACATTCAATCTGAGATCAAGGTGCGGAGCCCCCTCAGATTCAATGTTTCTTCAAATCAAGTTCATCCAGCGATATCCGTGAAGTCAACGGTGTTCTACCAAATTGAACAGCGTTCTTTGCGATCAAGTCAACGTTTGATCCGAATAAAGGCTCGACGCCTCCGGATAAAATATTTTAAAGGTTCAAGTCAACCCCGAGCTTGTACAAGCTTCATCCGAAGATCCGACTCCGAAAGTTGAAAGAGTCAAGAAGTCAACTCAAGAGAGGAATCAGAGGATATCTAGAGACTGTCACTTAAATTCTCAAGTTCAATCCATCTTGGATTATCATTGTAATTTCTTTTGTGTTTATTATTTAATAAATACAAAATTTATTATTACAAATTTTGGCACGCACGGTGGGGCTGTTTCTACCTCTCATCTCCTCTTCCCATAAGCAAAGCAAGATTACTCCACTCAAAGTCACCAAGTCAGCTTCTGTCTTCAAGTCTTTAGAATTACAAGCTGAAGACGTTAATGTGACAACTAGAAGTATGTAAAGGAAAACACAGTCTGAAGCCTCATCGAATATAAAATTTTCAATTGGAGTTATCCCCAAAGGAATACCTTATAATGATAAGGATGATAAAAATAAGGAGGGCAACCTTGACGGCTCAACTCCTCTGTCTGAGGAAAGTTCATCGTCTGATTCATCCATAGCCTTAGCTATGACAACAAACACTTCGTCTGTCGAATAGCAATTAGCAAGTTTAACTGAGTCCATTGCTGCACTCGCCAAACAAAGCCAAGAATAAGGTACTTTTATCTTAAAACTAATGGAGAAAATGGCTGGTGCTGAAACTAGCCATGCAAACGAGAAGCAAGATAAAGATGATGAAAATGAAGTAAATGACTCCGCAAAACGTCAGTCGATAGGAAAAAAGATGATTAAAGAAGAACTAACATTTCTCATGATGGAATGGTTTCTATCAGCCAGCTAAAAAGCATTATACTTGGTATAATTAAGGACCAATTTGAAGAGAGCTCCAAGCCTTCATTCACTTATGCTAAGCCTTTTACCAAGAGGGTTGACAACTTGAAGATGCCACCAAACTATCAACCTCCCAAGTTCCAACAGTTTGATGGAAAAGGTAGTCCAAGGCAACATATAGCACATTTCATTGAAACGTACAATGATGCTGGAACTTACGGAGATCATATGGTGAGATAATTCATTCGTTCTCTAAAGGGAAATATTTTTGAATGGTACACCGACTTGGAGGCCGATTTTATTGATAGTTGGGATCAGATTGAACAACAATTCCTTAACCATTTCTACAGCACTAGGGGAACGGTTAGCGTGATAGAGTTGACTAATACCCATCAATTAAAAGAAGAGCCAGTAATTGAGTACACTAATCGATGGAGAAACTTGAGCTTAAATTGTAAAGATCGACTGTCTGAAGTTTCTGACATTGAGATGTGCACTCAAGGAATGTAGTGGAGTCTTTGTTACATACTTCAAGGGATTAAGCCTAAAACCTTTGAAGACTTGGCCACAAGAGCTCACGACATATAGCTAAGTATGGAGATAAGTGGAGTTGTAGAGCCACCGATTCCTAGATCCTACCAGTACAAAGAAAACAAGAGGCTAATAAAGGGGGCAAACCCTACAATAAATCTTATGAAAGAGAGTCCATGGCAACAAATGCATCAACTGTCAAATTTCGAAGGAATGAGAATGAAAAAGATGATAAAATAAAGAATGATCCCCAAGAAAGGGGGTAAAGAAGGTTGACCTTGAAAGAGATGCAGGAAAGCAAGTATCCATTCTTTGATTCGAATGTCCCAGGCATATTTGATGATCTGCTAAAAGATAAACTTATCGAGCTTCCAGAAATAAAGCGACCAGAAGAGGCGGGACAAACTGACAATCCGAAATACTGTAAGTATCATAGACTATTGGGCCACTCTATCAAAGATTGCTTTGTCTTTAAAGACAAAGTTATGCGATTGACAGAGCAAAGATTGATGAAATCATGATGATGCAGGTGCCCCGAAACATACATGAGCTCAAGAATTTGCAAGGTAAGATAGCGTACTTAAGAAGATTCATATCAAACTTGGTCAGCCGATGCAAACCATTCAGCCATCTTATGAAGAAAGACAGCCCATTTGAATGGGATGAAACTTGTACTAATGCCTTTAATAGCATTAAAGCATATTTGATGAAGCCGCCAGTGTTAGTTGCTCCAATCACTGGACGTTCATTAATTCTCTATATATCTGCCCAAGAAAGATCAGTTGGAGCCCTGCTTGCACAAAATAATGATGAAGGAAAGGAGTATGCATTGTACAATCTAAGTAGGACACTGATTCCAAATGAGTTGAAATACTCACTAATTGAAAAGATTTGTCTTGCTCTCATCTTTGCAATTAAAAAATTCAGACACTACTTTCAAGCTCACACGGTTTACTTGGTCTCAAAGGCCAATCCATTGAAGTTCGTCATGTCAAAGCCAGTACTCTCTAATAGGCTCGCAAGGTGGTATCTTCAATTGCAGCAATTTGAAATTATCTATGTTCCTCAAAAAGCTGTGAAAGGGCAAGTATTGGCAGATTTCTTGGTTGATCATGCCATGCCTGAATAATGGGAGTTGTCTGATGATCTGCCCGATGAAGACTTATTGGCTATTGAAATCAGTCCTTCTTATAAGATATATTTTGATGGCGATGCTCACAGAGAAGGAGCCGGCGCCGGAGTGGTATTTGTGATCTCAGATGGAGGAGTTCTGCCATATTCATTCAGTCTAACTAAAAATTGCTCGAACAATGTAGCTGAGTATCAAGCTCTTATACTTGGTCTGGAGATGGCAGTAGATGTAAAGCAACGACACCTTAAGGTATATGGAGACTCGTTGTTAATAGTCAACCAATTGCTTGGCTTATATGAGGTTAAGAAACCCGAGCTACTTCCGTATTATAACTATGCCCAAAGGCTTATGAATTGGGTTGGAGATGTAGAAATTGAACATCTTTCAAGGAGCAAGAACAAACAAGCTGATGTTTTGGCAAAGCTAGCATCAACCATAGCAATGCCTGAAGCACATTTCCAAGTTCCGATCTGCAAGAGTTGGGTGGTACCTCCCTTTTTCAAAAAGGAAGATGGCGAAGAAGTTGAGTATTGCGCCATAGAGGTATTTGATATTGAGAAAGACTGGCGTCAACCGTTCGTCAATTACTTGAAGTATGATAGGCTTCTTAATGATCCACACCTAAGGTTGATGTCCGACGTGGAACACCGTGATTCTTCTATTACAAAGATACGCTCTATAGAAGATCGTTTGATGGTATTCTCTTAAGATGCTTAAGTGATGAAGAAGCTTTTCAAGCTATGGAGGAAGCTCATTCTGGAATATGTGGTGCCCATCAGTCTGGACCCAAGTTACATTTCAGAATCAAGAGGATGGGATATTACTGGCCTTCTATGTGAAGGATTGCATAGAATATGCACAAAGATGTAAACCATGTCAATTTCTCATTCATCAACCTCTCAAACCATTACATCCAACAGTTTCTTCTTGGCCATTTGATGCATGGGGCTTAGATGTGGTGGGGCAATTAACAAAGTCTTCTAGAGGTCATCTTTATATTCTAGCTACCATTGATTACTTTTATAAGTGGGCGTAAGTTGTACATTTGAGATAAGTAAAGAAAGAAAATGTTGTTGATTTCATCCGCATCAACATCATATACATATATGGAGTGCCTCGATACATCATCACTGATAATGGAAGGCCATTCAGTAACTCTTTTATTGATAAGCTTTGTGAGAAGTTTGACTTCAAACAAAGAAAATTTCTATGTACAATACAGCAGCTAATGGGCTCACTGAAGCCTTCAACTAGACAGTATGTAACCTGTTGAAGAAGGTAGTCTCGAAGTCAAAGCGAGACTGGCATGAAAGGATTTATAAAGCTTTATGGGCGTACCGAACCACTTATAGAACGCCTACTCAAGCTACTCTGTATTCCTTAGTGTCTGAGGTTGAAGCCGTGGTGCCTCTTGAAAAGCAAATCCCATCTTTGAGAATAGCTATTCAAGAAGGCTTGACTGAAGAAGAGAACGTACGACTGCATTTCGAAGAGTTAGAAGTACTCAATGAAAAGAGATTGGAAGCACAACATAGACTTAAGTGTTATCAAGCTCGCCTCTCTAGAACGTTCAATAAGAAAGTGAAGATACGTTCTTTTCAAGTCGGAGACTTGGTGCTTGCAGTGAGAAGGCCTATTGTCATCACTCATCGAGTCGAAAATAAATTCTTGCCAGAGTGGAATGGCCCGCATGTTGTGAAAGAAGTATATACAAACGGCGCATACAAGTTGATATCTGAAGATGGTGTGGGAATTGACCCCATAAATGGAAAATTCCTGAAACGCTACTATGCATAATCCAGTCAAACCCAAGACCGCTACTTGACACACGAGCCTAAACTGCATGTTACTCCTTATCCGCTTGAGTATAAATTGTGTACGATGAACTCTTGGTCCGCACGAGTATAAACTGTGTACGACACCCACCAAAGGTAATTATATGTGGTTAAACTGTTAATTCACCCCACTTAGGTATTTTAAGTGGTTAAAGCATTAAATGCTCTACTTTGTCTAAAGTGGTTAAAGAATAATCACCCCTGGCCCGCACGAGTATAAACTGTGTATGACACCCCCATTTCAAATCACATCATATCCCTTTGAACTATATAATGACTTGATTCTCTGTGAAGAGGTACGTAGGCAGCTTAGCATTCTGCTAAGTTCAGTCATGTTTTAGTTTATTAACATTACGTTTTTGAAGCAAGAAATAAATTGGAACATGAAGACAGCAAGTAAATATGAAGGACAAGAAAGCAAATTAAAGATGTAAAGGAACCATAATGGAGAAGTAAGGAAGAGAATGGACTTTATTGATAATGTCATTAAATGTTCAAAAAAAATATAAAAGGGGAAAGCAAATAAATAAATAAAGGAGCAAACTAAAAGAAAATCAGTCTTATACTAAGCGAGAAAGTTATCAGAGAGTATGCTTTGTAGAACAGACTTCAGAGCTGCCTTCTCATCTTTAGATGATGATTCTTTTAAGACGGCTGCTTTGTCAAGCGCAAGGATATCCTCTTCTATGACCTCAACTTCCTTCTTAGCACAACAGAGTGTTTGTAAGAGACGATCAGCTGCTTCAGACAAAGTTTTCTCTCCATTCTGCAGATTAGCCATTTCTTTGCCTATCAACTCCAACTCTGCCCCGGTGGTCCTTAGTTTATTTGTCTCTGTCATATGATTGTCCTTACAATTCTGAAGACGAACTTTGACGTCGGCAAAGCATTTTGCATAATTCCCATTGGATACCGCTTCATCATACTTCAATTTTGCCGTTGTATAAGCATCAGCTTTGTCAAATAAAGGATCCAGGGCTTCTTCTAAAGGAGAACAGTCGATTCTAAGAACCTTCAGTTCCTTTATCAAGGCAAATATTTCTTGTCTCAGAGTTGATAAAAACTCTAGAGGAGTCTGTTAAGTTTCCTTATTATTTTCCTCCATGCACTCCGAGCAAACTTCCCTTTAAGATCATGAGTAATCTTCTTAGATATAAATTCTGATATCACTGGGCAAGCCTTTGAAGGAGAATTCACCCCTGTGGTAGATGCATCACATTCAATAGAGTCATCACTCTCATCAGAATCATCACAGCCATCAGAACTAGAAGAGATACCTAAGATCTTATAAGAAGATAAGTGTGATAATGTGAAAAAAAGGAAGTATGACGTAAAATATGATAAGGAAAAGGGGGCAACCTCATCTGCCAAATCTTTTGAAGTAGCAGCAGCAGCTAAGTCCTTTCCTTCAGCAGCTTTAGAACCAGAAATCATCGGTGCAACCTACAATAATAAAGAAAGGTTCGTAAAAAGGGAAATAAAGAAAGAGAAAGAGGAGAGAGAATTAAAGAAACCTCATTATTTTGTTTCTAAGTGTGAGCAACAGATTTCTTCCTCTTCCAATGGGGTTCAGTAGAGGCACTACGACTTTCTGTAGACCGAGGGAAACTTTTCTTCCTTTTATGCACAGTAGGTTGTAAAACTTCAACATGCACTGGAGAATTATCTTAAGCCTTTTGGGTGTTTTCATCAAGGTTATTTATGATATCTAAGTCTTCCTCTAGAGGGGCCGATATTGGGGTAATCAGGTCTTTGATATGATCAGATAAGTAAGTACCCTGGACTTGCTTCCACCACTCCTTATATTCATACATGGAGTAATTTTTAGGAGCTGACGCTGCACATAGAAAATAAGCTTCGGATTTAGAGTTACACGTGGTAGAATGCCACCAATGGTCAAATCCTTCTTCCAAAGAGGTCTTGCGAAGGTTTGTTCTAAGCATGTTAGGAACATCTTGCAGAAAGCCAAATTGACGAGCAAATCTATGAGGAGAATATGGCTCCATCACGTAATAACCACCTTCCCGCAAGGTAAGATAACTGGTACGAATAGCTACAAGATGGGTCCAACTATTCAAATCATTATTCCCATCGTCCACATAATAGACGGCTGTATCCTTTAAATAATATTGCAGGTCCACGAAGCAGTATCAGTTGTTTGAATTCATTTGCAAGCGTCATCATGATCAAAGTATTTTGCACCTTGCTCGCCAGAGTAAGCTACCGTTAGAGGATGAGATAATTTACTACCAATTGGAAAATGAGTCTTGAAATAATGAGCCAACCAAGCTTGAACAAAGTGAACAGGGAATGTTGATTTAACTTCAGATGGATTTGATAAAGTCGAGATTGTGTTCAAACCACGATAGATGCTCGTCAATACTGGAATCAGAAGGCTCATTTTTTTCCTGCAGCCATTAAACTCGCCACTTTGAAGGTACTCGGCCGTATCAAGTTCACTGCATTACTTGGAAGTGCAAAAGTACAAAGCCAACATGCTAAATGAGCGGCTGATAGGTCTCTTCTTGGTTTACTTACGCAATTCCCATTTCTCTGAATTGATCTATCTCAGCAGATGTCCATGAATGGTGATTCGGGATAATGCCGGTTGGATTATAAGTTTTTTTGGGCCGAGTAGTTGACTTTTTTTGACACGCTTAGAAGGCACAAGGTATGTTACAGTCTTCTTAGACCAAAAATCCACCAATTGATCAATCGTTACACCTTTTCTACTAGCATTCTTGCAAAGCAAATGATAAGCGCCGAGTAAATGTCTACAGCTGCGCGGGATACATAATTTATTACTTGTGGAAAACAGTTCTGCTAAGCTCACCACAGCTTCATCATACAAGTAACCGGCTAAAGGCAGCCCCATCAAGTTGTATAAATCCCACAAAGAAATTGACACCAAGCCTCTCAGAAAGCTTTAATGACTTCGCAACTGCAATCATAAGTAAAGAGAGATGCAAAGATAGCATCGTAAAGCTTGATGTTTCGAAGAAGGGATCGGCATCGGCTTAGTACATCTTCAGTCCATTCCCAATACCCTTTGATGTAGTGAGAGTCTCCAAGAAACTTAATCGGCTCTCCCCAAGCTACTTTACCTTTCCCTTTCAAGATGCGTCGTCCCAAAGATGGTAAGGTAGATGGTAAGGGTTCTAAACTAGGGTTAGGCTCAATATCAGCTCCCTTCAAAGTCCAAGTTATGTTATTCTTCCCCAAAGTAAGCTCATGAGACCAACATTCCAGATAGAAGTCGTTCTTAAGATTTTAAGGAGTTGTTGCATGATTCCCTAATAGATATTTCTCGACTAAATATCGAGTCCCTTTATTCAAAGGTTGACGCTCATCATCAAGGATTAGTAAGTAGGTTGAACCGGACTGTCCCATACCATCTTAAAGAATGGATAAGCTGCAAAAAAAAGTGAAGGAACGTTAGAAGATCAAAAATGGGCATAAATAAATTAAGTTTATGAATTTAATTAATTAAAAGGCCCAAAACAAATTTATGGGATCAATTAATTATTAAAGTTCAAAACTATAAATTTAACCCAGGATAATGGATAAATGCAAAAGGGAGAAATTAAATTATGCTAACGCCCAAAGCAAGATGGTGAGATGAATTAATCAGGTAAGGGCTTAATTAAGTTTAGAGACCTTACGATTTAAAGTTCAAAGGTTGAATAATAAACTAAAAGCCCAAAAGTGGAGAAAAGAATGAAGGGGCCCTGATAGAAATTGCATGACGAAAGTTGAGAATAAAGTTACTTTATACAATTGCAAAGTCAAAATTGAAGCAAAGGCAAGACATTCCACTTCTGCATCTTCAAGTTACAGCAAAAAAAAAAACAACGCCACATCCACCCACTCCAAATTACAGCATCTCCATAACAAGTGCCCCCCGTCGCTGCCAACCAGTGCACCGGAAATCGCGGCCGGCTGAAGTCGCGTATGCCCGCCCGGTCGAGTCTGTCTCCGAGCCGAGCCCGGTAGATCCGCCGCCGGAAACACCGCGCCGTCAGCCAATCGCCGAAAGCGCCGATCGCTGTCCGTTGAATAGCCATGGCCGAGGTCTCGTACGACCGCCAGGTCAGATCTGCCTCCGAACTTAGTCCGGTCAGATCCGCTGCCGAAGGATCAACGTACAGCGTCGCCTCTCGTTTCCTACACCCGACAGCCACCGCTGCGATCGGAGAGATAGCTCGAAAATTATTGTTTGATATATGGTGCGAACATTGGACTCGTCACGACCTCCGACTGGAATAAAGTTCCTAGTCGCCAGGAATGCGCGACGCCTGTCACAACTGCCCGTTTCATCTTCAAAGTGAATCTGGTTCAAAATCACTTCTTTTCAGAAGGTATTGCTTGATATTTGGTGCAAACATTGGACTCTCCGCGACCTCCAACTAGAATTCCTAGTCGCCAGGAATGCGCGACGCCGGTCACAACTGCCCGTTTCATCTTCAAAGGTACGTCGTGTTGAAAAAAAAGAAGAACAACAGGGCAAAGAAACAAGAAAAGAGAACACATGCGAAAAAAAGAGCAAAAAAAAAAGAGGAGAAAAGATAGGGAAAAAGAGAAGAAGCTGGTGTAATTTAGTTTCTTTCTTGAATATTGAAGGTTGATCAAACCCTGTACCCTGCATGAGAAAGGAAAAGTGGAAGAATAGAATTACATCTGTGTTATGTCGTGTGGATTCTACAAGTATGCGAATCTCATTGAACTGCAAGATGTGATTGGTATGTGCATGGGAAGAGTAGTCTGTGGAAACCTCTTGCTCGATTGTGATGAGGAGATTGGAGGAACGAGTCTTTCTTATATAGTGGGCTGGGAAAGCATGGATAAGTAATTGAAGATTGTATGGATATATGTTGGATTCACTCCGGTATTTATCCGTAAATTTGAAGCTATTGAAATTTCGAATTAATTTGTAAAGGATTTTAGCATATTACGTAATATATGGGAATATCTGGAATCTTGTTGTTCAAGCATGAAATTTGAAATTCCACTCTAAAAGATTTGATATTAAATTTGCAGAGTTGGAAATTATCTTGAGATATGGATATACGAATATTTCCGTGAAATTTGGGGCTATTCTTTCGAAATTATTTTTGGTATGATACTGGATTGATTGAAGTTCGTGGCCAAGAAGAGAAAAATCTTTTAAGCCTGAGCCTGTAGTTAATGGGCCAGAATAATTATTTGGGCCAGGAAAAAGGATGCGCAGGACATTACATATGTTGCATTTTATCCATATCAGTGCACAAAATGCAAGGGCATTCGTATGTAATTAAATTTTATAGCATAATAAATATAAATGCAAAGAAAAATGTATTAAATATTGGTTAAATATTTATTTATTAAGAAATTTAAATAAATTAAATCCTAAAATAAATGAATAAATAATTAATAATTAATAATTAATATAATTATTTGAGCCTAAAATCAAGTTAAATTGGCTCAATTTAAATCAAATGAGCTCAATTCAAGTCAAGTGGGTCTGACTCAAGTCAACAAGCCCAGCCAATCCAGTCCAGCAGACTTAGTTAAATTAAATAAGCCAAAGTCAAGTCCAACATGCCTAATTAAATTAAATAGACCCTCATCAAATCCAATAGGCCTAATCGAATTAAATAGGTCTGTATCCAGTCCAGCAGGTTTAATTAAAGAAGAAAAGCCCAACATATCTTCTTTTCAAGGAGAAAATATATCTCAGGTGGTTATTTTCTCCACCTAAAAATAAGGGTCTTCAATTCTCATTCCAAACACTCTTGAAAATCCTAAAAACCCAAAAAGCTCTGAAGAAACTTGGAATCTCTACGAAGATCAAGATATTTTTCAAAGATCAATCATGAAGCGACATTCAATCTGAAATCATGGTGTGGAGCTCCCTCAGATTCAATGTTTCTTCAAATCAAGTTCATCCAGTGATATTCGTGAATTCAACATTTCTTCAAATTAAGTTCATCCAGCGATATTCGTGAAGTCAACGGTATTCTACCAAATTGAACGGCATTCTTCGCGATCAAGTCAACGTTTGATCCGAATAAAGATTCGACGCCTCCGAATAAACGTTTTAAAGCTTCAAGTCAACCCCGAACTCAGACAAGCTTAATCTGAAGATCCGGCTCTGAAAGTTGAAAGAGTCAAGAAGTCAACTCAAGAGAGGAATCAGAGGATATCTAGAGACTGCCACTTAAATTCTCAAGTTCAATCCATCTTGAATTATCATTGTAATTTCTTTTGTGTTTATTATTTAATAAATACAAAATTTGTTGTTACACATACTTTACTTCTAACAATAATATCTTAATAATTAATCGAATCATAAATAAATATATTAATCTACCAATCTCGCATAGACATCGTGTTAAGAGAAACTTTATTTATATTGCAATGCCTTCAATCAATCAAACACTTAATAGCAAACTCTTTATTATTATGTATATATACTATTAAAGAAGCAAAAGCTGAAGGTAAAAATCACAAATTGGACATTGGTTACACCTTTTATAATCAAACACAATAAAACTCGATATTTATAAAACGAGATTTTCTATTTGAGAAAATATCAAAATTCCTCTTGTTATGTATGATCGATTGCAAATTTAATTAATTGTTATTTATAATTTTAGTTTTTTTTTTTTATAAATTTTGATTCTTTTTGCCTAAATTCAGTCTTTTTATCAAATTTAGTCCAACATTTATTTTTAATCAAAATTTAGTCCTTTATGAAATTGTCCAATTTTATCCAAAATTTAAACAATAAAAAAAATAAATTTTAATTAAAATTATCAAAATCTGACAAAATATGACTACAATTGAAAAATACTAATAAAAAATGACTAAAACCGAAAGACTTCATACATAATATATATTTTCCCTTTTAAGGAGGGAATGGGATAAAAACTAAAGTGAGCATGTATTTGGGAATCTGCATTAGAGCATTAATATAAAAGGAAAAGATTTAATAAAAAAAAGTTTATAATTACATTACATTAATTAAGAAAAAAAGACCGTGCATTTTAATATCATTAATCCTTTTATTTTTCATCTTTAACATTACTATTTCCCTTAAAAAATAATTTTCTGACTTAATTATTAGTTTTGTAAATAAACTTAATTTGCTTAACTATATATATAAACAAAATTTTGATTAAGCCCTAATATCGTCCGCCTCTCTTCCCTGTTCAAGTTACAAAGGTACAATCTTTTGTGGTTTGGTTTAATTTTTTCTTTTTTTCCTTTTTCTGAAAGTGCTGATAATTACTTTTTATCATCTTGATGGGGGCAAATTGGATAGAGATTTTAACCACGTTCTATAAAGTGTAAATCGTTATCTGCTATCAGCTTTTTCTTTCTACGTTTTTCTTTTATGTAAATGTTGTCTTTTAATTTTACCACATATGGAAGAGTTAGAAGATTTTTTTTTTTTGTGTTTTAAAAGTGTGTGATTGCATGTATGGGGTTAATTTTTTTTTTTTTTTTATTTAATCCTCTGGAATCCTAAAATTGTGATAGAAGTAATTAGAAAAGCTTGGAAATCAAAACATGTGTGTCATGGAGGGAGTTGGGGGAGTCTAAACTGATCATATTTGATCACTTTGATAATGCAAATCAACCATAAATCAACCATGGGCTCGTTTGTGGGATGTGCCCATCTTGTGTAGGAACCAAAGATCAAGAATTGGAATACTAGAATCAGTCGGGTGTAAGTGGACAATTTATAAGGTTTAAGGTTTCTTCAAAAATCACAAAACCGTGAGGAGAATCAGTATTAGTATTAAAGGGGAATCAAGTTAGAAATATTAAACGGTCAATCCTAAACTATTAAGGCTAGTTTTAACGGGCTATGGGCAAATTGGTTTGGGCCAAAAGGCCAATTTTTTAAACGGGCTACTAAAAAATGGCCCTTACCCTAACGTGCTTCTGGCTAAACAAACTGGCTCTATTGGTTGTATTTTAAAAAATATTTAAAAAATTATAAATATAAATTTGTTATAAATAATACAACAAAATTCAAAATTAACTCATGCATTATTTAAAATTAGAGAAAATTAAAATTAATACATACAAAATATTTTTAAAACATATAATTTAATAGAATTTGGAATAATTTAAGTATTAATTTATTTGTTAGAAAATGATGGGTCAGAGTGGAAAAACGAATGGGCTGGGATAGGGTTGTTGATGTGGGTAGATATGATGCTTGTTAAAAAGTAAATTAATAATTAATAATAATGATAATAATAATTTTCAACTCTACGTGTTAATTAGTTCTGGCTAAAAGGCCCGATTTTTAAATATACTATAAAATTGAAGCCTTCATATTTTTTATAGGGTTAATCTAGCATGGCGTCTCTACGAGATTCGGGCTTTTTAACTATTCTAGTTCAATCTATCATATTATTGGGGGTCGTTTACATGAGGGGTTAAGGATGATTAACCCTCTTTTAATCCATTCATGCCCCTGTTTACTTACACGGTAATTAAAAAATGATAATACTCGGGCTTCCATCGACCCGGGGTAAAATCCTACGTGGCAGTGGTTAACTAAACAGTCCAGAATGGGCTGATAAATTTTAACATGGAAGTTAATCAATTAAATTTACAAAATTATCCTTATATTGTAGGAATAAACCAATTTATTAATATTCTTTTCTTTACTTTCCCTTTCTCTCTCTGCAAACCTCACACAACCGCCTTTTGCCTTCTTCTTGTCCCCCCTCTTCCCCACCATAACCGACCATCCCTATCGCCAGTTGTCAAGACCCTGACCCATACCACACATTTTTTCCCTAATTTTGTGCTTCTCTATTTCTTGCAATTCTATTTGGATCCTTCATTTCCCCGTATTTCGATTTTAATTGTGTGAATCAGGTGGCTTCTTTTTTGTTTCAAGTTGGAAATGGTGGAGTTTTGGTGATGGTGGGTTGGGCTCGGATTAATCCAAGCTCATGTATAACTCTCATCCATTTCGATCTTGCAGTAGATTATAATTGTTGAATAAATAATTTTTAAAGATATTGGAGGACAAATCGATATTGTATGCTGTATGGGACTAGATTTCTGAGACTAAAGAATTTAAGATTTTAGATGCAGGGTTATGGGTTGTGGATTGAAGTATTTGGGGAAGAAGAAAGTTCCATTAATTGGGAGAGAGATACTTTATGCTTCAAATGAAAGGAATCAGACTAAGCCTGTGTGCTTCAGGGTAATTTAGTAAATATACAATTCTCCCAACCCTCTATATAAACAAAAATGGATTCAAGGGATATGTTGGCTTAACAATCCTCCAGGGTTGATTTATCCTTATTTGAGGGTATTCCTGCCACATTACGTAAACGACCCCATAATGTATTGTAAATAATTGTGGGTCTCTATTCACCCATAATGTATTGTAAATAATTGTGGGTCTTTATTCACAGTTATTGGTGTTACGTTGTTTTGTAAACATGTAACTTCTGATCCATTGAGTACTTCTGGTACTGGTAATAATATTTATTTATTCCTTCAAAAAAAAAATGGCCCCTCGGAGTCTAATTTTGGGTGATAATTCTTTCCGTCTCTAACATTAGTTTCCACATAAAAATGACTTAGAATTATAGTTTTGTAAATAAGCCGAATTTATTTGACAACGCATAAAGATTTCTGTATAAGCCCTAATATCTTCCTTCCCCGGTTCCACTTACAAAGGTACATTCTTTTGGCGATTTTCCGTACTTTTCTTTTACTGTTTCTGAAAGTGCAGATATAATTACTTATTATCATCGTAATTTTATGTTTGATGGGGAAATTAGATTCAGAAGAATATCCTGTTCTATGAACTAACTGTACATCGTTAATATGCTCTTATTATTATTATTTTTTTAAAGTAATTGTTTTGTCCTTTTTTATTTTAATTTTACCACTCATTGAAGAGTTTAAAAACTTTTATTGTTCTTTTTTTGAATTTTTTAGTGTTCTAAAATTGCAATTTTGTGCATGTGCTGTCTATAAGGGCAATTTTTGTTCGTAAAAGCTTGCGAAATTCTGATAACTAAATTGATTGCATAGATGAGCTTAATTTTTTTTTCAATTGCAGCGTCCACTCAAAGTTTTGAATCGAGAATGATATATGTGGATGATATTGAGGAGGGGGAGAAAGAAACCTGTCTTGTGGGTTGCCTTTTTTCTGAGGAAAACTGGAATCCTGAGGATGTAATAGAAGCCATTAAAAAAGTTTGGAAACTGAGCAATGGGGTGTCATGGAGGGAGTTAATGAAGGAGTCTAAACTGATGATGATTTACTTTGATAATCTCTTTGATAGAGATTGGGTACTGAAACATCAACCATGGCTTTATGAGGGATCTCTTTCTGCAATAGATAAGTTTGTAGTCGGGAAAGAAAAGCGCCAACCTTCGTTCGCATCGTTCTAGGCCCGATTATATGATGTGCCTATTTCGTTCATGAACGAAAGATCACTGACGAATTTTGTCAAAAAGATTGGGATACTAGAATTAGTGGACAAAACGGGTGAGGATTTAACTGGCAAGTTTATAGGTTTAAAGTTTCTTTGAAAATCACAAAACCATTGGTGAGGAGAATCGGTATTAGTGTGAAAGGGAAACGTGTATGGCTTCCTCTCAAGTATTGAGTCTTTGCCGGTGTATTGCTTTTCTTGTGGTACCATTGGCCATACTCACAAAAATTATCAACAGAGTTTCAATTCAAACTTGAAATATAGCAGCTGCAATTTTGATGAGAGGAAACACACACCAAGTAGTACTACTCTGCCACTTGACATTATAGAAAACATACTCTCACGAGTACCTGTCAAATATCTACTCAGATTCAATGTCGTTTCTAAACAATGGAAGTCCACAATCTCCGATCCAAGATTCGCTGAAATGCATGTCCAACAATACAAGAACTCATCCTCGCGAAACCTACTTGCGTGGGAGGAGGATTATCTCTACATAGGATTCCATGTTGCCGAACTTGAGATTGACATGAATTATAGATTTGTGTCAGTAATAGAACATTCAAAGAAATATGGCAAGAGAATTTCGCAGGGCAGATATCATCACATTTTGTGCGGATGAGATGGATTGTATCTAAAGCGATGCGAGCGTAATCTCAAACAGAAGAGAACAACGTATGTATTATGGAATCCATCCTGCAGTTCTTATAGAGAACTCATTAGTCCGCGGTCAATTATTATTAGTGATGATTATATGAAGATGTTTTATGGGATTTATGTTAGCACTCAGAAATCAAACGTAAAGATATGTTTGCCAATAGCCGAAGCTCCCAATTCAATTATATTCTAAAAGATGATTCAATGATAGTACATCACGTAGATTAAATAGCAAAACAAACCTTAAGCCCACGATACGGGACCAACTACTAAATAACAAAAATACTCAAAATAATAATAACACTAGACTAGACTAAACTATGCCAGCCTTGCCACGATGTCGGTAGACGAGCAACGACTGTGGCTCCCACTTGTCCACACGGCACTCCACATCAACTCCCTCCCCCTCGGAAACAACCTTGTCCCCAAGGTTGAACCAAGATAACTAACTGCCTTCGAAACCCCTCCTCACATATCCACTGGGCCTCATCTTCTGGCAAAGCATTCCATTTGACTAACAGTTGCTCAACTGCTTCACCATTTTCTGTCACGCTACGCCGAGCCAAAACACTCTCAGGCTCAAAAAGAGGGGCCACGGGCAGCTCCAAGGACGCTGGCAACACAGCTTCCACCGGATGATCACCCACCACCCGCTTGAGCTGCGACACGTGAAATATAGGATGGATGCGACTTCCCTCAGGCAGTTCAAGATGGTAAGCCGCGGGTTCCACCTTCGCCACTACAGGAAACAGCCTATAGAACTTAGCGAAAAGTTTGTGATGGGCGCTTCGTGCCAACGATAACTGCCGATGAGCCCTCACCTTAAGAAACACTCGATCTCCAACCTCATAGTTCACATCGCGATGATGGCGGTTCGCAAAATGAACCATCCGATCCCTTGCAAGACCCAAATTCACTCGCAACCTTGGCCACTGTCGCGACTTTACATTCCCCGGGCAAGAACCGCTGGATGGAATGAGGTGGTTTCCCGTACACCGCCTCAAATGGGGTAATTCGAGCCGCCGTTTGAAATGCTGTATTATACCAGTATTCTGCCCAAGGTAACCAACCAACCCAGCTCTTGGGCTGCTCCCCCGCAAAACACCGGAGATAAGTCTCCAGCACCCGATTCAACACCTCTATCTGCCCATATATTTACGGATAGCGGAGCTAAATTTGAGCTGAGTGCCAGACAACCTGAAAAGTTCTTTCCAGAAAGAATTAACAAATAACGGGTCATGATCACTTACTATTGAGTTAGAAATTCTATGCAGTCTCACAATATCACGCATAAAATCCTCGGCCATGCCACGGGCCGTCACTCCACTCTTTAGCATCATGAAATGGCCATACTTTGACAACCTATCCACCACCACCATCACAGCCGTGTACCCTTGAGACTTGGGTAACGCCATGATGAAATCCATGGAAAGATTCTCCCATACCAACTCTGGAATTGGCAGTGGTTGCAGCAACCCTGCCGGCGATATAGCCTCATACTTGGCCTTCTGATACACCAAGCATTGAGCAACGTACTCCTTGACAGCCCTAAACATTCCTCGCCACTACACGCTGGAGGCCATGCGACGATAAGTGCGCAAGGCCCTGGCGTGTCCACCTGACGGAGTGTTGTGGAATTCGTGAAGGAGCTTAGGTATCCACTCAGAACTAGCCGCTAACACAATCCTCCCCTTGTAAAACAGCTTTCCCCCAATCAAACTGAACCCTACACGGCTCGACGGGTCTGCTTGCAAATCCTTCACCATACACTGGATAAACTCATCAGTCGACTGTTCGGATAATATATCCGCCATCTCACCCCAAACTGGATCGCTGAGTGCTAACAGACTCAGACTCTCCCCTCCTCATGGCGTGAGAGTGCATCCGCGGCCGAATTGGCCACACCCGATTTGTATTCTATTATGTAATCGTAACCTAGCAGTTTGGCAACCCAGACTTGTTGCGAAGGTGTTGTAATTTTCTGAGACAACAAGTACTTCAAGCTGCTATGATCTGTGCGAACTGTAAACTGGCGCCCCACAAGGTACGACCTCCAATGTTGGACCGCGAGGACCAACCCCATCATCTCCCTCTCATATGCCGACTTAGTAATCATTCTGTCTGCAAACGACTTACTAAAGTAGGCGATCAGCCGCCCGTCTTGCATCAACACGGCGCCTACGTCGGTGCCGGAGGTGTCACATTCAATCACAAATCGCCTTTCGAAGTATGGCATGGCAAGCACCGGCGCGGACGTCAATGCCTCCTTCAGCTTCTAAAAAGCTGCATCCGTTCCCTCCTGCCATTCAAACTTTCTCGGCACTATTTTCTTAAGCAAGGCCGTCAGCGGTCTTGCAATCATCCAATACTCGCGTACAAATCGGCGATAATACCCCGTCAGACCCAGAAATCCTCTTACTTCATGAACATTGCAGGGACGGGGCCAATCCATCACTGCTCGGTTCTTTGCCAGATCCATCTCCACTCCGGCTGCAGAGATATTATGACCCAAATATTCTACTTTCAAGCATCCAAACGAACACTTCTTCCGATTGGCCTTATATTGGTTGTTCTGTAAGATCTGAAGGACCTCCTTCAAATGCTCCGCATGATGCTGTCAAGAACGACTGTAAACAAGAATATCATCAAAGAAAACTAATACAAATTTTCTCAAATATGGACAAAACAAGTCATTCATAGTCGACTGAAATGTTGCCGGCGCATTGGTCAAGCCGAACGGCATGACCAGAAACTCATAGTGCCAGCTATGGGTTCAGAAGGCTGTCTTGTGGACATCCTCCTCAGCTACCTGGATCTGATGATAGCCGGAACGCAAATCAATCTTTGAAAAAAACACTACCCCCGCCAATTCATCCAACATCTCCTGGATTATCGGAATCGGGTATTTATTCAACACTGTCGCCTTATTCAACTCCCGATAGTCCACACAGAACCTCTAACTTCCATCCATCTTCTTCACGAGTAGCACCGGACTAGAGAAAGGACTAGAGCTTGGTTTAATTATCAGCGCCAACAACATATCCGCAACCAGTCACTCAATTTCATCCTTCTGTATATGACTGTAGCGGTATGGACGGACAGACATGGGTCCAGATCCTGGAAATATTTCAATCCAGTGCTTCGTTCCTCTAGGCGACGGCAATCCATCGGGTTCACCAAACACCGCCGCAAACTGCCGCAAGATGGCGGCCAATTCCTCATCCAGTCCCCTTCAACCGCCGACTCCCTCACTGCTAGCGGTCCACCTTCCATCACCATAACCAAGAGCTCGGCGTCCTGAATTTGTATCAATTCCCGAATTCTGATGGGGCTCCGGTACAATGCTGGGTCCCCTTTTAGATGTACCGTTCTGCCCTAATAAACAAAGGACATGGTCATCTTGGCCCAGTTAGTTCTGACATCACCTAAAGTAGACAGCCATGCCACCCCCAAGATAACATCCACAACACCAAGAGCGAATACATGATAATCCGCCTCTATGGTTATGTCACCCACTGAGAGTTCTACTCCTCGACAAAACCCCTTCGACTCCTGTCGCCGACCATCTCCTAGCTGTACTCCGAAACATCTCGACCTGTCAGGTAATAAATTTAATTTAGTCATCAAAGAGCTGGAAATAAAATTGTGACTGGCCCCACTATCAATGAGGATGGTTATGTTTTCCCCTTGCAGTTTCCCACCGAAATGCATGGTGCGAGGGCCAGAGATACCCGCCATAGAGTAGATAGGTAGAATCGGCTCCTCTTTATCCCCCTCGTTCAAACTGGCCACCAACTCTCCCTCCTTAGCCGCCTCGCTTCCCTCGTTACATTCGAAGCAACTCAAATGAAGTGTTTCATCATCCTCCGCCAACAAGATATTCAACTGCCGCATGGGGCACTGATGCCCTGGCATGTACTGCCGCTTGCAGCGGAAGCACAACCCCTTAGCTCACAATTCGGACATCTCCTTGGGTGGCATATGCCTGAAATGCGGGGTCCGGTGGGCTGCCCCATCGTGAATGTCCTCCCGTTCTGGCCACGATTCTGCAGCCTCAACACGAGCAGCCCAGAGGATCCAGTCGATGAGACCGTGGGCTGACCTGCCGATCGAAGAGGGGCTGAAACTAGATCCCATCGAGGAGCAGTTGTAGGCTGTCGGGCGCCCAATAGTAGCATCCCCAGATGGCCTTGGGGGCGACCGCCCCCCGTGATCTGAAGGTTTTTCTCTACGTCTCTGGCTAAATCCATCACTGTCTCCAAATCAGCCGGGAGCAGAAGACGTAGAGAACTCCGAACGTCATCAGCTAACCCCTGTATAAAGTACCCCAGATAGTGCTCGTCATTAAGGCCCGGCACCTGACTGGCTAATTCGACGAACAACGATATATACTCCTCCACCGACTCCGACTGCTTGAGCGCCGACAGACTCTCATAGGGGCTACCCTTTAAACGTACATCAAACCGATTGGTAAGGGCCCGCGCGAATTCCCCCGGGACATATTAGGTTTCAGGCGCGAATCCACGTGAACCAATACAAAGCCATCTCCTCCATGGCCACCATAGCCGCCAGTAACTTCATCCAATCCGGCGTCTGATGTATTTCAAATTGTTGGTTGTCCCTGGCGAGCCAACTGATAGGGTCAGTTCCGTCGAAAGACGGAAGTGCGTGTGAAAGAGGCGGCCTGTCTCCCACGACCGCAATGGAAGCCGCCGTTCCCAGCGGCGTAGAATCAATTACATCAGTCGCTTGTCGCTGGTCGACGCCCCCACCACTATTTTTGCCGCGCTGGAGTCTGCATCCGCTATCCCTAAGGCCGCGCGAGCAGTCCCGTTCGATAGCCCCGCCACCGATGCGGTTAGGCTGGATATCGCCTTGGTAATCTCCTTCAGTTGCTGTGTGATGCTTGCTTGTTCCTCCATGATCTTCTTCATGTTTTCAGCCAACGCTGTCTGCCTATTCTCCTACTCCTCGAGCCATTGTTCGTTGCGAGTGTTTGTCATCTCGGGTGAGTGATCCGGCAGGTCGGACCAATTGTTAGCACTCAGAAGTCAAACGTAAGATACGTTTGCCAATAGCCGAAGCTCCCAATTCAATTATATTCAAAAAGATGATTCAACGATAGTACATCACGTAGATTAAATAGCAAAACAAACCCTAAGCCCACGATACGGGCCCATCTACTAAATAGCAAAAATACTCAGAATAATAATAAAACTAGACTAGACTAAACCATGCTAGCCTTGCCACGACGTCGGTAGACGAGCAACGTCTGTGGCTCCCACTTGTCTGCATGGCGCTCCACATCAATTTATTACAATCCATCTTTGAAGGATTATAAGGTGGTGGTTTGTGATATGAAACACTATGCTGTGTTTTCGTGCAGGCATAGAAAATGGAGTGACGTTAAAAAGATGAAAGGTTTTTCTTTCCACGAGTTTAACTTTCAGTGTCACTTTCAAGGGGTCTCTTTCAATGGATCATATTACTGGCTGAGAACCAATAAACACTCCACTATATTGATTCGTTTCGATGGGAGAGATGAAACTTTCGACGAAGTCATCGTTCCTGTTGGTGTGCAAAAGAGTCGTGAGGTGCACTTGACTAGTTTTGGAGGGCATCTTTGTGTATTCATCTCGGATAAACTTTGTTTTGGGTTGTTTTGAGGTATATGAAGAAAGGCAATGAAGAGGAGGATTAATCATGGGTGAAGATGGAGGTTTCTTATCAGTCTTCAGAATCGAATTCACCCATTAATGGGAGATTTTTATCCAGGCCTTATCCTGTGTGTGAGATAAGTGAAGATGAAATTATTCTTAATTTGGTGACAAATTTTCCTATATCATCTACGACAAAAGTAAGAATACTTTTGTCGTAATTAAAAAAAAATTACGAAAAAAATATGTTGCCCCATTCCCCTATCTAGAAAATTTATTTTTGTCTTGAGAACAAGAGTTGTAATCTCTCTTTTGACTTTTTACTCTGTGAGAATAAGACAATACTATTTCTTTTAATCATGCAAAATTCTTCTTATACTTAATTATAGCAAAAACTTGGATGGTTAGTTTCTAATAAATTGTAGTACATTTCAAATGTGAGCATGGCTTAAGTGATGATCTCGCCGTTATCATTTGTCATTAAAGAAAATATACAATCATTTGTCATTATAGAAAATATAAAATGTTAAATTTATTTAGGCATATAAAAATTTAACCCAAAATTAAAGTAGGAATCAGTGCATGACTCTGTTTACGTGCTGCATTACTTGTGGTTTAGATTGAAGGATGGAAGGGATAAAGAATAATCCTGTCTACCTCCAATTTATACATAAAGGGGCTACAAGAAAGGCGGAGGCGGGCTTTGGCTTTTATGGTTGCGTGTATTCCATCTGTAAGACACGCACGGTCTTCGTCCTACTAGTGGAGTTGTTAATTCGATCTTGATACATGTAGCCAGATAGGTGATTTTTCGTGTTACTTGGAGTTGTGGTGATGTAATTTGTAATTGGCTTCAATCTCTGGATTTGTGAATAATAAATTAACATGCGTTCACAAAGGAGCTACACCAATGGAGATGAATTGCATAAATGTGTAAGGAAATTTTAATTTCCAATATAATCTAATTGCGGGCAATATATTATAATGCAATTATATTAATTATTCAATTATTTTATGGATTTAATTTAAGTGATCCAATTAAAGTGTAATGTCCATGGCTATAATAATTATAATGATACGGACCAATTGAATAGATAGCCAATACTACATGACTGGGAGATTATGGGTGACCCAATTGTATATAGTATATAAAGACTCACAGGTTATGGTCCCCAAGATACTAAGCTGCACATTGTCTTCCCTTCTTCCATCGGGAGGGATTATTGCGATCCATAAAGGAATAAAGAGTCTTAGTTGGAGAAGACCATAAAACCACTGATCCCGAGTTTGTGTTCCGCCTAGAGAACTCATTGGATCAAGTACGCTTCCAATTTATGGTTTAAATCTCGTTAATCATAATAAGGTTAAGGTTTCATGGATTTATGGATTTATTTACTACAAGTGGTATCAGAGCCACCATATTTATTATTCTCTGAGATCCGCAAAAATTAAAGTTTAAAAGTTGAGATTTTGATTACGTTTCGTTGTGGTTAATCTTTACTGTTCGTGTTCAAGTTGGCGTATATTTATTAATTAAGTTGAATTCACGCAGATGATGGTGACTGAGTTTTCTGTGAATTTTAATTAAAATGTTAAGGGAAACATTTTGGGAATTAAAATTTGTTGACATTGTCTTTAAAATCAACGTAATTATAGACATCATGGTTCCACCTACATCATGGTTCGGTGGATCAAGTTATTGATTTAAATTATGATTATTAAATTAATTTTTATACTTATTGATTCCTGTAATAATTATTAAAAGGCCAATGAATTTTTGTCATGAGAAATTCATATGGTGAGCTTTGATACCCTTAAAGGTTAAAATTATTAGATGTATGCTCAATTCGCCATGGCCCCAATTCCGTGAAGAATACTAAACCATTAGTATTTTCAATATGAATTTCTTTGACATGATGTTGATCCATTTGTTTCAATTAATTGATTCATGGCATCGGTATGCAATAATTATATATATATATATATATATTTTTTTTTTGATACTTTTTATTAAATTTACACTTATGATATAGATGAGTGTCCATCCATGGATGGGAATATATATGCATTTTTTTTTTTGTAATTGACTAGTATGCGTGGGCTGCTAATTATTATTGACAATTACAGTGGATTTCTTTTGAATCAAGTGATCTATTATTCATTAATTTATTGGTTGCACTTGAGAACACATATATGGTTATTTGCTTAGTTATGTGCACGTGTATGATATATCATTAAGTTCTTGATCCTTCGATCCTTAATTATGTGGTGATGCTGGGGATTTTAATTTTAATTAATTTGGACTTATAATTAAAAATTGAGTTACTGTATTCATTCCTGATCACAATGAGAAAGTGCCTTTAAGTTGCCTTAATTCATGCATATGTAATTTTGTCAGAATATTTTTAGTTATCAGATTGAGATTTTGGTAACATATCATTCTTCAGAATATTTTTGGTTATCAAATTAAGATTTTGGTAACATAGAATTCTGATTAATTTATGGTAGTAATTGATTAGATATTCTTTCTTTTAATTACATTGATTGCCATGAAGCCAATAATGACGTGGCATCACTTTGGATCCAACATTCTACATATGCTATTTTGAAATTTTCTTTATATGTATTTGTCATATGTTTTTATACATATTATTCTTATTCTGCTTATGCAAAAATATTTTGAATAGTAGTGTCGACTTATTTTGTGTATATTCGATGTGGCCATTACATTACGGTGCATCTGCTTGAAGCCTTTAAAAATTAAAAAAAAATCTTTCATTAATTTTAAAAGATACGTCAATCATTTAATATTCCCATGGAATTTAATAAAATTAAAATTGGGGAGATATTTTTTTAAATGTCGTTCAAGTAAAAGTAAAATTTATTTAATTGGTCTAGTAATTTAACAATCTAGTCAATCTAAGCATCATGTTGCCATAGCAGCCTCTGTGTTGGAGTACGACTTTATTGAAATTACATAGATGAGTGTGGAATTATTTATGTGTTCTATGTTCGGCCCATAGGTAGACACAGTTTGACAGAATAATAACACACATGTGATAATAAGTATGTGATAATTATTTAAATTGTTCATGTGAACATTTGTCGGTCCATAGGTAGACATTGTTTGATAGAACTTATTATCAATACTTGACTATTACACCAAGATTACCCCTGCAATTAATTTTTGTCCATAGACGAGGTTAATGTTGCACATGGTGTCTTGTGATGGGCCCCCAATTAATAATGTTGTGCAAGTGTATCTACATGCGGGTATTGATCGGCCCAAAGGTAGATTAATATTTGACCCGAAATACACAAGCACCTGTGGTGGTGAATACATGACAATTATTTGTTTAACATGTGAGTAATAAGTCGACCCAAAGGAAGTCTATTGCTTGACAGTTTTATTGTTAGAATTTGACTACTACGTAGAGGGTGTCACTTACAAGTTGGTATTGTTGTCATTGAATTTAATACTAATGATGTGCTTGATTCCTCGAGATGATTCTAAATTATTTAAAATTTGAAATATTATAAAGTTTAATGCAAACATAATAATTATTTTGTATTAATTCTCTGTACAATTAAGAAGTCTGCTAAGAAAAATATCAACAGCATAATCATACATGATGAGTGAACTTCAACAATAAGGATGAGACTAATAGGTTTCCAACAAACTTTGTCTCAATAAAGTATAAGGGCAATACAAGAAAACATATTAAGAAAGCTGTTAAAGACGAAATTAAAACATAACTTTATGTTTTCTCCTAAAGGCTTGTGGAATTGTCTTATAATATACCACATTAAGATTACTCAATGTAAGTGGTGTAGTTAAAAGACAAAATAAGAACTTTACAGGATATGGTTGAGAGAAATACTAAAGATTGCGGCTTGTAGTCTCAATAAGGTACTAATTATAGTAGTTGTGAGAACACTTTTGAGTTTCACATATAGTGATGATGTCCAACTAAGGCTAGATCATTAGGATCTACTAAAAAAAATTGGACTCTGATAGATACCAACTACTTTATTGATTATGAACAAAGATAAAAAGTTTATAATCCAATTAATCGGATCATATTTGAGGCGGGTAAAATGGTATTCTTTGAGGATGTTGATTTGATGGGGAAGAGTAATATTAGAGACATTGTCTTTGAAGAGGAGTCAATTTTGTCCCCTACTAAAGCTTTTAAGAATATGAAAATTCAGAATATCGACAGGACAATGTTAATAATATTTAAAGAATAACAAATTCAACAACCTCAAGAATTAATGTCATTAAGGAAACCACTAGAGTTGGGAGAAAGACAATTCAGATGATTATGTAGTTTTCTCCTAGATAATGAGGACACTATGAAATTAATGGTAGAACATTCTAGCAATGTTCATCAGGCCATGCAAGGTCCATACACTCGAAAGTGGGTTAATACTATAAGTTATGAGTTTAAATCAATACAAGATGATTAGGTTTGCATCTTGGTATAGGATTATACTCAAAATGAAAAGAAGGCATTGTTTTAAGGGACTTTCTATCAGGTTATTGAGAAAGGTTCTTTTAAGATGATCGTGACATTGGTAGCACATTTTGATCTTTAATCACATTATATAAATGGATGTAAAGATAAAGTTTCATGATGGTTATATTGATGAAACGATCTCAACGATTTAAGAACTAAAAGGAAATCCATCTATGCATTCAAGAAAACTTCCCCGTTAAAGAATCACAAATCATCATCATGAAGTAATTGTCTCATTTGATTTTGAGATAAATGTAGATGATTATGTAATTCAATGGGAGAATATTAAAGTTAAAATAAAGGGAGACAAGTGCAGTCTCAATCGGTGTCCTAAAGGTAATCTAAAGATTTAAGAAATATAGAAATATTCTATATGCTTTGACTGTTGGAAGTTATAGTATGATGAGGTCTGAACAAGACCTAATTTGGCTTTTGTTGTTGGTATATTAAGTAGACATTTAAGTAACTCTAATATGGATCTTTATAAAGTATTTATAGAGAACTCAGGATAACATGCTTGCACATAAGAGATCAACTTAGTACGAGATTATAAAGTAGTCTGATTTTGAGTTTGTTGGATGCCAATACAGTATAAGATCCACTTCAAGCTATATTTTATGTTGGTCTGGAGAGCTATACAAGTAAAAGTGTTAAGCAAACACTTGTAGCTCCTTAACCATGACTACCAAATTAGTAGCACACTAAGGGACATTCAAACATGAAATAAAGGTGGTAAATCTTTGTCACATAAAGTTTATTGTGACAGTTAGTTCGCAGTAAAGTAATAGAAACAAGAGTTCTTATAAGTCAAGCACATTGACATATAATTCTTGGTTGTTAAAGAAAGTATTTTGTATGGATAAATTTTAGTAGAGCATATCACAATAGACTCTAATTGCGGATCCGTCAACTATGTATTCAACGCCCTGTAATTTTTATGAGCTAGCTACTCCTGTGGGTGTTATATGGTTTTAGAATGCATTGGTTCAGTGGGAGTCTATAATTATTGCTTTTTAAATTTTTTAAGACACTTTGTTTTAGAAAATCCAATTTTTCGCAGAATAAAGTTGATGACTTTGAATTCATTGTGAATTCAATTAAGTAAAATTTTATCTTGTAATATTTTACATTATGAATTGATCTCGTTAAAGATTAAAATTAGACCAGTTGGAAATAGACATGACGTTGATCACATTGCATGAAATTTTCATGCTTATCACCATATTTGATCTATGTTATTGAGTATATTGATATGGTGATTGTCGGGATTTAATCACGATTTGTAATGTGGTGAAGGCCACGGTAGTTTCATATTTGTATATGAGATGGATCGGATTATTGAGTATAGCTTAAAGAGTAATAACATAAAGTTGCCCAATTAAAGATTCTTAATATAATTGCTTTGAGAAATATATAGCCCAAGTGGGAGATTGTAAGGAAATTTTAATTTTCAATATAATCTAATTGTGAGCAATATATTATATTGCAATTATTTTAGCTATTCAATTATTTTATGGACTTAATTAAGTGATCCACCTAAAGTGTAAAGTCCATGGGTTATAATAATAATAATATGAGCAAATTGAGTAGATACCCAATACTACATGACTCGATGATTATGAGTGACCCAGTTGTATAGTATATAAAGACTCACATGTTATGGTCTCCAAGATACTAAGCTGCACATGGTCTTCCCTTCTCCCCATAGGGAGGGATTACTGCGGTCCATAAAGGAATAAGGAGGCTTAGTTGAGGAAGGCAATAAAACCACTGATCCTGAGTTTGTGTTCCGCCTAGAAGACTCATTGGATCAGGTACACTTTCGCTTTACGGTTAAAATATTGTTAATCATAATAGGATTAAGGTTTTATGGATTTATGGATTTATTTCCTACAAAATGAACAATGAAGATAATGTTTGAAGTTAAACTTGAATACATGAATCCATATCTTTGAATACATGAATGTATTAATTGCATTCATGAATCTATCTTTATGTTTTGTTCATGTACTCATTTAATAAGTGCCTCTAGAATCATCTATGTAGTAGTATAAATAAAGTTGCAATGTAATCTTCAAATCAAGTCATTTAGAATTCAAGAAATATATTTACAGTGACTTCCTCTTCCTTATATATTGAGCCTCCTACCTTCCAACAAAGTGGTATATAGAGCCGATGGCATCCGGATCAATTTCCTTCCAATACCCCATTCTTACCAAACTCAACTATGATAATTGAGCAGTAAGAATGAAAGCAATTCTTGGATCCCAATGAGTATGGGATATCGTCAAAGATGGTTTTGTAGAACCTGCAGCGAATGCGGCACAAAATCAAGTTCAAAAAGAAGCCTTGGAGTGTGCTCTTACCATCATCCATCAAGGGTTGGATGAAGATATGTTCGAGAGGATAGCCAATGAAACCACATTAAAGAAAGCATGGGATATGCTTCAAAACTCTGTTGCGGGAGTAGGTAAGGTGAAGAAAGTTTGACTTCAAACTTTAAGGCTGAGTTTGAGTCACTCTTGATGAAGGAAAGTGAAAGTATCTCTGATTACTTCATTAGAGTTTTGACCACTGTAAATCAAATGAAGAGGCTTGGAGAAACGATGACGGATGTTCTCGTAGTTGAGAAGATACTGCGCTCACTTAGTTTGAAGTTCAACTTCGTGGTGGCTGCTATAGAAGAGTCCAAGAATTTAGATGTAATGACCATTGATGAACTAAATGGGTCATTAAGAGCACATGAAGAAAGGATGAATCGAGGCAAGCAAGAGCAATCGGAGCAAGTATTACAAGCAAAACCTAGAGGAAAAGAAAGAGACAATCATTTTGGCAGGGGTCGAGGTCGAGACGGAGCCGGAGAAAGAGGACGAGGATATGGACGTGGAAATACTCAAGGACGAGATGAGCAGCCTTCAAATTTTAAAAGAAGAAATCAAAATTCTACGAGAGGTCATGGAAGAGGAAGAGGTAACTATAATAAAAAAGATAAATCACATGTTAAATTCTATACTTGTGATAAGTATGGACACTATGCCTCGGAGTGTCACTCCAGTATTGAAGATGAGGAGACAAAACTCATAGAAAACAAGGAAGATGATGGTGAGCAATCCTTACTTCTTGCACTCAAAGAAGATTCGATTGAAAGAGAAAATACATGGTACCTTGATAATGGAGCAAGCAACCACATGACGGGTGATAAAAATAAATTTGTGGAGATTGATTCAAGCAAGAAGGGGTTTGTAAGCTTTGGTGACAACACAATGGTGAGAATTGAAGGCGAAGGTACGATTCTTCTTGAAACAAAAGATGGTGGTCATAGAGTTTTACGTGATGTTTATTATGTTCCAAAATTAACTAGTAACATCTCGAGTATTGATCAATTTTTGGAAAGAAATTACAAAATTCACATGGAAGATCGTATGCTTTGGATTTGTGATCAAGACTCCAATCTTGTTGCTAAGGTCATGACTAAAAATCGCTTGTTTTTGTTGGATTTGAGGACCTGTGGGCCTATGTGTTTGAAATCATGTGTTCAAGATTCATCTTGGAATTAGCATATGAGATTTGGGCATTTGAATTTTGGTGGAATTAAAGCCTTGGGAGAGCATAATATGGTGAAAGGGATTGCAAAGATTGATCATCCTGATCAATTATGTGAAGCATATTAGATTGGCAAGCACCCAAGGAAGAGTTTTCTGAATCATTCCAACTAAAGAGCAACAGAGCCTCGCCAACTTTTTCGTGCCGATGTTTGTGGTCCGATCAAGCCTCAATCTTTTGATAACAACACTTATTTTATTCTCTTCATTGATAATTTTAGCAGAAAATATGGGTTTATTTCTTGAAAAATAAATCGGAGGCATTTGATGCATTTAAAAAATTCAAAGTCCTTGTTGGGAAATAAAGTGGATACAAGATATGTGCATTAAGAACTGATAGGGGTGGAGAATTTACTTCAAAAGAGTCTAACAATTTTTGTGAGTTGCATGGAATTCGACATCCCATGACAGTGCCTAGATCATCCCAGCAAAACGGAGTTATCGAAAGGAAGAATCAGATCATACTCAATATGGTGAGAAGCATTTGAAGACCAAAGATATGCCTAAGGAGTTTTGGGCAGAAGTAGTTGCATGTGCACTGTATCTTTCAAAACGAAGCCCGACGAAAAGCTTGAAAAATATTACACCTCAAGAAACTTGGAGTGGATGGAAGCCAAGTGTATCACACTTGCCGGTGTTTGGATGCATATCCTTTGCTCATGTGCATGAACAAGAGAGATGCAAGCTTGATGATCGGAGTAGGAAGCTTTTGTTCATCGTTTATGATTAAAATTCGAAGGGTATAAATTGTACAATCCAAATACTAAAAGGTTGGTGGTAAGTAGAGATGTGGAATTTGAAGAAAATGGCTCGTTGGATTGGAGCGCTGTGGAAGAGAGAGGATCTTATGATTTTCTTTCATATGTTGAAGATGATTTGGAGGCCCAAAAGGAGATTACACCACCACTATCGCCTCAGTCACCTGGTTCATCTTATGTATCGGGATCGTCTTCGAGAGAGAAGACTCTGAAATATCGAAGTCTTGATGAAATCTATGGTGAAACTGAAGCTATTGATGAAAAAATTTGTTTTGTTTGCTTACAGATACAGAACCTGTTAGTTTTGAAGAGGCAAAGAAAAATAAGAAATGGAGACGAGCCATGGATGAAGATATACATGCCAAAGTAAAAAATGATACGTGGGAATTAGCATCTATTCCAAGAGGCCGTGGAATCATTAGTGTTAAATGGGTGTACAAAGTGAAGAGAAATGCTAGTGGTGAAATTGAACGATACAAGGCATGACTAATCGCAAAAGGATACAAGCAAAGATAAAGTTTTGAAATTGAAGAAGGCGTTGTACGGGATTAAGTAGGTCCCGAGAGCATGGAATAGTCGCCTGGATAATTACCTGTAAGAAAATAATTTTTTGAGATACACCCATGAGTATGCTCTCTATGTGAAGAAAGATGGTGCTAACTTGTTGTTTGTTTGTATTTATGTGGATGATTTAATTTTCACAGGAAGCAATCTGAAAATGTTTGAAGATTTTAAGAAGGCAATGGCTCATGAATTAAGATTAGTGACATGGGACTCATGTATTATTACTTGGGGATTCAAGTAAACCAAATGAAAAATGAGATTTTCATCTCTCAAGAAACATATGCCAAGGAGCTTTTGAAGAAATTCAACATGTTGAATTGCAAGTCTGTTAGCACTCCTATGCAGTTTGGAGAGTTCAAGAAAGAGGATGAGAATATTGATCCAACTGCATTTAGAAGTCTTATTGGCAGCTTGAGTTATTTAACTTGCTCAAGGCCTGATATTTTATATGCTGTTGGAGTTGTAAGTCGATTCATGGAGAATCCCGCCGAGTCTCACATGATTGCTGCAAAATGGATACTTCGATACGTTAAAGGGATGTTGGATTTTGGTATCTTTTATTCTCAAGCAGCAGCGAGTTGAAAGGTTATTGTAACAGTGATTTTGCTGGAGATGTTGATGATAGGAAAAGTACAACTGATTTCGTTTTCTTCTTGGGAGATAATGAAATTTCATGGAGTTCGAAGAAGCAAGCTATTATGACGTTATCCAACTATGAATCTGAGTATGTCGAAGCAACTGTCACACCCCAATTTTCTAAATAAAGAGATTTGTGTTTATTTTCTTAAATAGTTTAAATAGGGCATGACCAAAACATTTAAATAATCAATTAAGTAATCATGCAAAGATAAAGGACATTAAATTAGGAACAAGTCCTATAAGTTTCAAACAACTTTTAAACAATTAATGCAAAGTATAAAGAAGATAATTAAGGGTTCAGTCCCACAAGTTTCTGCAAAATTTCCAAGATAATTAAAATTATCAAAGTATTCCAAACATGCAAAAGAAAACATACAGGACATCATATTACTCTTTTAAAACAAATAAATAAAAATATGAAGGATTAAACTTATCATATTAGACACACTATAATTAACTTTTATAAAGAATTAACCCGACTTTGAGCATAATAAATATATAAATTGACATCAAACTCCCACATAACACATAATCTGTTTCCACCACATTAAACTTAATAAAGTTGCATACATATTTGAGGTTCAACATCTCTGACATTAGCAAATATGATCTCACACTTGCAGACTACTACTAACCTATTATCATGCATATTTATGCATTAACATGTGGTTGTTACACGAATTCAGCACACACTCAAATCCCGGCCTATCACTTATTAAATTTAGAAAGGTGACTCGCTTACATGAGTTGCACTCCCAGGTACAACTCAACTACAATTCCACTCCTTGTCAACACCAATACATACATACTCATGGCATTAGTGTAATAATCCAATTGGGACCCACTTCAAAAGAAAGAGTAAAATCGGCAGAACCCACTTCATAAATTATTCAATATCAAGTCTACAGATTTGCAAAGTCGTTTCCAAATAATAATTAATCCAGGTAGCAGCACGTAATTATTCAAGATAAAAGAAATTTTAAAAATTTAAAATGTGAAGGTAGCAGCCCTTAAACAGAAATTTATCAAACTTTTATTTAGTCTCCAGCATATGCGCCCCCGCTTGTACGTTTTCGCCACGCTTAACCTGAGATAAAATAATTTATCGGGGTGAGCAACTACACGCCCAGTGAAGAATTTAAACATACTTACATACGTGAATCAATCCATGTGCGAAAAATATAATTTCACTTACAATACAATCCTTCCATGTCTTACGATATCGCGATTCGTTTGTAATAAGAGTAAGTCACTATTTAAAGTCCAAACTTGCAATGAGAGTAAGGCACCACTACACGGTCCAAACGTGTAATACATATACACTTCACTTATTCCAGTTAAAACATGTATCACATATGAAATATTTCGACATACACCCCATCTTTCAATCACGCAAATGCCTTGGACTTGAGTGATGAACTTCGCGATCAAACACTTCGAAACCTATAATCATATAACTGCTCATTACTACCCAAGGCTTTACATGATAAAAGTAAAATTAAATTAGAATGACAGTGGACCATAAAAGGGATAGAATCGATGGAAGAGAAAAAGGAAAAAGGGAAAAGATTGAAGGCACGGTACCCTTCTCTCTTCGTATCGGAGCAGCCGCGTGAGAAGAACTATGAGTAATGTGAAAGAATGAAGAGAAAATAAAACCAGTTTTATGCTTGGATGGCTGGGCAATCTCTCCGAAAAATAACGCGTAGGAGAGGTCAAACTTTCCTTAGTAAAGAGTTCAATTTAAGATTTGATTGCAGGGAAGATAATTCTTTGAGATTAGACGAGATTTGATAATATTTTTCTTGGGCATGAAGAATTTCATACATAAGGAAAGTGTATCACTTGTTGACTCTTCCTCATTCACACGGCTGTAAGTTAAATAAGTGGCTAAATTGGGATTTATGTTTGTATTGGGCCTCCAAGGGTTGGGCCACAATTGGATCATGTATTTAAAAAATATATGGGTTGTTACATTCTACCATTCTAATAAAAATTTCATCCTCGAAATTCCATCATAAAAATGTCTTACCCGTAAAGAAAGATGGGTATCTTGTTCGTATTTCATCTTCTCTTTCCCATGTGGCCTCAACTTCCGTGTGTCGACTCCATTGAACTTTAATGAATGACACTTCATGATTTCGAATCATTTGGACCTTTCGCTCCAAGACTTTCATAGGCTCTTCTTCATATGTTAAGTCTTTGCCGATTTCCAATATTGAGAAATTTACCACGTGGCTAGGATCATGAATATATTTTCTCAACATCGAAATGTGGAAAACATTATGAACTGAGGACAACTCGGGAGGTAAAGCCAAACAATAGGCTAGATTCCCAACTCGTTCGAGAATTTCAAATGGTCCAACAAAATGGGGCCTTAACTTCCCTCTTCTTCCGAATCGAATGACACCCTTCGCGGGAGCCATTTTTAGAAACACATGGTCTCCGAATTCAAAATGCAAATCCCTTCTTCTTTGATCAGCATAGGACTTTTGTCTATCCTGGGCAGACTTGATCTTTTCTCGAATGATTCTGATCTTGTCAACAGCTTCTTCTATCATATTGGGGCCCTGGACAACTTTCTCACCAACATCATCCCAATACAATGGTGATCTACACTTTCTTCCATAGAGCGCCTCATAAGGGGCCATTTTGATAGTCGTTTGATAGCTGTTGTTGTAGGCAAACTCGACTAGAGGTAGAAACTTTTCCCATGCTTCATCAAAGTCAAGTGTGCATGCTCTTAACATATCTTTCAAAATTTGAAATGTCCTCTCCGATTGCCCATCGGTTTGCGGGTGATAGGCAGTACTGAAATTTAATCTAGTTCCCATGGTGTCACATCCTAAATTTCTAACTATTTAAAAGCATCATATTTAAATGAATAAATAAATAATTTTTCAGCGGAAGCTTAAAGTAAATAAATTTCAATCAACCAAAATCCAACTTCTTAAGTAATAAAATCCAAATGTAAAACTTTTAATAAATTGCATAGGTCATTGAGTCTAGCAAAAATTTAGAAATAATAATAAAGTTTTAATAAAAATGAAACTGTGCTAAGCATCATCCTTATGTCCCACCACGTCAGCTCCTCCACCTAAGATGTTAAAATATTTGGGGTGAGCAAAACCACAAGCTCAGTGGAGAAACATACTTGCCAATATTAAATACCACATGTAAATACCAAATAAGCAACATGAATCATATAGATGTAAATGTACTGAATAAGATTACTCAATTATTCAAGTAGTAAATGCCTCGTTTATAAAGGTCAGGAGACCTATATGTACATGCATGAACTCAAAGATATCACATAATAGCAGTTAATAGAGTCAAGTAAGAATTTTCCCACCTTTAAAATAAATTGAGTTGACTGTAATTCAAATATTGATTGATGCAGCTGGACTTCTAACTCACAAACTCGTCGTCGCCTTTTAACATAAAAATATAACATGTAAGACTAAGTCCTAATCCTAATAAATTATATATATCTAGATAGACAATTAAATAAAATTAATAATAAAATAATAATAATAATAATATGGATATCAGTCTAGATTTACATACTAGAAATAATTATTGTGATCACGTGAAATAAATTAATATTTACTATCACTAAATTTCGTGTATACTTAATATGTTGATAATACTCCACTAAATAGATACGTATATTTGGTAATAGTTACAGAATCTAAGATGTAATTTGATTAAATAATGGGGTAATATTATTATTAAGTAAATAAGATAAAAGGTGCTATAATGTATCAGTACGCATTCATCAAACTTGAAAATATGCTCATTAAGTAACGATTATAAAGAAAATAAAGGAAATAAGAGGTTACTTAATATATCTATATACGTTAAAACTCGCAAACTAAGAGAATGTATGTGTGTTCAAAGCATAGTGGCATTAAACCAATATATTATAATAATAAATATAACCTAAAAGTAGGTTTAAAGTGAGTGGGATGGAGATGCACATAAGAGTGGTAAATTCTATTACAGAAGAGGAACATGTTAAAGTTTGCTATGAAACCCAACTTTACACAACATACAATACATGATTTACCAGTCAAAATATTTAAAAGGATTGTAAAGGGTTATACGGAGGATTTTTATTTATAGCATAAGAATGAATTACAAGTTTTATTTTCTGTCAACTTGTTCGAAAACAAACAATTAAAATCCTAAGGTATAATCAAGAACGTGAAAATACAGTGACTTAGTGTAGGTGTGAAACGTATATATCAACAGGCTAATATAATCAAGATGTTGAGAAAACTTACACTGAAAGCACTTGTTGAAATAGAAAGTTGAGATTACGGATGACTTAGAAAAAAGATCCCAAAAGATGAGTTCTTTGTAACTGATGATTCCTCCTAATTTCTTAAACAACGATCATGGGCTAGTATTCTGATAGGAAGAAATATTGTGAGTAAAGAAGATCGAACTTTGAAGGGTAAAAATAGGAGATTTCATAGCATACGGAAGTTTAAGATTACGTGGGTAGAAGGATTGGATTCCTAATTTTAAGGGAAGATGATAATGGTTGAGAGTTTTTAGGCATGCATCCCACTCAAATTTAAGATAAATTCTAAGATTAAATAATTAATAAATATAAAATATTTATATGTATACGCAAGTAATACAAATATATAAAATATTCTACTGTTACACTTGGCTTTATGCAGACTTTCCCAAAATCTTAAAGTAAAGCGTACATCTCTATCAGACACTATAGAAATTGGTACACCATGAAGTTTCACTATCTCTTGAATATACAGTTGAGCATACTGCTCCATTTTGAACGTCATCTTCACTAGTAAGAAGTGAGCCGACTTGGTCAATCGACCGACGATGACCCATATGACATGATTTCCCCTTGAGGACCTTGGCAATCCCACGACAAAATCCATGGAAATTTGTTCCCATTTCCACTCAGGAATCTTGAGTGGTTTAAGCTTTCCAGCTGGTCGTTAGTGTTCAATCTTAACTTGTTGGCAAGTTAAACATCTTTCTATAAATTATCCAATATCTCGCTTCATACTCCTCCACCAAAATCTTTCTTTCAAATCTTGATACATCTTTGTTCCTCCCGGATGAGCGGTGTATGGAGCTCCATGTGCCTCTCCTAAAATCTTCTCTCTTAATTTCTCAACCGTTGGCACACATACTCTTCCGTTTAATGTCAATACTCCCTCATCATATACCTTGAAGCCGTTATATTCGCCTCCTTGTGCCTTCTTCTTCATTCCTTGCAAAAAGTGATCCTGCTCTTGAGCTTTCTTTATTTCCATTTTCAGACTTGGCTGGATTTCCAATACTGCAATGATCGCCCTCGTGCCGAAGGATGATGTCACAAATTTAATTTGCATCTTGGTGAATTCCTCGATAACTCTTCTTGCTTGGTACCCAAACTATTTAGCTCTGTTTTGGTCTTTCGGCTCAATGCATCGGCTACTACGTTAGCCTTGCCTGGATGGTATTCAATTGAGCAATCATAATCTTTCACCAATTCTAACCATCTCCTTTGTCTCATGTTGAGGTCCCTTTGAGTGAAAAGGTACTTCGAGCTTTTATGGTCCGTGAAGATTGTACATCTTCCTCCATAAAGGTAGTGTCGCCAAATCTTCAAGGCATGAGCCACGGTCACTAATTCCAAATCATGAGTAGGATAGTTCACCTCATGTGGTCTTAGTTGTCTTGAAGCATAAGCGATAACCTTCCCATGTTGCATCAATACACATCCGAGTCCTTGTTTCGATGCATCACTATAGACTGTGAATTCTTCATTTGGATTGGGTATCGTCAAGACCGGTGCTATAGTCAGGTCATGTTTCAACCTTTGGAAACTCTCTTCACACTTCTCAGATCAGACAAACTTTTCTCCTTTGCGAGTCAAACGTGTCATTGGACTGGCTATCTTCGAGAATCCTTCAATGAATCTTCGGTAATAGCCTGCTAACCCAAAGAAACAACGAACTTCTTGTACATTTGTAGGCGTCTTCCATTGGTTCACAGCTTCAATCTTTGAGGGATCTACTTCAATTCCTTGAGATGTCACCACATGTCCAAGGAATGTGACTTGATTCATTCAAAACTCGCATTTCTTGAACTTCGCGTAGAGCTTCTCCTTCCAAAGTGTCTCGAACACTATTCTCAAGTGCTCCTCATGTTGTGCTTCGTCCTTGGAGTATACCAAAATGTCATCAATAAATACTGTGACAAATCGATAATGATATGGATGGAAAACTCGGTTCATTAAATCCATAAACACAGCAAGGGTATTACTCGATCCAAAAGGCATAACGACAAACTCGTAGTGCCCATAGCGAGTTCTAAAAGCAGTCTTCGAGACATCTAACTCATTTACTCTTAATTGATGGTATCCGGACCTCAAGTCAATCTTGGAGAATGTACTTGCTCCTTCTAGTTGATCAAAATAAGTCCTCAATTCGGGTCAAAGGATATTTGTTCTTCACTATCAAGCGATTTAGCTCTCGATAGTTAATGTACATCCTCATCGATCCATCTTTCTTCTTGACGAAAAGGACCGGCGCCCCCCATGGTCATACGCTTGGGCGAATGAGTCCCAAGTGTAAGAGCTCTTGTAGCAGGACCTTCAATTCTTGTAGTTCTATGGGCGCCATTCGATATGGAGCTTTGGATATTGGTGCCGATCCTGGCAGCAAATCTATTGAAATCTCCACTTGACGGTTTGAAGGTATTCCTGGTAAATCTTCCGGAAAAACATCGAGATAGTCACGTACAATTGGTACGCTCGGTGATATCTCCATAGCACTGGGGTCTATTATGTTGACTAAGAATCCTTGGCAAGATTTCTTCCTCAGCATCTTTGCAGCCTTTGCGGCTGACAAAACTCTTGGTATGACGCTACTCTTGATCTTGTGAATGATTTCTCTTTTGGATCTTGGTTCCCTTAGGGCCACTTCTCGTTCCTTGCATCTAATGTTGGCTTGATGATAGGTAAGCCAATCCATTTCCAATATCATATCAAATCCATGCATATCCAAGACGTATGGCTTGATGCTAAAATCTACTCCTTCAATGTATACATCTACTTTTTCTATCAAGGAATGCGCAATGATTCTCTCTCCTGATGGTAAACTAATCTCAAGAGGTTCATCACTCTTGACTTGTTTGTCATGAATCTTTTGGCAAAACTTTGCGGAAATAAAATAATATGACGCACCCATGTCAAATAAAGTGAAGGCTTGGGATTTACCCACTGATAAAGTACCTGTCATAACATCGGGGTCCTTGCTCCCCCCAGCTTGATCCGTGGCTAAAATTTTTCCTTGTTCCCCAGTGGGTTACCTCGCACTTCCCCCCGCAGGCGGTCCCCTTCTATCAGGCCTATAATTGGATGGCTTTGGGTAGTCTTGAGCTTGATGTCCAACTTCATAGCACCTATAGCATTTGTTTTGTCCTTTGTTACATTCCCCGTGATGATTCCTTCCGCACTGCGAACATAGAGGCTTTGATTTTTGTGCATTGGCAGGCGAGTTGTTGTATGGCCTTGTCTGCCTGTTGTTGTTGTTCCTCCCTTGGCCAGAATTCTCCCATTTCCTCTTATTGGGGTTCTCCATCTACTTATTGTTGGCTCGCCCTTTAAGCATGCAAGCTTCAACCTTCTGCGCTCTTATAAACGTATCAGCCTAGTTGATGTCAGGTAATGCCGTCATCTTCTCTTGTATATCCTGGTACAGTCTGTCCAGGAATTTCTTTGCTTGCTTTACCTCCCTGTCAACCAGCTGCGGTGCCGATCGACATAGTTGATTAAATTTTTGCTCATACTTGATCACCGTCATGTTCCCCTATCTAAGATTGTAAAATTCATGCTCCATCCTTTCTCAGTGAACATGTGGGTAATAATTCTCCAGCACTATATTTCTAAACCCATCCATGGTGATAGCTTCCCAGTTCTCGTTTGGCATCATAGCCCAATATGCGTCCCACCAATGGTCCGCATCCTCAGCCAGTTGGTTGGATGCGCAGAGCACCCGTTGTTCATCAGTGCACTTTAAGAGGTGAAAGGTCCTCTCAAGCGATCGAAGCCATTCTTCCACGTACTCATGTCCTTCATTACCTTTGAAAAAGGGTGGGTGGTTTGCACGGAACTCATGCACCATTTTTGTATGAGCATCTGGATCAGCATTTGGAGTGTTTTGAGCATTTTGTGCGTCTCTTCGGGGAGGCATCCTTCAGTTTTTCAATGTAAATAATTTTTAGTACTTTATCAGATAGAATCTATAATTATAATAATATTTCATATCATCACATTATTAAGGCAATAATTACACGATGAAGGCACATAATTCAAAAAAAAACTTTGTATTCATTATTAAGTGAATAATTATTTTCAAATCAATGAAACATAAAAATCAATTGCTAGAAAATTAAAATTTCTTCCCTAACATACGGGATATATATTTTTTTTCAAAATGGAAAATTGAAACTATCATTCGCATGAATCACTTATTCAACATCTTCTCCCATATCTTCTTCAGGGTCTTCTTCTTCTTCGGAATTCCCATCATTAGGTGCGGGTTCGGGCACCGCGTAGTATTGCTCACGCATTAACTCTCTCCATTACGTCAAAGGTCCTTCAGGTAGCACTAAACGAACTACTCTATCGAACAATCGTAGAGTGAAACGAGTATAACTGGTTAATGGAACAGGCGAATTGATGGTGTATCGTAAGCCATCCAAAAAGATTGAGTTGGCTATGTCCTTCCAAACCCATGGCAGTGTGTCTATCAGCTTTAAACAAGCCCAGTAATCAGTAATTCCTTCGCCAACGTCCTTACTTGCCTCCACAATTGCAATATGTGAGCAATGTGGGTAGATAGGTCGTGTTGGACATTTCGCTGATAGTTCCGATAGGCTTATTGTAGTTGTAGGCCGTTCATCTAACGTAAAAATTCTTCTACTTATCATGTCGTTTCGCATAAAAATTTCTAATTCCATAACTATTCATAATAATTCATATATCTCGCATATATCATGACTTCTATTTAAACTTCACATGTAATCAAATTTGCAATTTAATACTTTCGTACCTTGATTGAAGAGGGCGTCATACTCGGTGAATGCATGGCAAGAGACTTTACTTTCTTTTAAAATTTTATTCAATCGATACCGTGTAAAACATTTATATCATGAGTATGCTGAATTTAATAAAAAAAATTTTGAACAAGTATGCAGAATCGCATACCTGCTCTGATACCAATCTGTCACACCCTAATTTTCTAAATAAAGAGATTTCTGTTTATTTTCTTAAATAGTTTAAATAGGGCATGACCAAAATATTTAAATAATCAATTAAGTAATCATGCAAAGATAAAGGACATTAAATTAGGAACAAGTCCTATAAGTTTCAAACAACTTTTAAACAATTAATGCAAAGTATAAAGAAGATAATTAAGGGTTCAGTCCCACAAGTTTCTACAAAATTTCCAAGATAATTAAAATTATCAAAGTATTCCAAACATGCAAAAGAAAACATGTAGGACATACATATTACTCTTTTAAAATAAATAAATGAAAATATGAAGGATTAAACTTATCATATTAGACACACTATAATTAATTTTTATAAAGAATTAACTCGACTTTGAGCATAATAAATATATAAATTGACATCAAACTCCCACATAACACATAATCTGTTTCTACCACATTAAACTTAATAAAGTTGCATACATATTTGAGGTTCAACATCTCTGACATTAGCAAATATGTTCTCACACTTGCAGACTACTACTAACCTATTATCATGCATATTTATGCATTAACATGTGGTTGTTACACGAATTCAGCACACACTCAAATCCCGGCCTATCACTTATTAAATTTAGAAAGGTGACTCGCTTACATGAGTTGCACTCCCAGGTACACTCAAATATGAAATATTTCGACATACACAAGATGAGTAAAACCCCACCTTTGAATCACGCAAACGCCTTGAACTTGAGTGATGAACTTCTCGATCAGACCCTTTGAAACCTATAATCATATAACTGCTCATTACTACCCAAGGCTTTACACGATAAAAACAAAAAAGTAGAATGACAGTAGACCATAAAAGGGATAGAATCGATGGAAGAGAAAAAGGAAAAGGGAAGAGATTGAAGGCATGGTACCCTTCTCTCTTGGTATCGGAGCAGCCGCGTGAGAAGAACTATGAGTAATGTGAAAGAATGAAGAGAAATAAAACTAGTTTTATGCTTGGATGGCTGGGCGATCTCTCCGAAAAATAACGCGTAGGAGAGGTCAATTTAACGGCTTCTAATGACCTTCACTGAGAAAGGTCGGTTGGTTATCTCTCCAACGACATAAACATCAATTTAATGCTTGAGAGAAAGATTTGTGATCTTGAATGGTAATTGTGCCAGTGAACGTTACAAAATACATGGTGGTCTTAGGTGATATCGTCTCACGGTGATACCATAAGTTAAAGTGGAAATGGAAGTTTGTAGTCCTTTAATTTTTATTTATTTATTTTTCGAAATAAAAAATATACTACAATTCACTAAATATAAAATAAATATATAATGTAATATCAATTTTCTAATAGTTAATTGGAAAAAAGATCAAGAACTTAAGTTGAGAATTAATTCATACGTTTGAAAATTTACAAAAAAAAAAGAATTTAAAAAATTATAACTATTAATTAACTATATATAATATATTAATATATTTTAGTGTTAAAATTAATGTCAATAAATTTATGGTGATTATGGGGTGCACCTGGTGTATCGGTGCGGTGCACCCACAATTTATAGGTATAAAATAGAGTAGAGGGTGGTTTTAGTTTTTTTTTAAAAATAATAATATCATTTTATTTAACGGTGGAGATTAAAGTGCACCTAGTGCACCGGTGCACTCTAAAATTTATAGGGTAAATAATAAAAAGTAGTGGGTAGTTATTTTATTTTAATTATTTTATTTTATTTAGTGGTTAGGATTAAATTGAATCTAATCTAATGGTTTAGATTATCCAGATGCACCGGTGCACCGGTGCACTGAAGTTTAACTCTCTATTTGGACAGTCTCTACCATAAGCTACTTATTATCAATATTTCAGTAGAAATGTGCTTCTTCCATTAATTAGTGAAGAAATAATTTAGTTGTCCATCAACTTTACTGAACAATCTAAGAAAGAAAACAATAAAAAAAAGCAAGTATAAAAATCTTACTTTTAACTTTTGAATCGAAAATTTTTCCAACGTTAGATAAAATAATAGACCTATGCTTGCAACATCTGAATTAAGAATGTTATTAGAGATATATATGATAAGAGAGAATCACTATCTGATGTGGTGAAATAATATGTTTAGCTTTGTTGAAAATGTTGAGTTCACAAAGAGAGATAAGATTGATTGATTATTAATAAATTTCGTAACAATACAAAATGACCAAGTTTGATATAACATAAAAAAGGCACTATCAAAGATTAAATAGTTTTAAAATGGAAACCCTATGGCAATGCAACCGCATCCTTTTTCCACTTAACAGCTAGGAAATGCTTCAGTTCCACAACAACATCTTCACGAAAGAGAACAATCATAAATAAAAGCAAGCATTATGAAGTTAACTTCCAACTTTTGAATGAGAAAAATTTCCAACAATGGCTATAAAATAATAAACCAGTATGTCACCAGAGATATATAATGAGAGAAAACACTATCTAAAGTGGTGAAATGGGTTTGCATTGGTAAATAAATAAATAAATAAATAATTAAAAAAAAGTTCTAACTTTCATATAGAAACCTTTGAGTTTATATGAACTTTTAGTAAAGATAATTGTTATACTAAGTTATCTTCTAAACATAAAGATATAAATTAACAAATAAATCTAATCAAATTTAGATCATATAATAATAATATAATTAAGATTACTACTGCTTTTTATGATTGGCTAATAATAATTTCTTGTAGTCATTATTTCAAAACCTAAATCACATCAAGTTTTTCTAATAACTTCCAATACCAAGTTCTAAACAATGTGAGAAAGAGACAATTGAACTCCAAATTTGAAAAGAGAAAAGAAATTGAGTACTATTAAATTAATCATCAGACAAAATTTAGAAAACTAAAAGGATAAGAGTAAATCTATTAACATGTAATAAAAATCGATGAGAAGACATAACATATAATACCCAAATTTATAAGAGGAATGCAAAAACAAAACTCATCATGCAATATATCATCCAAATAGCATGAACCAAAACATCACTCAGAGAATGCCACAAAAGAGTTAAAAACCTAAATACTATATTTTTAACTTCTTGTTCTACATTCCTCAACATACTTAAAAAACAATTAAAAAAAGACATAAAAGCAAGAATTGCATGTAATTTCTAAAAAAAACAAAAAAAACTAACCTTCACAGGCTACTGTGATGCATTCTTAACCAAGATCAAGCACATATTAATTGATAGGCGTTTTTACGCACTTAAACTAAATTCCTAAGTGTGAAGGATATCAATTGTAGCGGCAAGCGACCAAGTTAAATTATCGATCCCAAAAGGACAGCTAACTATTTATTTTCTAATTATTACTAGCTTAATCAGAATAGGGTAACCAATCTCAGGAGTTATGAATTAATTATCTAGAGACTGCAAAATTAAATAACTGAATAAATAAAACAAAGAAGAATAATTGAGATTAAATCAAGAGAGAATCAACAGTTCTAAGGTATCAGGTATAGACCAATTACTTCAGATTCCTAGACTTCCAATTGTTCATTCATGCAACTTCTATGAAAATACACCACATAGCCCTGTTAACCCACCGGATATGACCCGATTTTAAGCTAACAGTGTGTTCTGATTTATTTCCTAAGGTGCGTGAATATTACCAAGCCTCATTCCTAAATACTAATCAAAGCAAACAACAATACCTCTGGATGGTAAGTTCGACTAATAAGATATTCTCTGAAATTACTACAAGGTTTTATTCACTTCCTACTTGAATGTTTAATTGCATGTTCCACTAAACAATTCAAGTATCTGATTTACCAGTTCATGAAATTAAAGTGTTTATAGCGGAACTACTTCAATCCCTAACAGATAGACAATATCAATCATGAAATCACACAAGCTAACACAATAATTCAAGCATTTTAGCGGATGTTATTAAAATATTATGAAGACGTTACGAAGCAGAAAAGCAAATCCAAATAAACTAAGTAAAATAAAAATATCAACTACATAAAATTCCAATATTTGGTCTAGGTTCCCAAATCAATCAAATCAAACCATCAAACCCTAGAACTGTATAAGAAAATTAGCCCATGAGGTTATAATCAACACTCATGGCTATGAAATTCATAACAAAGATCAAGATAAAAGGAAGGGAAAGATTATAAACACGAAACCCTAGCTTAAGCGTAGTTGGGCATTCCTTCTCCGTCTCTCCGATCATCCGATCTCCCTCAATTAGCACTTGGAACCACTTGAAGATGGATTGATGATGAAATCAGATGTGAATCTGAGATGAAAGTGTTGGTGGAGTGAATTGATGATGGGCTATGGATGACTCTCTCCAATTGTGTGTTGATCTCCCCTATTATGTCTTGGACTGATGCAGGGCTGTTTTTTCAACGATTCCACTTCAAAATATGATCTGAAGGGTATAAATACAGTGCAAAAATGAATAGGCTGCGACTGGGCTCAATTCTGGGCCGCTTAGCACCCAGCTCGGCTCGAGCTGGGCCTTGACCTGGTCGAGCGGCATTCGAGCCGCACCAGGCTGACCTGCCATATCAACAGGGATCCACCTAGACCCCACTCAGCTCACTTGGCCGGCCGAGCAGCACCAGCTCGGCCCGAGAGGCTACTGAGCTGCTCCCGAGCTGGTCCGTTCTGGCTTTGTTCTGCTCTGTTTTTTATCCTACTTTGTTTTCCCCATTTTCTGCTTTCAAACTCACAAAAACACCTTAATAGCCTCAAAATCGTGTAAATACTAAAACATACACAATTCCATGCAAAAATAATAACTTTCCTAAGCAAAGTGGTGTAATGTGCACACATAAAATGCGTGAAATTCCACTCTCAACAAACCCCAAACTTACCTGTTGCTCGTCCCGAGGCAACGACATAAAAAATCATTAGAGTAATTGAAGGGAAATTTCATAGCAGAAGACATCCAAGATAATATAACAATTCAAAAATCATACTTCAAATACAAGATAACCATCCATCTAAATATATACAATTCAAATCAACTACTTCACTTTTTCGGAATGCTTATCCACTCATTCTCACGGGTAATATTTACGCTCAACGCTCAAGTGCGAGATATACACTATAGGGTTAGGTGTTTACACTCAAAGTCAATTCAAACACACGCGTAACCATAAGCTTGACAATCTTCTAAACTCTTGACTAAAGAGATACTTTCGACAATAGGATCACAAAGTTCTTGCATTAGGGGTGTAACGTTGGCTCTTTGGTAAAGGTAGGGAACATATAGATAAGTGACTTAATCACTAGTAGATAATTAAAGAAGACTTACAACTTTTCAACAAACAGCTTCATTTTCTTCTTTCTTCTTTCTTCTTCAATACTCTTCAATTCTTCTTGCAACTTGATTCCTCCTTCACTTTCGAACACCAACTTCCTTACTTGAATCCTTTCTTTTTCTTTTTTTTCCTTTTTTTTACCCTTTCAAATAAAGGTACCAGTTCCAGGCACTACCATTTTTCATGGGGTACTAGTTTTAGACACTACCCCTCATGCAATAATTTAACCATTTTATTCAACTATTTTCATTACTTTCAAATTATTTCTCCTCATATTCTTCTTCATAAGACTCCAGCTTGATTCCTTCAGCTCTCTACTAGGTAGGAATTTATAAGGCTAGCAAAGGGATCAATTGGCTAATCACGTAGACTTCCAACAAATAAGGCTTTTAGGCTCAAAGGGTTGACTATGGATAACTTTATTAGGTAGGATAATAATTTGGCTAGTGACTAATAAATACAAAGATGGCCTAAGATCATTTCCTATTGTCTAATCAAACACGTAGCTTCAAGCGAGATATAAAGCCAAGTTCTAGAATATGTGTGTATGACCGACACTTACGAGAATAAAATAAATCATGCAAGTTGTCATGATTTCAAAAGGCTCAAATCTAACATGGCTATAGGAATGAACGAGCAATCCTAATAAAGCTACATAACTAATCTTTCTTGCACATAATCAAATTTCAAGCATCTCAATATCTAAGTACAACATCAAATTATTTCTCATCCTAATACAACACGAATCAATAACATACAACTCCATCACTCAATGAACCCCTAATCAATAATCAAATATCACCCATCACATAAACAGTACAAATAGCAACAAAATAAGCATATCATACATGCCCAAATCAAAAGAACAGAAACCTAACAAATACCCTATCACATGACTCAAAAAGAGAAAAATCAGAAAGGTGGGATTAAAGAGACACAAACACTATTAGCTACCACTGCTCATAATAGATCATCAGGATCAATGCGCCATATGTTGAAGTCCTCACGGATCTTCTCTAGTGTCCTCACTCTCTCCGACACCTGATTGAGCGTGTTATCCAGCGCTCCAATCTGGATGTTGATAGTTATTTGAGTTGCATTGACCTCTGTCAACTGACGATGAATAGCGTTGTTTTCTCCTCTCCTCCTGTTCTCCACAGATAAATGTGAAAGGTGAACATGCATACCTTGGGCCTGCTAGCCATACCATGAAACCATTAGCTCTCATGCCTTAAAACCAGGAGGGAATGCAGATGGTGGCATCCCATACAAAGGATAGTGGGCTGCTCCGGGGAACAAGGGCTCTCCCCCATACTGCGCTCCTCCTGGAGCTCCTCCATACTGCTCATCTGCCCCACCACATAATCCTGATGTGGCATCTCATTATCAGCTCCTCCAAATTCAAACCCTTGATTATCGATAGTAGCATCCATAGCCATTAGTTGTGCCTGCGCAAGTGCTACCCGCACGGAAATTCTCCAATCTCGATCTTCATATATCACCTTGATGACAGCCTAATGACCCGGTGTATTCATACTAATGTTCCCCTCATTTCGAATGGTGATGAACTGAGTCAGCTCAATCAGGAAACTAAAGCATTAGGTGCAATGGCGTACTTGTAATCCAAGACACCTCTAGTTGACATCTTAAACACCTTTCCTATCTCCAACGAACGCAAATCAATGTTCGTCTTCTTCCTCACTACACTCATCTCACTCAGATCAATCCTATAATGGTGAGCAATAGGGGTAATCAAACCTCCTATGTTCACTATCTGTTGGACATGGGTAGTGAACTGGTCCATCTGATGGATTAGGTATGCACCCACATTTAACTGAACACCATTCAGCATACACCATAGCACATATAGCTCCCACCGAGGGATCACTCCGCTCTCGGATCTGCAGAAGATAGTGCACGAAAGGATCTGATCCATATATCTCAACACTGCATTGCGGATGCAGGTAGCTCGAGAATAATTAGAATTGTAAACCTCATTACTCCCTGTAATCAGCCTCCAGAAATCATCAGCCTTGAAGTCTTGATGCTCCACAAAAGCTGGAATCCCCTCAGGACATCTGAGAATCCGATTAATAGAGTCTGGGGTCTCTTCTTTAGGCTCACCACCTCCTAATACACATACGAGATCTCATTGTCATACATAACCTGTAGTGTGCATAGGAACTCCGCTACTAGCCTTAAATGAGTGGGAGCTCTGATCTCCATGAAACTCCTTATACCAACCTGATCAAACATCCACCGAATATCATCAGTAAACTGCAGTGTCTGCATTGTCTGATCATCCTGATACCGGGTATTTATAATCTTATATGAGATCCTCCCGTAGAGCACGACTATTTCATCCCAATTATCAAGCTCAACGCCCAAATCTTCTGGTAATTTCCTTTCTCTCCTAAACCTTTCATAAATCTATGCTGCAGTTTCCTCATGTTCAACATTGGACTCATATAAGGTGTCCTCATCTGTCCCCTTCTTCTTATTCTCTCCTGTTGCAATTCATATAGACAAAGCACACTCTTCCATCAAGTAATCAAATAAATAGGACCTATGCAATTTAATCCCAAGTTCCAAGCTATCATATTTAAACAAGGTCATAAATCAAGCTTTCAACTTTAAATTAAATATGCATAATAGTTTGTCCTATATCAAATTTCAACTTATCAATTCACCATAAGCATGCTTCAAAATATTGAAGAACAATCATGCTTTGCCACATTCAACTCATAAAAAAAAAATCAAATTCAAGCATTCATGAACTTATCCAATTCAAAAAACATAGCATATCCATGGGAAATTCCAAACCAACTCTCCAATTCCACCTTACTTTCACATTCAAGCACAAATCAACACTTCCACATGTCCAATACTAAACAAAAATCCAAGTAATTGAAACCATAAGCAACGAACAACAAAGATATTCAACAATTAAGCCTAATTTCACATGCATACAAACTATTAGTAGAAATGCCTCAACCAAAATCAAATTTGAACATGTAAATTCACACGAATAACATCTACCCATACCAAATTCACATCACCAACAATATTCTAGGAGTGAAAGGGTCAAGAAAAACGAACCTCTTGTATTGTACATGGTGAATTTTCGAACTTCACACTCAACACCAAAAAGCCCCAATTCACACATTAAAATGCCCTAATCTAATGAGTTGATGCAAGAATAAGAGATTAGTGCAGTGTGTGATGTGTTTTAATGGGAGAAAATGGTAGAAAGCCATCGAAAAACGTCGGGAATGGGCGAAAATGCGGCGACAGCGTGCTGAAAGGGTTGAAATGGTCTCGGACTGAACTGGACGCGGGTTTAAAACCAACTCGCCTACCTAGAGACACGGCTCGGCCCAAGCCAGCCATCGAGCGGGATTTTCCTCAGATGAGTGGGCTTTCTGGCCCGTTAGCCACGTGTCCTACATCCAATGAACCCCAGCTTAGCAGTTTTCGACGATGATCTACATTATCTCGGCTCGAGCTAAGAGTTGAGCCACTACAGAGCAACCCGTTTATGCTTCTGACGATGATCCTCTGCTTTTTTTGTGCTATATCTTGCTTCAGAACTCAATTCCAAGTGAAATAACACAACATAATACCATCAAGTGCTAAGAAAAATTGAAAAATCATCGCAGAGAACCAAAAATCGACTAAACTAACACTAGGACCAACAAACGACAAACAAAACTAAACTGAAACCTGGAAAATTACAAAAAATTGAACCCTCAACATCAACAAATAAATCAAAAATACTTAGAATCCGTAAAAAATCGACCCTCCAAGCAACAACACAATGCAGAAATTCTATTTCGACATTGCAAGACAAGGTACGTATGTTATCCCCCAAACTTTGGTCAAACAAAGTGAGAAGGTAAGTTTGCAAAGAAGTATATACCGAAGTCAAGCAACACCTAATAAAATTCCTACACCAACACAAACATAGAAAAGTAATAAAACGGAAGGGACAACCCCCAACAGGGGCTCATGTTTAACGTCGGAGAGTCACGACATAATGCAAACCTCAACTTAAGTACTCAAGAGAGAGTACTTGTGTATCTTGCGGTGACTTGTAATGCTTCAACCTTTGTCCATTAGCAACCATAAGATCACCACTCTTGTTTTTCAACTCAAAACTCCCCCCTCCACTGACTCTTTCTATGACAAATGGTCCACTCCAACGGGACTTCATCTTACCAGTAAAAAGTTTAAGATGAGAGTTGAGAAGAAGTACCTCATCACCAACATTGAACTCCTTCAATCGGATCTTCGCATCATGCCATCTCTTCATCCGTGCTTTGAAGATCCTCGAGTTCTCATAAGCTTTCTCTCGGAATTCGTCCAACTCATTGATTTGAGTTGATCAAAAATCCTTAGCATCCTCTATGCTCAAATTCATTTGAAAGCTGTTCTGAATCCCCATAAAGCATCATTAATCTTCGTGAACCAATATTTCCTCGTACTTCCATGCTTCACTCCATAATCTCAAAGAACCTTCTCCAACATCTTATTGACAAAGTGGTCCTTCATCACTTATGAGCACCTTCGGTACTCTAAAATGGCTAAAAATGTCCTTCTTAATGAATTATTGAACCACTCTAGCATCATTCGTCCAGGTTGGAATTGCTTCCACCCATTTCGAAACGTAGTCCACTACAAGCAGGATGTAGAGAAATCCATTAGATGGAGGAAATGGCCCCAAAAATCGATCCCCCACACATCGAAAACCTCCACTACGATGCTCGGCTGCAAAGGCATCTCATCTCTCTTCGTAATATTCCCCATCCACTGCCATCTATCACATGTATCCACATACTCTTGACAGCTTTTGAATAGGGTGGCCAATACAAACCAGACTGAAGAATCTTTTGAGTAGTCATTTAGGCGCCAAAATGACTCCCATTCGGCTGCGAATGGCAGAAATCAAGAACACTCTCCCATTCAATCACAGGAACACACCTATGGATTATAGAATCCGTACAAATTTTGTAGACCCATGGCTCCTGCAATAAGATAGACTGAACATCATGCAGAAACTTGACCATCTGGTGTCTACTCAGTTGATAAGGCTTCACTCCCGTGACAATGTAGGTCACAAAATCAGCATATCACGAAGCATCATTCTTCTCTTTCTTAGGGTAGGTCTTTGAAACTGTGAAAAGCTTTTGAATATCTACCATCAATATCCTCTCATCAGGAAAATGATCCTTGATGACCTCAGCAGTGTTATTGCTGATATTTGATCATTTGGTTAACGTGAACCGTTAGGGTTCCATACGATTCTATAATCAGCGGAAGCAAGAAAACACAGAAACGTATTACCTTTCACCAGGGTATGTTGAAGAAGAAAGATTCTCGCCAGCAGTCTGCGTGGTCTCACCGTTTTGGTCATAACTTCCTCATCCGATCACCAAATTGAGTGATCTTTATGCCAAACTGATCCTCTCTTCAGTGGCTTTCCAACGGTGTATCACACGTACAGTTTGGACTTCCACACGATTTTATAAAAATCATGGAAATGGATAAACAGCAGCAGCAAACGACATCTTGATTTTCTGCTGTATTCCCAAGTTTGCTACAATGTGTGGGCGACGATCCTCAAGATCTTCTCAATTTACTGTTCCCTTTTTCTCCTCACAATATTAGGCATGATTAAATTAATATTAGGGTTTCTGGACAGGTGAGATGACTTACATATTGGCTACAACAGGGACCAATAGGAGAAATTAGATTTGGGCCTCCATTGGGCTTAATTCCAATAATAATAATATATACCACTAAAATATTATTACTGCACTATCATTCTAATCCCATAATTACATTATAGACTCCTTATTATGAGCCCGTTAGTCTCCCCATGTTTAAGATATACAATGTCCATTAATGAATTAAGTTACTGACAATTTCATTAATTAATATCTCATCCGAGAGTAGTACCACTCAACGTCATTATCATGCCGGAATAAATCCACCTGCAGGGTTTACATGATAATTCTTATGAGCTCCTCAATGAGACATTATCAACCTAAATAGGGCACGGATTCCTTCTACAATCAATAACATACCATGGAGACATCACTATTTCCAAACTCACCGAGTTTATTGATTTAATTACATGTAAATCTCACCCATTGATGGATCAAAGAAATATACACTGCCTTACGTGTCAAGGTTATTGTATTGAGATTAAGAGCTCAAATATCCATAATAACAGAGATCAAGTTCTCCTATATAGTCAGTATAAATCGAACGATCTCAAACGGTCCTGCTCAATATACACGAAGTGAACTAATGTGATTCTATAGTCAATACAAACTAATACCAAATCAGACTGCAACCATCCTGATAGAGAGTCCCCGTCTATCTCTGTTGTGACCTGCCATTACTTTGAAAGAAAATCGATAATATGATCTTCCGCGTGTTCTCCCACAATATATTATCTATAGTATAAAGTAAGTGGACTATTGCATCGGACATATAAATAAATTATAATACACAATAATTTGATCATTGATTCTCATTTCAAATAAATTATTAAAATATTGTTCATACTAAAGCTAGACTTTTAGTACACATTCCAACAATCTCCCACTTATACTAAAAGACTATGTTATCATGTCTTCTGCCATACATCTGATTCCCACTCCCACTACACGACCATCAAAAGCTCTCGCCTTAAGGTCCTTGTAAATAGATTTACTAGGTCATCATCCGATGCAATTTTAGCGACAACAACTTTTCCCTCATTATACAATTTCTCGTAACGGTGGTACTCGCACTCCATGTGTTTAATTGCTTATTGGCTTGTGATTCCTTCAAGTTTGCAACTGCACCATTGATATCACAATAAATTGTGATAACCTTGGGCAAACTTAGAAACACTTTGAAGTCCATCATGAAGTTTCTAGAGTCATATAAATACTTTGGCTGCCTCAGAGTCTCTAATTTATCATCTTTCCATGTTGGAGTCTGAAATATATTTTTATATAATACTCCTCCATCTTATGACTCTACTTCCTAAAATTAAACACAAAGTCTTTGATGTGGATTTACTGCCGTCCTTATCTGATTTGAAAAATCTGAATCTATATAACCCATAAGAAGCAGTGAATCTGTTCGGTAAGTACACATATAATTTCTGGTCCTTTTTAGGCACATAAGTATATATCTTACCACAGTTCATCATTCTTGTTTTTAGGTTACCTTGATACTCACTGACCATGCCTTCGTCAAAATAGATATCTAATCTCGTGCATAGCATTCTTTAGATTATACTTCCTTATTCGTCGAAGCATAAGGAACTGCTTTCATCTCCTTTATCTTCTTTAGTATCAAGAAGTAAGGATTATATCATTTCATGAAACATGAGATAAGCACAACATCCTATCTCGTGATCACCATGATTGCAAGGATATATTTTGCTTTTCTTAAATTCTTCATTTCATACTACTTTATCAACCATACCCATACGCCCAACAATACTCTTTCATTATCTCTAATGAGCAATATATCATCTACATACAGTACAAGAAATACAACCATTTTTCGTTAGTCTTTTCAATACACAAGACACATCCGCGCATTGAATAAATCCATATGCCTGGATTTCCTCATCAAAATGGATGTTTCATGATCTTGAAGCTTGCTTTAGTCCATCGATGGACATCTTTAAGCTTACAATCAAAATTCTCTTAGCCCTTTGCAATGAATCACTCTGGTTGCTTCACATAGATGTTTTCTTCAAGACATCTAATCAGGAAAGCTGTTTGACATCTATTTGTTATTTCTCAAATTTCATATGAGTAGCAACAGATAAAAGAGTCATAGACATAGCTACCGGCGAATAGGTTTTCTCATAATTGAATGTTTTCTTTCTGAGTATACCTTTTCGCAACAAGCTTTGCTTCCAAGGTTTTCACCTTTACCCTTAGATCCTTTTTTCTTTGTTTGACAACTTCCACGGCTTTTATACCATTTAATGGTCCTACAAGCTCCCAAATTTAATTTAGTATCCATCGATTCAATTTCAGAAATCATTACAACTTGCTAAGATATCGTATTTTTATCTTGTAGTGCTTCGTCGTATCCGTGGGTTAATTCCATGTTTACTAGGGACCAAGTATCATGACTTTCCAAAACATAAATGTATCCGGTTGTAGAACAACCCTCCTACAACGACAAGGCGCTACAAGCAATTGTGTATCAGATGTGACACGTGATGTAGTTTACTTGTGGTATATATCCTCTTATACATTTGGTACTAATACTTTGTGTGTTTCTCTCTCACTTCCTTTAGAACAACTTATACATGGGTATGTGATTTATTACATAGTCCTTTTCCAAAAATATAGTGTTTGTGTTAAAAATCACCCTTCGATCTTTTGGACTAAATAAATCATCACCCTCCATTCTTCTAGGATATCCCACAAACAAACAACGTTATACGACATGTTGTTTCTAGGGCATACCCATAAAATGAATTTAGTAATTCCAAATAATTTATCATCTATCTAATCATTTCCATAAGAGTCTTTCTCTTATTAAGATTAGAAGACGCGTAATTAAATACTATTTGTTGCATCCATGGGATAAACATGATTTAAGAGTATACAAATTATCCACTAAAGTACCATAACAGATTATAGCTTCATTCCTCATTACTATGACCATGTCATTTAAATGAAATGGAGTATCCATCTATAAATGCATAGAAACTGAAATGAAATTCTTTCTTTGAAAATGTACGTAAAGACAATTTCTCATAATCAAATGTTTATTCCTATCCCAAGATAAATAAACAACTCTCATTGCAACAGCCACTACTATTGTAGCATTACCCATGTATACAATAATCACATCATCACTTAGTTGCAGGCTTTTAGTGATTCCGGTATCCACACACAACGTGTCAGTAATTGCCATCACTAATCATGCTTCAACAACTAGTGAATGAGATACAAACCTTGTTCATATCATGATGAAAATGGATTTCCTTCGCCACATAATTTGTCATAAGTTCTCCACCATATACAACCTCTTGTATTTAAGGTGGAACTTCCTCAAACAATCTAGGTAAACTATGGAGAATAAAATTGGCCTAGGTTTCCCTTTCAATTTCTATCCTTGTTTGTCCAATTCATTCATCTAGTTAACCATGACCTCTTACCTTTCTAACTTACTCAAGTATCTGAAGAGTCGCATAAGACCATCATATTTCTATGAACCTCTTCCACCCCTCCACAAGAAACTTTGATTAATAGGCATCACAGAACATCCTTAGTGAGAACACACATGTATTTTCTAAGCAGTAAAACTCGAATCCAAGATTCTTTTCTAATTTGGAAAAGTAAATATATTTCTTTTAGATAATAATAAGTCAAATAAACCATTCAAAAATACAGAGAATCACATAAATATACCAATCAAATCTTGGAATTTATCTATTTATATTGATTCCCTCAAAACAATATAAAAATAAAATTCACCGATCTCAAACACCGTGAGTTTGCATGCCACGATAGGGTGGACATATACAAACGCGAACATATACAAGATAAAGTTTTACCTATAAATTTCTTTTGTCAACCTAACTTCATGACAAAATAATTAATAGTCGGTTCCTCTTTAGCCATGCAAATATCAGCATTTACTCCGATGGGGAGGACACTTATTATTTATACCTAAATGTACACCATTATTTGATCCCAAGTCTGCTGCCCAAGCTTGTGTACCTTACAGATGGAGAAGTACACTCGTTCAGATAACTTCCTACAATCATCAATTATAAGTTTGTACCAGTGATCCGTATATAAACTCATCCGATGGGGAGAAAGGCACTATAGCCAACGTGCAAGTTCATGTACATCACATTGCAAGAATAATTATTTAATGAAGTCTGTTCTAGCAATCCATGAATAAACTCATCCGATGGAGAGGATGGCTCTAATGCCGACACGCAAGTTTATTCACATCACATACAAACCAATATTGGAGGCCGTGGGGATTAATTACCAATCCCCTCTCCCACTTAGTCATTTAACACTGAGAGTTTTTACATGCATATAATATTCAAAAATAAAGTACACATCCTAGCATGCTCCTATTACACCAATAAAGGAAATAAATCACAGAAAATCATGCATTGTATATAACACAATAATCAATAATTAAATCAATTATAAATAATTATATATCAGCGAATTCGATTGTTCGCCACCAAGCACGATTACAGGCAACGACCTCCAGATTATCAAATTTTAAAAAATCTCTAGACTATCAAATTTTAGAAAATATCGATATTGACCATCGATATCGTCGAGATTATTGAAATCATCAATATCGATCAAATTATAAAATTTTCAAAAAACATCCAGATTATAAAATTTTCGAAACTATCGATATCGACCATCGATATCGTCCACATTATTGAAATCATCGATATCGTCCACATTATCAAATTTTCAAAATTTTCAGATTATCAAATTTTCAAAAATTTCCAGATTATCAAATTTTTAAAACTTCCAGATTATCAAAATTTCGAAAATTTCCAGATTATCAAAATTTCAAAAATTCCATATTATCAAATTTTTAAAAATTTCAGATTATTAAATTTTCAAAAAATTTTTAGATTATCACAATTTCAAAAAACTTCCAGATTATCAAATTTTCTAAAATTTCTAGATTATCAAATTTTCGAAAACTTTCAAATTATCAAATTTTTGAAAAACTCCAAATTATCAAAATTTCAAAAATATCCTTCGAGTGCCGTCAAACGTATAGAGTATTCTACAAGAAATAATAATTTTTAAACCCTAGTCCACGTTTGACCTATGTATATGGTATCTGAATAGGGTATACTACCATAACATGAACACTTAAACCCTTTCACCTTTTGACATATATTCTAGTCTAACGTTTTACGCTTCACCACGAAAACAAAGCTCTGATACCAATTTTTGGCATTCGATCATTTGGTTAACGTGAACTGTTAGGGTTCCATGTGATTCTATAATTAGCGGAAGTAAGAAAATAAAAAAATGTATTACCTTTCACCAGGGGATGTTGAAGAAGAAAGATTCTCACTGGCAGCCTGCGCAGCCTCATGGTTTATGGCATAAATTCCTTATCCGATCACCAAATTGAGTGATCTTTACCTAAAAACGATCCTCTCTTCAGTGGCTTTCCAACAGTGTATCACACGTAATGTTTGGACTTCCATACTATTTTAGAAAAATTGTGGAAGTTGACGAACAACAAAAGCATACGACCTCTTGATCTTCTGTTGCATTCCCAACTCAAGATCTTCTCAATCTGTTGTTCCTTTTTCCTCCTCACAATGTTAGGCGTGATTAAATTATGATTAGGATTTCCAGACAGGTGAGATGACTTAAATATGGGCTACAGCAGGGACCAGGAGGAGAAATTAGATTTGGGCCTCTATTAGGCTTAAGTATCCAAGCTTAGCACAAAGCTTATACTTAAGTCCAATATTAATAATATATACCACTAAAATATTATTACTGCACTACCATTCTAATCCCCCTAATTACGTTATGGGCTCCTTTTTATTATGAGCCCGTTAGTCTCCCTATGTTTAAGATATACAATGCTCATTAATTAATTAAGTTACTGAAAACCATTAATTAATATCTCATCCGAGAGTAGTACTACTCAACCTCATTATCATGCCGGAATAAATCCACCTGCAGGGTTTACATGATAATCCTTATGAGCTCCTCAATGGGACATCATCAACCTAAATAGGGTACGGATTCCTTCTACAATCAACAGCAAACCATAGAGACAACATTATTTCCCAACTCACCGGGTTTATGATTTAATTACATGTAAATCTCACTCATTGATGAATCAAAGAAATACACACTGCCTTACGTGTCGAGGTTATTGTATAGGCATTAAGAGCACAAAACATCAATAATAACAGAGATCAAGTTCTCCTACATAGTCAGTATAAATAGAACGATCTCAAGCGGTCCTACTCGATATACACGAAGTGCACTATTGTGATTCTATAGTCAAGATAAACTAATACCAAATCACACTACAACTATCCCGATAGAGAGTCCCCGTCTATCAAGGTTGTGAGCATCTGTTTATACTTTGAAAGGAAACCGATAATATGATTTTTCGAGTGTTGTCGCACAACATATTATCTACAGTATAAAGTAAGTGGACTATTGCATCGGACATATAAATAAATTATAATATGCAATCATTTGATCATTGATTCTCATTTCAAATAAATTGTTAAAACATTGTTCATACTAAAGCTAGACTTTTAGTATACAATCCAACAGTTACCACTGTGCTCCTTCATCTTTAGATGCGACGAGTGGTAGGCTAAGACTTTCTCACTCCCCTTCTTATCACGAATTTCCATGTGATTCTCCTGAATCAGGAGAATCCATGTGATTATCCTCGACTTTGCATCCTTCTTATCCATCAAATATCTGATAGCCGAGTGATCGGTGTAAACCACAGTCTTCATGCCCACCAGTAAGGTCGAAACTTATCAAAGGCATACACTACCACCAAGGATTCCTTCTCAGTGACCGTGTAATTCTTTTGAGCAGAATCGAACATCTTACTTGCGTAGTATATGACATGAAACTTCTTTTCTTTCATCTGACCCCAACACGACTTCCTAAGCAGTATCACTAGCATCACACTCCAGTACAAAGGGCTGAGTCCAATCCAAAGTGATGAAAATCAGAGCAGTAATCAATGCTTCCTTAAGAACCTAAAAAGCATGTAAGCATATTTCATCAAAATCAAAGTTCACATCCTTTTCAAGTAACCTGGACAACGACTTGAATATTTGGAGAAATCTTTTAAGAATCTCCTATAGAATCCCGCATGCCCCAATAATGACCGGACTCCTCTTTCATTAGTGGGTAGTGGAAGCTTCTCAATCGCCACTACCTTGTCACGATCAACCGGAAGACCTGCAGCAGAAACATGGTGGCCTATGACTTGTTGGCGTTCGATCGTTTGGTTAGCATGAAATGTTAGGGTTCCATACGAACTAACAATCAGCGGAAGCAATTAAGGTTCAAAGTTCGCTTTACCTTTCACCAGGGTATGTTGATGAAGAATAGCTGCAGAGAATATCCTGTTGATCTTCTGCTCTATTCCTCAAGTCCAATCCTGACATCGTGTGGGCGACGATCTTCAGGATCTTCTCAATCCGCTCCTAACCCTCTATTTACGTTAAAATAGGCGTAGGTATTATGGTTCCAAGAAGTTGAGATGACGTATATATTGGCTACATCACGGACCACGAGGAGAAAATAGAGTTGGTCCTCCATTGGGCTTAAATATCCAAGTTTAGCCCAAAACTTATACTTAAGTCCAATAATAACAATATAGTTCACTAAATTACTGACAACTCAAAATAATTAATATATCATCAGAGAGTAATACCACTCAACCTCATTATCATGCCAGAATTAATCCACTTGCAAGATTTACATGATAATCCTTATGAGCTCCTCAAGGGAACATCATCAACTTATGTCGGACACGGATTCCATCTACAATTAACAGAACGTCATATAGACAACACTACTTCCCAACTCACCGAGTTTGTTGATTTAATTACATATAAATCTTACCCATTGATGAATAAAAGAAATACATATTGCCTTACGTGTCGAAGTTATTGTATAGGGATTTAGAGCATGAACATCCATAATAACTTAGATCAAGTTCTCCTATATAGACAATACAAGTCGAACAATCTCAAGCGGTCCTGCTCAATACACACAAAGCGCACTAATGTGATTCTATAGTCAAGACAAACTAATACCAAATAACACTACAACCATCCCGATAGATAGTCCCCGTCTATCTCAGTTGTGAGCATATGTTTATACTTTATAAGGAAACCAATAATATGATCTTCCGCATGTTGTCGTACAACATATTATCTATAGTATAAAGTAAATGGACTTTTGCTCAAACATATAAATAAATTATAATATGCAAAATGTTTAATTATATGATTCTCATTTATAATAAATTGTTAAAACATCGTTGCATACGAAAGCCAGACTTTTAGTATAAAATCTAACAATCTCCCACTTATACTAAAAGACTACGCTGCCATATCTGCTGACACGCATCTAATTCCCATTCCTTCTATATGCCCATCGAACGCTTTCTCTAGAAGGCTCTTAGTAAAAGGATCAGTAAGGTTATCCTTCGATGCAATCTTAGCGACAATGACCTCTCCTCTTTTAACGATGTCTCGTATCAGGTGGTACTTGCGCTTAATGTGTTTATTCGCCTTATGGGCTCGTGGTTCCTTCGAGTTTCCTACTGCACCACTATTATCATAATAAATTGTGATCGCTTTGCGCAAACTAGAAATCACATCCAAGTTCATTAAAAAGTTCCTAAGCCATACTGCTTCTTTAGCTGCCTTTGAGGCTGCTACATATTCAGCTTCCATGGTGGAGTTTGAAACGTATTTTTGTTTTACACTCCTCCATATTATGGCTCCTCCTCCAAGAGTAAGCACATAACCCAAGGTGGATTTATTTGCATCCCTATCTAACTGAAAATCCAAATCAGTATAACCCAAAGGTAACAAAGTATTTGCCCGGTAAACCAACGTATAATCCCTAGTCCTTCACAGGTACTTCAAATTATACTTTACCGTATTCCAATGTCCTTGTCCTGGATTACTTTGATACCTAGTGACCATGCACATAGAATAATAGAAATCTAGCCTTGTACATAACATAGCATACATGAGGCTTCTTACTGCCGAAGCATAAGAAACCAGCTTCATCTCCTATATTTCCTGTTGTGTCTTACGACACATTCCCTTAGATAGAGGTATCCCATATCTGAAAGGTAGAAAACCTTTCTTGGAATCTTGCATGCTAAAACGAGCCAGGATTGTATCAATGTATGAAGCTTGGGATAAGCATAACATTATTTTCTTGTGATCCCTTATTAGTTTGATCCCTAGAAAGTGTTCGGCTTCTCCTAAGTCCTTCATCTCAAACTGCTTAGATAGCCATACCCTTACACCTGACAATACCTTTACATTATTTCCAATGAGAAGAATATAATCCACGTAGAGTACAAGAAATACCACTACATTTTCATCACACTTCTTGTACATACATGATTCATCCGGACATTGAATAAATCCATATGACTGGATTACTTCATCAAAATGGATGTTCCATGATCTTAAAGCTTGCTTCAATCCATAAATAGACTTATTAAGCTTACACACAAGATGCTCTTTGCCGTTTACAATGAATCCCTCTAGCTGCTTCATATAGATGTTTTCCTCAAGACTTCCATTCAGGAAAGCTGTCTTGGCATCTATTTGCCATACCTCATAATCCATATGAGCAGCAATAGATAAAGAATCCGGATTGACTTAAGCATGGCCACAGGCGAGAAGGTTTTCTCATAATCGATTCCTTATTTCTGAGTATTTCCTTTAGCGACAAGCCTTTCTTTAAAGGTTTTCACCTTAAGGTCAGATCCTCTTTTTCTTTTATAGACCCACTTGCATCCAATAGCTTTTACACCATCAGGTGGTTCTACAAGCTCCCAGACTTGATTAGAATACATGGATTCTATTTCAAATTTCATTGCCTTTTGCCATAATTGAGCATCTTTATCTTGCAGTGCCTCGTTATAATTTCATGGGTCAATTTCATGTTCACTAGGGACTAAGTCAGAAGACTCTCTCAATCCCATGAATCTATCTGGTTGTCTCACAACCCTCCCACTATGACGAGGCTCCAATGGTAATTGTGTATCAAGTGTAACACACGGTGCAGTGTCCTGTGGTATATCCTCTTATTCAGTTGGTATTATATTTGGTGTTTCCTCTCTTACTTCATTTAGAACAATTTTACTCATAGGTTTGTAGTTCATTACATAATCCTCTTCCAAAAATCTAGCGTTCATGCTTACGATCACTTTTTGGTCTTTTGGATTATAAAACAAACCACCCTTCGTTCTTTTAGGATATCTTACAAACAGACAAACTTCTGTACGCGATTCTAACTTATCAGTATCCGTCTTTAACACATGTGCCATAGCACCCCAAATTCAAAAGTGTTTCAGACTAGGCTTTCGCTTAGTCTACAATTCAATGGGTGTGGAAGCTACCGATTTAGAAGGTACTAAGTTAAAAATGTAAGTCGTTGTTTCTAAGGCATGTCCCCATAACGAATTTGGTAATTCCGAATAACTCGTCATTGAACTTACCATTTCCAAAAGAGTCTTATTCCTTCTTTTCGATACACTATTCTGCTGGGGTGTGCCCGGTGTAGACAATTGGGATTCTATCCCTTCCTTCGATAAATAATTCATAAACTCTCCTAAGAGGTATTCGCCACCACGATCAGATCGTAGTGTCTTGATACATTTTCCAAGTTGCTTTTCCACAACAGTCTTGTATCCTTTGAATTTATAAAAGCACTCAAACTTGTGGCGCATCAAATAAATATATCCGTATCTAGAATAATCGTTAATAAAAGTGACGAAGTATTCATAACCACCTCTTGCCTAGACAGACATAGGACCATATAATTCAGAATGAACCAATTCCAACAGATCATTGCTCTATACCCCTTTGCCTTAAAAGGCCTTTTGGTCATTTTTCCTTCTAAGCAGGATTCGCAAGTTGGATAATTTTCCACTACTAATGAACTCAGAGGTCTATCAACTATCAACATTTGAATCCTACTCAAGTTAATATGACTCAGTCTTAGATGCCAAAGATATGTTTGGTTCATTTTTTAAGGTTCTTTTCTCTTATTAGTAGATGTATCATTCAATTCAATTTGTTGCACTGTGGGAGTAATTGGATTAAGAGTATATAAATTATTTATCAATGCACCATCACAGATAAAAATTCTATTTTTCCTTAAAACAACCTTGTCATTAAAAGAAACAGAATAACCATCCATAAATAATTTAGAAATCGAAATTAAATTCTTTTTAAAATAGGTAGATAAAGAATTTCTCAAAACAAGAGTTTTATTCTTATTAAAAAATAAATAGACGTCTCCCACTGCAACAACCGCTACCCTTGTAGCATTCCCCATGAGTATGGTAATCTCCCCATCACTAAGCTGTCGGGTTTGATGGAATCCCTGTAAAGAATTACAGAAATGGTCAGTGGCTCCCGTATCTACACACCAAGTGTTAGCAGATACAACCGCTAAACACAATTTAACAACTAGTATATAAGACTTACTGTTCATGTTGCCCTTCAGAAGACAACCTTGTTGTGTCTCGGCTGCTTGCATTTGAAGCACTTGCCTTTAGGCTTCTTGACCGCACCTGTCTTTGCTTTCACTTGGTTCACCGGTGCTGAATTTCCTTGCTTCTTCTTATTCCTACAGCCTCTCGGCCTAGGAAAAGCAGCATTTTCAGCAACATAAACCTGAGGAGTACGACAAAACAGTTCTTCCGGCGCCACAAGTTCTGTCAGAAGTTCCACCAATGTGTACAAATGTTTGTTCAAACCGTAGTTCAGGTGAAATTGCTCAAAACTCCTAGGCAAGCTTTGGAGTATGATATCGACTTGGATTTCCCCATTGATTTCAGCTCCAAGAACCTCCAACTCATTGAGTTCGCCCATCATCCTAAGGACATGTTCTCTTACGGAAGTTCCCTCAGCCATTTTGGTGTTCATCAGTACGGACATGCCCTTCGACCTAGCAGGACGACTCTGGTGCCTGAAGAGTTTCCTAAGATTCTGCATCATACTGAGTCTAAAGCACATTTGACATAGAAGCCAAAATATAGCACTTCAACATCCTATCAGCTTTGAGCCACCTATTATAAGCAACTCTTTGCTCTTCAGTAGAGTCAACAGTAGGCTCCGGAGGACATTCCTCAGTGAGTACAAAGATATAATCTTCAGCAGTTAAAACAATATTCATGTTTCATTTCCAGTCAACATAATTAGTGCCAGTAAGTTTGTGTTCATTAAGTGTAACAGAAAGTGAGTTGAGTGCCATTTGAAAATCCTGAGAATCATAAATAAATAAACAGATCAAACACTTCGAATTTATCAATTTATATTGATTCCCTTAAAAAATAATATAAAATAAAATTCACCAACATCTCAAGCACCGTGAGTCTGCATGCCACGTTAGTGTGGATGTATACAAACTCGATCATTTACAAGAGAAGGTTTTACCCATTAATTTCATTTGTCAACCTAACTTTATGACAAAATAATTAATAGTCGGTTCCTCTTTAGCCATGCAAATAACAGCAGTGACTCCGTTGGGGAGGATACTTATTATTTACACCTAAGTGTGCACTATTATTTGATCCCAAGTCCATTACGCAAGCTTATGTGCCTTACAGTTGGAGAAGTACACACGCGCTTGGACAACTTCCTACGATCATCATAAAGAAGTTTGTACCAGTGATCCATGAATAAACTCATCCATTGTGGAGGAAGGCCTATTGCCAACACGCAGGTTTACTCACATCACTTACAAACCAATAATGGAGGCCGTGGAAATTATTTACCAATCCCCTCTCCCACTTAGTTATTTAAACACCGAGAGTTTTTAATATTCATATAATATTCCAATAATAATATACACATCCTAGCATGCTTCTATCATAGCAATTTAAAGCATAAATCACATAGAACATGCATTTCATATATATAACAATAATTGTAAAAAAATAATTAAAGTAGTTATATCACGAAATAAACATGGAAAAATGACGAATCGCAAAGACGAGCCTAGCTGTCCAACGGAAAATGACTGCACGACTTATGCCTGTATTTCGTGCACGACACCATGTGTGAAGTTGCGTGCTATGCTCGAACGCCACACTTGCCTAGCACCAACGCCTGCCACCTGCAGCGCACGTCTTTATCCGTGCGTCCACGCCTGCAGTGCACGTATGCCGCGCACGTCTACCGCGTCCTACGCCTGTCGCACGCCACGCCTTTTGTGTGCCCACGCCTGCCGCTCACGCCTGTGTCTGTACATCCAGGTCTACCGCGCACGCCTGCCGCCGTGCGTAATATTGGACATCCAGAATGCATACTCATTGACGAAGATCTTCACACGACGCGATCACACCGCACTTAACGTACGCGCCTCCATGTTTATCGTGCCATCAATGAGCCGTCAATGAGTCGTCTGCTCACTGCCGTGCACCAATCATCTTCTCCAAGCATGTTTTTCAGCGAACAGATTTCGACATACGATTATACAGGGTATATACAGGTACAATCAAATCACACCATTAACCTAATCATCATGCGATTCTAATTCATAATTAAATCACATATAGCATATTAACCCTAGTCTAACGTGTTACACTTCACCACGAAACTGAAGCTCTGATACTAATTATTGGCGTCCGATCATTTAGTTAGCGTGAACCATTAGGGTTCCATACAAACTAACAATCAGCGGAAGCAATTAATGTTCAAAGTTCGCATTACCTTTCAACAGGGTATGTTGATGAAGAACAGCTGCAGATAACAACCTCTTGATCTTTTGCTCTATTCCCCAAGTCCAATCCTGATGTCGTGTGGGCGACGATCTCCAGTATCTTCTCAATCTGCTCCTAACCCTCTATTCACGTCAAAATAGGTGCAGGTATTATGGTTCCAGGAAGCTGAGATGACCTATATATGGGCTACATCAGGGACCAGGAGGAGAAATTAGAGTTGGGCCTCCATTGGGCTTAAGTATCCAAGTTTAGCCCAAAACTTATACTTAAGTCCAATAATAATAATATAGTCCACTAAAATATTATTACTGCACTACCGTTCTAATCCCATAATTACGTTATAGGATCCTTCTTATTATGAGCCCGACAGTCTCCCCATGTTTAAGATATACAATGTCCATTAATTAATTTAAGTTACTGACAACTCAATTAATTAATATATCATCCGAGAGTAGTACCACTCAACCTCATTATCATGCCGAAATTAATCCACTTGCAAGATTTACATGATAATCCTTATGAGCTCCTCAAGGGGACATCATCAACCTATGTCGGACACGGATTCCTTCTACAATCAACAGCACACCATAGAGACAGCACTACTTCCCAACTCATCGAGTTTGCAGATTTAATTACATGTAAATCTCATCCATTGATGAATCAAAGAAATACATAATGCCTTACTTATCGAAGTTATTGTGTTGGGATTAAGAGCACGAACATCCATAATAACTGAGATCAAGTTCTCCTATATAGACAATAAAATTTGAACGATCTCAAGCGGTCCTGCTCAATACACACAAAGCGCACTAATGTGATTCTATAGTCAAGACAAACTAATACCAAATCACAGTACAACCATCCTGATAGATAGTCCCCATCTATCTCGGTTGTGAGCCTCTGTTTATACTTTATAAGGAAATTGATAATATGATCTTTCGTGTGTTGTCACACAACATATTATCTACAGTATAAAGTAAATGGACTTTTGCACAAACATATAAATAAATTATAATATGCAAAATATTTGATCATATGATTCTCATTTTAAATAAATTGTTAAAACATTGTTTCATACAAAAGCCAAACTTTTAGTATACAATCTGACAAGACTATCCCGTCCCTCACCATAAAGTGGCATTTCTCCTAGTTCAAGACGAGGTTAGTCTCTTTACATCTCTCCAAGACCAAAGACAAGTTAGACAGACAAGAGTCAAAAGAAGAACCAAATACAGAGAAATCATCCATAAATACTTCCATAACTCTTTCAACCCTCAAAGATAGTCATCATACACCTTTGAAAAGTCACTGGTGCATTACATAAACCAAAGGGCAGCTTCCTAAAGGCAAACGTGCCATAGGGGCAGGTGAATGTAGTCTTTTCCTGATACCCCGGTGCACTCATAATTTAATTGTAATCAAAGTACCCATCTAAGAAATAATAAAAATCATAACCTGCAAGTCTATCCAACATCTGATCCATAAAGGGTAAAAGAAAGTGATCCTTACATGTATTCTCATTTAATTCTCGACTTTAGTCTCGAGTTAAGTTTGGGGGGCTAGTGCGTGGTGGACATAGCTTGAGTCATGTAGATGCGTATACTTCTTTAGTAGAAGATCATTGATAAAACTACAAGAGTAAGTCCCACCACTTTTTGCAAACTTAATTCTCATTTCTTAGTTCGATTTAAGTTTGGGGGGAGAGTGCGTGGTGTGACTCACCATTTGAGTGTGCTTGATATGATGATATATTGATGATGATAAGTCTTTTTGTAAAATTGGTCAATTTAAAATTTTTTCTCATGAGTTGGTTGGATTTTGGTATGATTGGTTGCGTTGAAATGCATGATAATCCATATTTTTAATGCAATTGTTGAGCTAATGGTGTTGTATGAGTTTTTGAGTATGAATGAATGGTATTGGAAGCACGAATGAAGCCTGGAGCGAACGCTTTCCTTACCAAATGCCTATTGAGGGAGTACTCTACACCTTATCACTTCTAATTGATTTTGATTTGGATTGAATGGATTAACATACTACTTTAGGTGTTATGTTTTTGGGAAGTTTACTTTTCAATCAAAGGTTGTGATGATTGTGAGCTTAATTGTCATGGATGATATAGAATGTGTGCTTTATTGTTAATGATGGTGATTTTATTCTTGCATGTTATGTGTTTTTGTTTTGTTTCTTGTTTGTTGAGTCTTAATTTTATGTTTTGTGTGTTTTCTTATTTTTGTCTTGGTATGTTTGCTGGTTTGTTTAGGGATGTCGTGAGTCAATTTTGAATATGAGTGATGACATGTTGTGATAAGTGATGACAAGTTATGATTAAGAATCTCTACACTTTCGAATTGTGACATGTTTTATTTAACTTGTTCAATTTTAAGATGGATGTGGTGTAATAAGTCCTTAAGGTCCGAGCACAAGCTTGTGAGTGTTTGAGCCTTAACTGTGCATACATGGTATTTTTCTTCATGAGTGAATCGATTGAGTTGTGATAAGCTAGAATTTGCTCAAGGATTACTCATTTGTGTTTCCAAAGCTTTGAATCTCGTATCACTCAACTCTTTCTTTTGTTTCATAAAGTCAAATCTTTTATCATTTACCTCTTTCTCTTGTTTCATAAAGCCAAACATCTTGGCCATTTGATCATCCATTGTAGGCTTCTCTTCATCATTTTGAGCTTTCTCCCCCGGATTAGTGCCCGGTGGAAGAGTAAGGGCATTCCCTTGATTCCCATATGACAAATTGTCATACCTATGAGGTTGATTGAAATTTTCTTGAAAATTACCTTGCCCTCATCCTCCTTGCCTTTGTGGATATCACCCTCCATGATTACCAAAGTTACCTCCATAATTTCCTTGAAAGTTCCTTCCTTGCATGAAGGCAACTTCCTCAAGTAACATCTCTGGTGGAGATCAAGTATCTTGAATTCTAAAATTAGAGGACATACCTTGTTGAGGCATAGATGTACGCATTTGAAAACTTTGAGAAGATTGACCCATATTAGGCATAGTCATGCCTTTTTGAGGATTATGAAACACTTATTGATTCATCAAAGATAAAGGTACCCATGTTGAGGATTCGCAAGCACTTGTTGGTTCACCATAGACTTGGACAAAGAATCCGGAGACACTTGCAAATTAGCATTCATCCTCTTAAGTATCTTAGTGATTGTCTTAACGGTTACATCCTCTTTAGGCGACTCTACCTTTTTCACTTGTTGCAAGCACACTTCTTCCATCTTAGCAATTCTTTCCCTTTCATACATGCTCGCAACTCTATCCATAGACCACTGATCCGTATTCGAAGTAATCTATTCACATATAGCAATAGCTCTTCTTGGAGTTTTCCCCAATATAAAACCTCTTCCGAAGCATCAACAAGCATCCTTTCACTTCCATTCAAACCGGTATAGAAAAATCCTACATGCTGATCTTCAAGAAATCCATGTTGTGGACACTTCCTTAGCATTTCTTTGAACTGGTCCCAAGCTTCACTAAAAGTTTCAAGAGGCATTTGCTTAAACTGTAATATTTGACCTTTAAGATGCAACATCTTTGATGGTGGAAATACTTGCTTAGGAACCTTTGAGCCAACTCTCTCCATGCATTATAAGATCCTGGAGGTATAGTATGAAACCAAGCCTTAGCTCTATCCCTTAATGAATAGGAAAAGAGCTTCATCTTGACAAATGGTATTAGATAACTCCGTGAATTGAGATAAGTGAGCATTTGGATCTTCCAGTGCCCCCCCTCAAAATTGATTAGCTTGCACCATATTGATCAACCCCGTCTTGATCTCAAAATTATTGACATTTAATGGCAGCCCCATCGCATAATTCCCAAATTGAAATTGGAAATGATCTCGGATATTCATCCCGCTCTATTATGTCCATGGCCCCGAGGTTGATTTTGCACTACCGGAGGAGCTTGTTGGTTATCTCTAGCTTCTTGTTGTGCCATCAAGTTTTGAATAATCGCTTGCAATTGTTGATTTTGCAAGTGCATTTGTTGCACATAAGCTTTTGGCACAAACTCCGGATTAATATTTCCTCCTCAAACATTATCACCCCTTGAAATTTCCTTATATGTCCTTCTTCATCAACCATACTAGCATTATCCATTATGTTTTCCATAACCTCCTCCGTAGGATCTAGCACTCCTCTCCTTTGTCTTCTTAAGGTAGCTTCCAATTCCAAATTCAAAGGTTCAATAGATTGAGACCTTGAACGAGTTCGCATGTACCTACAAGAATATCCAAATTAGTTCTCCAAGTAACGAAGACAAGTAAACAAATAAAAGAAATACTCTTATCAAAACTAATCAAATTCAAACTCGTTACAACCAAAAGTTTAACATTTCTACAGCAACGGCGCCATGTTCTTAGCCTCATTTTTAGTATCAAAATGAATTTAGAGTAAGAGACTCTATCGTTGTTGTACACATGTGACAAAGTAACAAGATTGTCATTGATTTTGCTTTGTAAGAGTGACAAGATTGAAGGTTGGTATTTAGACTACTTATTATTATAATCAATTAAATAAGAAATCAACTAACAACTAAACGTATCAAATATCAAATAACCGACAAGATGGATGGAATGTGGATAGAATGCACTTAACAAGAGACCAAGGCTAATCATACTCATGGTTAAGAAACTAGCTAGATATGCATAACTTTTGATATTAAACTTCATTAATTTTGGACTAAAAGCAATCACGTTTTTACCCCTAATCTCTATGGCCAAGGCAATTAGGTTCTTGCCTCTTTGAAAAGTCTAAATCTCCTAGGATTTTTCTTACTCTCAATTCCCTTAAGGTAGTATGATCGTAAGTTTGGTTCTTTTCACTCAATTTCTTAAGTGTCCCCCTATGAATGTTCTAAGCATAAGAAGGGCATGACTTACCTCCCCTCACACTAACATACATGCACATCTTTATATATAATTAAATTAAATACCTAATCATAATATTAGAATGATCATCCTAACACTATGAATAGAGAATTTAATCACACAAGTATTGAAATGAAACATGATTCATTAATCATAAAAGGAAGTCAAAAATTAAATCAATTCAACATCTCAAATCCTACAAATCTAGCATTCTTCTCAACCAACCATATGATTAGCCCTACTATAGAACTAGCCACTACACATTGTGCTTAGATCAATACATTCAAAGGCTTGTTCCATATGAGCCAAAATATGCAGAAAAATAACAATTGAAAAGTAGATCAGCTTCCCTTTTCTGAAGTTGGCCTCCCTTCCTTTCAACATGCTAGAATATTCACCATTGATGATTTCCTCTTCTTAAAGTGATGGAATGATGAATTGATGGATGGATTGTTGAAAATCAAGTGGATTGGATGGATTAAATGTATGGAGATGAATCAAATGGATCTAGTGTGTGAAAATATGGTGTGGAATTGTGTGTAACTGCTCCAATTATGTATTCTCCTCCTCAATTTCGCACAAATCAGCCTTTTATATCACTTAGGGACCTTCTAGAAGCTTCCAAAACATTATGAAATTTAAACTGCCTTTTGCACCTATACGGGTCGTGTAGCAACGCACAGCTCGTGTAGTACACACCTAGTTCGGGGTGTTTTGCGTGTTCCCGAACATGGCTCATGCAGCAGCGAACGACCTCTCCCATGGGCGTGTAGCATTTTCTGACAACTGCGCATGACCTTCTTGAACAGGCTCACGTTCCGCACACGGGACATGTGCTGGCGCACGACTCGTGCACTGGAACACGGCATTCTTCTGGGCGAGTACTGCGTTCTGATGCTCAAACACGGCCACCTCGGACAGGCCCGTGTTCTGCACACAGGGCACGTCCGAGCGTGCCCTGTTCTTCCTTCTCCGTTTTGCACACGGGGCGTGTCCGAGCGTGCCCTGTTTCTTGACCTGTTTTGCACATATTTAAGCTCATTTACACATTTCTGTCAATCCATACCATATTTCTCATAATTACATAAACTCCACCAAAAGTCACATAAATATGGATGAAAACATCCAAAAATCCACAAACAAAGACACTAAAATCTAGGTGAAAATGACAATGATCAAGTTTCATGATATAAGGTTAGTTTTCAAGGCCGTTCGACCATTCTTCGCCACCATTCTCTAAGCACTCATCCCGAACTGTAAGAATTTCACTCTAAACTCTTACCATACTTCATTCTTCCCAAACCACACACAATCCGCACAAATTTTTGAGGATTCAAGTCCAAATTTAGGCTTTTCTACTCAAATTTTGGATTTTCGTTCTTGTCACATTACGCACTCATGGCAATAGGTAAAGGTATGTTTTCTTGAATCTTTACCCTTGAATTGTATTATTATATGCCTATTATAGATGAGTAAGTTGATTAAACATTTTCTTGGTTAGAATTTAATTTGAATTTGAGTGTTTTTGTTGAAATTTGACATGAATTTGCATGCGTTAGATTTTACATTGGATTTAAGAAATTTTGTGAAATTGATGATGCATATGTCACATGCATGAGTTTAATTGTTGAAGTTTTGCATGGGCTCGTTGATTTTGAGTGACGATTATGAGCAATTTGGATTTTGGAAATAACGCATGCTTAGGAATTGTGCTTACTTGTTGATTTTTAGATTCAATTTTAAGCATCTCGGAATTTTTGAAGTTACTTAAGACTTTATGAGATTGATTTCTCCATGAATGAATTTTTGAGATTTATTGTCAAAGTTCATGTATACATGTGAAGTTATGTATTAAAAAGTTAAGGTTTGAATTGGTTATGCATATGATTTGAAGTCTTGAGTGGAATCTATGTGATAAATAATCCTACCATGGGTATACTTGTTTCTTTGCCTATGTGTTGTATTGAAATAAATTTTTCTACGTAAAGGAATTGCTTCTTCTTAAAAAAGGAAGGGTAGTGGTGTACCCAAGAAATGGGAGACGACAAAGAGGCTAAAGAAAGATAAAAGAATATCATCCGACTTTGATTTGCAGATACCCGAATGGGAAGAAAGAGAGGAGTTGTGGGGAAGTATTTCAGGAAAGCTAGCTTGGACTCGTTATTAGGACGATCAAGAGATGGTGGGGATGAACATTATCAATAACATTCGGTGGATGTTTAACCAAGTAGGAATCAACGGTTTCATAGATCTGAAGAGAGATACGTACTTCCACTCACGGCAGAGGTGTTACGCACGTTGGAGGTGGTTTGTGGAAAGCATTTTCTTTCGGAGAGTGATTGGTTCCAACTTGGAGGGCAATTGAGGTACATGTATGCTAATGAGTTCAACAAGTTGTTTGGATGCCCTGAGGGAATTTCGACTCAAGAGCACGAGGAGTTTATTACGAATGTGTTCTAAGGATCGATCACGGGATGGCAAGGAGCCTATAATCCTCAAACATCAAGGGCTGCCTTCATTCGCAACCTGGTGATCGCATATATGGACTGGATCCTCGAAAACACCATATTCACCCAAGCTAAGGGCGGGTGTATCCCGAGAGGGGAGTTGTATGTGCATTGGTGCGTGATTAATAGAGTCCATTTCAACCTAGGTGCCTACTTCTTTCAGTAGATGCAGTGGTTTACTTCACACATATTTCATAAGGTCAACATAGGAGGGCTTATTACACCGTTAGCGGAGCACTATAATGTGGATTTATCAAGATATAGGCTGGTCCTAGGAGATCCAAATTTGATTTTGTCTGCATGTGTGAGGATGAATTTGGCCCAGAGGAAGGATGATGCGTGGAAGTTCATCCGAGGGACTAATCTGATATCCTGCATGCTTCTTTCTCGCTCATTGATCTCACCTCTATCCAGATCAATCCAGATCTTTTGATGAACACTCTTCCTCATATTGCGATCTCTACTACTTGTGTTGGAAATGGAGATTGGCGGACTTTGGTTGATATGCATTTGGTGGGTATTTACCTTGATCTTGATATGATCTTAGTTAGAGAGCTGGAGGAGTTTGAGCAGGACGAGCCACAGCCATAGCAGCAACAGCAGCATCAGCAGGTGCAGATTCCTGAGGTGCACATAGAGATGCCTCATGAGCATCCGGAGATGGATTTGCATTTGCCTCTGATGGAGCCATCACAGCAGCCACAACAGTAGTATGAGCAACCACCAAATCAGTAGTGTGATTTAGGACAAGCTAAGGATCGTTTCTATAGAGAGAAATTCCAGATGATAAATGAGCACTTTGCCGTTCTGAACACAAATCAGCAAGAGATGAACCACCAACTTGCTTTGGCAAACATGAACTATGCTGCGCTCAACCATATGTATGAGGCTATAGATAGAAGGTTTGGAGAAATGAATGCTACTTACCGAGAGGTAGATAGAAGGCAAGGGGTTCTTCAGAGGGACTTTGACTAATTACGTATGGAGATTAGTGATGATGATGATACTCCTCAGGAGTAGAGTGCGCCAGGTTTTCTGTCTTTATCTGTTTTCTCTTACTTTCCTTTTATTTTTTACTTTACATGTTGGGTATTGCATGAGTGGTGGATTAGATTGTGGGTTATATGAGATTCATGCGTGAGTGACATGTACTGTATTGATATATTGGTGATTGATGGATACTTGTAACATTTGATGTTGATTTGATTTGCTTGAGTAGAAATGATGACTCTTTGATATGCATGTGCACTTATATTTGAGGTATGTTGGTTACGTTGATGAAAGGCATATACTATTTTTGATTACTTGTAGTCTTTGTAGAGATTGATATTGATTGCACGCTTTGAAGAGTGCTTAGGAAATCCATTACCCATGTGAGATTTTGAGCCTATTAATCATGCTACATTAGTGTATGATAGTTTATTCTTGAGAGTATCGTTCATATGTTCATATTCTAGAAGTTGGCCTGGCATTTTTTTTAGATTTATGATTGATATTTAATAGGACATGTTCTTATGCCATTATTGTTGAATTCAACTACTTAGCCAATTTTACCTTTACTTATAGCGTGGATATCATTGGAAGCCCCGTTGACCTTTTAAGCTTTTTCCTTTAGCAAGCCTTTGGTGAAAAGCCTTATTTACTATTTACTTGAGCCTTTGAATACCTTATTTACTAGTAGAGAGTTGAGGAGAATAAGTTGCTAGCGAAAAAAGTAGGATGAAAAGGAAGGAAAGATTGGTGATAGTCATGAAAAGTGAAGGAAACATGGTTAAATCTTATTTAGGGGGTAATGCCTGAAACCGGTACCCCTATTGCTTAGAAGATAGTGCCCGAAATTGGTACCCTTGTGCTGAAAAGAAAGGATGATGTTGATTACGAATGAAGAAGGAGAAAAGAAGAGTCGATATAATCTTGAGAAAAGAATGGAGAAGAAGAATGAAGCTGTTTGATGAAAAGCAAAACACCAAGGTAATTCTCTTCTAGTATATTCGTCACTTTATCTATATTCTCCTACCTTTACCAAAGAGCCAACATTACAACCCAAGAGAACAAGTCCTTTGTAATCCTAGTGTTGAAACGATTATGAATTGATTTTTGAGACCCTTCCCAAGCTTATGGTTACGCGAATGTATGAATTGAATTTGAGCATATATACTAACCCTTTGAGTACACATCTTTTACACTTGAGAGCAAGAGTAAACACTTACCTAGTGAGCTAGATGTTATAGCACTCGTAGAAGTATTATGATTGATTGATATTTTTTGCATGAATGAAAAGTATAAAGGATGAATGCATATTTGAGTTGATGAAATAGCATGTGATAATATAAGTTGTGCGTGTTATGTGGATCTTGTGAAGTTCGTACTCTCTTGCTTCAGTTTTGATTTCGTTGCCTCAGGATGAGCAACATGTAAATTTGGGGGTTCAGAATTTTGATAGACGTTTTCTCAACAACAGCAGAGTTTGTCGAGTGAGGTACTGTAAATAGTTTAAGTTCATAGAGAGTCCCCTCGACCAAGGTCGATCCCACTCGACATAGACTATTCTTGTCGAGCGGGGACACGCTGTTCTATTTTTATTAATTCCGCACCTTCAGTGCGTGTTGGTGCATATTTTTAACTTATATTGTGAGTTGAGAAAATTCCCACCAAGTTTCTGAACTCCCAAACATACATGTTGCTCATCCCGAGGCAACGAAATCAAAACAGAAGCAAGAGAGTCCAAACTTCACAAGATCCACATAACACGCACAACTTATATTATCACATGCAATTTCGTCAAATCAAACATGCATTCATCCTTCATACATCCATGCAAAAAATATCAATCAATCACAATACTTCCACGAGTGCTAAGTCATCTAGCTCACTATGGAAGTGTTTACTCTCGCTCTCAAGTGTAAAATGTTGAGAGTAAAAATAAGCGTATTTTAGTGTTCAATCTAACACCTTTATTTTATAATTATTTTTATATATTAGCACAAGTATCTTATATTCAATATATGTGAGAAAAAGGTGAACTCGAGGTGTTTTATTATGTTTTAGGTGGAAAAAGTGATCAAAAGTGCAAAGTTGGAGAAAATGTGCAATTTGTGTATGAATACTGAAAAACGCACGTCCAACTTGTGTAATTTTTTTGTATTTTTGTGGAGATTAAAACTGGTGTTGTTATACATGGTTGGAAATCCACTGAAGAGAGGGTCGTTTTGGCTTAAAGAACACCCCAATCGGAAAGCAAACGAGATAGTTATGATCAAGATGGTGACGTCGAGCGAGTTGTGCCGAACAGATCGACTGTGTCAATTTCCATGGCTTGTTACACCTTCAAATCTTAGAGTTTTTATGAGTTCTTTATATTGATAGAAAGCTAAGGAAGTGAGGATCGTGTGAGAATAAGAATCACTCAAGTCAGAGTCTGGATGTGGAAGTTATACGCGAAACAATAAAGCTGGCGCAAGCTGGTTCGACAACAACCATTGGTCGAACCACTGGTTCGACCAAGCTGTTTTGGTCGAATCATACGCCTGAAGTTCATTAAATCACCGATTTCGATTCGACCATGGTTTGACCAAGCCTTAGATCGAACCATATGCCTGAACAGCACCAGATCCGTATTTTTATGCCCCAAATGCGTGTTTTTGCATATTTTCCAAGAAAAAGGCCATCCTAGGTCAATAATAAAAACTTACAAGTATAAAAGGGGATGTAGATCACATTATTATTCATTAGAGTGGATTGGAGAGAGGCCACAACAATATTATACCCCACAAGGGGGGATCACCCCCCAACCATCATCCACATACTTTCCTCCATCAATCCATCACTTTGAAGATTTGTCTATTGAATCAAGAGGAGAACCATGAGGAGAATTTAAAATGGAGAAAGACGCGACGACGCCCACATCTAGGGTTTATTTTATTTCCAAATTTATCTTGTAATTTTCTAGACATCCGGGTAAGACTATCCAATACCCATGATTGTTCTTCGTAACATCATGGGTTAGAGCCATTTTGATAGAATTAGGGTTGTGAAGGTTTTATGAATTAATTGAACTTTCGTGTGTAAACTCTGTACAACACTACTTGTAGATTTATTTTATATATGATTGTGCTTTCTTAATCCATATTCATGTCATTTTGTGCATCTTCAATTGATATATAGAGCCTGAATATATATATCTTGGTTTTAGATTGTGTGTGTTCACCGCTGAACAGGATTTTATGTTATGATTCTAAGTGAGTGGACTCCGAAGCTTCATTAGAACTATCATATATGAATACTTATTAATTGAATTGAATTCGGATTATTAAGTAGGATAAGGAGGATAATTTTATAGTACCTATAAAGGGAGATCATATTGGGTTAGAGTACCAATTGGCCAGTGAAATAATTGATACTGATAGTACCTAGGGGTGGAATTATATCACTTGCCCCGAGGTTATTCACAAACTTAATTGCCTTTCGTCTTAATTAATTTAGTAAATAATTAGATTGATAATATGCCGTCCTTTGGGTTCGATATTCACTTGGTCGCTTGCTTAAGTTGCAACTAATATCCTTAATACTTGTGGAGTAATTTTGAGTGCAAAGAAAATGCACATCAAGTTCTTGGCGCCGTTGCTAGGGACGACGCTATTATTAGTTTATTATTTCTAGTTGATTAAGACTTCTATTTGTGATTATTTATTTCTATCTAACCTTGAATTTTTCTTAGGTACTTCTGCACTAGGAAAAGGAGATAAAGGAAAAGAATGAATAACACATTGAGCTAAACATGGCCGGATTAAGAAAGAATCCGGATAACATTGGTATACGTGAAATTTTCACGAACTATGGGATTGGCAACATGGGGTGATAGGAGCAAGGGAGGAAGATAATGATTTTGAGATACATCCCGCTCTTATTAACATGGTAGAGAAGAATCCCTTTTCTGGATGTTCATTTGAGATCCATATCAACATCTCAGAAGATTCATTGGTTATGCAAACACATAGAAGGGTGCTGGAGCTAATGACAATACTATGTGGATCGCCCTATTCAAATTTTCATTAATTGATAAGGCAGAAGCCTGGTATGAGATTCTTGATGCCACATATTGCACTACATGGGACCAACTGTAGCAGAAGTTCTTAGAGAGATACATGCCACCATTAAGGATCTTAAGAATGAACCTAGAGATCACCCGATTTATTATGAATCAGGGTGAGAAATTTCATGAGGCGTGGGATAGGTTTAAAGACATGCTTAGGAGATGCCCACAACATGAAATATCTAAGGCTCAATACATAAGTATCTTCTACTATGGATTGGATTATGAGTCACGTGTTTTTATTGAAGCATCATCAGGAGAAGGCTGTTATCTAAAATAGCACTTGAAGCAAAAAAGTTGTCTGAAGACATCTCTATGAATTCACGTGACTGGCCTGTAGAGAGAGATAGAGGATCATATGTACATAGAAAAGTGGCACAAGTTGTACATCAAGTGGTAAAGCCGTAGGGATGATGAGATCATCACTAGTCTAGCTAACATCAATAAACTACTAGAATCCTAGCAGAGGTAGATTATAGAGTTGACACAAAGGGAGCCTAGTATGAACTAGCACGAAGTGAGGAGTGTTGAAGATACCTTCAATCGATACATGGCTAAGAATGATGCAATAGTTGATTGTCTTGAGGTTACTATTAATGCTAAACATGAGAATATAACTAAGCAGATGAAGGACTTTACGTTGTTGATGGGGCAGATGACTGGGAACGTGAATCAATTGACACAAACGTTAGAGAATGAAATTTTCCCATCTCAAGGCATAATGAATCCAAAGCAGTGCCATGCCATCACGTTAAGGCCTGGAACACAGTATGGGGGACTGATGATGTGGGAATTTAATTTAGAAACATCAGGATCTCGATTTGACCTCAATTCGACCAACACATCAGGTTGAAATGCACAGGGGAGTTCGAACCAGACACTTGGGCGACATCTGGAGGTCCAAGCTGAGCGATTCGACCAGGATCAAGATGGTTCGACCAAATTGGCTGTCTAACACCGGTCGAACTGCCCTATCTCGAGCATCTTATTTTTCTAGAAAGATAATTCGACCACGATCAGCGTGATTCGACCTATCATATTGGTCGAATTGTGGTCGAACCGGCTTGTAAGGAGAAGAATTCACTTTCAGAAGCGGGGTTCGACCACTACACACCTGGTTCGACCAGCACTCATGGTCGAATCATGGTCGAATCATCTCGTCCCGTACCATTTTTAGTACAGAATGTTATACATGATGTTCAGAGTACTCCAGTACCATTACATGAGCAAAATACTGAGCTTATAATTGAGAAGAAGTGGGAGAGAGCAAAGAGGTTGAGAGCCGAAAAGCTTAGACTGCAGATGTATAATGAAGATGTTGTTTTCTCTCTTGATCAAGCAATTAAGATGCCCATGGAGACTCAACCATGTAAGAGCACAGATGTGATTTCTAACTTGTTTAATCTTGAATTTAACAAGAAAGATGATTTTGAATGTGAATGGAAGATTGACAAGGAGGTGTCTAGACAGCCATGGGAGGAAAGAAATTCCAAGGATCATATACTTGTGACCAAGAAAGGTGAGGTGTTGAGTGTGTCGGGTGCCCAATGGTGCAAAGTGTTTTATGGTACGATGTTTTCCTAAGTGTGATGACACTTTGAATAACATTGTATGTATCATAATAGAAACTTAACTATGTGTAGAACAAGTTGTAAATCAGCAGAAGACTTAACACACGAATTACTCAATCTTTCCACAAACTTTTGCAAGTTTATGATGGCCTCATGGTACAAATATCACTATTGGAAAGTGTGATTACAAAATAGGCTCTTAGGTATGGAAACCATTCTTCCACCCTTCGAATAAAAAATCGGATCTAAAATCCAAACACGTTCCCAAATGGCAGAACCTAGACTTGTTAGAATCTAAGCCTATTTCACATGTGGGCTTCCACTGCCTGTTAACAGCGCACACAAAACGTATGGGACTAACACTAGACAACTGATGTTGAACTAAGTGTTACAACACCAGTACAAACACTATGACAGAAACCTATCTAAGATCTTTTACACTGTATAGTGGGATTGCATGATCGATCACTTGACTTGGCAACTAGCAGCTTCAATTTATAGATGGCTGCAGGCTCCAAATGATGAGTGGTCCATGTAGAAGATGGAGATTGCACCCATACAGACTCAAATAACCGCCCACTAAGAAAGGTAATTATTTTTGCCTTCTAGATCCTTCTAGAGCTTTCAGATCTTTCTAGTTTGCTCCAAGGTCTTCAAGGTCTGCGTTTGACTTGGTCTTTGCAACCAACACGTTCAGCACTTCAATCGCAACAACCCTGAATGCAACATTAAGCAAAACACTAGTCGAAACAATAAAACAACGTTAGTGGTTAATAAAACAACTGGTGGAGGACATGTGTGATTCCAGATGTGATGACACTTGTCTCAACACTTCACATCAACAATCTCTCCCTATCATGTCTATCAGCAACCACATAACCTAATGCAAGAAAACAATACAGAACAAGATATCCAAAGTAATACATCTGATGTTAGTTCTACAGTTGTGCAAAAATAACTAAGCATTCTCAAGCATAATTACCAAAGTTATTAAAGATAACCACTTAAGTAACATATAAGTCCAGAGCTTAGATCAGAGTTTAGATCAGAGTTTAAACAGAAAAAAATAAAGTATCCAGTCACCATCAGAAAATAATTATTAGTTTAACATTCCATCATCAAATAGTTAGAAAAGTTAGTGAGGCAGCAGTAGCTTTCAGTCATCAGCAGCAATAAGCAGCATGAAAACTTTGATCTCTTTGCTGATCTCCCCCTCACCATGTGAATTCCCCTAAGTTGCAGCATTATCGACAACACCACCAGCAGCATCACATGTATCAGGAACATTTCCAGCAACATTTCCTTTTTCAAGTTCTTCAGTGATGTACTCAATCACAATTCCTCAAGAGCCAGAGCTTTCAACTGCAGTAGGTTCAGCATCAGCAGCAGGTATAGGTATATCTCCCCCTGTGGGTGTGTATAGCAGCTTACCCTAGAAATAAGCTCTTTGTTCTAGAATGTCCGCTTGTCTGTTCAGTGCACTGGCTTGGAGTCTGAGGTTTGAGACATGGCGTACCAGGGCAGTAGCTTGTTGCTCAATGTACTTGCGGTTCAGAGTAACAGAGATAACCTCTCCAACTTGTGCAGAAGAATCAGTGTGAACCGAAGTGTTGGCAGTGTCAAGAGCAACATTCTGAGTATCAGCTGTAGCAGGGGCAGGAGCAGGGTTCACATAGGGTAGATCAACTACACAGTTACCTTCAAGCAGCGGTTTAGTAATATCACGAACTAGAGCATTTGAGGAAAGAAAATCACCTTTACCATTCTTAGCTCCTTGACCAGATAACAAACACTGAATCAAAGCAGGATAAGGTAACTTACCAACCATGGAGATATTTCCACCATAACTGATCAGATTCGTGTAAATCACTCTACCAAGGTTAAAGGGCAGGTTCTTTCCTATCTTATAGATCAACACAGCATGCACAGTGGTAACTCTAGTGGTATTGGAGGAAAGCGCCTAGTTTTAAACACATAGCTTGTGCAAGATTGCATGTAAACTAGTCAGACTTGGACTGAACAACTTCTTAGGCCAACTAACAATTAAACCTCTAGTAATCACAGACACAATCTCATCCATATCATCAATTTCATCATCACTATTAGCATTCACAGGCCCTAAACACTCATTAATCTTTGCAGGAGAAAAATCATAAATCTCACCCCTAAAGAAAATTCTTCCAAATTTGGGACTTATAGTCTTAATCATACTAGCATAGATGTGGGCATAAAACTCACATACCCAATTGGTGTAGAATGAGATAGAGTACCAGATTGATTTTAGCAAGCTTCTCTCTCTGAAGAAGTTGATGTGGAGTGAGGTCGGCATCCTTCATCTTTATTTCATGAATTATGTCCTTTATGGCAAACTTTTCGTATCTGGCCTTTCCATCAGTGAAGTAGAAGTTCCCAACTCCAAAGTTTTCAACATCATAGTCAGACTCATCAGATATATCATCAGCATCATCAGGAGACTCATCATTAGCATCATCAGGGGACTCATCACCATCATCATCTTTAGCTTCATCTTCACCATCAGAACTCTCAACATTTTGAACATCACCATCCTTATCAGATTCATTAGATTCTGCTCCTTCGTCAGTAGCCTCAGGTGCATCCTCTTCATCATCAGAAGATGAAGATGAATCATGGTCAGGATCAGAGTGTTCTGCATCAGCAACAGTAGGTGTTCGCACTGAGGTGGCAACATTTGTGGCGATATCATCAATCAACTGGTTCATATCAGCATTTTCCTCCAATCAACTGGTTCAGATAAGCATTTTCCTCATAAGATTCATCTGGTGTTGCCTCTGGAGCGGTAAAATCAGACACGACTTTCTTTCCTCTCCGTCTCTTCTTCAAAGCTTCGCAAAGAACAGCTATAGTAGGATTCTCACCTATAGAATCTACATCCATAGGAGCAGCTTCATCAGAATCAGAGATAGAGATAGGAGAATTCCCTTTTTCAGAGGTGGTTGCATCATGTGTAGTGCCTTTCTTGTGGAGTCTGATCGACCAACACTGTGGAGGCACTTTACGATTTGGAGCAGATGGTTTAGTAACTTTTGATCTGAGTGGAACTGGTGGTGATGACGAGGGAGAAGACAATTTTGGATTCTTTTTAGCACAAGTACGTGATGTATTTGGAGATGTAAGGACTCGAACAGGATTCTGAGTCTCAACATTCTCTGAGGGTAGGCTTTCTTCTGGAGTGACAAAAGGGAAGATAGCGGATGGGATTTTCAATTCTTAAAATAGTGACACACGGCCCAGCGAACTGAGTTTGAAGAGTTTCAAGAACTGAATTGGGTGTACCAGCAGGAAGGACAATACTCTGAGGAAGAGGGGTTCTAGAAACAGGAGCAGTCGGTTATGTAGCAGCATTCAGATTGACATCTGGTGCAGCATCTGATGCAACATTATCGGCCATATCAGCTAGGGTTTGTAGTGGATTTTGTGAGGAAGAAGGTTTGGATTTGGAAGAGGAACGAGTTGCTTTTGGAGGTGCCATTTGATATGTGAGAGAGACAGACTTTATTGACAATCGTGAGTGAGAAGATGAAATGGGGGATCACACTCAAACACACAAATATGTCACTTCAAACATTATTTTCCAAGATATATAGGGAGAGAAAATAGTAGAGGGATGGTGGTTATTTTCACTAATTAAAAACTGCAAACAACGTGTGAAAAGATATGCAATGCAGCAGATAATGAAAATTCATGGCCACTACCGCATTTTCCCTTAAAAATAGGCCATGATCAAATAATAGAGAACAATAATGTACGAAAATTAAAAAAATGCAGAATAATAAATAAATATTATAAGTTCTATCACTCAATGTATTGAAAATAAATAATTTAATAACAATTTTGTTAAGACTAAAGACATTCTGGAAAAATCAATCAAGGATGAATAATTTAGGCACACATACATTTTTATCCTTTTGTGGATTTTTAATGCACTTAATCTCAAGATTTCGTACTACCTTTTGAAAAGATCACATCGTGGTTGTCAGCCTCGTGTGTTTGGTTACTCAGTAGCAGTTCAAGAGTGTTCTTTATTCCCTTTTTGAAACCATAACAGCCTTTTGAAAAGAACAGATCATGATTGTCAGCCCCATGTGCCTTGTTACTCAGCATGTTTGGACCTTTGATTTTTTAAGAACTGTTCTTTTAGTGTATGTCCAGTAATACCTCAAGATTCAACCAGAATATAGTTAACAGTAACAAAATAGGTCACCAAATCACTTAATTTCGACATAAAATGATAAAACTTACAGTAATGTTGACTTTATGGAATGCAGAGTCCAAGAGATTTCCTGAGTGAAGAAAACCTCTCGAAATTAAGTGCTTTTATGAATATGTCAGTAAGTTTTTTCTCAGTAGAAATACACTCCAATTTGACTACTCCCTTCTCAACTAAATCTCTTAGAAAATGATGCTAATGCTAATATGTTTAGTGAGTCAGTGTTGAACTGGATTTTTTGAAATGTTTATAGCACTCGTGTTATCACAGTAAATTATTAAAGTGACAATCTCAAGCACATAATCATCTAGTATCATTTTCAACCAAAGCAACTATGTACAACAACTTCCAACAGCAATATACTCAGATTCGTCAGTGGATTAGGATATGCAAATTTTTTTTAGAATTCAAGAAACAAGATTGTTACCCATGTAAAAACATCCACCACTTGTGCTCTTCCTGTCATCACAATCACCAACCCAATCAGCATCATTGTATCCAACCAGAGAGCTGTTAGTGTCCTTTGTAAACAATAATCCCATGTTAGCAGTTCCAGCCACATATCTGATAATTCTCTTCACGGCTTTCATATGAAATTCCTTGGGATTTTCTTGGTACCTAACACAAACACGGACACTATACATAATGTCAGGTCTACTAGCAGTTAAGTACAGAGTGCTACCAATCATAGATCTATACAGAGTGCGGTCAACATCAGGGCCAACATCATCTATGTACAAATCTTTTCAAGACCAAATCTTTTCACCAAGTTTTTAGCATACTTACTCTGTAAGATGAAAATACCACTGTCACTTTACTTAATTTGGAGCCCTAAAAAGCAATTTAAGTAACCAACAAGGCTCATTTCAAAAGTGGTAGTCATGGCTTTCACAAAGCTATCCATCATGACTTGAGATGTTGCTCCAAATACAATGTCATCAAAATAAATTTGAGCAATCAAGAAACCATTTGATTCATGCTTAATGAAAAGAGTTCTATTAGCCTCACCTCTAATGAATCCAAATTGAAGTAAGAAGTCAGTTAGTCTGCCATACCATGCTCTAGGACCTTGCTTTAGACCATACATAGCTTTTTTCAATTTATACACATGATCAGGATAGAAATGATCAACAAAACCTTTTGGTTATTTAACAAAAGCTTCTTCATTTGAAATGCCATTTAAAAAAGCAGCTTTAACATCTATTTGAAATAGTTTGATTCCAACAAAGCATGCAATAGCCAAAAGAAGCCTAATAGACTATATTCTAGCTACAGGTGTAAATGTTTCATCAAAATATATCCCATCAACCTGTGTGTATCCTTGTGCAATAAGTCTAGCTTTGTTTCTTACTACATTACCAGATTCATCAGTTTTGTTCTTGAAAATCCACTTAATTCCAATGACATTAGTGTTTGTAGGCCTAGTGACTAGACTCCAAACATCATTCCTAGTGAATTGTTCAAGTTCTTCATGCATAGCCTGAATCCAACATTCATCTTTTAAAGCTTCAGGAACATTTTTGGGTTCTACAGAAGAAAAATAACATTCAGCACATACCTAATTGCATATGTTGGACATGCAAACTGATCTTACCACATTTCTGAATTTACATTTCCTTCTTGTTTGAACACCAACTGAGGATTCTCCTATGATCTGTGAGGAAGGGTGATCCTTCTTATATATGTAGTTAAGAGAATTTCTGGGAGTTCTGTGGATCTGATTCTCATCGTTTTCTGACTTATTCTCAGATGTTGTAGGTGATGTGATCACTTTTGGCTCAACATTGTTCACTGGTTCTGCAATTTCAATCAGATCAAAGATGTCATCTTCCATCTTTTTACCTGCATTATTAGATGTATCATCAAATACCACATTTACAGATTCTTGAACAATTCTAGTTCTAAGATTACAGACTCTGTACACTTTGCTATTATTAGAATAACCTAAGAAAAAACCTTTATCACTCTTAGAATCAAACTTTGAAAGATACTCTATATCATTCAGAATATAGCACATGCAACCAAACACATGAAAATATTTCAAGTTGGGTTTCCTCCTATACAGCAACTCATAATATGTAATAGAACTCCTTGGTCTAAACAGAATTCTATTAGACACATGACATGCAGTGTTCAATGTCTCAGCCCAAAATCTTTTAGACACATTCAGTGAAGTAAGCATGACTCTAGCCAATTCTTACAGAGTTCAATTTTTTCTTTCAGCGGTGCCATTTTGCTGTGGGGTTTTAGGAAATGAAAACTCTTGCACTATACCATTCTTTACACAGAATTCAGAAAACACGTTATTCTCAAGTTCTCCACCATGATCAGTCCTAATCCTACAAATCTTAAGATTGACAGTATTTTTGAACCTTTTATAAAGAACTTTAAACACTTCAAACACATATGATTTTTCTTACCTGCTTACTTTTTTGGCATGAACCACATATGGAAGGGTCTTTGAAATTGAGCTTAGCAAAACTTTAACAGCTTCCAACTTAACCAATTTTTGTAAATTTCTATGATTTACATGGCCAGATTTTTGATGCCAAAGCACACTTTCATCATGTTGTGTGATGTTGCAGTAAGTGTTGTTACCAATAAGATAACAATTATCAACAAGTCGATTACCAACCATCACATACTCATCAGTTTCATTCAACACAAAACATGAATTCTTGTCAAATATGCAAACCTTCAACATGCAGCACATTCTTCAAATTTGGGAAACCTTTAACATTTAAAGTTCTTTTACCAACAACGTTACCCTTAGAGCCACCACTATAAGTAATCTTACCACCATCAAAAGCTTCATAATCTTTCAAATATTCAACATTTCCTTTCTTATGTCTAGAACAACCACTATCATAATACCACAAACCAGGTACGCATGCTTGTAAAGAAGTACAAGCTACATTAGATAGCACTTTTGGTTTTCTGACCCAAGCAGTTTTTGGTGTGTGTGAATACTTGTGTGGCAACATGTTGGGCAACACTTTTCTAGAGAATAAGTCATCTTTCAGTTTAAAACAAAATTGGACGAATGTGACCAGGAAATGAACATTAATGACAAATAAAAGTTCTCTTGCCTCTCTGTTTTGGAAACTTTTTAGAAAAACTTTTTGATCCAGTTTTCACAAAATTTATAGGTTTTTCAAAACTAAAAGGATTAGAGCTTTCAGAAAATCCAAGACGACTCATATTAGATTTACCAACACACAAAGCTTCATTCATGACAGATGTACTCTTAGAGTATTTTTTGAAACTTAGTGTTGAAGCAGTCAATTTTTCTTGGAGTTTTGAAATTTTGAAGCATCCTTTCTAGTAAGATTTACCTCAAGTCTTGTGATAGTTTCAATCAAACCATCATTCTCTTGATTGACCTTTTGAAGTTCTTTCAAATGTTCAGCAATTTTGCTTTCCAATTGCTCTTCAGATGTACCTGCTCTAGTATAAAATGCATTATTTCATTTCACATCAGAATCATAAATCGATTGAACCTTGTTTTATATCGAAGTGGATGTTGTTACATCCAACTCAACATATATGTCACTTACAGAAAGTCCTTCACTTACACATTCTGACAGAAATGCCAGTTCTTCATCCTTTGTTTCTTGATCACCTTCAGATTCATCGTCATCAAGGAAACATTTAAGTTCATCCTTCTTTTCAAAAGAGTGTTAGCACATTCATTTGCATATTGACCAAAACCAGTATATTCACTAAAAAGAGGGTCTTTCTAAATTTAGGATCATACTTAAGTTTTCTTTGAGTAGGTGTTCGAGCAAGCATTTGAGGAGTACGAGTTTGAGGAGTATGAGAGGAATGTTCTATCCTAGGCTGAGTATTTGATTTAGACTCGTTTTTCAGATTTCTCAAATAGGCTTCAAATTTCTTAGCAAGTAAAGCAATATTATTAGTGTCATCTGATATGTCATCAACATTTTCATACATTTGTGAAATTTCAGTAATGGTTGATGTCATTCAAGAATATGAAGGAGCATCACTTTTAAAAACAACAACATCTTTTCTATCATACGCAGAATCTTGTTGAGACATATTCATTTCATGGGTTATCAAAATGCTCATAAGCTCATTATGACTCATAGTATCAGTATTCCAAGCTTCTTTTATAGCATAAACTTTACTATTAAATCTTCTAGGAAGTGTACGAAGAGTTTTGTTTACTAACCTGGAATTGGAAATTGGGTCACCAAGTTATTGCAGCTCGTTCACGACTTCATACAGCCTTTCATTATAAGAGTTGATGGTCTCATCTTCTCTCATCCTCAAGCTTTCAAACTTCTTATTCAGTAGCCTTGCCTTTACTCTTTGACACTACCAGAACTTTCACAGTGTTCTTGTAGTCTTTCCCATGCATCTTTAGCAGATATGCAATTCTGAATCAAGTTGAACATCACTTGATCAATCGAAGAGCTGATTGCATTGAGAGTTTTGCAGTTGTGTGCAGATAGATTGCTCTCCTCGGCAGTCCAATTGAGTTCATCTTTGAGAATCTGATCTCCATCTTTTTCTTCTTCAGTGGGAGACGTCCATCCAAACAGAATGATCTCCAATCTTTATCGTCACATGCTTTGATGTATGACCTTATCTGGGTTTTCCATAAGGAAAAATTTATTCTATCGAGAATGGGAGGACGGGTGACGGATGCAAAGTAATCCATGATAACTCAACGCTTAACGCTAGGAATCAACACTTAGTATCATCAACTGTTAGCTCTGATACCACTTGTCGGGTGCCCAATGGTGCAAAGCGTATTTTTGGTATGATGTTGTCCTAAGTGTGATGACACTTTGAACAACACTGTATGTATCAGAATTGAAACTTGACTAAGTGTAGAACAAGTTGTAAATTAGCGGAAGACTTAACACATGAATTATTCATTCTTTCCACAAACTTTTGCAAGTTTGTGGCGGCCTCATGGCACAAATATCATTATTGGAAAATGTGATTATAAAAACAGACTCTTAGGTGTGGAAATAATTTTTCCACCCTTCGAATACAAAATCGGATCTAAAATCCAAACACATTCCCAAATGGCAGAACCTAGACTTGTTAGAATCTAAGCTTACTTCACATGTGGGCTTCCACTGCCTGTGAACAGCATACATAAAAGGTAGGGGAATAACAGTAGACAACTGAGGTTGAACCAAGTGTTACAACACCAGTACAAACACTATGACAGAAACCTATCTAGGATCATTTACACTGTATAATGGGATTGCATGATCGATCACTTGACTTGGCAACTAGCAGCTTCTATTTATAGATCGATGCAGGCTCCAAATGATGAGTGGTCCACGTAGAAGATGTAGATCGCACCCATGCATACTCAAATAACCGCCTACTAAGAGAGGTAGTTATTTTTTCCTTTTAGATCCTTCTAGAGCTTCTGGATTTTTCCAGTTTGCTCCAGGGTCTTCAAGGTCTGCGTTTGACTTGGTCTTTGCATCCAGCATGTTCAGCACTTCAACCGCAACAACCCTGAAAGCTACATTAAGCACAACACTAGTCGAAACAACAAAACAACATTAGTGGTTAATAAAACCACTGGTGGATGACAGGTGTGATTCCAGATATGATGACACTGGTCTCAACACTTCACATCAACAGAGTGTAGACAAGAAAAGAGAAAAGAATTACTTGAAGGTGAGGATGCGAGAAAACCACCCTCTAATCCAGTAGTACAAAGCGATTATCAGTCATGACTCTCCGACGTTAAACATGAGCGTCTGTTGGGGGCTTGTCCCTTCCATTTTATTGCTTTATTATTTCTTTTGTGTGAGAGAGGATTTATTATATTTGAGGTGCTCATGTTTCGACAGTTACATCTCTTTTCAAACATGGTTTTGACTTACATATTTTCTAAGTTTGGGGGGTGTGATGTACTTACCTCGTCTTATGAGCACTATATGAGCACCAAGGGTATAATTTTTTCCTTTCGTTGGTTGTTTGTTTATTAGGAGGTTGATTTTATGCATCATATTAACATTTTAACCGGTGTTGATATGTCAATTTTTTGCAACTTACCTAATGTTTAGTGTGTTGTATTGGTGTGTCTAGTTTGTGGAGTCGATTAGATAGTCAATTGAGTCTTTCCTATAGTTCTCCTATTTTATTATTGATGAATCTGTGATGATGAGGTGTGCTTGAGCTTTGATGATAGAAATAGGTAAACTGAGGCTTTGACCTGATCGAGTTGAACAACGCGAGAAACTCGTGCATATGTTGAAGAAAAATTAGGTGCCCTGGTTTCCTAATTTTTATGTGTTCATTTAATTAGTAGTAGTGGAAGAATTTAGATCTTGGTTTTGGTGATTCATGTGAGCTTTTATTTTTAAATTGTGCTTGAATTTCATATGCTCTTGAAATTGATGAAGGAAGTGTACTTGAGTTATATTGTGATATGAAGTTATATGTGTACTTGTGGGATATTGCTTACCATGAAAAGTGTTCTATTACTTGTTAAAAACCCATGTGAGATTTTGAGCCTCGTTGATCATGTACATAATCACATGATATTTCTTTCTGGTGAGTATCATTCTTGTGTGTATATTCTAGAACTTGCCTCTTGTCTTACTTGAAGCTACATGTGTATTAGATGATGGGAGATGATCTAAAACCATCCTTGAATTTATGAGTCACTTAGCCAAAAAATTCCCTACCGAATGATGTTTATCCATAGTTAGCCCCATTGAGCATAAAAATCTCATTCTTTGGTAGCTTACGAGAAATAACCACTTTGAGCATCTGAATATTTTTAAGCCTTGATTGTCTATCTAGAGGAGAATTAATCATTTTTCAAAGTGTGTTGATGGAGTTTGATAACAACTTGGGAAGGAATAAAATATTTGGAGCTGTACAAGTGATTATGAGCTTAAAAATAAGTTGCTTAGGGGTAGTGCCCCAAACTGGTACCCCGAGATGTTAGAGGTAGTGCCCGAAACTGGTACCTCAAGAAAGGGAAAAAAAGAAAAGAAGGAAAAATGTTGAGCATGAAGAAAAAGGAGAGAAAAGAAAACTAGAAGAGCATGAAGCTGGATAGACTTGAAGTGTAAAAAATATGCAGTACAAAAGATCTCCAGTTTTAATTCTCTACTAATTGAGTCACTTTATCCATATGTTTCCTACCCTTACCAAAGAGCCAACATTACATCCAAAAGAAAAGTCATTTTTTATCTCATTATCGAATCATAATAATAGTGGTGGAGAGTTTGAGACTTTTGGCAAGCTTATGATTACGCATGCACTTGAGTTGAATCTGAGCGTAAACACCTTTACCCATGAGTGTACATCTTTTACATATGAGTGAGAGTGATATATACTTCCCGTGAGAACATGTCAATGGAGCATTTGAATTGGTGGTGATTGTCTTGACTTGTATGCTATAAATTGATTATTACATGTAATGAGAGTTGCATAATCTAAGTTGAGGACAATTATATTTTGAATGGGATATGTCCTTGTTTCCCCGTTAATTTTCTTACTCTCTTTCTCTTTATTTTTATTTTGTTGCCACGGGACGTGCACGTGTAAGTTTGGGGGATTGTTGAGAGTGAAAATAAGCATGTTTTAATGTTCAATCTAACACCTTTTTGATGAGAATTGTTGTTATATATTAGCACAGGTATCTTATATTCAATATATGTAAAAAATGTGCACTTGAGGTGTTTTATTGTGTTTTAGGTGGAAAAAGTGATCAAAAGTGCAAAGTTGGAGAAAAGGTGCAATTTGTGTATGAATGCTGAAAAATGCACGTCCAAATTGTGTAATTTTTATATGTTTGTGTGGAGATCAAAACATGTCTTGTGAAACATGGTTAGAAAGACACTGAAGAGAGGGTCGTTTTGGTGTAAATAACACCCCAATCGGAATCCAAACAAGAAAGTTATGATCAAGATAGTGACGTCGCGCGAGCTGTGCCAAACAGAAGGACTGTGTCACTTTCCATGGCTTGTTACACCTAAATATATTGTAGTTTTTGTGATTTCTTTATATTGATAGAAAGACAATGAAGAGAGGATCGCGTGAGTACAAGAATCACTCAAATCGAAGTCCGAATGTGGAAGTTATACGTAAAACGATGAAGCTGGAGCAAGCTGGTTCGACCACGACCCATGGTCAAACCACTGGATCGACAAAGCTGTTTTGATCGAATCATATGCGTGAAGTGTGTTAAATCACCGATTCCGATTCGACCATGCTATGACCAAGCCCTAGGTCAACCCTAGGTCGAACCACATGCCTGAACCACACCGGATCCGTATTTTTATACCCCGAGTGCGTGTTTTTATGTATTTTCCAAGAATAAGCCCATCCTAGGTCCATAAGAAGAGCTTACAAGTATAAAAGGGGATGTAGATCACATCATTATTCATTAGAGTGGATTGGAGAGAGGCCACAACAATATTATACCCCACAAGGGGGGATCACCCCCCAACCATCATCCACATCCTTTCCTCCATCTATCCATCACTTTGAAGATTTGTCTGTTGAATCAAGAGGAGAACCAAGAGGAGAATTCAAGACGGAGAAAGACACGATGACGCCCACATCTAGGGTTTATTTCGTTTCCTAATTTATCTTGTAATTTTCCAGGCATCCGGGTAAGATCTATCCAACACCCATGATAGTTCTTCGTAACATTATGGGCTGGAGCCTTTTTGGTAAAACTAGGGTTATGAAGGTTTTTACGAATTAATTGAACTTTCTTGTGTAAACTCCGTACAACACTACTTTTGGATTTATTTTATATATGATTGTGCTTTCTTAATCCATATTCACGGTCGTTTTGTGCATCTTCAATTGGTATATAGAGTCTGAATATATATCTTGGTTGTAGATTGAGTACGTTCACCGCTGAACAGGTTTTGCATATTATGATTCTAAGTGAGGGGACTCCAAAGCTTCATTAGAACTATCATATATTAATACTTATTAATTAAATTGAATTTGGGTTATTAAGTAGGATAAGAAGGATAATTTTACAGTACCTATAAAGGGAGATCATATCGGGTTAGAGTACCAATTGGCCAGGGAAATAATTGATACTAGTAGTACCTAGAAAGGGTGGTGGAATTATATCTCTTACTCCGAGGTTATTCACACGTGTTACACGCTTGTTTACTTGTGTCTATAGAGTATATATGCATGGTTTAGTGATGCGTCCATATTACACAAGGAAGAGTCAGACATCAACAAACGGAAGGGAAATTAATGAGTGAAACTGGATTTCCCTAGAGCTACCTATCCTCCTACTTGATTCACTTTCGTATTCTTCTAAGTGCTTTTATTTTATTTGTTATTTAATTTAAGTCTTTTAGTTGATAATTAAATTCCACAAACTTAATTGCCTTTCGTCCTAATTAATTTAGTAAATAATTATATTGTTAATATGTCGTCCTTTAGGTTTGATATTCACTTGGTCCCTTGCTTAAGCTGCAACTGATATCCTTAATACTTGAAATTAATTTTGCGTGGAAAGAAAACGCACATCATAAAAGACGTAAACATAAAGGGTTAGTATATACGCTCAAATTCAATTCATCCATTCGCGTAACCATAAGCTTGGCAAGGGTCTCAAAAATCAATTCAGAATCGTTTCAACACTTGAATCACAAAGGAATTATTCTCTTGTGTTATAATATTGGCTCTTTGGTAAAGATAGGATAATATAGATAAAGTGACGAATTCACAAGTAGAGAATTACCTTTGAGTTTCGCTTTTCATCAAACAGCATCATTCTTCTTCTCCATTCTTTTCTCATGATCTTATCGATCTTCTTTTATCCTTCTTCATTTGGAATCAACATCTTCATTTTTTCCAGCACAAGGGTACCAATTTCGGGCACTACACTTCTAAGCAATCGAGGTACTGGATTCATGCACTACCCCCAAACAAGATTTAAACATGTTTCCTTCACTTTTCATGACTATCACCAATCTTTCTTTCCTTTTCTTCCTACTTTCATCGCTAGCAACTTATTTTCCTCAACTCTCTACTAGTAAATAAGGTATTGAAAGTCTCAAGTAAAACGTCAATAAGGCTTTTTATCAAAGGCTTGCTAAAGGAAAAAGCTTAAAAGCTCAACGGGGCTTCCAATGATATACACGTTACAAGGAAAGGTAAAATTAGATGAGTAGTTCAATTTAACAATAATGGCATAAGATCATGTCCTAGTATCTATAATCATAAATCTCAAACAAGACGCCAAGCGAAGTTCTAGAATACGAACATATGAACGATACTCTCAAGAATAAACTATAATGCATTGATGTAACATGATTAATAGGCTCAAATTCTCACATGGGTAATAGATTTCCTAAACACTCTTCAAAGCATACAATCAATATCAATCTCTACAAAGACCACAAGTAATCAAAAACAGTACATGCCTTTCATCAACATAACCAACATACCTTAAATATAAGTACACTTGCATATCAAAGAGTCATCATTTCTACTCAAGCTAATTAAATCAACATCAAGTGTTACAAGTATCCATCAATCACCAATATATCAATACGGTACATGCCATCACATATTAATCTCATATAACCCACAATATGATCCATCACTCACGCAATACCCAACCTGTAAAGTAAAAAATAAAAGAGAAGCGGGAGGAAACAGACAAAGATAGAAAACCTAGTGCACTCTTCTCTTGAGGAGCATCATCATCATCATCACTAATCTCCATACGCCATAAGTCGAAGTCCCTCTGAAGAACCCCTAGCCTTCTATCTACTTCTCGGTAAGTAGCATTCATTTCTCCCAACCTTCTATCCATAGCCTCATACCTATGGTTGAGCACAACATAGTTCGTGTTTGCTAAAGCAAGTTGGCGGTTCGTCTCTTGCTGATTTGTGTTCAGAATGGCAAATTGCTCGTTCATCATCCAAAATTTATCTCTATAGAAACGATTCTAAGCCTGTAAAAAATCATACTGCTGCATTGGTTGCTGATACTGCTATTGTGGCTGCTGTGGTAGCTGCATCGGAGGCAAATCCATCTTTGTTGCATTGGAGGCGAATCATACTGGCTGTTGTGACCGCTGTGGTAGCTGTTGTTGTGGATGCTCATGAGGCATTTCCATGTGCACCTCAGGAACCTACTCCTGCTGATGCTGTTGTGGCTGTGGCTAGTCCTTCTCAAACTCTTCTGGCTCTCCGACTAAAACCATATTAATATCAAGGTAAACACCTTCCAAATACATATCAACCAAAGTTTGCCAATATCCATTTCCAACACAAGTAGTGGAGATCGCGATATGAGGAGAATTATTCATCAAAAGATCCGCATTGATCTGGACAGAGGTGAGATCAATGAGCGAGAAAGGAAGCATGAAGAATATCAGATTAGTCCTTTGGATGAACATCCACGCATCATCCTTCCTCTGAGCCAAATTCATCCTTACACATGCAGACAAAATCAAATCTGGATCTCCTAGAAAAAGCCTATATCATTATAAATCCACATATAGTGATCCGCTAACGGTGTAATAAGCCCTCCTATGTTGACCTTCTGAAATATGTGTGAAGTAAACCACCGCGGCTGCTTGATGAGCGTTTTCTCAACACATAAAATTAATCCTCAAGTATAAGGATATCAGTTGTAGTTTTTATAGGCAACCAAGTGATTATCGAACCCAAGGAATGGATGATTATCAATTTAATTATGCTCTAATTAACTAAGATTATGCTGGCAATTGGATTTGGTTTGGTTACAAAACTAAATAACTTATAATTAAAATGGCAAGGTAAATAAGCAAGCAATAGAGAAATTTCGGTTGTGATCAAGTAAGTAATTAAGTAGTTCTTCAGGTCATCCAGTTTTACTTATTAATTTCCTTTCCATGTGTTGATGTCTGACTCTGCCTTGTGGAATATGGATGCATCACTAAGCCATGCAAGCGTACACTATAGACACAAGTAAGCAAGTGTATGACACGTGTGAATATCTTCGGAGCAAGAAATAAACTTTACCCCCTTTTCTAAGTATTATCATATTCAATTATTTCCTGTGCACTTAGTACTCTAACCCGATTTGATCTTCATTTTTAGGTACTATAAAGTTATACTCTTTCTCCTACTTATTAACCCTAATATGATTCAATTAACAAGTATCCATATGAGATAGTTCTAATAAGACTTCGGAATCCCTTCACTTATAATTATAACATGTAATCCTGCTCAGTGGTGAACACACTCAATCAATAACCAAGCGATGTATTCAAACTCTACATAACAGTTAAAGATGCACAAAACGACCATGAGTATGAATTGAAAAGGCAAAATCTTATATAGAATAAACCACAAGTAGTGTTGTATGGTGATGGATGGATGATGAATTCTTGATGAATGATCCTTCTTTTCTCCTGCGAAAGCTCTTCTTTTATACTTGTAAACTCTCCTTACGGGCCTTGGATGGGCTTTTTGAGTAACACACGCACTGAAGGTGTAAAAATACGAATTTGGTAAGTGTCCATACATCAGTTCGTGCAAACAAGTTGGTTGAACTCGCCCAGGCAGGTTGAACTCCAGGTCAAACTCGCCTGTAACTCGGCTTCAGATCCCAAATTCGACCAGAGTCCTAGTCGAACCGGATACTTCCTGGTCGAACCGGTACTGCTTCTGTTTATGCTTCGAGTTCGACCACGGTATGACCAAGTGGTTTGGTCGAACTCGCCTATCGTGGTCGAACATCACTTTTCCGCACTCAGTTTGACCAGCAGTGCTGGTCGAAGTCCCTCCTTCTTGGTCGAATCCGACCCCTGCTTGGTCGAATCGCATGGCTGGTTCTTCTTCTTTCCGGATCCGATCACTTCCAACTCGTTTTCCTTCGAAAATCAACTCAAATAGCCTTATAGACACCTGCTTTGTGACTGTCCACTATGTATACCGATTCACATTGATTACAACCATTTATCATACCATAAGTATACGAATTTGGGCTCGAAACTATTGAATTTACACACTCATCACTACTGAAAGAAGTAGGCACCCAGGTTGAAATGGACTCCATTCATCCTGCACCAAAGGACATAAAACACCCATTTCGGGATACACCCATCCTCAACTTGGGCGAATATGGAGTTCCTGAGGATCCAATCCATATATATGCGATCACCGGGTTGTGAATGACGGCATCCCTGGATGTTTGAGGATTATAGGCTCCTTGCAATCCCATGATCGATCCCAGAACACATTCACATTAAAGTCCTCGTGCTCTTGCGTCAAAATCTCCTCCGGGCATCCAAGCAACCTGTTAAACTCTTTCGCATACATGTACCTCAATTTCCCTTGAAGTTGGAACCAAACACTCTCTGAAAGAAAATTCTCTCCATGAACCACCTCCAATGTGCACAACACCTCATCCGTGATGTGGAAGTAGGTATCTCTCTTCAAATCTATGAAACCACTGATTCTAACTTGGTTAAACATCCACCAAATGTCATTGATAATGTTCATCTCCACCATCGCTTGATCGCCCTAATAACGAGTCTGAACTATCTTTCTTGAAATACTTCCCCACAACTCCTCTCTTTCTTCCCATTCTGGTATCTGCAAATCGAAGTCAGACAACATTCTTTTATCTTTCTTTAGCCTCTTTGCCGTCTCCCCTTTCTTGGGTACACCACTACCCTTCCTTTTTGAAGAAGAAGCAATTCCTTTACCTACAAAAATCATATTTCAATACAACACATAGGCAAAGAATCAAATATACCCAACCTAGGATTGTTTATCACATAGATTCCACTCTAGACTTCAAATCATATGCATATGCAATTCAAACCTTAACTTCTCCATAACTTCACATGCATACAAGAACTTCGACAATAAACCTCACAAATACAATCATGGAGAAATCAATCTCATAAGGTCCTAAGTAACTTCATGAATACCAAGACGCTTAAAATTGAATCCAAAAATCAATAAGTAAGCACAATTCCTTAGCATGCTTCAATTCCACAATCCAAATTAATCATAATCGTCACTCAAAATAAATGAGCTCATGCAAAAATTAAATAATTAAACTCAGGCCCATGACATATGCATCAGTAATTCATACAAAATTCAATAAATCCAACGTAAAATTCAACCCGTGCAAATTCATGTCAAATTTTAACAAAAACACTCAAATTCAAAGTTAAATTCTAATCAAGAACATGTCTAATCAACTTACCTAACTATACTAGACATATAATAACCCAATTCAAGGGTAAAGGTTCAAGAAAATATACCTTTATCTCCTGCCAATGAGCTCTAATGTGACGAGAACGAAATTTTAAAATTTTAGTAGAAAAGCCCTAATTTGGACTTTGAATCCTCCAAAAATGGTGTGGATTGTGTGTTGTTTGGGAAGAATTAAGTGTGGTAAGAGTTTAGACTAAAATTCTTAAAGTTCAGGACGAGTGCTCGGAGAAGGGTGGTGAAGAACGATCGAACGGCTGCGAAAACTAACCTTATATCGTGAAACTGCACAGTCCGCTCGTGTCAAGCGGCCAGGTCGAGCAGCGCTTCACATGGTCGAGCGAGACCTCTGTAAACTAAAACCATTCGCCACCTTTCGCTCGATCTCTCGCTCGACCAACAGATCTTGGTCGAGCGGTCTCCTTTTTGTCGAGCATCCACTCTATAACTGAAAACTCTGAACTAGCCATTCAGAATGTCCCTAGACTACGACTTGACTTCAGTGACTGGTCGAGCAAACTCCCGACTCTCTGTTTTTGGTGATTTCATTTATCTCCTGCAAAACTTAAACTCTAAAACAATATTAAGTATAATTTTAAACCAAAACCATGGCTAGAGAACCTTAACTTAGACTATATAAATCAAATATAAAACTCCACTCACACTATAAAATAAAATAAAACACCACTGAACATTAGGCAAGTTGCAAAGAAATGACTTATCAAAACCGGTTAATATTTTAATATACTGCAAAAAATCAACTCCGTCATAGATGTTACAAAGAAAAGATTATACTCTTAGTGCTTCGATGAGATAAGTACATCAGAGATACATGCCACCCTCTAAGATGTTTAGAATGAAGTAAGACATCACCAGATTTGTTATGAATCAGTGTGAGAAATTTTATGAGGCGTGGGTTAGGTTCAAAGATATACTCAGGAGGTGCCCAAAGAATGGGATGCCTAATGCTAAATACATAAGCCTCTTCTACTTTGGATTGGATTGTAAGTCGCGTGTTCTTGTTGATGCATCCTCATGCCGAGCGTTGTTATCTAATACAACACTTGAAGAAGAAATGTTTTTTGGACATCTCTATGAATTCATGTGACTGGCGTACGGAAAGAGTAAGATGATCTTATGTACTAGGTAAGGTGGCTCAGGTTGAACATCAAGTGGTTAAGTCGAATAGGGATGATGAGATCGTCTATAGTATAGCTAACATCAACAAGCTACTAGAGTCATAGCAGAGTCAGATAACAAAGTTAGCATAAAGGGGGGATAGTATCCAGCAGCAAGAAGTGAAGTCTAGTATTGAAGATACCTTCAATCGATATATGGCTAGGAATGATGCAAGGGTTGATCATCTTGAGGCTACTATGAATGTTAATCATGCAGATTTATCAAAGATGATAAAAGAGCTTAATTTGTTGATGGGGCAGATGGTTGGGAACGTGGATCAATTGAAAAAAAAATGTTGGAGAAGTGAAAGTTCCTGTATCAAAGTATAACAAACCGAAAGAGTGCAAAACCATCACTTTGAGGTTAGAAACGCAGTACGAAAGGCCGATGATGCCAACGGGTGAAAATGGAGATGAAAAGACCTCGCTCGACCATAGCTCGACCAAGTCATTTGGTCGAGCAGCATACTGTGAAGCTGAAAAATCACGTTCAGTTTATAGGACCCTTGCTTGTTCAAGATGGAGTTGCTCGACCAGACCATTCTGGTCGAGCAGTGGTCGAGCAACCACTTTCTCGATTGAAAAAATGTCATCCAGTTTACAGGTCCTCTGCTTTACTAAATTCTCCTTGCTCGACCAGACCCCTTTGGTTGAGTAATAGTCGAGTAGCAATGTCCGGATCCCATTTTTTTGTAATTGCACCCAGGAGGTCCATTCGATCAGCCATTCATATCGAGCAATCAAGCAATGGAGATGCCCATGGAAACTCAATCATGCAAAAGCAAAGATGTGATTTCTAACTTGTTTAATCTTAATTTTAGTAGGACATATTACTCAGAACTTGAGTGGAAGATTGACAAGGAGTACTCTAGACAGCCATTAGAAGAAGGTAATTCCAATTATCATATTTTTGTGACCAAGAAAGGTGAGGTGCTTAATGTAGACAAGAACAGGGAAAGTATGTATTTGAAGGTGGGGATGCGAGAAGACCGTCATCTGATCAAGTTGTCTACAGAGTTGGCTCCATCGTGACTCTCTGACGTTAAACATGAACACCTGTTGGAGGCTTGCCCTTCCATTTTATTGCTTTCGTGTTTCTTTTGTGTGAGTAGGAGTTATTATATTTAAGGTGCTCACGTTTCGAAAATTACATCTCTTTTCAAACTTAGTTTTGACTTACGTTTTTACTATGTTTGGGGCGTGTGATGTACTTACCATGTCTTTTGAGTACCATGAGTATAATTTTTCCTTTCTTTGGTTGTTTGTTTTTAGGGGGTTGATTTTTTGCAGCATATTAATATTTTAACCGGTATTGTTATGTCAATTTTTTGCAACTTACCTAATGTTTAGTGTGTCGCTTTTGTATGTTTCCTAGTGTTAGTGGTCGAGTTTTCAATTATTCATCTTTTCGATTTTTCTGGTGTCTCTTATTTTATTATTGATGAATCCTGTCATAATGAGGTGTGTTTGAGTTTTGATGACAGAAAAAAGTAACTAGTGGGAAAGATGAGTTCTGCATTGAGACTTTGACATGACCGAGTTGAACAACTCGAGGAGCTCGTGCATATGTTGAAGAAAAATATCAGGTGCACTCGTTTCCTTATTTTAATTGTCATATGTGTTTTTAATTCATGTGAGAATAAGGATTGATTTCTTTGATTTTGGTTTTGGTGATTCATGTGAGCTTGTGCTGCTTGATTTTTCCCTGAAAATTTATATGCTCTTGAAATTGACGAAGGAAATGGACTTGAGTTATAATGTGGAATGAAGTTCTATTTCTACTTATGGGATATTGCTTACCATGAAAGTTCTCTGTTACTTGTTAAAACTCATGTGATATTTCGAGCCTTGTTGATCTTGTGTATATTCTAGAACTTGTCTCATGTCTTACTTGAAACTACATCTAATCCGAATCCTTCTCTGCCGCCGAACTTGCTGATTCTGACTTGCTGATAAGGAGTGATGCACGTTTTCTTTACATGCAAAATTAATCCCCAAGTATTAAGGATATCAGTTGCAGCTTAAGCAAGCGACCAAGTGAATTATCAAACCCAAAGGACGGTGTATTATCAATTTAATTATTTACTAAATTAATTAAGATGAATTAGCAATAAAGTTGTGAATTTATTATAAACTACTAAACAATGAATTAAAATAACAAATAAAATAAATTGGGAACTAGGAAAATACGGAAGTGGATCAAGTAGGAGAATAGGTAGCTTTAGGATAATTCAATTTCACTTATTAATTTTCCTTCCGTGTGTTGATGTCCGACTCTACCTTGTGGAATATGTACGCATCACTAAACTATGCATATCTACTCTATAGACACAAGTAAACATGCGTGTAACACGTGTGAATAACCTCAGAGCAAGAGATATAATTCCACTCTCCTTTCTGGGTACTATCAGTATCAATTATTTCCCTGGCCAATTGGTATTCTAACCCGATATGATCTCCCTTTTTAGGTACTATAAAATTATCCTCTTTATCCTACTTAATAACCCGAATTCAATTCAATTAATAAGTATTCATAGATGATAGTTCTAATGAATCTTCGGAGTCCCCTCACTTAGAATCATAACATGGAATCCTGTTCAGCGGTGAACGCAATCAATCTACAACCAAGATATATATTCAGACTCTATATACCAATTGAAGATGCACAAAACGACCGTGAATATGGATTAAGAAAGCACAACCATATATAAAATAAATCCACAAGTAGTGTTGTACGGAGTTTAAACATGAAAATTCAATTAATTCATAAAAAACCTTCACAACCCTAGTTCTACCAAAAAGGCTCTAGCCCATGATGTTGTGAAGAACAATTTCTTCCATCTCTTCAAATGCTCTTTAGGAAAACCCTTTGGTGTAGAAGTCTCCTTCCTTCTCTCTTCCATCTCTTCAAATCCTCTTGGTTCTCATTGATTCCACAGACGAATATTCACATTGATGGATGGATGGAGGAAAGGATGTGGATGAATCATGAAGGATTATGTGATAAGGAGATTAATTGTGCTCCAAGAAATAGGTAATTTTTGGAAATTTTCTGAAATTCTCAGAAATTCTCGGAAATTCTCGCCGGCAGCTGCAGGACCTCATGATATTGAACATAACTTCCTCTTCAAAACTCCGATTTGAGTAATTCTTGCGCTCTAGTGATCCTCTCTTCCTTGGCTTTCCATCCATGTAATTAAATTACATAAACTCTAATATTTGAATATGTAACATGTCACGCAATGTGGCACAGCCGTTCTATTCGGCATAGCTTGCGCGATGTCACCACTTTTATCATAACTTTCTCATTTGGAATTCGTTTGGGGTGTTCTTTACGCAAAAACGACCCTCTCTTCTGTGGCTTTACAACCATATATTACACTTCTAATTCAGAGCTCCACATAAACACACGAAATTACACAAGTTGGACATGTATTTTTTAGCATTCATTCACAAGTTGCACCTTTTTTCCAACTTTGCAGTTTTGATCATTTTTTCACCTAAAACACAATAAAACACCTCAATTGCATATTTTTCTCACATATATTGAATATAATACATTTTCACTAATATATGACATCAATCAGCATCAAAAAGGTGTTAGATTGGGCACTAAAACACGCTTATTTTCACTCTCATCAAGGAGGCTGAAAGATTAGCCGCTGAAAGAGCCCGTGAGCGAGAAAAAGGTGTAGCTGACGAGCCTGATCTTCATGAATTGGGGAGACTGGGTTTCATCAGATATGTTGCCTATGCTCTCAATCGACATACCCCTTTAACTATTCACCCAAATTCACTTCCTTGCAATTCCTCGGGTTTGGTTACCATGACTGGGGCTGCCATCGTCGTTCTTTAAAACTCTATGCACATTTTGGATCACTACTGTTCCTTTGCCACCCAAGTGGTCCATCGTTCTGAGGGTTCCTCCTTCGACCTGGAGGAGAGGTTGGCTATCCTGGAGGTTGAAAATACTGAACTTGCCTCCACAGTGGATGACCAAAGGAGACATCTAGAAGATTTAGATTTCGATTTGGTGATGGAGCAAGCCACCTTAGATTCGGTTAGGAATCGCTTCACCGAAGCAGAAACCGCAAGGAAAGTTGCTCAGGCCCAAGGTGCCGAAGCTAGAGCTAGATTGATGGAGATGGAGGCTCGTGTCTGAGCTTTGGAGGGACACCCAAGATTTGCCAAAGAGCGAGCTTCCCGCGCCAAGGCACAAGTCAAAGAAATGGAAGATAAAATGACAAGCATTTTTAGTCATTTAGCAATCGCATGAAAGACTGATGTCCTCTCTACGACTTTGGCAGGTTGATTCTCAATTTTTGTTTTGATTCCCCTGTGTCGGTGAAAACTCTATTTATTCTGAAGGTCTGTAATCTCGAATTCTGAACCCCCTCATTCTCCCCCTTTCTGTTTCCGCTGGATACTTGTTTTGAACAAAGTTTTATGCCCCTATATTTTGATGAATTGCTGATCCTCTGGTTAGTTAAACTGTGCTGGTTAATTTTTATTTATTTCTATTCATCCTCCGTTGTATACTTTCTTTTTGGCATGCTGACAATATGTGTATTCGTATTCTTGTACGAAATCCTTATTTTACATTTGCCATAACGATATTCCCCTTTCCCGATGTTTAAATGTCCACTACTTCGATACAATCCACTCTGAGTTCCGATAGCAAGATTTCTCCTAATTCTGATGCTTTCCAGATTCCAATTATTTCATTTTCTAATACCGCGTCTGTTTATTCTGATATCAGTTTTGATGTCATGTTTCCTTAAAACCCTGGATGTTCCTCTGATACCTTTATTCCTTTATTCCAACACTGATACTCATTCTAAATTTATTCCTTTATTTCGATACCGATATTCATTCCGAATTTATAAATGCTTTAGTTCACAATGTTTCGATCTTCCTTACTGATTGACTTTTGGATATACCATCCTCATAAGCCTTCCATGTTTGGCTTTATTTTAACCCTTGGTATCCAATATCCTCTGTTATCGTTTACACCATGCGCATTTCTTTGCATTATTTGAATCCGAATTTGAAGACTCGTATTTCATGAAGTAAATATTCATAACCATTTAACATAAGTCTTTCCATCAATAGTTTAATTAACAGATCTATTACTTATGCGACCTATTGCCTTGACTTTCTTCCAATATGGCGTAATGCCTTGATTTAAAATAGAAAGAGGTGGTGTCACAAACCTCATTTTTCAGACTTTCTGGCTCACTTATAATATTACTTCAGGTGTTGGACATTCCAAGGGTGTGGTACCTTCTTTCCATCAATCTGTTCTAGCTCATATGCCCACTTTCCTAAAATTCTCGTGATTCGATATGGACCTTCCCAATTATGTCCACTACCTTACGCAGCAGGGCCCAACACTTTCTAAAGTACCAAGTCACCTCCTTTAAACTTCCTCAACTTCACCCTTGAGTTGTAGAACCGTTCCGCCCTCTGCTTCTATATCGCATTGTGCATTTCTGCACTCAACCTCTTCTCTTCTATAGATCTAGCTTTTCTTAAACGAGTTCTTCATTTCCCTCCTCTTCGTGGACTTCAGTTCTCGAACTAGGCTTTCCGATTTCCACCGGAATTACTGCTTCGATGCCGAAGGCTATCGAAAAGGTGTCTAGTTGATAGAGGCCCTCGTTGTCATTCTGTACAACCACAGAACCCCTCGAAATTCTTCCTGCAAGCTCCATCCAGTTTCTCTAGTCTTGCCTTGAGGGTATTTTGATTATTTTATTCACTGACTCCACATGGCCGTTTGACTGATGGTGATAGGGCGAGGAGGACTATCTCTTGATATTTTAATCCTCGCAGAACTTCCTTAGCTTTGTATTGTCAAACTATCTGCCATTTTTCATGACAGATGAGCACTTTCTTTGCACGCAAAATTAATCCTCAATTATTAATGATATCAGTTGCAGCTTAAGCAAGCGACCAAGTTAAATATCGAACCCAAAGGACGACATATTATCAATTTAATTATTAACTAAATTAATTAAGATGAAAAGCAATAAAGGTTGGGATTTTAATCTAATAACTAATAAACAATTAATTTAAATAACAAATAAAATAAAATATCACTCGAAGAATACAAAAGTGGATCAAGTAGGAGAATAAGTAGCTCAAGGATAATTCAGTTTTAATCATTAATTTTTATTCCGTGTGTTGATGTCCGACTCTTCCTTGTGGAATATGGACGCATCACCAAACCATGCATATCTACTCCATAGACACAAGTAAACATGCGTATAACACGTGTGAATAATCTCGGAGTAAGAGATATAATTCCATTCCCTTTCTAGGTACCATCAGTATCAATTATTTCCCTACCCAATTTGTACTCTAACGGATATGATTTCCCTTTATAGGTATTATAAAATTATCCTATTTATCCTACATAATAACCCGAATTCATATCAATTAATAAGTATTCATAGATGATAGTTCTAATGAAGTTTCGGAGTCCCCTTACTTAGAATCATAACATGAAATTCTGTTCAGCGGTGAACGCACTCAATCTACAACCAAGAAATATATTCAGACTCTATATACCAATTGAAGATGCACAAAACTATCATGAATATGGATTAATAAAGCACAATCATATATAAAATAAATCCACAAGTAGTGTTGTATGGAGTTTACACAGGAAAGTTCAATTAATTCGTTAAAACCTTCACAACCCTAGTTTTACCAAAAAGATTCTAGCCCATGATATTGCGAAGAACAAACATGGGAGTTGGATAGATCTTACCCGGATGTCTGGAAAATTACAAGATAAATTAGGAAATGAAAAAAATTCTAGATGTGGCGTCGTTGCGTCCTTCTGCATCTTGAATTCTCCACTTGATCCACAGACGAATCTTCAAAGTGATGGATAGATGGAGGAAAGAATGTTGATGATGGTTGGGGGTTATCCCCCTTTGCGGGGTGTAGTATGATGGATGTGGCTCCTCTCCAATTCAATCTAATTCGGCTGTGTCTCTTGGTGGTGTGATATGCATCCCCTTTTATACTTGTAAGCTCTCCTTATAGGCCTTGGATGGGTTTTTTCTTGGAAAATATGTAAAAACATGCACTTGGGGTGTAAAAATTAGGATTTGGAGCTATCCCAGACATGCGGTCCGACCTTAGGCTTGGTCGAACCATGATCGAATCAAAATCAGCAATTTTTCACACTCCAGGCATGTGGTTCAACAAATATGGCTGTGGTTTGACCAAAATAACTTGGTTGAATCAGAGTGTCGTGTTCTAATCAGCTTGCACGGTCTCACCGTTTCACATATAACTTCCACATACAAGCTCCGATTTGAGTAATTCTTACACTCACGCAATCCTTTCTTCCTTGGTTTTCAATCCATATAAAGAAATTACAAAAACTCCAAGATTTGAAGGTGTAACATGCCATGGAAAGTGACAAACTTGTTCTGTTAGGTACAGCTCGTGCGACGTTACCACTTTGATCATATTTCAATCGTTTGGATTCCGATTGAGGTGTTCCTTATGCCAAAACGACCCTCTTTTTAGTGGCTCTCCAAAAATGTATCAAAATTTAAATTTTGAGCTCCATAAGAATATAGAAAAATTACACAAGTTGGACGTGCGTTTTTCAACATTCAAGCACAAATTGCATCTTTTCTCCAACTTTGCATTTTTTATTATTTTTCCATCTAAAACACAATAAAACACCTCAAGTTCAAATTTTTCTCATATATATTGAATATTAGATATTTGTGCTAATATATGACAATAATTCCCATTAAAAAGGTGTTAGATTGGACACTAAAACACGCTTATTTTCACTCTCATCAATCCCCCAAAGTTACATGTTGCTCATTCTGAGGCAAAAAAATAAAAATAAAAAGATAGAGAGTATGAAAATTAGTGGGGAAACAAGGACTATGACCAATACCCCATTCAACATACAATTGTCCTCAACTTAGGTCATGTAACTCTCATTACATGTAATAATCAATTCATAGCATACAAGTTAAGACAATTATCATCAATTCGAATGCTCCATTTACATGTTCTCACGGGAAGTATATATCACTCACCCTCAAGTGTAAAAGATGTACACTTAGGGGTTAATGTGTTTACGCTCAGATTCAATTCAAGTGCATGTGGAACTATAAGCTTGTCTATTGTCTCAACTCTCCTGTTACTTGTAGCTAGCAAATCATGGATCAAAAAGATCTTTTATTAGGTTGTAATGTAGGCTCTTTGAAAAAGGTAGGAAATATATGGATAAGTGACTCAAAACTCAAAACGATCAAGCGGCCGTCTCTCTCAATCTTTATTTTCTTCATCATCACTTTCTATTGAAGCGCAACATTCTCATCAAACTCTCCCATCTTTCTTCTTCAAGCATAACATTTTATTTTTCCGAACTTTTCTAGTTCTTCAACTCCATCATTCGCCTCTTCCTCATCCACTTTTTTCTTTTTTTCTTTTTCTTTTAAGGTACTAGTTTCGTGCACTACCTCTCACATCCTCCATAGGGTACTAGATTCCAGCACTCCCTAGAGTGTTTATTTCCATGGAGTACTAGATTTGAGCATTACTCCAGGAATTTTCCTTTTCATTCTTAAGATTCTTCCTTCATCATCCCTCAAATCACCACTCTCTTCAATTAAGATTTATTGGCTATCAAAAGAATGGATATAAAAAGGCTCAAAAGGGCTGACAAAGGATTTAATGAATTCAGGTAAAGAATATGGGAAAAATGTGCTAAATAGCAAAGATAGTCTAATATCATTTCCATAATCTGCTAGACTAATCTTGAATATTTAAGGAGACTCAAGACAAGTTCTATAATACACACACAAGAACGATACTCACCAGAAAAGAAATATCATGTGATTATGTAATATGATCAACGAGGCTCAAAATCTCACATGAGTTTTTAACAAGTAACAGAGCACTTTTCATTTGGTAAGTAATATCTCATAAGTACACACAAAATGTCATACCACAATATAACTCAAGTACACTTTCTTTATCAATTCTAAGAACATATGAATTTCAGGCACAATTCAAAATATAAGCTTACATGTCCACAAAAACCAAACTCAATCCCTCCTCTCCATGAATTAAAAGCAAACATAAGAATTAAAATAAGGGAACGAGGGCACCTGATTTTTCTTCAATGTATGCATGAGCTTCTCGAGTTGTTCAATTTGGTCTGGTCAAAGCCTCAGTGTAGAACTCATCTTACCACTTAGTTACCTTTTCTATCATCAAAACTCAAGCACACCTCATCATCAAAGATTCATAAAATAAGAGAACTATAAGAAAGACTCAATTGACTATATAATTGACTCCACACACTAGACACACCAACACAACACACTAAATATTCGGTAAGTTGCAAAAAAGTGACATACCAATACCGGTCAAAGTATTAATATGCCGCAAAAATCAACTCCCTAACAAATAAAAAATAACGAAATGAAAAATTATATCCTCGGTGCTCATAAGACGAGCTAAGTACATCACACCCCCCAAACATAGTTAAAACGTAAGTCGAAACTAAGTTTGAAAAGAGATGTAATTGCCGAAGCATGAGCACTTCAAATATAATAAATCCTCACTCACACGAAAGAAATAAAGCAATGAAATGGAAGGGACAAGCCCCCAACAGGCGCTCATGTTTATTGTCGGAGAGTCACGACGGCAGAGGACGGTCTTCTCGCATCCTCACCTTCAAGTACTTTCTTTCCCTCTTCTTATCTACACTCAGCACCTCACCTTTCTTGGTCACAAAAATATAATCCTTGGAATTACCTTCGTCCCAAGGTTGTCTATACTCCTCTTTGTTAATCTTCCACTCAAATTCAAAATCATCTAACTTGTTAAAATTAAGATTAAACAAGTTAGAAACCACATTTATGCTCTTGCATGATTGAGTCTCCATTGGCATCTTCATTGTTTGATCAAGAGAGAAAACCGCATCTTCATTATCCATTGCAATCTAAGCTTCTTGGCTCTCAACCCCCTTGCTCTTTCCCACATCTTCTCTACTATAAGCTTAGTATTCTATCCTTGGGATGGTACTAGAGTATCATTAACATCAGATAAAGCATTACGCGCAAAAAATGGTGCCGAACGAGGCAATTCGTCCATGGTTCGACCATGGGTGCTAGTCGAACCAGGTGTGTAGTGGTCGAACTGTGCTTCAGAAAGTGTGCTCTCTCCTGGACAAGCTGATTAGACCATGATTCAACAACAAGGTTGGTCGAACCATAGTGGTTGTGGTCGAACTGTGCTTCAGACGAAATAGGGGGTCGTGGACAGACTGGTTCGACCAAATGGTTTCGTCAAACCATGTATGTTATGGTTAAACCGTGTATCAGAAAAAATAGGGTGATGCGGATAGGTTGGTTCGACCTCAGTTTGACCAATAGAGTTTGTCGAACCATGAGTGTCTTTGTCGAACTGGTCGGCTGGAAGCTCCGGAGGTTGCCCAGGTGCTTGGTTCGACCTCCCGAGTGTGGTTCGACCTGTTGGCTTGGTTGAACCCTTATTGAATTGGGCTCCTGGAGTTTTGAAATTTGTTTCCGACATCATTGGTCCCTCATACTGCGTTCCAGATCTCAACTTGATGGCTTTACAATCTTTTGGGTTCGTTATACCTTGAGACGGGAACATTCCTTTCTCCAACGTTTGTGTCAATTGATTCACGTTCTTGGCCATCTGCCCCATCACCAAAGTAAGGTCCTTCATCTGCTTAGATATATTAGCATGACTTACATTAATTTTTGCATTTAGCTTGCCCTCTAGACGATCAACCCTTGCATCATTCTTAAATGTATCGATTTAAGGTATCTTCAACACTCCTCACTTTGCAAATTCATACTAGGCTCTAGTTTTGCCAACTCTGTAATCTGCTTCTGCTGGGACACTAGTAGCTTATTGATGTTGGCTAGACTAAAGACAATCTCATCATCTCTATTCGACTTCACCACCTGATGTTCATCCTGAGCCACCTTACCAAGTACATATGTTCCTCTTACACTTTCTGTAGGCTAGTACGTGAATTCATAAAGATGGCTTCTAATAACTTTTCTGCTTCAAGTGTTGTTTTAGATAATAGTGTTCCTCCTGATGATGCATCAATAAAAATACGTGAGTCACAATCCAATCCGTAGTAGAAGATACTTATGTACTCAGCCTTAGACATCCCATGTTGTGGGCACCGCCTGAGCATATCTTTAAACCTATCCCACACCTCATGGAATTTCTCACCCTGATTCATAATAAATTGGGTGATCTCTTGCTTCATTCTTAAGATTCTTGAGGTGGCATGTATCTCTTCAAGAACTTTTGCTACAGTTGGTCCCATGTAGTGTAATCTGCTGCATCAAGAGGCTCATACCAATGTTCTACCCTATCAATTAATGAAAACTTGAATAGGGTGATCTGTCTAGCATGATCATTAGCTCCAGCACCCTTTTGAGTATTCGCATAACCAATGAATCTTTTGAGATGCTGATATGGATCTTCAAAACAACCTCCAGAAAAGGGATTCTTCTCTACCTTATTAGTAAGAGCGGGTGGTATCTCAAAATCATCATCTTCCCCCCTTGCTCCTATCAATCCCATGTTGCAAATCCCAATGTACGTGAAAATTTCATGTATCGCAACATTATCTGGATTCTGCCTTGCTCCGGCCATGTTTAGCTCAATGTGTTATTTGTTCCTTTCCTTCCTCTCTTTTTCCTTGTGAACAAGTACCTCAGAAAAATTCAAGGTTAGAAAGAATTAAATAATCACAAATAAAAGTCTTAATCAAACTAGAAATAATAAACTAATAATAACAGTCGTCCCCGGCAATGACGCCAAGAACTTGATACGCATCTTCTTTGCACGCAAAATTAATCCCCAAGTATTAAGGATATCAGTTGCAGCTTAAGCAAGTGACTAATTAAATATCAAACCAACGGATGACGTATTATCAATTTAATTATTAACTAAATTAATTAAGACGAAAAGCAATAAAGGTTGGAATTTTAATCTAATAAGTATTAAAGAATTAATTAAAATGACAAATAAAATAAAATATCACTCAAAGAATACAAAATTGGATCAAGTAGGAGAATAGGTAGCTCTAGGATAATCCAGTTTTACGAATTAACTTGCCTTCCTTGTGTTGATGTCCGACTCTGCCTTGTGATATATGAACGCATCACTAAACCATGCATATCTACTTTATAGACACAAGTAAACATGCGTGTAACACGGGTTAATAACCTCGGAGCAAGAGATATAATTTCACCCCCCCTTTCTAGGTACTATCAGTATCAATTATTTCCTTGGCTAATTGGTACTCTAACCCGATATGATCTCCCTTTATAGGTACTATAAAATTATCCTCTATATCCTACTTAATAACTCGAATTCAATTTAATTAATAAGTATTCATATATGATATTTCGAATGAAGCTTCGGAGTCCCCTCACTTAGAATCATAACATGAAATTCTGTTCAGCGGTGAACGCACTCAATCTACAACCAGGATATATATTCAGACTATATATACCAATTAAATATGCACAAAATGATCGTGAAAATGGATTAGTAAAGCACAATCATATATAAAATAAATACACAAGTAGTATTGTACGTAGTTTACACAAAGTTCAATTAATTCATAAAAACCATCACAACCCTAGCTCTACCAAAAAGATTCTAGCTCATGATGTTGAGAAGAACCAATATGGGGGTTGGATAGATCTTACCCGGATATCTGGAAAAATTACAAGATAAATTTGGAAACAAAATAAACCCTAGATGTGGCGTCTTCGCATCCTTCTCCATCTTGAATTATCCTCTTAATTCCACTGACGAATCTTCAAAGTGATGGATATATGGAGGAAAGGATGTGGATGATGGTTGGGGGTTATCCCCCCTTGCAGGTGTAGTATGATGAATGTGGCTCCTCTCTAATTCAATCTAATTCAGCTGTGTCTCTTGGTGTGATATGCATCCCCTTTTATATTTGTAAGCTCTCCTTATGGGTCTTGGATGAGTTTTTTCTAGGAAAATATGCAAAAACACGCACTTGGGGTGTAAAAATTAGATTTGGAGTTGTCCCAGGCATGCGGTTCGACCTCCCAGATATGTGGTTCGATATATAGTCTTGGTCGAACCATGGTCGAATCAAAATTGGCGATTTTTTGCACTCCAGGCATGTGGTTCGACCAATATGGCTGTGGTTCGACCAAAATAGCTTGGTCGAATCAGAGTAACGTGGTCGAATCAGCTTGCGCGGTCTCACCGTTTCACGTATAACTTACACATACAAGCTCTGATTTGTGTGATTCTTACTCTCACGCGATCCTCTCTTCCTTGCTTCCTATTCATATAAAGAAATCAAATAAAATCCAAGATTTGAAGGTGTAACATGCCATGGAAAGTGACACAGCTATTCTGTTTGGCACAGCTCGCGCGACGTTACCACTTTGATCATATCTCTCTCGTTTGAATTCCGATTGAGGTGTTCCTTATGCCAAAACGACCCTCTTTTCTATGGATTTTCAACTATGTATCACAATTTCACTTTTGAGCTCTTCATGAATACAGAAAACTTACACAAGTTGGACGTGCGTTTTTCAATATTCTAGCACAAGTTGCACCTTTTCTCAAACTTTGCACTTTTGATCCTTTTTCAACCTAAAACACAATAAAACACCTCAAGTATACCTTTTTCTCACATATATTGAATATAAGATACTTGTGCTAATATATGACAATAATTCCCATCAAAAAGGTGTTAGATTGGACACTAAAACACGCTTATTTTCACTCTCATCAGTGACGATGGCATATGGTATTACGAAATGGTATATGATGTTTTCCCAAATGAATTTTCTACTCGGGCCTCAGTGATGGTTGCTAGAGCTTCAGCTTCTGCCCATTTTGTAAAATAGTCTACAGCTACTATGGAGAACTTAGCTCCTCCTTTTCCAGTGGGCAGTAGACCGATCAGATCCATCCCACATTTGGCAAAAGGCCATGGGCTGAAGACCAAAGTCAACTGTTACGGTTGCGTCCTTATGATCGGTGCTAAACTTTGGCAGATGGCACAGGCTCGTGCATGCTGGGTAGCATCCTTTTTTAGTGTCGGCCAGTAGTATCCTTGCCTAATTACTTCTTGTGTTAAGGCGATTCCTCCAGTATGATTCCCACATATGCCCTCATGTATTTAAGCAAGTACGTACTTTGCTTCCTCTAGGTTTAGGCATTTCAGAAGGTAGGATGAATATCCTCTTTTATACAGCTTTCCCTCAATCAGCACGTATCTTGCCACTCTAAGCCTTATCTGGCAAGCTTTGTCCTTGTCCGGAAGAGTTTCTTTGATTTCCAGGTATTTTTTTATCAGAGTCATCCTTGGCTCTTCGAAAAGTTGGTCGCTCAAGACCCAAACGCTAGTATTCGATGGCTTTTCTTGCTTCACAATGTTGATAATGTTGGGTTCTTCAACATTTGATGACGTAGCTAGCTTGGCTAAAGCATCTGCCCCCATGTTATCCTTTCTATCAATGCATTTCAGGAATATATGCTTGAATTTTTGTAGCATGCCCGCTACCAATCCCCTGTAATGGCTCATTTGATCATCTTTGGCCTCGTACTCTCCTCATACTTGATTCACCACCAACTGGCAATTGTTGTATACTAGCAACTCTGCAGTCCCCATGGCCAATGACATCCTTAATCCGTTCAGCAAAGCTTCATACTCAGCCTCATTATTGGTGACTCGGAAACTGAATTTGACCACTGTTGAGAAAGGTTCTCCTGATGGGTTTGGATGATGACCCCAGCTCTAGATGCCAATTCTATAGCATATCTATCTACATGCATGATCCATGGCTTTCTCTTTCCTTCATTGGTCGGTATGGGGAAGGCTAGTTCCACTATGAAATCTGCCATGACTTGGCCTTTAACCACATTCCTCGGTAGATACGCAATATCGACTTGTCCAAGTTCCACGGGCCACTTGAGTAATCTCCCCGCTGCATCTGACCTTTGAAGTATTTGCCTCAATGGGAATATCGTCAACACTTCTATAGTATGCTCCATGAAGTATGGCATCAGTTTTCTTGAGCTCTTGACAAGAGCATATGCCACCATTTGCATCATCGGGTATTTGAGTTCTGCATCCCTAAGAGATTGTCTTACAAAGTACACCGGCTTTGATTCTTTTCTTTTGTTTTGACCAGTACATAACTGATTTACGTTTCCAAAACATCCAAGTACAGCTATAGTGTTTCACCTTGAAAGGTTTATAGAGAATCTTGGGATCTGACAGTTCCTTCTTGATCTTGTCAAATGCCTTTCTGCACGCCTTGGTCCATTCAAACTTAGCCTTTTTAATGACGTCAAAGAATGGTTTGCACTTGTCCGATGCTTTTGACATGTGTCTTGGTGGCTCCATCTTTATGATTGCTTATACCTTATCCAGATTCATTTCAATCCCTCTTGAGCTAACCAGTTATCCGAGGAAGCTCCCTTTGCTTACTCCAAAAGTGCATTTATTTGGATTTAGCTTAATTCAATAATGTCGGAATATCTCGAATATCCAGTTCAAGTGATCGAAGTGATCCTTTCTCTTTAGACTCTTTACCACAGTATCGTCCACATACACCTCCACTATCCTTCCAATTTCACCCTCAAACATTTTATTTACCAACCTCTGTTAAGTTGCCCCTGTATTTCTCATATCGAACGACATATTGTTCAATTTATAGACTCCATTTCCTGCGAAGAAGGCTTTGTTTTCCTTGTCGTCTGGGTGCATCAGAATTTGGTGATATCCTGAGAATGCATTCATGAAGCTCATGATTTTGTGCTCCGGGGTGGCATCTACCATATGATCAATTGATGGGAGAGGGTAGCTATTCTTAGAGCATGCCTTGTTCAGGTCTGTGAAGTCTATGCATAATCTCCACGATCCCTCTTTCTTCTTAACCATAACTGGATTTTGTACCCTTATGGGGTATTTGCATTCGCTGATCCTCCCACTTACCAATAGTTTGTGAACCTCCGATTCTATGGTCGCGTTGTTTTCCAGGCTGAACTTCTTTTTCTCTTTGTGGAATGGTGGGATATTGGGATCAATGTTCAGTCTGTGACAAGCATGTTTGGGATGCACTCATGGTGTTTCATTTGGGTTCCAGACAAAAATATCCAGGTTCTCCTTCAACATTTGGATTAATATCACCTTGAACTCCTCCTCCCATTCGCGCTTCTGATCTTTACCTTGATCTCCGCATTTTCCAAGTCAAGTTGAACCACCTCTATTTTTCTTGCTGCAGAGGCTCCTTCGCATACTTTAACTCTCGAATCCTCGTCGGGTGTCATGAGTTTACCATTGACTCAAAGATGTGAACCCCTTTCTCTTCTTCTTCCACCTCTCGATCTATCGGATTAAGTTGGATTCTAGCCTCCCCTAGAGCTTCATCTTCTCTTTGTCCTCCCTCTTGTCCCCTTTTATTAACTTCCATGAACATATCAAGTTCTTCCATATCAATTTCCATTGGTATTTCTCGATGCTCTTCACCCCTCATAATGTCTTTAAAAACTAACAACTCGAGTCCGCATAGTGGTAGTTTATACCTTTCACTTTCTCCAGGAATGAACATTCCCTTACTTTGGTTTCCTATCACCGTTGTTACCCTCCCATCTGCTGTAACAAATTTTAGGTATCGGTGCAGATTGGATGGAATGGCTCCAAATTCATGAATTAATGGGCACCCCTGGATACAATTATATGTGGAGATTTGATCCACCACCTTAAAGGTCAGTCGCTTCTGCATTCCTACCTTTCCATCTAATCCCTCTAGTTGTACCGATAAATCTACTTCCATGGTTGGCCTAGTTAATGCGTTACCGAATCCCTTAATTTCATCTCCACAAGGTCTCACCTTGTGGTGACTCTCTCCCTCTAAAATTTCAAATAAACTCTTGAAAAATATGTTTGCGTATGCTTCGGTGTCCATCAAACATCTATGTACTTTACCCTAAACAATACAGGTGAAATAACTAAAGGATCTAGTATGGAGTACTTACCCCATAGAAGTCCATTTCTGTGAAGACAGTATCGGCTTTCGCTATCCCCTTTGTTTTCGATGCCAATGACCAAACATTAGGGATTGCTGGTCCAAGTCCCTTAGCTTTGCTTTTCTTCTACTTTTCGAGGCTGTGGTGAGTGCTTGTGAAGTTCCGATGTAGGGGATCTCCTCGATGGGTTCTATCATGTGTATCTCTCCGGGTCTATCGTCCCTTGTGCCTTGTTCTCTGATCATGTCAAATACTTCCGCTCTGCCTGGAGGGGGAGGGGATAGAGGCATTGCTCCTCCAATCCGTCCTCTGTCCGGAGACCTCAGTCTACCCGGAGGAAGAGGAAGATTGGTGTCTCTCCGATACACCTTCAGCATCGGTGTTTGCAGCATTCCTCTTAACCTTTCTTCTTTGAACAACTTCCACAGTTCCGTGATTAAATCTCAACATTGATCGGTGTTATGACCATGCGTTAAATGATATATGCAATATTTCCAAGGGTTGTTAAGTTTCGAGGTTTGAAAGACAGGCCTCGGAGGCTGAAGAACTTGTTGATCTTTTACATAGTAAAAGACTTTGGCTACATTCAAATTGGTGCCCAATTTTAGCTCCTCGTACATCTGTTACACTTCGGTGTCTTCCATAACGGGTTTGAATGTGGTGGGTGCTTTATACTCTTTTGCTCCCCCGGTACTTGTCTTCTTTCTGTTTAGATCTGTTGAAGTACTCTGACCACTTCCCTTCTTAGCCACTTTCGAGATATCCTCAGCTTGAAAATATTCATTCGACATAACTGTGAATGCTCACGCGAGAGGTTTTAGTTGTACCACTTTCCATAGGCTAGCTTCTGGATGAAGTGCTCCCATCACCGTGATAAGGCAGGCTTCGTCCCCCATTACCTCTCCCATAGATCTTTGCTCGTTGAATCTTTTCAAGACATCCCTTAGCCTCTCCGTGGCTTCCTGATGGATATTGCCAAGCTTATGTTTCGGCTCCTTAAGGGCTTTTATATAAGAGTATTACATCTGGAATGCTTCCATCAAGTCTGCCCAACCTTTAATCGATGATGTCGGGATCGCTCTGAACCATACATAGGCTTTGTTTCCGAGAGTTAAAGGGAACATTCGGCATAATGTCACCTCATTCGCACCTTTAGCTCTCATCCACATCAAATATTTTTCAATATGGGAGTATGGATAGTAGTCACAGTTTTAGACCAAACTTGGTGGAATTTTAACTCCGTGTTGTCTTGGCGCGTCCTGATTTCCACCGGAAAAGGTGATGGGACCACCGCTTGTTGGAGGGATCCACCCCTTCCAAACATTTTCTTTTCCAAGTCAGCGAAACACCTACTTACATCGTCATTCACTTGGGCTTGCGAGTTCCTGGTCGGGATGTTTAGAGGAGCTCCCAGATTCTCTGACCAGCCTTCCGAATAAGCCCCTATTCCCTTGCTCCTCTTCAACAAAATGGCCATCTGTTCCTTCTGCTTCTTGATCGAAACTGCTTCGGCCTGAAAGGACTTTTTTATTAGAAGTCTTAGCTCGCCTGCGAGTGGTGTGTTGGTGATGAATAAGATCTCAGATTCGGCTGCCTCGGACCCCGACTATGCCTTTCCTAACCATTCCTTGGCGGTAAAGGAGATGGCGATGGGTTTGGATGTTAACACCTTCTTTGTGAGAGGGACAGCATCCTCCTGTGACCTTCTTCTTCCATTTGTACCTCTCGGGTTTTTTGGGTGACCTCTCCTTTGACTTTGTGGATGATTTTGATGGGCTTCCTCCTCCCTAGGTATTTCCTTAGATGGTGGACGCCTTGCGTCCTGATCCTTTCTGGATCTCTGCTACCCTTGAACTTGCATTTCCGGTCATCAGAGAAATTCACTGTTGGCCACAGGTCATGAGGTTTCGTTCACACTTTCCTCCCTTGTCGCTTTCCTCCTTCTCAGGAAGTTGATGGTTTCCCTATCATCGCCTTCGCTATTTGACATACATTTCTCCCTTTTTGCTTCTTTCCTCCTCTCTAGATCATCCCTCAAATCACTCTGGTTTTCTCCATGTCCTCCACCAAAACATAACCTTGTTGGTTGAACTGGGGGAGTTCTGGTGGTGTACTCATGCATGACTCTTTGAATTTTTTTATTCATTTCCTTAGTTCTTTCTGGATCTCCCAAGGTGGGGATCGATATGGATCTTCTTGATGTGGTTATCACCAAGTTTGGTACGTGGATCTAAACATTGTTTCCACTTTTGGTCACGTTTCGTTGAGCCCTAGAACACTCACCAACCTCTTCATTTCTTAGGGTCGTAAAATCCCCTGCCCCGTAGAATCGTATTACCTTTCACCAAGGTTGATGTAGAGGTTGATCATCAGCAGCAGGAACAAATGACCTACCGATCTTCTGTTGTATTCCTAAGCCACGTCTTGACATTGCTGTGGGCAACGATCTACAAGACGAACTCAATCTGCAGTCAATCTTCTTTTTCACGGTATTGGCATGTGAAGTATGAATTCCAGACTGCTGACATTGGATATTTGTAGGCTACAATAGGGACCAAGAGGAGAAATTAGGGTTTGGGCCTCCCATTGGACTTAACCATCCAAGTTTAGCCCAAAACTTATACTTAAGTCCAAAAATAATAAATCAGTCCACTAAAGAAATATTATTGCATTGCCACCCTAATCCTAAATTATTTTATGGGCTCCTTCTTATTATGAGACTGTTAATCTCCCCGTGTTTAAGATTCAATGCCCATTAATTAATTAAGTTGCTGGCAACTCCATTAATTAATATATTTACCGAGAGTAGTACCACTCAACCTTATTATCATGCCGGAATAAATCCACCTGCAGGGTTAACATGATAATCATTATGAGCTCCTCAAGGGGACATCATCAATCAATTCCGTTAGGACACAGATTCCTTTTACAATCAACAGGACACCATAGAGATAACACCATCTCCTAACTCACCAAGCATATTGATTTAATAATAAAATCTCACCCATTGATGAATCAAGAAAATAAATACGGGCTTACGCGTCGAGGTTATTGTATAGGGATTAAGAGTACAAACATCCATAATAACAGAGATCAAGTTATATTATATAGTCAGTATAAACCGAACGATCTCAACAACGGTCCTTTTCAATACACACAAAGCGTACTAGTGCAATTTTATAGTTAAGACAAACTAATGCCAAATCACACTACAACCATACCAATAGATAGTCCCCGTCTATCTCGATTGTGAATATCTATTTATACTTTATAATGAGATAATAATATGATTTTCCGTGTGACGCCGCACACCACATTATCTACAGTATAAAGTAAATGGACTTTTGGAACAACATAGTTGCAAACGTGCAAACGTTTGACACACTATTCTCATTTCAAATATTGCCAAAACATAGTTCATATAAAAAACTAGACTTTTAGTATACAATCCAACAATCTCCCACTTATACTAAAAGATTATGCTGCAATATCTTCTGCCATACATCTGATTCCCACTCCCACTACATGACCAACAAAAGCTTTCGCCTTAAGGTCCTTGTAAAAGGATTTACTAGGCTATCATCCGATATAATTTAGGCAACAACAACCTTCCCCTCATCATACGATTTCTCATATCAGGTAGTACTAGCTCTCAATGTATTTAAGTACCTTATGGGCTCGTGATTCCTCAAGTTTGCAACTACATCATTATTATCATAATAAATTGTGTTAATTTTGGGCAAAACTCATAATCACATCTAAGTCCGTTACGAAGTTTCTAGAACCACACAGATACTTTGGCTGCCATAAGGCTCCAATATTATCATCTTTTCCATGGTGGAGTCCGAAATATATTTCTATATAACACTCTTCCATACTATGGATCTACTTCCCAATTTAAACACATAACCTTGAGGTGGATTTACTGTCGTCCCTATGATTTGAAAATCCAAATCTATGTAACCATCAAGAAGTAATGAATATGTCCGATAAGCCTACATATAATTTCCAGTCCTTCTCAGGCACTTCAAATATGTCTTACCACAATTCAATATTCTTGTTCCGGGTTACCTTGATATCCAATGACTATGCCATTGACAAAACAGATATCCAATCTTGCACATAGCATTCCATAGTTTAGGCTTCCTTATTGCCGAACCATAAGGAACCACCTTCATCTATTTTATCTTCTTTTGGGTCTTAAGACACAAATCCTTAGGTAAAGTTACATGATGAAATGAGTAAGGATTGTATCATTTATACGAAGCTTGAGATAAGCACAATATCCTTTTTTGTTATCATTGTTACCATGATCGCAAGAATGTATTTTGCTTCTCTTAAGTCCTTCATTTCATACCGCTTTATCAACCATACACATACGCCTAACAATACTCTTTCATTGTCTCCAATGAGCAAGATACCATATACGTACATATAAGAAATATCACCACGTTTCCATCACTCTTTTCAATACACAAGATCAATTCGATCATTAATTAAATCCACATGACTGGATTTTCTCATCAAAACGGATGTTCTATGATCTTGAAGCTTGCTTTAGTCCATTGATGGACACTTTTAAGCTTACACTGAAAATGCTCTTAGCTCTTTGCAATGAATCACTCTGGTTGCTACACAGACGTTTTCCTCAAGACTTCCAATCAGGAAAGCTGTCTTGACATCTATTTGTTGTACCTCACAATCAATATGAGCAGCAATAAATAAGAAAATCCGGATCCACATAGGCATAACTAACAGTGAACAAGTTTCCCCTCGCATCAAGCTTTGCTTCAAAGGCTTCCACCTTACTATGTGATCCTCTTTTTAATTTTTATGAGCACTTCTAACGGCTTTTACACTATTTAGTGATCCTACAAGCTCCCAGATTTGATTTAGAATCCATAGATTCTTTTTCAGAAATCATTGTAACTTACTAAGATTCCGCATTTCCGTCTTGTAGCGCTTTGTCGCAATACCATTGGATGATTTCATGTTTTCTAGGGACCAAGTCTCACGACTCTCCCTATATATAAATCTATCCGGCTGTTTCACAACCTTCCCACTGTGATAAGGCACCACAGGCAATTGTGTATCAGATGTGACATGCGATGCAGTTTACTTGTGGTATATCCTCTTGTACAATTGGTATTAAAATTTGTGTTTCACTTCTCACATTTTTATGAAAAACTAATACATGGACTTGTAATTTATTACATAGTCCTTTCCAAAATCTAGTGTTCGTGTTAACAATCACCCTTCGATCTTTTAGACTATTTAAATAAACCACCCATCATTTTCTAGGATATCCAACAAACATCATATGTCATGTTGTTTCTAGGGCTTACGCATGAAATGAATTTAGTAATTCTAAATAATTCATCATCTATCTAACTATTTCCATAAGAGTCGTATTCCTTTTTTCCAACACACCATACAATTGGGGTTTGCCCGGTGTAATTATCTTGGGATTTAATCACAATCTCTGATTATCAGCTCCTAAACTATCCTAAGATGTGCTCGCCACCACGATTAAATCTTAATGACTTGATATGTTTTCCATGACGGTTCACTGCATCAGCCGTGTACTTCTTGAATTAATAATACCCAAACTTGAAATGCATCAAATAAATATATCTTGTTTCTAGAATAATCGTCAAACAAAATGACGAATATTCATAACCACCTTTTGACAGAATAATCTTAGGATCACTTAAATCAGAATGATCCATTTCCAACATATCTTTTCATGGCTCTATACCCCTTTACCTTGAAAAGGTAATTAATCATTTTTACTTCCAAGTAAGACTCACTAGTTCGATAGCTTCCACTTCCGATGAACCTAACGGTTCATCGGCTATCAACTTTTGAATCGTACTTATGTAAAATGATCTAGTCTTAGATGCCAAATTTATGTTTAGTTCATTTCGGAAGGTTCCTTTCTCTTACTAGGTGTAGAAGACGGGTTTTTTAATTACTAAATGTTGCATCCGTGGGATTAATATGATTTAAGAGTCTTCAAATTGTCTATCCACGTCCATTACAGATTTTACCTCCATCCCTCATTATAATGAGTATGTCATTTAAATTCAATAGAGTACCCATCCGTAAATGCATAGAAATCAAAATAAAATTCTTTCTATGAAAACGTACGTAAAGATAATTTCTAAAAATCTAACGTCTATTCATATCATAAGATAAATAAACAACTCCTAATACAAAAGCCACTACTCTCGTAGATTACCCATGTACTCAATTATCCCATCATCACTATGTTGAAAATATTTAATGATTCTGTATATACACACATGTCAGTAGACGCCATCACTAATCATGTTTCAACAACTAGTGAATAAGAAACTAACCTTGTTCAATCATTGATGAAAATGGCCTTCTTTCGCCACACGTTTTGTCAGAAGTTTCCCACCACATACAATCTCTTGTAATTTAGTTTGAACTTGCTCAAAACATCTTGGAAAATTACGAAGAATAAATTGACCTATGTTTCCTTTCAATCTCTATTCCAAGTATCTCCAATTCATTCATCAAGTTTATCCATGACCTCTTGCCTTTTTACCTTTCTCAAGTATCTGAAGAGTCGCATGGGAGCATCATATTTCTATGAACCTCTCAGAGAATTTTACACTTTTGGCCCCGCAGGACATATAACCTCTTCAAAATAGTCCCAATACATTCACTTTTAATCCCAAACGATTATTTCTTTGTAGACTTGGTCCCATTAAACTTCACCTTTGGCATATTTAGTCACATACAGCTCCATTATTGATCCTAAAAAATTAGATTCATATTTTATTTTATTTTTTTATTTTTTTATTTTTTTTTAATGATACCAAATTATTATTAAATTAAAAAAGACATGCTGAAATAATAATGATAATAATAATAATTATTATTATTATTATTATAAATAGAATAAAATAAAATATGAATATATAGTTACACTATTGGTGCTTTTTTTTATTTGACAATTAAACCTTTGCAAACTTTTTCTGATAAAATTTCAACCTTGCATATTTAGTCTTATACAGATGTATTATAGATTCAAAAAATTTAAATTCATATTTTATTATATTTATTTACTTACTCTTTTTATTATTATTTTTTAATGTTCTCAAATTTTTATTGTTTTCAAAAAAGACATGTTCAAAATAATAATAATAATAACAATAATAATAATAATAATAAATTAATTAACAAATAAATAAATATGATATAACGTTATTATAAGAATTTAGATTCATATTTTATTTTATTTATTTATTTACTCATTTATTATTTTATTTAATGTTAGATTTTTATTACTTTTTAAAACATGTCTATAATAATAATAAGTATTAAATAAATAAATAAATGAATAAACATAAAATAAAATAAATATGAATTTAATTTTTTGGGACGAATTGTGTATTGAATGAGACTAAATATGCTAGGTTAAAATCTTATAGGACCAAGTCTGCAATGAAATAATCGTTTAGGACTAAAAGTGAAAACATTGGGACTATTTTGAAGAGGTTATGTGTCCAGCGGGACCAAAAGTGCAAAATTCTCGAACCTCTCACCTCTTCATTAGAGATTTTAATAGGCACTAGAGGGCATCCTTAGTGAGAACACATTTTTATCTTCCTAAGCAGTAATTATTAAAACCAAGATCTTATCAATCATTTATTTTGGACCAGTAACTATGTTTTCTTTTAGTTAATAATAAGTGAAATAAACTATTCGAAAATTCAGAGAATCAAGTAAATAAATACGACAATCAAACACTTCAAATTTAAATTTTATATTGATTCCCTCAATAAACAATATAAAATAAATTCACCGGCATCTCAAACACCGTGAATTTGCATGCCACGTTAGTGTGGACGTATACGAACCCGAACATTCACAAGAAAATATTTTAACCATTAATTTCATATGTCATAATTAACCTTATGACTCAATGATTAATAGTTGGTTGTCCTTTAGCCATGCAAATTAATAGCAGTGACTCCGTTGGGGAGGATACATATTAATTGCACTTAAGTGTATACTATTATTTGATATTAGGTACGTTACCCAAGTTTGTGTGTCTTACAGTTGGAGAAGTCCACACGCCCTCAAGTAATTTCCTACAATCATCAATTATTAATTTATACCAATGATCCGCAAATAAAACTTATTCGTTGGGGAGGAAGGCACTATAGCCGGCTCATAAGTTTATCGGCATCACATTACAAACAATAATTATTTAATGAAATTTATTCTAGTGAACCGCATATAAAACTCATCCGTTGGAGAGGAAGACACTATAGCCGACCCATAAGCTTACTTGCATCTCATAATACATCAATAATGGAGGTTGCAGGATTTTGACCAATCTCTCTCACTTAGTTATTTAACAAGAGGGTTTTTACATGCATACAATATATACTAAATATAAAATATGCAAATAAGCATGTTTTATTACGGAAAAAAAGACAGTAAATCAAATAGCACATGCTTCCAATCCAAATATATAACAATAATTGACAAATAAAATAATTATAGCAATTATTATATATAAGGAAGAAAAAAATTGCCAAATAAGGATTGACTTTGTCAATGATGAGTGATATTTTCACCTGGATATTAGTGTCTTTTTATGTATGTTTTCATATTATTTTATCCGTATTTATGTATTATTTGGTTGTGTTTTGTGTTTTTATGGAAATATGTGTGAATGAGATTAAACGTATGATTTATTTCGTGCTTTCAATAAGGATTGTGGATTTGATATTGTTTTGCAATTTTGGTTTGTAGGTTGATTGTGCTCGTGAGGAAGATGCGTATTGGAGATACGAATAGTGCTTGATTTGAAGTGTATAGGTAAGTCACACCACTTTTTACAAACTTAACTTGAAACTCTTGTTTCAATTTATGTTTGGGGAGATATGGCGTGGTGTGACATACTTTGTTTTGAAGGCATATACTTTTCCTATTTTTGGGCTAATTTTAAATTTTTTTCTCATGAGCATTGGTTTGTTTTGGTCCGTTTGGTTGTGTTGAAGTACATCCATATTTTTAATGATATTGTTGAGCTAATATTTTTGATGAGTTGTTGAGCATGAATCAAGTGTAGTGGAAGCACGAATCAAGCCCGGAGATCAAGTCGAGATTCGTTGTGTATTCAATCCGGAAGCTAGTGCCAACCATTTCCACTACCAAATGCCTATTGAGGGAGTTCACTCTATACTCTACTACTTCTAGTTGCTTGACATGAATTTATTTTATTTGGATTGGTGTGATTAGCATGTTACTTCATTTATTATGTTTTGGGAACTTTCGTAATTTAGGATTTCTTTTCAATCATAGATTGGGATGTTTGTGAGCTTAATTGATCATGGATGATAGGAATGTGTGCTTCATTTTTTTAATGATGGTGATTTTTATTCTTGCATGTTATGTGTTTTTGTTTTGTTTCTTGTTTGTTGAGTCTTTATTTTATGTTTTGTGTGTTTTCTTATTTTTGTCTTGGTATGTTTGGTGGTTTGTTTAGGGATGTCGTGAGTCATTTTTGAATATGAGTGATGACATGTTGTTGTGATAAGTGATGACAAATTATGATTAAGAATCTCTACACTTTTGAATTGTGACATGTTTTATTTAACTTGTTCAATTTTAAGATTGATATGGTGTAATAAGTTCATAAGGTCCGAGCACAAGCTTGTGGCGTTTGAGCCTCAACCGTGCATACATGGTATTTTTCTTCATAAGTGGATCGATTGAGTTTTGATAAGCTAGAACTTGCTCAATGACTATAGGAACAGGCACGATTTATGGAGATTAGTGATATGATCTAAGGTCATCCTTGTCATTAATAGTCATTTCCATATATTTCCCTACCATGAATATCATCCCTAGTCAACCACTTTGGGCCTTTAAGCCTATTCTTGTGAATATAGCACATTACAAGCCTTGATTACCCATATGAGCCTAATATATTTGCCCTTTTGTGTGAGTGATTGAGGAGATGGTACCTAGGAAGTTTTGATAAGTAAGAAAAAGAAGAAAGGAAATAGTAAACAAGTAAGAAAAATGATGAAAAGAGCAAAACCAAGAATGGACATGCAACCTCAAAATAAGAAAATGAGCAAAGCAACAACAATATTCTCAAGTACTTAAAAGTCCAAATAAGGAAGCATAAATCAAAAGAAGCACAATCTAAGGAAAGTTGATGATTAGTGCTTGTGATTATCAAAGTTGAGAAACGAAGAAAGATAAGTTAAGGAATGGAAGAAAGTAGCTACCTCTTCGATTACTTACACTTGATTAGTCACTTTTATCCAAATTCTTCCTATCATACCAAAGAGCCTATCATTACATCCGAATATAAAGACCTTTTTGATCACTAATGGAAACTTTGGTGGCTTGTGAATGTAGTCCACGAGCAAGCTTAAAGCGAGTCAAGCCAATCGATTAATGAGTGATGATTTACCCTACTTTAAAGAGTGTTGAGTAAAATTGATATCCCATTGAGAGTTTTGGACCAAAAAGGGACTATAATACACTTTATTCTCTTTTAATTGAACTTGTTAATATTTTTTGCATGTTATGAGTCTAATGTTGTAAGATAACTTACCATGATTTGTAGTTCTTTAGCCATGCAAATTAATAGTCGGTTGTCTTTTAGCCATGCAAATTAATAGCAGTGACTCTGTTGGGGAGGGTACATATTAATTACACCTAAGTGTATACCATTATTTGATATTAAGTACGTTGTCCAAGTTTATGTGTCTTACAGTTGGAGAAGTCCACACGCCCTCAAGTAATTTCCTACAATCATCAATTATTGATTTGTACCAATGATGCGCAAATAAAACTCATCCGTTGGGGAGGAAGGCACTATAGCCGACTCATAAGTTTATCAGCATCACATTACAAATAATAATTATTTAATGAAATTTATTCTAGTGATCCACAAATAAAACTCATCCGTTGGGGAGGAAGACACTATAGCCGACTCATAGGCTTACTTGCATCATATAATAAATCAATAATGGAGGCTGTAGGATTTTGATCAATCCCTCTCCCACTTAGTTATTTAACAAGAGGGTTTTTACATGTATACAATATATACCAAATATAAAATACTCAAATAAGCATGCTTTTATTACGGCAAAAAAGACAGTAAATCAAATAGCACATGCTTCCAATCCAAATATGTAACAATAATTGACAAATAAAATAATTATAGCAATTATTATATGTAAGGAAGAAAAAAAATTGTCAAATAAGGATTGACTTGGTCAATGATGAGTGATATTTTCACCTAGATTTTAGTGTCTTTTTATGTATGTTTTCGTATTATTTTATCCGTATTTATGTATTAATTGGTTGTGTTTTGTGTTTTTATGGAAATATGTGTGAATGAGCTTAAACGTATAATTTTTAGTTAAAATGGATTCTAGACGCGATAAGGAAGATTTGGAAAAAAACGGAGCTTAATTCGGAGTTGAAACGAGGGAAAATGAGTTAAATTAAGCAAAATGCTGAAAAACGCACGTCCAACTTATGTAATTTTTTTATACTCTTGTGGAGCTCAAAACTCGAAGTGTGATATATGGTTGGAAAGCCACATAAAAAATGATCATTTTGGTATAAGAAACACTTCAATCGGAGCCCAAACGAGAAAGTTATGATTAAAATGGTCTTTATATGGATAGAAAGCCAATGAATAGAGGATTGCATGAGTGCAAGAATCATCAAAATTGGATTTCGGATATGAAAGTTATATGCGAAACGGTGAGACTGCGCTGCACCAACCCGAACTTGACCCGAATCCTACCCGAGCTCGGCCCAAAGTCAATTTTATGATTAGAATATGTTCTAGAAGGTTCCAAGAGGTAAAACACCCATTTTTGAGTGTAAAGATCAGTAGGGGATCAGATCCACACCTAATTTACACCATTTTTCATACACTTTCCTCTCCATTCCATCTACCCTTCATCCCATTCACCCATCCTTAATTTCATCCATCTACACTTGATCCCCTACATAAAATCTATCATCCAAGTGATCAAGGAAGCAAGGGAGAGTGAGATCACAAGAAGAAGAAGAAGATCTCCATTGAAGCACTTCAAATGGAGAATCTAATTCTAATTTTTGTGCATTTCTTTATAGATTGATCATGGTTTGTAAGGATTTTAATGTTTATGTTGAATTCTTTGTGATTATGAGAGGCTAATCTCCTTTGTGAGATTAGCTCCATGATTAGTGTTGGATAATTTAGTTTTTATGCAATTTGATTTTGATCTTGAATGACCTTTGTGTATTTCTATCATTGAATGTTGATTGCTTAATGTATATGATGATATGTGTGATTAATTGTCATGGGCATGTGATTAGATTGAGAAATCAATTATATGTTTAGTATAGTTCATTGAATCATTTCATCACACACTTCATGTGCATTAATTTAGAATGAGATAGAGATATCCTTCTAGATTTATAACTCTTTGATAGAACATTTGATTAGCTTGATCGAGAGATTGGTTGATTAGATAAGGGGACCAAAACCATTAGTGAATTCATAGTACCTTAAAAGGGAATATTGCCAATGATTTAGTGCGTAATTAGGAAACTCGTAGAGTAATTAGTACCTAGTGGGAGGTGTTTGCTTTGGTCACGATCCTATGTGCTTTCGGAAGTCTTATTGAATTCCTACATCCTATCTATCTCGAGAGAGAGTTTAAGTGGAATTAGTGATCGCTCATATGCCTTATCCATGAGAGATTAGAATTAATTGCATAATTTCATTATTTTTTATGCCATGATTATAGTTAATCTCATCCTTGCATCATTTGGAACCCATTTATTCTTGCTTTTATTTATTTATTTCATGCATTAGTTTCATTGCATTTATTTGCAAGCAATCCATCCCATTCCGTCGTCCTTTTAAAATCATGATAAACTTGAGATCGCTTAAACTCTAGTACCTTCATCCCTATGGTTCGATAAAATCTTTAATTGGTCATTCGACTATAAACGACTAATCGGTCAACACTCCAATCAATTAAAAGATGACTTGCACAATAAGTTGGTAACTTCTGCCCCAAGTATTCTAATCCACACGCACACACAGCTTATACAGGCAGCTTTTCATCGAAGAATCAGCCCGCCGAAAACCATCTTCACCGGCCATCACCTGCTGGAAGACTCATCGCCAAGTGTTCTTAGTCGCATTTCTATTAAAATGTGTAAGAGTAAGAGACTCTATCGTCGAGTACACGTGTGACCAAGCAACAAAATTTATAAGTATGTCTTCCCAAAGGAAAGTATACTTGTGGTTATATCCGGATTTGTCATTGATTTAAGCTTTGTAAGAGTGACAAGATTGAAGGTTTGGTATTTATACTACTTATTATACTAATCAATTAACTACAAATTCAACTAACTACGAAACGTATCAAATATCAAACAAATGATAAGATGAATGAAATGTAGATAGGATTCACTTGAGAAAAGAGCAAGGCTAATCATAATCATGGTTAAGAATCTAGCCAGATATGCATAACTCTTGATGGTGAAGGCAATCACGTTTTTACCCCTAATCCCTATGGCCAAGGCATTTAGGGTCTCGACTCTTTTACAAGTCTAAATCTCCTAGGATTGTGCTTAATCTCAATTCCCTTAAGGTACTATGATCATAAGTTTGGTTCTTTTCACTCAATTCCTTAAGTGTCCCCCTATGAATGTCATAAGCATAAGAAGGGTATGACTTACCTCCCCTCATACTAACATGCATGCTCATCTTAATATGATTCAATTAAATACCTAATCATAACATTGAAATGGCCATCCTAACACTATGAGTAGAGAATGTAGTCACACAAGTATTAAAGTGAAATCCTACATATCTAGCATTCTCCTAATCACAAAAGGAAATCTAAAATTAACTCAATTCAACATCTCAAATCCTACATATCTAGCATTCTCCTCAACCAATCATATGATTAGCCCTACTATAGGACTAACCACTACACATTATATTTAGATCAATACATTCAAAAGGATGGCTGCCCCCCAGGTGGTTCCTAACCTGGCCACTACTTCTTCCCAACCTAAATTCGTTGATTCTTCTCTACCCACTGTGCGATCGGCGCTGCTGCAATCAAAGGTTTATGAAGATGCCCACAACGGTTCGCGTTCTGCCCTTGTATCAGATCGGGGTTCCCTTTCGTCGGCTCCTCTTGTTTGGAGTGGTTGATCTCTGATTCGTCAGGGATCAAAAATTAATCCTGTCATTCCGATGACCTTTAGAGATATTATTCAAGATGGGTCTTGTACATCAGCGATTTTCCCCTCCTCTCATAGTGGTGATGAAATTTCCATTCTGATCGATGACTCCTACTAGGAAGATAGAGTCTCTGCTCGCTCGTCACTCCTCACGTTCAGGCTATGTCTATTGTTCCTTTTGGTAAAGGTTTCTACAGTTTACTCCTCCCTGATGCTTCACAGCGCAAATCTATATTGAGGAAGCGTATTTTTTATTTGGATTCGGCAAAGGTTAGAGTTCAAAATTGGTCTCCAGCCTTCAATACGTACAAATTCAAAACCTTTGTTGTCTCAATTTGGTTTTGAATATATGAATTACCTTTTGAACTCTGGACAGACAGAGTTTTCAAATCGATAGCTTCTGCTATTGGTACTCCAATTCATCTTGATGAACGTGTGTTGAGCAGGCTAATGGGGCATTTTGCTCGTGTGTTAATTGATATTGACATGCTTGAATGCAATTTTCTTAAGTCGATTTGCTTGTCTACTTCTTCGTATTCTTTTCGTGTGTTGATTGGGTATGAGAATGTACCCTTATTTTGTTCTCACTGTCATACTTTGGGTCATCAATATGCAGATTGTAAGCGTCACTCCAGTCGAAAACGGTCTGTTGATGACATTTTACAAAAACAGAGCAAAGCTTAGCGTGAGAAGCCTCCAGAGACCTCTGAACTTGTTCGGAGTTTTGATGAATCTGCTTGGTGCTCTGATGATCAGAATGTTGTGAGAAATACAGGTTTGCAGATGATTGCTGATGGGTGCCCAGCCGCACCTGTTACTTGTGCAGCGGCTGTCCCGTTGCAATATCCACATGTGCAGGTTTCTAACCCTTTTGAGGTTCTGGAAACTGATGACGACCCAGCTGCTGAGGAGGGTGTTCAAACTACGCCTGCTCATCTTCCTGAGGCTACATCATGTAAGGGGGTGCTCTCCTTGGCTCCTGCGGATGAGGGATTTGTGCCTGATGAGGCCTATATTGCTAAGTCCCATGATCCAATTCTTAGCTCTCATTTTGAGTTTACTTTTGGGGACTTTGTACAGCAAACTGATATTCCAGATTTGCACTCCTTTGGGGAAACGGATACGGCTACTAATATCGAGTCAGAATCGGCACCCATTATTGAACATGCTGTTATAGATGCTTTCCCTCTCGAACATGAACAACAGGTAGGGACATTGGTCATATTGAGACATCCAACCAATTAGATGGGCCTGTTATTGTTGATCAGATTCATTCTACTCATACTGTCAATCAGTCCACTTTGGCTGATTTGGCATCTTCCCCTTCTATCATTGATGCGGCTATACGTACTATTCGTACAACACAAATTCAGGCTGCCTCACACAATTTGGAAGATTCTTATACTTTTGTTGAGCCCACTACAAAAATTAGTGACCTTTTTGAGGAGTTCCCTACTCTCAAAGTGTGAATCCGAACAAATGCAAAGTACCAAGAAATATATTCAACCGAGTGTTAGACCTAATACTCGTTCTCAAGCAAAACCCAACCTTCCAGACCCGATTGATTTCATGAATATCCAGTACTTCTGAAGCTAAGAGAAGAGCAAAATGGTTAATAACAATCTCTTCATTTATTATAATTATGGCCAATTTTTGGTACATTTCTTTTATTTTGGGCAGCCTTTTAGGTCTTTTCAAGGCTTTGCCTTACTAAAATATCTTTATCACTTGTACTCTTTTCTATATTTATAATATAGCCTATTTAATAATCAATACATTCAAAGGCTTGATCCATTTGAGCCAAAATGCGAGGAAAATCAATAATTGAAAAGTAGATTGGTTTCCCTTTCATGGAGAAAACCTTCATTCTCTTCAAAATGCTAACTTCTTCAATCCTTGATGCTTTCCTCTTTTCAAGTGGTGGATGGATTGATGGTTGGATTGTTGAAGATCAACTGGAATTGATGGATCAAATGTATGGAGATGAATCAAATGAATCTAGTGTGTGAAAATATGGTGTGGAGTGTGTGTAACTGCTCTAATTCTGATCTTCCCCTCTAATTTTCGTACAAGTTATCCTTTTATATCACTTAGGGGCCTTCTAGAAGCTTCCGGAACATTCTAAATTTTTCACTGCCTTTTGCACCTACACGACACGGCTCGTTTAGTGCACACCTAGTTCGGTGTGTGGTGCGTGCTCCTGGACACGGATCTTGCTCCCACAAACGGCATCTCCCATGGGCGTGTAGCGTTTTCTGTCGACATTGCTCGACTTCCTCTAATAGGCCCGTGTTCTGTACAAGGGGGGCATGCGCCAGAACACGGTCTTTCTCCTAGGCGAGCTCGGCGTTCTAATGTTAGTAAATGGCCACCTCGGACAGGCTCGTGTTCCGCACATGGCCCTGTACTTCCTTCTCCGTTTTGCTCACGACTCCATTTTTCTCCACTTCTTAACCTATTTTGCACATATTTAAGCTCATTTATACACTTCTATCAATCCATACCATATTTCTCATAATATCAATAAATCCACCAAAAGTCACACAAATACGGATGAAAATATCCGAAAATCCACAAACAAAGACACTAAAATCTAGGTAAAAATGACAACGATCAACCCCCAAACTTAAAGTGTTGTTCATCCTCAAACAACGAAAAATGATAAACAAAAGGAGTAATTTTTACCTAGAAAATACCCAACGAATATAACCCACAACACATCACAAGTAATAAGGACTACAACTTCACATTAAGTATCCCTACATCATCAAACTTATAACATGAAAGATAAACAAGTTCAATCTTAAGCATAACAAAAGAGTAATCAAACAACTTTTAATCCAAGCCTCTCATATGATATCAAATGCACTCAACACTCTATGAAGTAGGGTTTTGTACAACACTCATCAACCGGTAAGAACCGACTCACCATAAGCTTGCCCATGGACTATGTTCACAAGCCACCCTAGTTTCAATAAGTGATCAAATAGGTGTTTATCTTGGGATGTAATGTTTAGGCTCTTTGGTAGGGTAGGAAACTTTGGGTAATAGTGACTATTCAAGTGTAGATAATCGAAGAGATAATTCTTTTCTCCAACTTTCTCACTTTCAAGCTTCCTCCCTTTGTCAATTGTTCATAAGCACTAATTATCAACATACCATGGATTTATTGAGCTTCTTTTGAATAGCATACAAATCTTTTCTTTGACTTTTGTGTTCCTTGAGCGTATCACTTTTATTGAAGTTGCACTTGCTTTTATCTTGAGCTCTTTCATCGTTTTTCTCGATTCAACCTTTCTTCCATTTACTTGTACATTTTTTTCACATCTTCCCTTGTAAACCATCATCATCTTCAACTACCCACACATAGGTTATATATATAAGGCTTAAGTGGATTTTCCAGGCTTGTATTGTGCCCAAATCACAAGAAAAAGGCTTTTATGCTCAAATTGGCTAACTATGGATAGTGTTTTAGGTAAGGAAATTTATGGCTATGACTTCATTCAACAAGGATGGCCTAAGATCATGTCACAAATTTTAACCATTCGGGCTTCATTCCTATAGTCCAAGAGCAAGTTCTAGTTTGTCTAAGTACAACTAATCCTCTCATCAATAATTAACCATGGAGGCACGGTTGAGGCTAAACTCTCACAAGCTTTTGCTTAGATCAAAAGAAACACAATTAACCTTTATACTTCTCAAAATTGAACAAATTATGTAATTAATGTCACAATTTTAATAAGTAGAAAACATTAATATGCTTGTCATCACCTATCACAAACAATGCATCATAGCTCACATTCAAAAACACTCAACACCTTCCCAAAACATACCACCAAACCATCCCTACAAAAAAAATAAAAACAAAACAAAACATAACACACATGACAAATACTTACCACACAAGAAACATAACAAAACACAAAACAAGTATAAAAAAATTATCCATCTCAAGATGTCAAAGCACATCAATTCACATCCATAACAAATAAGATCAATTTCCCATCACAACTAAATAATGAAAATCAAACCAAAATATAAAAAATAACGAAAAGTAAATCGCATAAAACTGAAAATAAAATCCTAAAGTAAAACTTCCCTAAACAAACAAATTAAGTACAATCCAATCCAAATCAACCAAATCAAATCAAGTCAGAGAATTCTTCAAATAATCTACTAGAAGTGATAAGCACTAAAATGACTCCCTCATGGCTCCAGAGGTGGAGGTGGATGATAGTAATTCCATTGAATGTATGCACGAGGAGACGCGGGGAATTGGAAGTTGAACATCATCGTCATCATCTCCTCCATGTTGTTAGAGTGCACAGCGACTACTCATAATACTCCCTCCGACGCTGCCCAACTCTCAGCTCCTGAATATGCACTCCGTGCTCTTGCTATATCTCTCGAATCTCCCTTATCTGTGCTCCATATATCTGTTGCACATGCCTCATATCTCTCACCTCATCCATCATATAGTTCCATCGATCATTACCATGTCCAGGGCCCATTGGCGGTTGTTGCTCTTCTTCCTCAAACTGCAGTGGCTCATGAGCTTGCTCCTCAAACTCCACCTGCGAGGTGGTGCATCCTGCTCATCTCCTTCCATCGACACTGGCTCTGCTCTCAAATTAGCTAGCTCGAGGTTCTCTTCAACCCTCATTTCTCTGAGAATCTCTTCCACTTTCTCTCTATTTCTTCTATAAAATGCTCTCACAACCCTGGAGTGATTAGCACTAGCCATTGCCAAGTTAGCAAACCTCCTTCGAGTGTACACCGTAGTAAGCTCTAGAGTTGGCAAAGAAAATGGAGCTCTTTTTTCTTGCCTTAGAGAATATTGATTCACGACTATAGACAAAAATTCCATCCTCATCAACTTCTGATAATTCAGTCCTTCACTCACCATCCTGTTTTCCATTCCTGCAAGATTTATTCCTAGGCCCTGAGCAATCATGGTAATCATACCTCCTAACATCAAACCCTGAGAAGTTTATCTTTTGGCAACTCTCTCTGCATGATGCACAAAATATGCTGCGATGTTTAGTGGTAGCACATTATATATACAGAACATGATATACAACTGCTTCTCTCCCACGACTCCACTTTCAAATCTCCCCAGGATAGTGTTCGAGATAATCTTCTCTAAGTATCTCTTGATTGGGTTCCTTGTTACAGTTCCCTTCGAAGCTCTGGGAACATATCCTGCTCGCTCTGTTCCATCATTTACCAAACTTTTCCACTATTTTTGCTGATTAAAACCACCTCCTTCATAAAAGCTCTGATGGCCTTGACATGGTAGGCGTCCAAAGAATCCATTCAAAACATATAGAAGGGTCTTTTCTCTCATCACATTGTCCAATTAGAACGTAACTAAAATAGGAAAACCATTTCTATCCTTCTTCACTTGAAATGTGCTCTTGAACTCAGCAGTTAGATGGTAGTAAGTAAGAGGCCTTTTATCATAGAACGCTTCCATCTGTGAGAATCGGAACAACTTCTTGAGGTCTTCTTCTATGCCTAATCCTGCCATTGTTGTTGTATCTTGGAAGCGGTTCCCTTAATCTTGGGAGCAATTGTTTGGCAACGGAGCACATACTTACCCCAGTAATCCTCAAATTCCACCAAAAATAGTCCCGATGGACCCCATCTTCTATTAATTGAGCATCGAGATTAGCCAACTCCCCTGGATCGGTAATGACGATGAAATTCTCATTTCTTGGTCTCACTTTCCTCTCGGCCATCTACAATTTACAACAATGCTCAAATCAAAAATTCAACTTCATTCTTAGAAATGTTAATGCATTAAGTTTATATTCCACTCTAATTATTTAACTAAGTATGAACTATACTATGCATCAACATTACACATTCATATCATTATAGCTTCAAGCTTCACCACAACGTTCATTTCACTGTCACTCCTTTCAATTATCCATGAACTTTTATCTCAATTCATATCATCCTTGCACACATAAGTTCCAAAATATACCATCACTACTTACTACGAACATGTGATCTCAAATTTAGCCAAAATTTTCACTTAGACATTTCATCAAACACTTGGCATGCACAACTTTTCAACACAAATTCAAAATAACATTCACATGGCCCCATGCCCAAATCCTCAACATCTAACTAGATTCAATCACAATTTAAGCATTGTAAAAGTATGATAATTCAATTTACACAACATATGCACTAAATTTCGTCATTCTCACAAATCCCCTAATTCAACTTTCTCATTAACCTTAATTCCCCTCTCAATTCAAAAATTAAATTGACACCTGTATGTTCATCAATCAATAACTAGTTCAATACTCACTATATCACAAATCCTATGCATGAATTTACTCAATTTCTATCAAAATTCAAAATTTAGGGTTCAAAGAATTCATACCTTTCAATCTTGGATTTGGAGAAGTGTTCTAGGTGTAAAAGAATGAAGAATCTCACTTACCAATCACTCAAAACTAACCTTGATGATGAAAATCTATGAACAATGGCGAAGAGAGAAGTGGATTTTTTTGTGTGTACGAGGTGAAGGGCGTGTGGAGAAGTGAGTACGGATCGGCCTTTTAAAAACTGATTTAGAACCCTGCACGGCTCGAGTTACGCTACACGGCCTCGGTAATGGCCGAGTAGCATTTTCTGATGATTGAGCACGCCTTCTTGTCACAGGGTCGTGCTCTGCACATGGCCCATGTTCTTGTTCCCTGCACGGGTCATGCTCCGAGCTTGCCCTCGACCCTGGGCGAGTAGCCACTTATGACATTAGTACATGGCCAGTCCTTACAGGGCCGTGTACTGAACACAGCAAGTGTAGTAGCTTTGCCCTGTTTTCTAACTTTCACACTTCACCTCATTTTTGCCATGTTTTTGTACTTCTCATACACCCTATTCATGCTCAAAAAAATTCTTCAAATCATTAACACTACAATTATGTTCAAATAATGGACTATCATGCACTTAAACACTACCAAACGTAACAATCCTAACTCATGAGAAAAAGTTCAAAATTGACCCTTTTTTGCCACAAGACAATATAGCAACAACACATATGATTTATCACACACTAAAGCATAAACAAGTGGTGAGTCACACCACGCACTCTCTTCCCAAACTTAAATCGAAATAAGTTGAGAATTAAGTTTGTAAAAAGTGGTGAGACTTACCCTTGTCGTTTCCACCAATGCTCTTCATAAACTTACCTCGTGATGACTCATATGCATTCTCTAAAATCCATGTACGATCAAGTATGTCCACCATGCAACTTCCCCCCAAACTTAAATTAACACAAGTGTTAAAATTTAAGTTTGTAAAGAGTGCTGTGACATACATCATCATTTCACCTTTAACACCTTTGTCTTTCATCATATGCATTTTCTCTATGAGCTTCACCACCTACATACCAAATCTATAAGAAAATAATAAAAAAAAAGAATCTACACTACTACATAATCAAAGAAGTTCAAGAAGAGAGGTATCCACATACACTATCTCCTTTTGAGAAGGAGATAGATAATGTTTCACCCGATGACCATTTACCAAAAAGCCATTATTAGGGCCCTTAAGCTTCAATGTATGTCCACTCAACACTTCAAGCACTTCATATGGCCCCATCCACTTATAATTAAGCTTTCCGAGGAACAACTTGAATACAAAAATTTTGTCTCCAGGAGCAAACGTCTTTTCCTTGACATTAGCATCATACCATCTCTTTATATTCTCCTTGTAGATGATTGAGTTATCAAATGTTCTTCCTCTAAACTCTTCCAACTCAACCAACTTCAACAAACTTGCTTGACCATTCTCCCCTTCATTTATGTTAAGGCGTTTAATAGCCCACAATGCACAGTGTTCCAACTCCACGACAAGATGGCAAGCTTTACCATAGACCAATTGATACGGTGACACACCAAGGATGGTTTTAAAAGCCGTCCGATAAGCCCATAAAGCATCATCATGCTTCTCCAACCAATCCTTTCTCCCTCTATTGATTGTCTTCTCCAACACTAACTTTATTTGATGGTTGGAAACCTCCGCCAAACCGTTTGCTTGAGGGTGGTAAGGTGTAGCCACTTGATGCTTCACTCCATATCTCTTCAACAAATTTTCCATCAACTTGTTTACAAAGTGAGATCCCCCATCACTCACTAAAGCCCGTGGAACTCCAAACCTAGCAAAAATATTCTTCTTCAAGAATTTTTGAACAATCAAGGCATCCTTTGTCTTAGTGGGAATTGCCTCCACCCACTTTGACACATAATCCACGGCTAGCAAAATGTACACATATCCTTTAGATGGGGGAAACGGTCCCATAAAATCAATGCCCCATACATCAAATATTTTCACATTAATTATCAAACTCATGGAATCTCATCTCGCTTACCAATTCCCCCTATACTTTGGCATCTATCACAATTAGCCACAAACTTCTTTGCATCCTTAAACAATGTAGGCTAATAAAAACCCGATTGTAAGATCTTACCCCCCGTCTTTTGATGACCAAAGTGACCTCCACACAAAGACGAATGAAATAGCTCAAGAATCCCCATGACTTCTTCATCGGCCACACACCTCCTTATTACTCCATCATTGTAAATTTTAAACAAAAATGGCTTATCCTAGAAGTACTTCCTCACTTCAACATAAAACCTTTTTACCTTGTACTCATTAAGTAATGTGGGCTTGATTCCACAAACGAGAAAGTTGACATAATCGGCATACCAAGGCGGCACATTCACCATGAGAGTACACACTTGCTCAACTTCAATTTGCAAAATTTTCTCATCCGGGAATTCATCCCCAATCGGCTTCATGTCTTCATTCTCACCTCCATTCTCCAATCTAGACAAATGATCCACGATCACATTTTCCACGCTCTTCTTATCCTTGATAATCACATCAAATTCTTGGCACGAATTCAATATCTTTGATGCGTAATAGATTGCTCTAAACTTTTTTCTCTCTCGTTTACCCCAACACCACTCCTATGGATTGATCGCTAGCATCACATGTAATTCAAATTGTAAACTCCAATCCGGGGTGACGAGTATTGGAGATGAAGTAAGATTATACTTGAGCACCTGAAATGATACACAACATTCATCATTGAAGTTAAATGGACAATCATTTTCAAGTAGTTTACAAAGAGGTTTAGCAATTTTGAAAAAATCCTTAATGAAGCGTCTATAAAAGCCCGCATGACCTAAGAACAATCTCACCCCCTTCTCACTAGTAGGAGGAGTAAGACGTTCTATGGCTATCACTTTAGCTCTATCCACTTTTAAACCATGCTTTGAAATATGATGCCCCAAGACTATCCCATCGGTCACCATAAAATGGCATTTTCCCAATTTAGCACAAGATTCGACTCTTCACACCTCTGCAACACAATAGTGAGATTAGTCAATCAAATATCATAAGAGGAACCATACACGGAAAAGTCATCCATAAACACCTCCATAATATTTTCAACTAAAACATTGAAGATATACATCATACAACGTTGAAAGGTGGCAGGGGCATTACATAGACCAAACGGCATCATTCTAAATGCAAATGTACCATAAGGACATGTGAAAGTTGTCTTCTCTTGGTCTTCCAGGGCAATCAATATTTGATTATACCCGGAATATCCATCAAGAAAACAATAGTACTCATATCCCGCAAGTCGATCCAACATTTGGTCTATGAATGGCAATGGAAAATGATCTATACAAGTATTTACATTCAATTTACGATAATCAACACATACTCTCCAACCCGTGATAGTTCTAGTGGCAATTGTTTCATTTGTATCGGATCGCACAATCGTCATACCACCCTTTTTTGTCACTACATGTAAAGGACTTACATATTGACTGTCACTAATTGGAAAGATTATTCCCGCATCAAGCCATTTTAATACCTCTTTTCTTACCACTTCTTGCATTATAGGATTTAATCTACATTGGTTTTGCACACAAGACTTCTCATCATCAATCAAATGAATCTTATGCATACACATGGATGGACTAATACCTTTCAAATCTTTTATACTCCAACCAATAGAAGATTTATGCTCCCTCAAAACTCTTAACAACTTTTCCAATTCTAAATCATTAAAGGAAGAAGATACAATTACTGGATAAGTCTCATTCTCTTCCAACTAAGCATACTCAAAATGCTCCGGTATTGGTTTCAACTCTACCTTCTTCTTCTCTTGCACTTCTTTTTTTGGTTCTTCATCAAGTTTCTCCACTTTTGCTTCCTTTGCTTCCTCACTTATGAGTTCCCTACAAGCATTTAAACCATGCAATTCATCAATCATTTCATCATTTTCTAAACAAAAAGAAGATTTAGATTTTATAGATTCAATAGAATACGAGTGACTTATGATAATAAATGTTTGTTGTGTACAAGTATCGGTATACAATAAATGTTGTACATTCATGAAGAAAACTTAGGGTTCTTTCACCGAAATCACAAAATTCAATAAACCCTAACTAATATGCGATCATTATTTAAGAATAACTCACATAATTTACATTAAACCCCTAGCTCAACGTGCATGTTTAGCCATAGAACCTATGCTTTGATACTAATTGTTGACATTTGGATCTTTTGTTTAATGTGAACCGTTAGGGTTCCATGCAATTCTACTGCAGCGGAAGCATAAGAGTAGAATCGTACTACCTTTCACAAGGATTGATGTAGAGTTGATCATCAGCAGCAGGAACAAACGACCTTCCGATCTTCTTTTGTATTCCTAAGCCACGTCTTGATGTTGGTGTGGGCAACAATCTATAAGACGAACTCAATTTGCAGTCAATCTCCTTTTTCACGGTATTGGCATGTGAAGTATGATTTCCAGACTGCTAAGATTGGCTATTTATAGGCTACAACAGGGACCAAGAGGAGAAATTAGGGTTTGGGCCTCCCATTGAGCTTAAGCATCTAAGTTTAGCCCAAAACATATACTTATGTAAAATAATAATAAATCAGTCCAATAAAGAAATATTATTGCACTGCCACTCCAATCTCAAATTACATTATGGGCTCCTTCTTATTATGATCTGTTAATCTCCCCATGTTTAAGATTCAATGCTCATTTATTAATTAAGTTACTAACAACTCCATTAATTAATATATTTACCGAGAGTAGTACCACTCAACCTTATTATCATGCTGAAATAAATCCACCTACAGGATTTACATGATAATCATTATGAGCTCCTCAAGGGGACATCATCAACCAATTCCGTTAGGTCACAAATTCCTTCTACAATCAATGACACACCATAGAGACAGCGCCATCTCCTAACTTACCAAGCATATTGATTTAATAATTAAATCTCACCTATTGATGAATCAAGAAAATAAATACTAGCTTATGTATCGAGATTATTGTATAGGGATTAAGAGTACGAACATCCATAATAATAGAGATCAAATTCTATTATATATTTAGTATAAACCGAACCATCTCACGCGGTCCTATTCAATACACACAAAGCCTTCAAGTGCAATTTTATAGTCAAGACAAACTAATGCCAAATCACACTACAACCATACCAATAGATAGTCCCCGTCTATCTCGATTGAGAATATCTATTTATACTTTATTAGGAGCCGATAATATGATCTTCCGTGTGACGCCGCACACCACATTATCTACAGTATAAAGTAAATGAACTTTTGAAACAACATAATTGCATACGTTTGACACATGATTCTCATTTCAAATATTGCCAAAACATTGTTCATATAAAAAACTAGACTTTTAGTATACCATCCAATAAAGCAGTCATATATGAGAGGTGGTCGGTACACCGATGACTTCGGGGCGGTGCAGAGGTTGCCAGGTGATTTGCAGAGTGTAGCAGGTCCCCTTTTATCCTTTGCTTGTTTCCCATTAGCAGATATAAGAGGGACATGCATGTTGTGTGTTGTCTTCTAGTTGGGAGTGTTGTTCAAGACATCTCTTCTTACCATTATTCTTGTCTTCTAGCCTGCTACTTCTAGGCGTTCTCCCAGTAATATCTGTATTTTACCTTGCAGGCCTGATAATCCCACTTAGCTTTGGAAGGGGCATTTTCGAGGCTATGTTGTTTCTCTGGGTCCCTGAATGTCTCCTTTGGCTTCGGAACTGAGATGTCCTGCTGAGGTGTCTGGCCTATCTATTCCCTTGGTGGGTTTTCTGCTCTTCGGTCCTCTCCTAGTTTTGTCTTCCTGGGTTCTTCGGCCCTTTACTGTGGGCTTATCTTTTTGTCCTCTTCTCGATTACCCCGTGGATGCCTCTTGGGCTTTCTTCTGGCCGCCATCATCACATAAGTTATCATTTCATCCTGCTCTTGGGTTTCTCTATAGTTTGACTTTTTGTCTATGATGGACTGGTTTGTTGGGCTTTCGGCCAGTTTGGCATGGGGGATATAATACCCATAACATAACTAATGTGGTGTACACATCTTGTTACTCTTGGTTGATTTTTTTGTCTTTGATCCGCCTGTTTGGATCAAATTAAGCCACCTTTTTGTCTCTTTAATCTCTAATTTAATCAGTTCCCCCTCTTCCTCTTTCCTTTGTCCCTTTTTTTTCCTTCACTTTTTTTTATAATATTGCCTAGTTTGAGTATGTGTATATGAACTAAAAAAGCTTTGTATGGGTTAAACAAGCTCCAAGAGCATTGTATGTAGACTTACTGATTTCTTACTTTAGTTTGGGTTCATTATAGGTGAAGCTTATATAAGACATGTGGCATTTTTTCCTGATTTTTAAGAGAAATGGCATTTTTTACACAACTGCATGACGAGTTTAGTACTCTAGTCAAGTATGGTGCGAAACTCAAGCCGAGTTATAAAACACGACCCCCTATAAGGTTGTGTGCATACTTGCCCTTCATTAGGGTCAAGTAACAAACTTACCTTGAGTTTCGACCATTTTTCAATAATTTTGTTTTATCTCATTCTCACTCATTTTAACTCCAAATTTTAGCTCCATTTTTTCTTACATCTTTCTTTTCACATCTACAATCTATTTACCTAAAAATCACACAAATCTTATTAAAGTACCAATTCTCCAAATATTTTCAAATATCAAGATTATAAGTGATGGCGATTGTATCTTGTGGCCTGCGTAATGCGTTTGGGATTCATGCATATCTTACACATCAAAAAAGACAAACTATTACCTTTCACTATAGACTACGTGGAGTAGGTTATTTGAAAAAATGAGAGCAAACTCTCAATCTTCTATGTATTCCTATGCCTCATCTAGTCGTCATGTAGGCGACGATCCTCTATACGATCTCAATCCACAATTCATCAAAATTATTTTGACTGCTGATTTCCATCTCGAAATTAAGATTTCGTGTTTTTAGGTGTTGCATAAATTTTTTTCTCTCCCCAATTTTTTTTTATGGAAAACATGAATTATTATTTATTTAAATGCTAAGATGGTTGATTTATAAGTTACAACATGGACTTGTTGGAAAATTTAGGGTTGGACCTCTCATTGGACTTAGGCATCCAAGTTTAGCCAAAAACTTATAACTTACCCAATAATAAAAATGTAGTCCTCTAAATAATTATTGTACTACCACCTTAATTCCAAATTATGTTATGGGGTCATTCTTATTGTGAGTCCGTTTATCTCCCCGTGTTTAAGATATACAATGTTCACTAATTAAATGAGTTACTGATAACTCAATTAATTAATCTATAATTTCGAGAGTAGTAACACAACCTTATTATCATGCCAGATTAAATCCACCTGCAGGGTTTATATTATAATCCTTATGAGCTCCTCAATGAAAAATCATCGACCCAAATAATTAGGACATAAATTACTTCTATAACCAACAGCTCACCATACAGATAGTATTGTTTCCCAACTCACCGAACATATTGATTTTATAATTAAATATCCCACATTGATGAATCAAAGAAATAATTATTGAATTACGTGTTGAGGTTTTAGGTTAATTACATAAAAAATCCTAAACTTTTCGCCGATTGCGAATTAGTCCAAATTTTTTTATATTTACAAATAATTTCCCAACTTTATGCCTGTATTGCAACTTGAACCACTGGACAACTGGAGGCCTACACGGTACCAATTAAGTTGTTTACAAAAGCAGCAAGTGCGAGGATGGGTTATTGGAGATCTCTAGAAAGCTCGTTTTATGAAAAGCTGCAGTAATTCTAATTTGGAAAAGCCCCCAGCTTTAGAAGCTGCATACGACCTCAAGGCTATAGGCAGAGGAGAGCTAGGGCTTCAGGGTAGAATCCAGTCTCTATTTGGCAAAGAAAGACTTTCATTTAGCACCCATCCGATCCCGAGATCGTTAGATGTACAGGAGTTTTGATCGGGATTTTCCTGACTTGCATCCAACCCTTCTCTTTTAGATGAATGGGGTGCTTTAGAAGGCCTGGGGATCATCTTTGAGTCTCATTAAGCTCATTGACTGGTCATAGATCTGACAACGCAAGAAAGGTGCTGGTCCGAGAGGATGATCAGCCACACTGGGGCTGAGACACATCCCCTGTCTTTGGGGACTATAGTCCTCGTTTGCTTATTCGCTAGCATCTCTTGCTTTGCGTTGGAGGGGTGGGCCAAAGAGATGGTTTTAACCAACAGAAGGGACGAAGAAAATCAAATTCTTTGTCCTTGGAGGGGCCCAACAGCCTCAGGATTGGACTAAGAATCTACATATGAAAGGGGAGCCCCTCGACAGTTCCAAACGAGGCAATTCATGGAGACCTGGGGACTGGCCGAACCATTCAACATTTTGATCCTAGTCATGACTTGGTTCACAGCCTATCTTTAGTAAATGAAATGTGCAGGCTCGGCAACAGACATCTTCTTCCAATGCGCACCCCATTTTTGGGGGTTCATCCTGAACGGCGGTTCTCCTGTGGAGCGCAGCAGATCTGAAACTGGTAATTAAGCCAAAGAAGTCTCATGCAACTTCTCTTAGGGAAAATGGGCAACTTCAGGACTTACGGGATTACGGCCATGTCTGTTAGCGTATGTGGTTGAAGGGTCCGGTTAGTGAAGGATCCAACTCTGAAAACCGCTTCAAAAGGAAAGTCAGACACAACTGCCGCTTATGGTTACTTCGGACGATTGAACTTCAGCGCCCCAAACATGTTTAAAGAAAGTCAACCCTTACACCAATCGACGGTTTCAAGATCAAATCAATAATAGCCTTTAGATGGGATACCAGACCCACCTTTCTTTAGGTACACGTTTAGATCCACCCACCGGGCTAATGGGGGACCAGAAAAGGCCTTTTGTTTCCCCCCTTCATCAGCCCTTGCCGCCTTTCTTAATAAATCCTTAGCCTCATTTTCGCCTTCTTCTTCATAGAAGCTGCCGGGTTGATCCCGAAGGCCAAATTCTATGGTCTCTTTGGCCCGATCTGAGGTTTTAATTACTCAAATGTGGTATCCCGGGTCAGGGCGACTATGCCTTTCAGCCTGAGCTAACCGACCAAAGGGACTCTGATGTGTCACGTTTTCTATCCGTGTGATTATCCACATGTAAATTGATAAGAAAAGAAAAAAAGACATTCATACGATGTCATTATATGACTTAGCCAATTTTTCGACTCTCTCTGCCACCTCTGGCGACAAATTCTTCGATGATTTTCTTTCCTTTTTCTCGCTAGAAATTAAACCCCAAGATATCTGACACCTCTTTGGAGCTCCACCCACCTAATTTTCCAACATCACTATCTCCCCATCATCACTGATAAATATATTTACATTGAATGTCTAGCACCATCCTTGACGTCCGTTTCTACCCACCTAGTTTCCCTCATGACCGACCCAATTTGGTCAAGATACTTGTCGACCATTTAAGCCACCCTGATCTCAGCATATACGTATCTATTCGGCAATGATGAGGATGTCGACGATGAGTTAGAGTTCCTCTAGCATCGATCTATGGCGGTGTCGCTCCAGAACTTCACCCACAACGGCGTTCATCCATAGCCGGTGGCCGCATCCATACTCCTGTTGGTGTTTGATCATTTGGTTAACATGAACAGTTAGGGTTTCATACGATTCTATATCAACAGAAGCAAGAAAACACATAAACGTATTACCTTTCACCAAGGTATGTTGAAGAAGAAAGATTCTCGCCGACAGCATTCGCAACCTAACGGTTTTGGGCATAACTTCCTTATCCAATCTCCAATTTGAGTGATCTTTATGCCAAAACTATCCTCTCTTCCGTTAATTTCCAATGGTGTATCACACTAATAGTTTAGAGTTCCACAAGATTTTAGAAAAATCATGGAAGTTGACGAACAGTAGCAGCAAACAACCTTTCGATTTTTTATTATATTCCCAAGTTCAACCTTGACGTCGTGTGGGCAACGATCCTCAAGATCTTCTCAATCTGTTGTTCTCTTTCCCTTCTCACAGTGTTAGGCATGAATCAATTAGTTAGGATTTCCGAACAGCTGAGATGACTTATATATGTACTACAGCGGGGACTAGGAGGAGAAATTAGAGTTGGGCCTCCATTGGGCTTAAGTATCCAAGCTTAGCCCAAAACTTATACTTAAGTCTAGTAATAATAATATATCGACTAAAATATTATTACTGCACTACCGTTCTAATCTCATAGTTACGTTATGGGATCCTTCTTATTATGAGCCTGTTAGTCTCCCCATGTTTAAGATATACAATGCTCATTAATTAATTAAGTTACTGACAACTCCATTAATTAATATCTCATCCGAGAGTAGTACCACTCAACCTCATTATCATGCCAGAATTAATCCACTTGCAAGATTTACATAATAATCCTTATGAGCTCCTCAAGGGGACATCATCAACATATTTAATAGGACACGGATTCCTTCTACAATCAACATCACACCATAGAGACAACACTATTTCCCAACTCACCGAGTTTGTTGATTTAATTACATGTAAATCTCAGTCATTGATGAATCAAAGAAATACATAGCGCCTTATGTGTCGAGGTTATTATATAGGGATTAAGAGCATGAACATCCATAATAACTGAGATCAAGTTCTCCTATATAGTCAATGTAAATTGAACGATCTCAAGCGGTCCTGCTCAATACACACAAAGCATACAAATGTGATTCTATAGTCAAGACAAATTAATGCCGAATCACACTACAATCATCCTGATAGAGAGTCATTGTCAATCTCGATTGTGAGCATTTGTTTAAACATTATAAGAAAACTGATAATATGATCTTCTGCGTGTTGTCGCACAACATATTATCTATAGTATAAAGTAAGTGGACTATTGCTTCGGACATATAAATAAATTATAAGACGCAATCATTTGATCAATAATGGTCATTTCAAATATATCGTTAAACATTGTTCATACAAAAAGCTTGACTTTTAGTATAAAATCCAACAATCCCCCACTTATACTAAAAGACAATGCTGTCAAGACCACTGCCATACATCTGATTCCCACTCCTACTACATGATCATCAAAGGCTTTCGCCTTAATGTCCTTGTAAAAGGATTTACTAGGTTATCATGTGATGCAATCTAGGTGACAACAAACTTCCCCTCATCATATGATTCTCGTAAAAAGTGGTACTTTCGCTTAATGTATTTAATTGCTTATGGACTCATCTTTCAAGTTTGCAACTGCACCATTATTATCACAATAAATTGTGATAACCTTAGGGAAACTCAGAATCACATCAAAGTCCATTACGAAGTTTCTAGAGTCATACAAATACATTGACTGTCTCAGAGGCTCCAATTCAACATCTTCCTATGGTGGTGTCCGAAATATATTTCTATATAACACTCCTCCAGATTATGACTCAACTTCCAAAATAAACACATAACCTTTGAGGTGGATTTAATGTCGTCCCTATCTGATTTTAAAAATGTGAATCTAAGTAACTCATAAGAAGCAGTGAATCTGTTCGGTAAGCCCACATATAGTTTTTTGTCCTTTTTAGGTACGTAAATATATGTTTTTTCATAGTTCAACATTCTTATTTCAAGTTATCTTGATACTCACTGACCATGCCATTAGCAATACAGATATCCGTTCTTATGCATAACATTTCATAGATTAATCCTCCTTATTCACCGAAGCATAAGGAACCGCTTTCATCACCTTTAACTTCTTTTGTGTCTTAAGACACATTTCCTTAGATAAAGTCACATGTTAAAATTAGTAATGATTGTATCATTTTGTGAAGCTTGAGATAAACACAACATCCTATCTTGAGATCCGTATCACCATGATCGCAAGAATATATTTTGCTTCTCTTAAGTCCTTCATTTCATACTGCTTTATAAGCCATACCCATATGCCCGACAATACTCTTTAATTGTCTCCAATGAGCAAGATACTATCTACGTATAGTACAAAAAATACCACCACGTTTCCATCACTCTTTTCAATACACAAGACCCATCCGAACATTAAATAAATCCATATCACTGGATTACCTAATCAAAATAGATGTACTTTGAGTTAAAAGCTTGCTTTGGTCTATTGATTGACTCTTTTAAGCTTACACTCAAAAATGCTCTTAGCCCCTTGCAATGAATCACTCTGGTTACTTCACATAGATGTTTCCTCAAGACTTCTAATCACGAAAGATGTCTTAACATCAATTTGATATAACTAATAATTCATTATGAGCAACAATAAATAAAAGAATCCGGATCAACTTAAACTTAGCTACCGGCAAAAAAAGTTTCCTCATACTCAAACTCACCCTTCTTTCTGAGTGTACCTTTACGCAACAAGCCTTGTTTCAATGTATCACCTTACCGTCTAATCCTCTTTTATTTTGTAGAGCCACTTCCAATGGCTTTACCACCATTTCGTGGTTCTACAAACACCCAGACCTAATTTAGAATCTATTTCAAAATTCATTGCACTTTGCTAAGATTCCACATTTCTATCTTGTAGTGCTTCGTCGTACCCATGAGCCGATTTTATGTTTACTAAGGACTAAGTCTTACTACTCTCCCAAAACATAAATCTATCAGGTTGTAAAACAACCCTCCCACTACGATAAAGCACTACACACAATTGTGTATCAGACGTATCATGGGATGCAGTTTCCTTGTAGTATATCCTCTTGTACAATTGGTAGTATACTTTGTGTTATCCTCTCACACCTTTGTAACAATTTATACATGGCTTTGTGATTTATTACATAGTCTTTTTTTCCAAAAAACTAGTGTTTGTGTTAACAATCACCCTTTGATCTTTTGGACTATCAAATAAGACACCCTTCATTTTTCTAAGATATCCCACAAATACACAAACATCATTACGACATGTTATTTCTAGGAATACCCATAAAATTAACTTAGTAATCCCAAATAACTCATCTTCTATCTAACCATTTCCATAAGACTTCTATAACTTTTTTTCGCTAAACCTGTCGGTTGGGGTCTGCCTGGTGTTGATAACTTGGGATTCAATCCCAACCTCTGACAAATAGCTCCCAAACTATCCTAAGAAGTACTTGATATATTTTCGATGACCCTTCACCGCATGAGCCATGCACTTTTGAATTAATCATAGTACTAAGACTTACGGTGTATCGAAGTATATCTAACCACCTCTCGTCTGGATAGTCTTAGGACCACATAAATTAGAATTAACCAATTCCAACATATCTTTAGCTCTACACCCCTTTGCTTTGAAAATGCAATCATGACCTAGTTTCATATGCCAAAAGGTATGTTTGTTGGTTCACGTTCGAAGGTTCCTTTCTCTTATTAGATTAGAAGATTAGTTATTAATTACTATTTGCTGAATCCATGAGATAATCATGATTTAAGAGTATGCAAATTTTCCACCAACGTACCATAACAGATTATAGCTCCATCCCTCATTACTATGACCATGTCATTTAAATGAAATAGAGTATCCATCTATAAATGCATAGAAACTGAAATGAAATTCTTTCTATGAAAATGTACGTAAAGATAATTTCTCATAATCAAACGTTAATTCTTATCAGAAGATAAATAAACAACTCACACTGCAATGGGCGCTACTTTCATAGCTTACCCATGTAATGATTAATGTCATCATCAATTAGCTATACACTTTTGGTGATTCAGGTATCCACACACGACGTGTCGGTAGATATCATCACTAATTAAATTTCAACAACTAGTGAATGTGATACTAACCTTGTTCACATCTTGATAAAAATTTATTTCCTTCGCCACTTGTTTTGTCAGAAGTTTCCCACTGAATACAACACTAGGTCATGATTGGTTCATATCCGAAAGTTCCTTTCTCTTATTAGATTAGAAGCGGGTCATTAATTACTATTTTTTGCATCCATGGGATATTCATGATTTAAGAGTATGCAAATTTTCCACCAACCATAACAGATTATAGCTTCATCCCTCATCACTATGACCATGTCAGTTAAATGAAATGGAGTATCCATCTATAAATGCATAGAAACTAAAATGAAATTCTTTCTATGAAAATGTATGTAAAGACAATTTCTTATAATCAAACGTTTATTCCTATCAGAAGATAAATAAACAACTCTCACTGCAACATGTACTACTTTCGTAGCTTACCCGTGTAATGATTGATCTCATCATCAATTAGTTATACACTTTTAGTGATTCCGGTATCTACACACGACGTGTCAGTAGATGCCATCACTAATTAAATTTCAACAACTAGTGAATGAGATACTAATCTTATTCACAACTTGATGAAAATTTATTTCCTTCGCCAATTGTTTTGTCAGAAGTTTTCCACCGAATACAACCTCTTGTAATTCAGGTGGAACTTGCTCAAAATATCTAGGCAAACAATGAAGAATAAATTGACCTAGGTTTCCTCTTCAATTTCTACTCGAAGTATTTCCAATTCATTCATCAAGTTAACTATGACCTCCTGCCTTTTAACCTCAATCAAGTACCCGAAGAGTCGATGAGACCATCATATTTCTATGAACCTCTCACCTCTCCACTAGAGACTTTAATTAATAAGCATCACAGAATATTCTTAGTGAGAACACATATGTTTTCCTAAGCAGTAAGATTTAAAACCAAGATTCTTTTCTAATCATTTAATTATGGACCAATAAATATAATTTCTTTTAGTCAACAATAAGTGAAATAAAACCATTTGAAAATCCTAAGAATCATGAATAAACACACAGATCAAATACTTCGAATTTATCCATTTATATTGATTCCCTCAAAACAAAATAAAATAAAATTCACCAACATCTCAAGCACCGTGAGTCTACATACTACATCAGTGTGGACGTATACAAACCCGAACATTTACAAGAGAAAATTTTACCCATTAATTTTATTAGTCACACTAACTTCATGAAAAAATAATTAATACTCGGTTCCTTTTTAGCCATGCAAATAACAATAGTGACTCCGTTGGGGAGGATACATATTATTTACACTTAAGTATTCACAAATATTTAATACCAAGTCCATTGCGCAAGCTTGTGTGCCTTACAGTTGGTGAAGTACACACGCGCTCGTATAACTTCCTATAATCATCATAAAGAAGTTCACACCAGTGATCCGTAAATAAACTCATCCATTGTGGAGGAAGGTCTATTGCCAACACGCAAGTTTACTCACATCACTTACAAACCAATAATGGAGACCGCGGGAATTATTTACCAATCTCCTCTCCCACTTAGTTATTTAACACCGAGGCTTTTTACAGACAAATAATATTCAGTAATAAAATACGCATACTAACATGCTCCTATTACAGCACATAAGGCAGTAAATAACAGAGAATCATGCATACATATATAGGAATAATCAGATAATTAAATCAATTATGGCAGTTATAGATCAGCGAATTCGATTGTTCACCACCAAGAACGAATGTAGGTAAAGACCTCCAGATTATCAAATTTTCAAAATATTCAGATTATCAAATCTTCAAAATAATCGATATCGACCGTCGATAATGTCCAGATTATCAAAATCATCGATATCGTCCAGATATCAAATTTTCGAAAAACTTCCCAATTATCATAATTTTGAAACTATCGATATCGTCCAAATTATCAAAATTGTCGATATCGACTAGATTATCAAATTTTTAAAATTTTCAAATTATCAAATTTTCGAAACTTCCAGATTATCAAATTTTTTAAAATCTCTAGATTATCAAAATTTTAAATTTCCAGATTATCAAATTTACAAAAATATCCAGATTATCAAAATTTTGAAATTTCCAGATTATACAATTTTTAAAAACTTCTAGATTATCAAATTTTTGAAATTTTCAGATTATCAAATTTTCAAAAACTTCCAGATTATCAAATTTTGAAAAACTTCAAGATTATCAAATTTTAAAATATATCCAGATTATCAAAGTTTTGAAATTTCCAGATAATCAAATTTTTGAAAATTCCAGATTATCAAAATTTTGAAAATATCTAGATTATCAAATTTTTGAAAATTTCAGATTATCAAAGTTTCGAAAATATCCAGATTATTAAATTTTTTAAATTTCCAGATTATCAAATTTTCAAAATATCCTGATAATCAAATTTTTGTCGAGTGCTGTCAAACGTATAGAGTATTCAACAAGAAACAATAATTCTAAGCCCAAATTCACGTTTGACACATAAACCCTAGCCTAACGTTTCACGTTTCACCACGAAACCGAAGTTTTGATACCAATTGTTATCTTTCGATCATTTGATTAACGTGAACCTTTAGGGTTCCATACGATTCTATATCAGCGGAAGTAAAAAAACATAGAAATGTATTACCTTTCACCAGGGTATATTGAAGAAGAAAGATTCTCGTCGGTAGCATGCACAACCTAACATTTTTGGGCATAAATTCCTTTTCCAATCTCTGATTTGAGTGATCTTTATGCCAAAAAGATCCTTTCTTCTATGGCTTTCCAATGGTGTATCACAAGAATAGTTTGGAGTTCCACACGATTTTATAAAAATCGTGGAAGTTGACAAACATCAGCAGCAAACAACCTTCCGATCTTCTACTGTATTCCCAAGTTCAATCTTTACGTTGTGTGGGGGACGATCCTCAAGATCTTCCCAATCTTCTGTTCTCTTTCCCTTTTCAAAGTGTTAGGCATGAATCAATTAGTTAGGGTTTCCGAACAGCTGAGATGACTTATATATGGGCTACAGCAGGGACCAGGAGGAGAAATTAGAGTTGGGCCTCCATTGGGCTTAAGTATTCAAACTTAACACAAAGCTTATACTTAAGTCTAATAATAATAATATATACCACTAAAATATTATTACTGCAATACCAATCTAATCCCATAATTACGTTATGGACTCCTTATTATGAGTCTATTAGTCATCCCATGTTTCAAATATACAATGTCCATTAATTAATTAAGTTACTTACAACTCCATTAATTAATATCTCATCCGAGAGTAGGACCACTTTACCTCATTATCATATCGGAATTAATCCACTTGCAAGATTTACATGATAATCCTTATGAGCTCCTCAAAGGGACATCATCAGCCTATTTAATAGGATACAGATTCCTTCTACAATCAACAGCATACCATAGAGACAACACTATTTCCCAACTCACCGAGTTTGTTGATTTAATTACATGTAAATCTCACCCATTGATGAATAAAAGAAATACATATTTCCTTACGTGTCGAGGTTATTGTATAGGGATTAAAAACATGAACATCCATAATAACTGAGATCCCGTTCTCCAATATAATCAGTATAAATCAAACGATCTCAAGCGGTCCTGCTCAATACACACAAACCATACTAATGTGATTCTATAGTCAAGACAAGTTAATACCAAATCACACTACAACATACCGATAGAGAGTCCCGTCTATATCGGTTGTGAGCATTTGTTTATATTTTATAAGAAAACTGATAATATGATCTTCCGCATGTTGTTGCACAACATATTATCTACAGTATAAAGTAAGTGGATCGGACATATAAATAAATTATACGACGCAATCATTTGATCAATGATTCTCATTTCAAATATATCGTTAAACATTGTTCATACAAAAAGCTAGACTTTTAGTATATAATCCAACAACTCCTTCTCGAGAATTCGTTGACGACCCGATTTATTTCGGGTGATGGAGCATGAGATGTTGCTGGGGTCGGAGCTATGGCAAAAAAGGCTGGATTCTCGATCGAAGAAGTCGGATAAATCAAACCTGCAATAGAAAAACCTATTTTTGTCCACGAAAAATACGGAGATCTCAGCCACCAGAAATAGCGAAGCACTCTTCAACTCCAGTGTCGTGGTGTTTGAGCTATCAAAGTGTACTTTTCTGCTTCTGATGGACCACATAAATGACACCGTCTCGTATAATGACAGAGACCAAGGGTACTTGAATGAGATATTCATGTGGTGGCACCAGATTTCGAAGCATGTTGACTTCTCAAGCATTTTTGCGCTGACAACGATGCGATGGCAATGCGCAAGAAAATGAGGATGTTCGGGGCGGAGCCGCCGGTTCTGTAGGTTTTCCATTACTTGGGGAATAAGCTGTGCATGTGCTTTAGGGACTATTATTGCAACTAGAATATGGTCAAATGTACGGGAGTTCACAACTGACATGGCACATTGGAGGTGGATAGAAGCGACGTCGTATGAATGTTTTTTTCTTTTTCTTTTTAATTTACATGTGGAGAGTGGCGTGGATAAAAATGTGACACATCAAGCACCAGGTAGCCTCCAGCAGCCTGGTCGTTTGAGTTTCAATACGGGCATAAATTTGGGTACTTATTTGTAAATATCAAAAAGTTTGGACTAATTTGCAATCGGCGAAAAGGTTATGACTTTTTATGTAGTTAGCCCTTTTATTTAATATAATTTGACAAACTCTAATATTTTTAACATAAAATTTTATATGTAATAATTGTACTGATAAAAATTGAATTAGACAAATCTCTTAACTGTTTATTTGTAACATATAATAAGATATTTATGAATTTCATTGATTTATAATTAAATAAAAAATCCTTATGTATTCATTTTATATTTTAAAGTATTTAAACATATATTTTCAAATAACATGTTAAAAATAAATTTTAGACAAGAAAGTTATAAAAATTTAAAGAGCTAACTATAAATCAAACTAAAATAAAAGATTATGTGATTTTCTGTGAGAAGTTTCTATTTATAGTATATGGAAGTTTACTATTTATAATATACTATATATATATTTATGTATTTATTTAATTATTCTTTTTATTTTTTATAATTAAATAATCTGTGTTATATAACGTAATAACATTAATTAAGGAGATTTTTTTCCTTATTTCAACAAATTATAACATTTTATTTTTGATAACGTAAAGTATAACTAAATCATGCAAAAAATTAATATATATGTATATATATGAGTTGGTCTCTTGTGTCCCCAGGTGTACAAAGTATGTAAAGGTACAATATTTTGTTCTAAAGGGTATACAATTTAATTAATAAGGGTACACAGTTTTGTTCGAAAGGGTACTTTTATTTATTTATCTTTATTTTTCAGGAAATAAATGGTACACATCCTTATACGAAAGGGTAAACAATTTAATACTAAAGGATATTTGGGTGTGCACAGGGGCACACAAGTTGTTGCCTACATACATTCTAATTATTTGAAAGACTCTGACTTGTATTTCTTTTTTTAAATGTCACCTTATAACATAATTCAATTGAAAACTATTTATTATTTTCCCTTATCTCTCTAAAAAAATGTGCAACTACATAGGGGCATTTTGTCTCTTTGTGGTGTATTTATATAGTTGTTAGTATTTCATTTTTTTCATTGTATTTAAGTGCAATTATGATCAAAGTATGTAACTCATAGTAATAAAACCTTAGTTTTACTGTTTGTCAAAAATAAATATCAATTATATAAAAAAAACTCAATTTATTCTTTTTTTTCTATATATGATTTGATTCTAATTAATTTATTTACATCGAATGATTTATTTATTAATTGTGATACTAAAGTAAATACATCATAATAAGTGTGTAGGAAAAATAAATAAATAGTAAGATTATACGTGAACAACATGTTAGCGAAAATGGACTTTCTTATACTATACTTAATGTTATTTATGAAAAATAATGTCAAATATTTTATAAATAATTAAAAAAATTTATTAGAATATTTTATATAGTTGCTATATATATTTTTTGGGTCACTTACTATTGGATACATAAAATAATGCATAACTGTTATAAACTACATCAATCAAAGCACTAATATTCATAACTATATAATTATAATTGTGATACCATAAATACCCATATGTGTTTGCACAATTTATTTGCACATTTTAAGTTCTGGCGGAGGTCAAGCAGTTGACGGCGGAGGTCAGGCGGCGGTTCGATGAATTTTTTTTGCACATTTTAAGTTCCGGCGGAGGTTCAGCAGCCGACGGCAGAGGTCAGGCGGTGGTTCGGCGAATTTTTTTTGCGCAATTTGTTTACACAATTTGTTTTTGCACAATTTGTTTGCACATTTTAAGTTTCGGTGGAGGTCTGGCAAATTTTTTTTGCACATTTTTGTTTTGCACAATTTTTTTGCACTATTACTTTTTTTTAATTCTATTTCACATTTTCATTTTTTACAATTTAATTTTATTACACTATTCCTTTTTTTTTGCATTATTTCTTTTTTTTTGCATAAACAACCGGCCTTGTGAACATAAAAACAAGTCATTCCAACTTCTACTTTTGAGAATACCTATTGAGGTGATATTCCAAACATAGCCATCTGCAGGAAGAAAGCAAAAAAAATTATGTAGATCCTACATGCCAAATGACTTTGTTTAAAGTCGGTATTTCATAAAATTCAGCCAGTGATCATAATTTAAATCAAGTAAAATGTCACATTAACTGAAGATAGAAAAGCACTCCATTACAGTCTTAAAAGAATATCAGATCCAATCTTATAAAGAAGACTGAACAAGCAGAAGAATTCAGTGAAGCGTCTCCTCAAGTAGACTCTTTCAATATTCTCTACGATTTCAAGCATACAAATCACTCTACCTTAATTCAAAAACTAAAACCTTCACAAAAATCTGAGAAAATTTAGCCAGGTACTTATCAAGGTAATAATGTTCATTTCTGATCATTGAGCTACAAATCATACCTAAGAGCATAGTGGCTTTATAACGTGAAAACGTTACTATTTCACTTGATATATATGTTCACAAAACCAGCAATGATAATAACCAGAGGGAATAATTTTTTTGAAAGTATGTTCAAAGGCTATGCACCAAGAACACCTTTGCTTGTGACATCATATATGAACAAAATAGACAAACAAAAACAATGACGGCAGCACGAGTTGAAAATCAAATTACTAATCCTGTATATATGTGACAATCCAACAATATGTACTTCACTAAGTTAAATAACAAAGTAGTACAATCCTTTACATAACTCAATTTTAACTTTCTAAGCAAGTCCAAAAGATTAAAGATTCATCGCGTAGATTAAAGGGGACAAATTCTATTTCTCAAGTAAAACTAAATCAATGAAATTGTAATCCAGATTAAGAAGAACTATAAATTTCACGTTTCTCAGTTGCCTAAAATAGAAAAGGGATAAACAACCAACTAAAGAAATGAAATCTGGAATCCAATACACCAACTAGAGAAATTTAAAATGCACACAAATTAAATCCAAAATGTATAATTCGGTTTCTCTAATTGAAATCTAATTCGTAGACATTCGGTTTCCCTTTCCACCACTATCTATTTCAAATTACAGGGTAGACATTTGGTTTCTCTAATTAAAATCTAACTCGTAGTGAGGCAACTAATAGAGAAGTTACAACACTGACAATCAATCAAAAACAAGAGACACAATTCAAATATTAACCAAATGCACAGTTCCGAAAAAAAAACCTAGGGTTAGAAAAAAGACCAACACCGCAATCAATCAAAAACAAGAGGCATAGTTAAAAATTTTACCAGAATCAGGTCGAAGAGAGTAGCGTGGTCTACTTTGACAAAACTCGGTGTCAAATGCCTTGAGGTTATCATCAGATATGGTGGAGCCGACATTGTCTTCGGAAGAGAGTAGCGGAAGCGGAGGCTTGAACGTTACGGTACAATGACCTTTGCCAGGATTTTACCGGTAACATTGGAGAGAGGGATAGTGTCGTCGGCGCAGTCATCCTCGATCATGTGCTTAATCGTTTGCGACTCGAGCGCCACCGCCTCATCCACCTCGAAAACCTCACCGTCAGAGCTGCGCAGAGTAATTTCTTACCGGTGGCGTTCGCCGCAAACGACGACATCATTCTTTGATTTGCTGGGCGAATTTTAGAATGAAAGCCCACAGAGAGAGCGATCGATTTGGGGATTCCGGAGAGAAATAGAGATTACGTGTTGGGAAATATTTAGTTTAATTAAGGGTAATTTGGTCTCTTCAATATTATTTTGTGTGGTGGATAGTAATTTTATTTTTTCTTTGTATTAGAGAGTAAATATGCTCTAAATTGTGTATATAGCAATAATAAACCCATATTTTTTAATATACATATTATAAATAATATTTAAATGGAGTATTACTTTTTACTTATAATTACGGTTTAATATTTTTTAATTAACTATATAATAATAATTCTATTTCCATTAATTATTTTTTTAAGAAATTAATATGATATATATAATATAAATAAAACTAATTTATATATAATATTATTTTAAATATTCATAAATTTGTGATGAATTTATTAATTTTATTTTATTTAATTTTATTAGTTTCAAATTATATAAACTACTAAAGAATACAAATTTTATAATTCATATGTCATAATTGAATAATTAAGATATATGTAAATATATAAATATTAATATACTAAATTTAAAAAATTAACAAATATTTACAAACTCAATTTTAATGTTATTTGATATGAAATAATGATTTACTTAAAGAACTTAAGCTTTCGATTCTATACATAAATTAGTTTTTCAACCTCTAATTCTTTAGAGGTAAATCGATTCAAGAGTACTTGATCCCCCTTCACTTGAAGAATACTATTTTGAAGAATACTAGAATCAATACTTTAGAGGTAAATCTTAAAAAATATTTGAATCGATTCTTACTTGAATCGACCCTCTTACTCTTGAAACATCAGTTTTTAAGATATAAATAGAGGAGAAGAGATGGAGGGGTAAGCCGACGGTGATGGCGGTAAGGAGGAGAGATAGCCGGAAATTAAAGCTTGCGATTGGTAGACATCGTCATTGATCACCTCTTCCTCCTCCGTCGACGTGTCATCCCCAATGTGACTGCTCTCCTTATTCTTCATAAATTTGCCACCTCATCCACCGATGAATCCATGTCCTCCGCTGGATATAATATTATTTTAAATATTCATAAATTTGTGATGAATTTATTAATTTTATTTTATTTAATTTTATTAGTTTCAAATTATATAAACTACTAAAGAAAACAAATTTTATAATTCATATGTCATAATTGAATAATTAAGATATATGTAAATATATAAATATCAATATACTAAATTTAAAAAATTAACAAATATTTACAAACTCAATTTTAATGTTATTTGATATGAAATAATGATTTACTTAAAGAACTTAAGCTTTCGATTCTATACATAAATTAGTTTTTCAACCTCTAATTCTTTAGAGGTAAATCGATTCAAGAGTACTTGATCCCCCTTCACTTGAAGAATATTATTTTGAAGAATACTAGAATCAATACTTTAAAGGTAAATCTTAAAAAATATTTGAATCGATTCTTACTTGAATCGACCCTCTTACTCTTGAAACATCAGTTTTTAAGATATAAATATATTCAAGTATCTCTTAAAAATTCGATTTGTAAGATGCAAATCTATTCAAGAATACTTGAATCGATTATCTTCCTCTTGAAGAATTGATTCTTAAGAGGTAAAACAATTCAAGAATATTTGAATCTTTTCTCTTTCTCATGAAGAATACTTGAATCAATTTTTTAAAGGTAGATCGAATCTATACTTAATACCTACTTTTAAGAAATATATCACATATTAGGTGCGTTTTGCAACAATGCTAAAATGTGGAGTTTTTTTTCTGTAAAATTCCAAAAGTGAGGACAAATTTGCATTAAGAGTGAATCTGAATTTTTTTTCTTCTTGCAATTAACCCTAGATTTTAATTGATTTTTTGACTGAACATGCAAAAAAAATTGATTTTTCCAAAATATCATTCTTATATCTTACATAATTTACCGAAAAGTACAATTTTTTAATATGCTTGCACAATGATACGTGAAGAATTTACAAGAGTCACTAAAAAAAATTAAATTACCAAAGTTAATAACATAAATTAATAAAATAAAATTTATAATATTTATAATATATTAAATGTGAATGTTAGTACATATGATTAAAAAATGAACATATATAATGATAATAAATTAGTTGATACTGAGTTGCATAAAAATGCAATTGACACACAAGCCATAATATTATTAAATAATCGTATATATTTAATTTTACTGCAAAATACTGAATACTATCCACGTAATTGGAACGTCGTTCACAGATCTCCTATTTCCTTTCTCCTCTTCTTTCTCCATTTTGGCCATCATTAATTTTTCCTGCTTTGTTCACTTTTATATAGAAGGAAGTAGAAAGGTTAGCCTATATATCACCTGCTCATACGAAGATTTATATCTCATTAATCAGAGGGCCAGTGGTGGCCCCATAATTCGTTCGATTAATTGATTAAACAATAGAATTGGGTCTTGATTTATTTGTGATGACTTACAATGCCGGCCATATCAATCTTAAGGTCGAGGGAGACTACGTGAAATTAGAGGCTGGTCATGATTATGGAGCCCAATTTCAAAAGGAGACACCCCCTTCTAGAGGTGATGGCCAACAGTGTTGGTTATTGTGGTGGGCAATCCTGATGCTAGTGGGGGTATTGGGTGCAGTTATCTTCATAAGGATTGGACCTTTTCTCATGGATAAGGTGACTTTCATATTCGTGAAAAATAATTTTAAACAATTTTGAAGTTTTGGCGTAAAGAATTTATGTGTATTTGTGTGGGGAAACCTATAACATCATTGTTTTCTTAATTTCTTGAAAATAAATGGCTTTGAATAAGTGAGGGTTTTATTATTTTTTTTTATGGACATATTATTCTTTTTGATAATGTATTGTTTTTTTTATTTATTTATTATAATAATGTTTGTAGGCGTTTTAACTTATTAACATTGAAACTACAAACTTTATCATTTGTACACAAAAGAGCTAACATTTAAAGATGAAATGCTTTATCACTTGGACACATTAATGTAAACCTTTTTAGAGATAAACTTTATTTAGCACTTAGACAAAAAGAGTTATTGTGTTTACATAGTTTTAAGAAGTCTGGATTTCTATGCTAAAATGGTGTAATACCTCCTATGCCACATCCAATATGTGTGACATATATGGGAGAGAAATAAATCAAATCCTAAAAGAAAAGTATATACTTAAATAAGGGCAATGGTTAGATTTGTGCCCCTCTTTTGTGTATCACATATATAACTAACGATATAGAATATAATGTAAGAAAAGGACACAGGAAATCCTTAGTTTTTTCTAACCACTTATTTTAAATATTGTTTCAGTGTGTTATTGAACTATTTTGTCAAAATTCAATATTCTATTTGATATAAGCATAACTCTATTATTGATCATGTACAACTTATTAATGGTGGTGATGATGAGAGAGTTATTTTTATGTACTTATAGACTTGAGCAATGTGTATGCTAGAAATTGGTTAATACCAAATGTAGAAACTATTTATGATCTGTTATCTATATTTGTTAGTATTTTTATTTCCTTCATTATTCATTGAATGGTTTAAGTTAACAGTTCCTTTAAAATGTGGTTCTCTATATTGGATACTTGAGGCCTTATTTTAGCTAATACATATCAAATTTTTAGTTAATGATGAATAGTGTGGTTCTCTTCTTCCTTTACTATCGTCGTCTTTGGATTTTCTAATCAAATTACCACAACATTTGCTTCTTCACTCAAACGTCATTCACTATATTTGTCTTATGTCTAATTAATTCATCACAGTATGTATTTCTCTTCTAGGAAATTATCCCCATAATGATTTGGGAGAGGGAAACACTCAGCAAAATAGAGTTAGGACTTATAATATTTGGTACCATATCAATATTTCCATGCCTCCTTTTACCTTCTTCACCTTCCATGTGGCTTGCTGGAATGACTTTTGGATACGGTTATGGATTTTTGTTGGTTATTGGAGGAGTCACAATCGGCGTGTCTCTTCCATATTTCATTGGTTCACTTTTTTATCATAAAATTCAGGTAACATATGATAACTCACTATATATACTGTTTCTAAGGGTATTTTACTTCGATTTTCTTCTATCAAAAACTTCATGTTATATTATTTGTAGGAATGGTTAGATAAATATCCAAAGAGAGTTTCTGTGATAAGATTAGCTGGGGAGGGAAATTTGTTTAACCAGTTCAGAGCTGTGGCATTCATCAGAACTTCTCCATTTCCTTACATAATATATAATTACTGTGCTGTGGCTTCAGATGTGAAGTATGGTCCTTACTTGTTAGGGACAGTAGTGGGAATGATTCCAGAAATATTTCTTACTCTATATACGTGAGCTCTCTCTCTCTTTCTTTGCCCCCTCCGACACCTAATTAACAAACAAATGAAAATTATGTAGGAGAATATTGTACTTTGTTGAGCATGTGTACATGTGCCGCTGTTTCGTTATTTGACAATGTTACCACTCTAATTTAGTTGTTACCAATGCTTCTTTTTGTGTAACTTTTGATTGAAATCCTATTTTTTCTTATTTTTGTTGATTTTATATTGTTTGGCGAAAGTAACTTTGATTTGAGGTCGTAGAAATTAGAATATTAAGACGGATACGTAGAGAGGTAGGATTAGAACACGAATGATTAAAATGAAACATAGAGAAACACACTTAAGATTTCTTTGGATATAAGTTTATCTTTCAAACTAGATTCCTTATTTCACAAATAATGTTTTATCGGTGTTTTATATTGTGAAAGTTTATATGTATAGATGTCTCAGAAAATGAGGCAATGAAAAGAAACTATATGATAAGACATGTTACAGCAAAGAATGATGTCAAATATGATTTTTAAAGCAGATTTTATATAACGTGATAAACTATCTTTTTCTTTAATTTCTTTATTTCATGTACTGTCATTCTTCCAAATTAAATGCAGTGGAATCATCATACAAACAATTGCTGATGCTTCGCACAACCAGCACACTTTATCTGTTACTCAGGTTACGTTCAGCGTTGCTGGCTTTATCCTTGCAGTCTTTACCACAGTGATCGTCACAATATATGCAAAAGGAAGGTTGAAAGAACTACAGACTAAAGAGTCAGGATGATGTCTCTCGTCTTGATAGATCAACATTCTTAAAATAATTTGGATCATCTGGAAAGTTGCATGCTTGTTGCTCATTTCTTGAAAGCTCATCAGCATAAAAAGGGAATGGAATCAAGATGAACTTGACATATATGCCCACCATATGCAAGCTCATTCATTTTAATCAGGTTTTAGTAAATGTTAGAGCAACTCCAAAGGTTTTTAAAATTTTGAAGCGTATTTTACATAAAATAGGGAATATCAAAATTTTTAAAAATTATATTTTTTGAATCACCTCCAACCCTCTCTTTATGTTTTATTTAATTTTAATTTCCCAGTGTTCATGAATGTGAAGTAATTAACACTCAAATGAAAATTTCAAGAAAAGATTATTAAAAGTAATTCAATGTTTTATATAATAAAGTTTGGAGAGTTGTTTTGGCTCATTAAATTTAGAGAATTAAAACCAACATGTAATATTTAATATTGTAATAAAGAACTTTTTGGAGGATGTTGATTATTGTTAACTACTCTTTAAGTTATAAACAAGTTTGTATTTGAATAATTTTTAAGAAATATTTTGGCTAGATTAGTATGATTAAATGAAATAATAAGGGAATGTAATAAACTCATGAATGGAATGTAATGGTAATGGAGTAATTAAAAATAATTTTTTATCATGATTGATATAGTTAGGAATAATTCAAGTAATAAATTTGTATTCCTTAATTAATTTTAATCTCATTAATAGTTTATTTTATAATATTACATTTAAAATTTAATTTATATAAAATATTAAATTAATTAAAAATTTAATGAAGATTTTATATATATTTAATAATTATAAAAAAATATTAAATTAAAAATAAAATAAAATATTAATATTTTTAAAATATAAATAAAATTTAAAATACAAATAAAAAAATTTATATATATTAAAAAATATTAAACTATGTATAAAAAATTATATTTATTTTTTATATTAAATGATTACATTGAATTTAATTAATAATATAATTTTTTTATATAATTCACTAATTCTTATTTTGAATAAATATTAAAATAATTATATATTTATATTTAAAATTTTTAAGAATTTAATTTAATTATATATATTTTTACTTAGTTGAGTATATAAAAATATTTTATTTTTTTTTAGATTTTAAATTATTTAATATTTTATTTTTTATTAAATAATTCAATACAAATGTTTTTAATAAATATTACTACATGTAAAGTAGAAAAATAGTAATATAATTTTTATATTTATATAAATAGATGTTGTATAATTATATATATATATATATATATATATATATATATATATATATATATATATATATATATATATATATATATATATATAAAAGTGTGTGTGGTGGGTGGGTGGGTGGGTGGGTGGGTGGGTGGGTAGGGAGACTAAGGAATGTGATGGGCAATACAATGGGAGTGGGAGGAATGTCCGTTCCCACAAATAAGGAATACACATTCCTTTGGAATCGAGATTCCTTTAATAAAAATATATCAATCACATGAATGTGAACATAATTAGGAATGATTTTCATTCCCACCCCCATTTAATTATATCAATCATGTCCTTATGCTTTAGGGAATATTTATTGAGTTTTAGTGCAAAAATTAGTTGCGAAAGTAATGTATAGATTGTGTAACGACCAAGAATTTTGTACGCATACAAACAAATGCAATAATACTCCTTTATCTTTAGGTTTTAAAATTTTTCTAGGATCTTTGTTTATTTTTATTTTTGTCAAATTAAAAGGGTCTATTTGTTATATAGATCAAAGATCAGTGCAATATAGCACACAATAAAATATTTTTAATTCAACAACCCCACAACAAAATTTAATTTCTAAATTGTCACCACTTTACAACTTAGATAACTTACTTTATAATTTATTTATTACTTAAAAATACAAAACTATTCTTAAAAGTAAGTAAAAAAAACAACCTTTTTATAACATGTATTTACAGTAACTGTAAACTTCTTAATAGGATAGAGGGATTATCTGATATCTTTCGGTGACAGAAGTAACACTTTTATATAAACAATTGTGTTAATTAAAAAAAACCATCAACCTTTGAGATTTAACAAAAAGGACCACTAACTTTGAAATCTTTATTGTGTACCCAGATGCTGCCCGATCACTGATATTGCTGACAATTGTCATATCAGCTTCTATGTCATTTTTTAGTTAATTGCACAAAAAACCACAGCCTTAACTTAAATTGCGATGTAGTTAAAACCTCTGAGATTAAAAAAAAAACAAGATTATATTTTTAGCAAATTGCACCCATATAGTTAAATTTAAATATTTTATGTTTAAATTTAAAATTTTTAAAAAATCATTATATAAAATAATGAAGCTCTTATATAGTTTAATTAATTTACAAAATTATTATAAAAAAGTTGGCGCAATATATATGAATAAAACTAGTGTGAAGCCCCTATGACACATGAGGTTTAATATCGTGTTCTTTTATTATATATACAAAAAAATGAAGTATATTGTTTCATTTCTCTTTAAATAATTATTTTTATTTTAAATTATTTGATTGATCATTTATTTATATTTATATTGTTATCTCAATATGCAAATCAATACATAAAAATCTTTCAAATTAATATACAATTATTTTTATTTTAATATGTCTGGTGAGACCAGACATTAAAACTCTTTAGTCCTTTTAATGTACATACATCACAAGACACCCCTATCGCCCTACTACTTCCAGAGTCAATGTCATTACCTCTAATAGAGTTAATTGGGATGTTCAACTACTTCCTAATAATCACCTTGAAATTCAATTTCAACCCATCAATCAAACTAGATTTAATTCCACTTCAGTTTATAATTGGAACATTGATGGTCTAGGAGAACATCAAATACTTTTGTTATTACAACAAATGACCATGACAACCAATGCTAACAGAACACAAAATAATGCCTAAGATAGAGCCGTTGTTGAAATCCTTACATCAGGCTTTTCTGGACACTTAAAAGGATGGTGGGATTTCCATATCACACCATCACAACACTCTGATATTCTAAACGCTATAAAATTAGATTTAGACGGATCTCCTTTAAGAGAGTATAATGGTGAACCCCAAAAAGACGTTGTCACCACCCTAATTCAAACCATTTATATGCACTTCTTTGGCGACCACACTCATATTAGAAATGGAAATACTGGACTCCTATCTAACCTTCGATGTAGAAAACTTAGTGATTTTAAAGAATACAAAAATAATTTTATAACCAGACTTATGTATCGTGATGATTCTAATCAACCTTTTTGAAAAGAAAAATTTCTTGCAGGTTTACCAAGATTTAAAACCCGAACTCTTTCAGGATCGCAAATAATTGATTATGATAGTTATACTTATTGTCATTTGATTAGTATTATTCATGAAGAAGGATTAAATATATGCCAAGAGTTAAAAATCCAACAACACCTAAAATGTGAGTTAAAACAAAGAAAGACTGAACTCGGAACTTTTTGCAAACAATTTGATATATGTTCATCAAAGACATATAATTCTAATTGTGATAGCAAAAAATTCCCTAATAAGTTTAAAAACGATTATAATAAAAAATATAAATCATTCAAACGCCCAGCATATTACAATAATTCCAAAATAGAAAAACAAATTGTTAAATAATAAAGATTGTACAAAAACATCTGTTAAATGTTTTAGATGCAATAAATCAGGACATATTGCAAGATATTGCAAACTCAAAAGAAGATTACATGAACTTCAACTTGATGAATAAGTTCTTAATAAAATCTCGAACCTACTCTTAACATCGTTCGATGAAGAATCAAAAGACGGATCAATATACTCTGATTCTTCACAAGAAAAAGAAAATATTTCTAATATACATGAAGATGACATTGAATCTTCCAATTCTGACCCATCCATTTGTTGGTTTGTATACTAAAAGTCTAGCTTTTTGTATGAACAATGTTATAACAATTTATGTAAAATGAGAATCATATGATCAAATGATTGCATCTTATAATTTATTTATATGTTCGATGTAATAGTCCACTTACTTTATACTGTAGATAATATGTTGTGCGACAACACACAGAAGATCATATTACCGGTTTCCTTATAAAGTATAAACAGATGCTCACAATCGAGATAGACGGGTCTCTCTATTGGGATGGTTGTAGTGTGGTTTAGTATTAGCTTGTCTTGGCTATAGAATCACATTAGTGCACTTTGTGTGTATTGAGCGGGACCACTTGAGATCGTTCAACTTATACTGACTTATAGGAGAACTTGATCTCAATTATTATGGATGTTCTTACTCTTAATCCTTATACAATAACCTCGACACGTAAGGCAGTATGTATTTCTTTGATTCATCAATGAGTGAGATTTACATGTAATTAAATCAACAAACTCGGTCAGTTGGGAAGTAGTGTTATCTCTATGGTGTGCTGTTGATTGTAGAAGGAATCCGTGTCCGTTATAGGTTGATGACGTCCTTTTGAGGAGCTCATAAGGATTAGCATGTAAACCCTATAGGTGGATTTATTCCTGCATGATAATAAGGTTGAGTGGTACTACTCTTGGATGAGATATTAATTAATTGAGTTGTCAGTAACTTAATTAATTTATGCGCATTGTATATCTTAAACATGTGGAGATTAACGGGCTCATAATAAGGAGCCCATAACGTAATTATGAGATTAGAACGGTAGTGCAATAATAATATTTTAGTGGTATATATTATTATTATTGGACTTAAGTATAAGCTTTGGGCTAAGCTTGGATACTTAAGCCCAATGGAGGCCCAACTCTAATTTCTCCTACTGGTCCTTGCTGCAGCCCATTTATAAGTCATCTCAACTATCCGAAAATCCTAATCTATGAGATTAATCATGCCTAACATTGTGAGGAGATTGAGGGAACAGTAAAATGAGAAGATCTCGAAAATTGTTACCCATACGACGTCGAGATTTGACTTGGGAATACAGCGGAAGACTGGAAGGTTGTTTGATGCTGCTGTCCGCCACTTTCTACAATTTTTATAAAATTATACAAACCTCAGAACTGGATGTGTGATATACTGACAGAATGCCACGGAAGAGTGGATCGTTTTTGCGTATAGATCACTCAATTCCGAGATCGGGTGAGAGTGTTATGCCCAAAACGGTGAGGCTGCAGACGGCCAGCGAGATTCCATCTTCTTCAACATACCCTGGTGAAAGGTAATACGTTTCTTATTTTCATGCTTCCGCTGACTGTTAGAAATGTATGGAGCCCTAACGGTTCACGTTAACTAAACGATTGAATGCCAACACCATCAATACTATTCCTAAAGAACAACAACCTCTTATTGATATAATAAAACAACTTAATGATCCCTAATTACAAGAAAAAAGCTTTACTCAGTTACTACAATGCCTTGATAAACCCAACAAACCTCTCTAACAAAATTCCTCAAAATCAGAACCTTATAACCTTACTCATTCTTAGTAACTCTAACAATAATTTTAAAACTCCCACTTTGCAGAGCCTGCACAAGGAAATGAAAGAGTTAAAATTCGACAGTTAAAAACTCAAAGAAAAACAAGTCCAGGATTACCAAACTATTAAGCAAACAATAGAAATTCTCAATAACGAGGATCATAACAATAACGACCAAATTCAATCGAAATATAGTAATCCTGAAGATTTTCTTTTCGTCTTAAAAGAAATAACATCACGAAAATACATCATTAAAGTAAAACTTGAATTTGCAAAAGGATTCTCTCTAGATACCATAGCCTTTTTGATACAGGGGCAGACCTAAATTGTAGCAAAGAAGATTTTGCCCCACCCAAATTCCTTCAAAAAACCCAAGAAAATTACGACCTGCTAATGATTCTAAACTAATAGTTTCCTCAACAGTTGATGCCTCTATTATAAATGGTAGTATCGCTTTAAGAACTTCTTTCTTAGTCATTCGAGACATACACTATATAGTTATTCTAGGATTTCCTTTTCATAATCTTATAACACCCTATACTGCATGCACTAATGCTATTACTTTGAAAAATTCATCATAAGAATTTACCCTTTAATTTCATAGAAAAACACATACTAGAAAGATTAACCTTCTTAAAGCCTGCTCTATATATGAAAACACTCTCAATAATATTGTTCAAACAAAAACCTTTACATTAAATGAGATTAAAAGAAATATTCATATTGCACGCATCGAGACCCAATTACAGGACCCACAAACTCAACAACAAATATCTGAACTCCATAATCTCATAAAACAACAAGCGTGTTCTAATCTTCCAAATGCTTTCTGGGAAAGAAAGAAACATGTTATTAATCTTCTATATGAGCCCTCCTTCGATGAAACCAATATTACTACCAAAGTCACCGCCATTGCAATGAATAGTGATCTTCTAGAATTCTACAGAAAAGAAATCCAAGATCTCATCAATAAAAAAATTATTTTCTGAATCCAATTCCCTTGGAGCTGTGTAGCTTTCTATGTCAATAAAGCCTCCGAAATAGAGAAAGGAACACCTAGACTAGTAATTAATTACACACCATTGAATAAAGCACTTAAATGGATTATATTCTCTATTCCAAACTAAAAAGATTTAGTATAACGACTTTATGATGCCTATATATTTTCAAATTTTGATATGAAATTAGATTCTTAGGATATACAAATTGCTCCAAAAGACAGGTATAAAACTACCTTCACAGTTCCGTTTGGTCAATATGAATGGAATGTAATGCCTTTTGAATTCAAAAATGCACCTTCTACATTTCAGAAGATCGTGAATGGCATTTACAACGATTACCATAAATTTTGCATTGTTTATATTGATGATGTTCTAATTTTTTCAAAAACCATAGATGAACATTTTAAACACTAAGAATCTTTCTTTCAATTACTAAAAACAATGGTCTCGTCATTTCTGAGTCTAAGATTAATCTTTTTCAAATAAAAATAAAATTCTTAGGACATTACATTACACAGGGCACCATTACACCGATTGAAAGATTACTAATGTTTGCCGAAAAGTTCCCAGACAAAATTCTTGATAAGAACCAACTCCGAAGATTCCTAGGTAGTCACAACTATGTATTAGATTACTACCCAAATATAAAAACGAAGCTTAAACCTCTCCAGGATATATCCTCTTGCAGTCTTGGTACTAAAATTTGTGTTTTCCTTTTCACACCTTTTAGAAAAATCTATACATGGATTTGTAATTTATTACACAGTCCTTTCCAAAAATCTAGTGTTCGTGTGAACAATCACCCTTAGATCTTTTGGACTATTAAATAAATACCCTTCATTTTTCTAGGATTTCCCAAAATGAATTTAATAACTCATCATCTGTCTAATCATTTCCATAATAGTCTTATTCCTTCTATCCGCCATACCATTTAGCTGTGGTTTACCCAGTGTAGACAACTTGGGATTCAATCCCAATCCCAACTTCTGATTAATAGCTCCTAACTATCATAAGAGTACTCGCCATCACGATTAAATCATAATGACTTGATACATTTTCCATGACTTTTCATCACATCAGTTATGCACTTCTAGAATTTAATCACAGTACTCAGACTTGCAGTGCATCAAATAAATATATTTTGTTTCTAGAATAATCGTCAAACAAAATGATTAATATTCATAAATACCTCTCGCCGGGATAATCTTAGGACTGCTTAAACTAGTATAAAACAATTCCAATATATCTTTACATGGATCTATACCCCTTTGCCTTGTATTGGCAATTTATCATTTTCACTTCCAAGTAAGACTCATAAGTCCGATAGTTTCCACTTCCAATAAACCTAACAGACTACCGACTATCAACTTTCGAATCGTACTTAAGTAAAATGATCTAGTCTTAGATGCCAAAAGTATGTTTAGTTCATCTCTGAAGGTTCCTTCCTCTTATAAGACTAGAAGATGCATTATTAATTATTAAATATTACATCCGTGGGATTAACATGATTTAAGAGTGTTCAAATTGTTTAACAACATACCACAACAGACTATATCTCTATCCTTCATTATAATGACCATGTAATTTAAATGAAATAGAGTATCCATCCATAAATACATAGAAACCAAAATAAAATTCTTTCTATGAAAACGTACGTAAAGTCAATTTCTCTTAATTAAATGTTTATTTACATCATAAGATAAATAAACAACTCCCACTGCAACAGCCACTACTCTCGTAGCTATTTATCCATGTATACAGTAACCTCATCATCACTTAGTTATAAACATTTAATGATTCCGGTATCTACACACAACGTGTCAGTAGATTCCCCCATTATTCATGCTTCAACAACTTAGTGAATAATATACTAACCATGTTCAACTATTGATGAAATTGGCTTTCTTTCGCCACACGTTTTGTCAGAAATTTTCCATCATATACAACCTTTTGTAATTCAGGTGAAATTTGCTCAAAACGTTAAGGCAAACTATGAAAACAAATTGAGCTAGGTTTTTCCATCAATTTCTATTCCAAGTATTTCTAATTCATTCATCAAGTTAACCATGACATCTTGCCTTTCTAACTCTTTCTCAAGTGTTCGAAGAGTTGCATGAGATCATCATATTTCTATGAACCTCTCACCTCTTCACTAGAGAGTTTAAATAGGCATTAGAGGATATCCTCAATGAGAACACATTTTAATTTTCCTAAGCAGTAAGAATCGAACCCACAAGACAACCAATTATTTACTTCTTATAATTACTAAATTAATCAAGACAGTAACCGATTGCCAATTTTGAGAATTTAATTATTATGATCTAAGAATTAAAAATTAAATAAATTAATAAATAAAATAAATCACATAAGACAGATTAAAGATTGATTCAAGAAACAATCAACAGTTCTAAGGTAATTTGGTCTATACCAATTAATTTGAATTCATTGACTTCCAATTATTCATTCATGCAGATTTTATGAAAATACACCACATAACCCTGTTTTCCCACTGGATATAATCCGATTCAAAGTTAACAGTATAATCTGGTTTAAATCCTAAGGTGCGTGAATATTACAAAGCCCCCTTCCTAGATACTAATCAATGCAAACAATAATACCTCCAGATGACAAGTTTGGCTAACAAGATATTTTCTGAAATTACTACAAGGCTCTATCCACTTCCTACTTGAATGTTTAATTACATTGTTCCACTAAACAGTTCAAGTATCTGATTTACCAGTTCATGGGATTAAAGTGTTTATAGCAGAACTACCTTAACCCCTAATAGATAGACAATACCAATCATAAATGCACACAAGCTAACATAATAAATCAAGCATTGTTGCGGATGCCATGAATTTACTATGAATACGTTACGGAAGTAGAAAAGTAAAGTCTGATTAAATTAAATAATTTCAGAATATCAACTGCATTAATTCACAAAATTGGTCTAGGTCTCCAAATCAATTAAATCTATTCTTCAAACCTTAAAATTGTAAACAAAATTAGCTTATAGGGTTACAAGCAACTCCCATGGCTATCAAAATCATACCAAAAGACTTGACAAACGAAAATAAAAGAAAGGAATAGAAAAACCCAGTGTTGGAGTTGTCTCAGATTCCTTCTCTGTCTCTTCAGATGAATGATCTCCATCTTGAATAGCCCTTGAATCTCCTTCGGCATGGATGGATGATAGGATGGATGTGGATGATGGTAGGGGTTATCCCCTTGTGGGGGGTGGTGTCAATTATGAAAAATGATGTGTGATAAGGGAATGAGATAAGGAAATATGGCCACGTTCTATCAAAAAGTGTAATGTGAGACTTAAAATACATGAAATTCCACTCTCAACAGATATCCAACTCAACAAGCACACGGGCGAAATATCCCGTACAAGCATTCAATGCACATTCATCCACCTGAATCGGGGAGCCAACAGCTGAAGCAATAGAGTGCTACACCCTCTGTGATGCCCGAGCTTCTCACTACTCATGTGCCAATATAATTTAATTTGTGCTATGTGAATTTTATAATTATGTTATAATTATGTGGAAATTATGTTTCACTATTGTGGAAATTATGTGACAATTGTTTCTACATTTTATTTATCTTTAAATTATATTTGAGACATCCGTGATGAAATATTGATAATATATGAATATATATATGAGTGAGTGTGTGTGTGCATAAATATTTACGTGCATTAATTTGGATACATAATTAAATTTTCAAACGTGTATAAATATATTATTTCTTAATTATTAAGTATTACACGTGTTCTCGTAAAAATAATAGTGGTAAGAAAATGTACACGTATGTGTATTAATTTGTAAATGTACCATATCTTAGTTATTAAGTATTACACGTAAATCAAGAATGGATAATAATTATAATAAATTCTATTTACTACAAATAGAATATACTATTTTTAGTAAGTTTGGTGGCAGTGGTAATTATTTACACCGTACCAACTATATATACACCCCAGTAGGGGTTAGCTGCAAATAGAAACAACAACAACGAGCAAAAAAAAAAGAGATAGAAGGGAAAGAAGAGAGAGGAGAGAGAGAGAGTAAGGAGAAAATAAGGAGGGAGCGTACTGGAACGGGAAGGAAGGAATTAGTTATAATTCTTCATGGATCTATAGTTTTATCATTGTCGGAGTCCAGGTAAATAGAAGTTCAACTACAATGCATAAACATGTTGTTTGTGAATTATTTGTGATTAAAATGTTATAATTATGTTGTGAATTATTTGTGATTAGTTTATTTACGTTATGAATTATTCGGGATTAATTTGTAATACAAGCTATGTATTTATATTATTTGAAGTAAGTAGGTATTCATATGTCACTAAAAATTACTTTGTAAATTATTTGTGATAAACTTGTGATACAAGTTGCTGATTTATGTGATTTGATATAACATCATTGTCCCTTATGGATCTTAGTGATCCGAAACTTTGGAATATAGATCTAGGTGATATGAGAAGATATCGTTTATAAGGATCTGTATGATTCGAGGTGAAGTTATTATTCAAAAAATGGATATGTGTGATTCGGGGTCAAGTTGTTATTCTAAAAATAGATATGTGTGATTCAAGGTGAAGTTGTTGTTCCAGAGGTGGATCTGTGTGATTTGAAATTTATTTGTTGTTTTATTTTGATTAAATGATGATATTGGTATTGCAAAAGAATTGTGAAGCATATTTAATTACCTTGGTTGCATACCTTGCATAATCAGGAAAAGTGTTTTCCTTAAAATTAATAAGATACTAATGGTGTGTGCGGCAACTATATATGCACTCTTTCAGGGACCGTCGAAAAGTGATCTGAGTCATGTGTTGACTCAACGAGTCACTTGTTGGCTCACTTTTATTCAGGGATCGCGGGGCGATCCTAGTCATGTATTGACTCAATGAGTCATTTATCGGCTCATCTCTATTCAGGGATTGGAAAAATTGATCCGACACTAAGTGTGTCTATTGAGCTCATTTGGGGTGCATATCATAAGTGTGTCATGGGGATACCGCAACGTGAACAAATTTAAAAATAAAAGAGACCAAATAGAAAGGCTAGAAAATAGGCGATAGAAAAATAAATGCATTTTCATGCACTGGCAATCATAATTTCTACTTACTGAGATTTTTGTCTCACTAGTTTATACATTCCAGGTGAGCCTGCTGATGATTGAATTATGCGGTATTTTGTGCAAGCTGTGGAGCTCCTTTAGGGTTTTGAGCGGATGTGCATAGATGACGACCTGTTGGGCTAGGACGTGGGTTTATTTTGTTATGTAATATAATAAGTATTGTTACAAGTTTGTGTGGATTGATGTGGTGTCAAAAATTGGTGACGTATGTTAGACTATGATTTCAGTTATGAATATATTATGTGAGGGAAAAAAGTATATGCAGTTTATAACGATGATGTTTATGTTAATTAGTATTTGAATTATAAGTTATATAAGGTGGGTCATGTCAGAGTAGTATCAGAGCACGGTTTAGGTCCTGCAGACTGTCTATGTACATGAGCTCATTCCTTGGGAGTGCAGTCTTGCATGTAAGTGTCATTTTTTCTATGTTGATATGTGTTTTAAAAATTATATTGGCCATGTGGTGGAGAACTCGTAGATGTATAGTATCATCATGGTAAGGGCTACAGATGGTAGTAGTGAAGAAGGTTGAACTACTTGCTTATTTGATTATGTTAAGTATGAATGACTATGACGTTATATTGGAAAAAGATTGGTTGTCAACGTACGGTGCTACAATAGATTATCAGAAGAAGAGTATCTATTTTCAGCTATTTGGAGAGGAATCATTTACATTTGTTAGGATTAAGAAAATTTTAAGATTTCCTATTATATCAGCATTAAAAGCACTGCGGTTGTTGGAAAATGGTTGTGACGGGTATCTGGTGAGTGTGATGAATATTGAAGGACAGTAGTGTCCAGTCCTTGGTGATGTACCAGTAGTTTGGGAATACACGGAGGTGTTTCCAGATGATCTTCTAAGGTTGCCACCAGACCGAGAAATTGAGTTTATTATTAAACTATAACCGGGAACTGCTCTTATATTTAAAACGCCATACAAAATGACACCAGCTGAACTGAAAGAATTGAAGATACAATTGCAAGAGTTGCTAGACAAAAGTTTCATCAGACCTAGTTTCTCACCTTGGGGAACACCAGTTCTTTTTGTTCGAAAGAAGGATGGCACGTTGAGAATGTGCATTGATTACCGAAAGCTCCACAAAATTACAGTCAAGAATAAGTATCCTTTGCCTTGCATTGATGATTTGTTCGATCAACTACGGGGCGCAGCTATGTTTCGAAGATTAATTTGCGATTTGGGAAACATCAGTTGAAGATTAAGGTGGAAGATATCCCAAAAACTGCATTCAGCACAAGGTATGGGCACTATTAGTTCTTAATGATGCCCTTCGGTTTAACGAATGCTCCGGCAGCATTTGAACAAGGAGGATCATGCTTTGCACTTAAGAAAGGTGTTGGAGATTCTGAAGCAGAAACAGTTATATGCAAAGTTCAAGAAGTGTGAATTCTGGTTAGACCAAGTTGTTTTCTTGGGACATGTGGTATCGGGAGAAGGAATTTCAGTGGATCCAAGTAAAGTTAAAGCAATCCATGATTGGCCACAACCCTCACATCCCACTGAGGTTCGTAGCTTTCTTGGATTAGCGGAATATTGTCGAAGGTTTATTGAAGGAGTCTCCAAGATCACTTCACCAATAACACAGTTAACTATGAAGAATCTGACGTTCACATGGACAGAGGCATGTGAACAAAGTTTTAAGGAATTGAAGAAACGATTGACATCAGCTCATATCCTAGCTATTCCTATGGAGATAGGAAACTTTAAGATTTACAAAAATGCTTCAAAGAATGGTTTTGGGTGTATACTAATTCAGAATGGGAAAGTGATAGCATATGCATCCATATAGTTAAGGGAGTACGAGAAGAACTACCCTACCCAGGATTTGGAGTTAGCTGCAGTGGTGTTTGCACTCAAAATTTGGAGGCATTATCTGTATGGGGAACGTTGTGAAATCTATACTGATCATAAGAGTTTGAAATATATCTTCTCTCAGAAAGAGTTAAATATGAGGCAGAGAAGATGGTTGGAACTGGTGAAGGACTACAACTGTGTTATTAATTATCACCCAGGTAAAGCCAATATGGTTCCTGATGCATTGAGCCAAAAATAATATAAAGTGTAGCTGCTATAACCATAAATCAGAACTAGAGTTGCTTGATTTGCAAAGGATGGATTTGGAGATCATTCAGAAAGGATCGTTGGAAGCAAAGATGGTAGCTTTGACACTTTGACCAACTTTGATGGATAAGATTCGACATGGACAAGAGGTGGATAAGTTGTTTCACAAGATAAGGAATGATATCAGCTCTGGAAAGTTTTCTGACTTTCAATTAAGAGATGATGGCATGATTCGTTATGGAAGTTGATTATCTCTACCTGAAGTGGACGACATTCGGAAGGAAGTGATGGCAGGAGCTCATTCAATACCGTACTCTGTACATCCGGGAGATATAAAGATGTATAGAGATTTGAAGTCACATTATTGGTGGTCGGGGGGGATGAAGAGAGATGTCGCTCAATATGTGGAGCAATTTTGACTTGTCAACTAGTCAAAGCTGAGCATCAAAGATCAGCAGGAACTTTGTAGCTACTATTTATTCCAGAGTGGAAGAGGGAGAATAATACTATAGATTTTGTCACTGGCTTACCAAAGTTAGTGAAAGGTCATGATTCCATTTGGGTTATTGTGGATCGATTGACTAAGTCCGCTCATTTTCTTCCTATTTGCTCTACGTATTCCATGGATCGCTACGCACAGCTATATATCCAAGAGATACCATTGTGTCAAATAGAGACACAAGATTTTTGTCTGCTTTTTGAAAGAGTTTGCATAAGGCATTGGGGACACAATTATCATTCAGCACAGAATTACATCCACAAACTGATGGTCAATCGGAGCGTACTATACAAATTTTGGAGGATATGCTTAGAGCATGTGTGTTGGATTTTCAAGGTCAGTGGAGTACATTTTTATCTCTGATAGAATTCTCGTACAACAACAGTTACCAGTCTACTATCAGAATGACTCCATATGAAGCATTGTACGAGAGGAAGTGTAGATCTCCAGTACATTGGGATGAAGTTGGAGAGAGAAAACTTTTAGGTCCAGACTTGATTCATGAAATGTCAGAAGTTGTTACCCATATTAGAGAGAAGATGAAAGTTGCTCTAGATTGGCAGAAAAGTTATGCAGATAAATGGAGAAGAGTGTTGAAATTTAAGTAGGTGATAAGGTATTCTTGAAGGTATCCCCAATGAAAGAAATAATGCGGTTTGGGAAGAAAAGGTAGCTCAGTGCAGATATGTTGGTCCATTTACAATCATTGAGAAGTTGGAAGTGTTGCCTAGAAATTGGAGTTAGCAGCATCGATGTCTAGATTACATGATTTATTTCATGTGTCTGTGTTGAGGAAGTATGTTCAGAATCCATTTCATGTTATCAGACAGAAAACAGTTGAGTTGAAAGAAGATTTGAGTTATGAGGAGATACCTATTGAGATTTTACGGAGGGAAGTGAAGAAGCTCAAAAATAAAGAGATACCATTAGAGAAGGTGTTATGAAAATACAAGTTGGTAGAAGAGATTTTTTTTTGTGTTGATATATGTTTTATAAATTATATTGGACATGTGGTGGAAAACTCGTAGATATATAGTACCATAATGTTAAGGCTACAAATGGTAGTAGTGAAGAAGGTTGAACTACTTGCTTATTTGATTATATTAAGTATGAATGACTATGATGTCATATTGGGAATAGATTGGTTGTCAAAGTACGGTGCTACAATATATTGTCTGAAGAAGAGTATCAATTTTCAGCTATTAGGAGAGGAATCATTTACCTTTGTTTGGATTAAAAGAAATTTCAGATTTCCTATTATATCCGCAGCAAAAGCACTACGGTTGTTGGAAAGTGATTGTAAGGGGTATCTGGTGAGTATGATGAATATTGAGGGACAGTAGTGTCCAGTCTTTTGTGATGTACCAGTAGTTCGGGAATACTCGGAGGTGTTTCCAGATGATCTTTTAGAGTACACGATTTATTTCATGTGTCTGTGATGAGGAAGTATGTTCCGAACCCATTTCATGTTATCAGACAGAAACCAGTTGAGTTGAAAGAAGATTTGAGTTATGAGGAGATACCTGTTGAGATTTTACGGAGGGAAGTGAAGAAGCTCATAAACAAAGAGATATCATTAGAGAAGGTGTTATGAAAACACCAGTTGGTAGAAGAGGCTACATGAGAAAGAGAGGATGAGATGATGGCTAAGTATCCAGAACTCTTTAGGTAAGTAAATTTCGAGGACGAAATTTTTATAAGGTGGGGAGGATGTGATACCAGAGCTTCTCACTACTCATGTGTCAATATAATTTAATTTGTGCTATGTGTATTTTATAATTATGTGATAATTATGTGGAAATTATGTTATAATAATGAGGAAATTATGTGACAATTGTTTCTACATTTTATTTATCTTTAAATTTTATTTGAGACATCCGTGATAAAATGATGATAATATGTGAATATATATATATATATATATATATATATATATATATATATATATATATATATATATATATATATGCGCATAAATATTTACGTGCATTAATTTAGATATATAATTAAATTATCTTACATTTATAAATATATTATTTCTTCATTATTAAGTATTACACGTGTTCTCGTAATAATAATAGTGATAAGAAAATGTAAACGTATGTGTATTAATTTGTAAATGTACTATATCTTAGTTATTAAGTATTTCACGTAAATCAAGAATGGATAATAATAATAATAAAAATAATAATAAATTCTATTTAGTATAAATAGAATATACTATTTTTAGTAAGTTTGGTGGCGGTGGTGATTGTTTCCACCATACCAACAATATATACACCCCAATAGGTGTTAGCTGCAAACAGACACAAAAGCAGCGAGAAAAAAAGAGAGGGGGAAGGAGAGAGAGAGAGAGAGAGAGAGGAGAGAGAGAGAGAAGAGAGAGAGGGGGGAAGGAGGAAAAAGGAGGGAGCGTGCCGGAACGGAAATGAAGAAATTAGTTACAGTTCTTCATGGGTCTATAGTATTATCATTGTCGGAGTCCAGGTAAGTAGAAGTCTAACTACAATGCATAAATATATTGTTTGTTAATTATTTGTGATTAAAATGTGATAATTATGTTGCGAATTATTTGTGATTAGTTTAATTACGTTATGAATTATTTGGGATTAATTTATGATACAAGCTGTGGATTTAAGTTATTTGAGTTAAGTAGGTATTCATATGTCACTAAATATTATTTTGTAAATTATTTGTGATAAACTTGTGATACAAGTTGCGAATCTATGTGATTTGAAATAATATCATTGTCCCTTATGGATATGAGTGATCGAGAACTTTGGAATATAGATCTGGGTGATATGAGAAGATATCGTTTATAAAGATCTGTGAGGTTCAAGATGAAGTTGTTATTCGAAAAATGGATATGTGTGATTCGAGGTGAAGTTGTTGTTCCAGAAGTGGATCTGTGTGATTTGAAATTTATTTGTTGTTTTATTTTGATTAAATGATGATATTGGTATTGTAAATGAGTTGTGAAGCATATTTAATTGCCTTGGTTGCATACCATACATAATCATGAAAAGTGTTTTTTCCAAAATTAATAAGATACTAATGGTGTGTGCGGTCACTATATATGCACTCTTTCAAGGACCGCCAAAAATCGGTCCGAGTCATGTGTTGACTCCCCCATTCAGGAATCACTGAGCGATTTGAGTCATGTATTGACTCAATGAGTCGCTTGTCGGCTCACTTTTATTCAGGGATCGCGGGGCTTTTCGAGTCATGTGTTGACTCAAGGAGTAGTTTATCGGATCATCTTTATTCAGGGATGGGAAATATCAATCCGACACTAAGTGTGTCATTTTATTTAGGGATCGGAAAAATCGATCCGACACTGTGTGTGTCTATTGGGCTCATTTGGGGTGCATATATTAAGTGTTTCGTGGGGATCCCGCAACGTGAATAATTTTCAAAATAAAAGAGACCAAATAGAAAGACTAGGAAATAGGCGATAGAAAAATAAATGCATTTTCATGCAATGTCAATCATGATTTCTACTTACTGAGATTTTTGTCTCAGTAGTTTATGCATTGTAGGTGAGCCTGCTGATGATTGAATTATGTGGTGTTTTCTGCAAGCTGTGGAGCTCCTTCAGGGTTTTAAACGGATGTACATAGATGACGACCTATTGGGCTAGGCCGTGGGTTTTTTTTTATTTTGTTACAAGTTTGTGTAGATTGATGTGGTGTTAGAAATTGGTGACGTATGTTAGACTATGATTTCAGTTATGAATATATTATGTGAGGAAAAAAAGTATATGCAGTTTATAATGATGATATTTTTGTTAATTAGTATTTGAATTATAAATTATGTAAGGTCGTGTCACCTTCTTAATCCAAAGTTCAAATGGAAGTTTAAAGATTCTGATCCAAACGGACACCACAGAGGTATTGGCTTTATAAGGATAAAAGAAAGACATCCATTTTAGAGCTCAGATCTTACCAGCCTCAAACTCAAACCAACTCAACAATTTATAATATGAAAATAAAAAAAGATCCGTAGAAATAAAATACTCTAAGAAAATAAAAGATTAAAAACAAAAATTCCTTTGTTGTATTACAGAATTGGGATTTAGAGAACAAAAAATGATTTCACCAACCTAAACTAAACATGCAATATAATTTCCCCTAATTCAAAGTTGGGATTCGTAGTAAACCTGAATGTCTTTGTAAACCTGTAATTGTACGGCAGAAAATTCCTTAGGCAAGGAGGCATCGCGAGGCTGAGGTAACACATTGAAATTACAGAGACTTAAGTATATCAAAGATGGAATGGTCAATTCCCAGGTTTCTAATATGTTTCTAAAAATTAACAACAATTTAAAATCTGTAAAATTTACATGGAAATAACATACAAATGTTAATATGTAACATTAATGGGTTATTAACAATACATTATCTACACATAAAATGTCAAAATAACTAAGCAGGGTATGAAAAAAGTTAGACCCAACACTAGTTATACTTAAACCTGACATTATCTACATCTAGGATTTTAGTTCATAAATCTTCTCTATTAGAGAACACCCAAATGAAATCCATCATTACACCTACCGAATACCTTTTACACCTAAGAAATTGTCGACCCCAATTTATCTCCTTCCATGACGCATCAGTCTTAGCCACCTGGTTATTGTAGCAATACACATCTCCAGAATCCTCATGTGATTGCGACATGTATGCCATAATGGGTAGAAGGAAAAAGGCTGAATTGGAAGATGCCTTAATGTTGTATATGAATTTTTAATTGATTTTCAATTGTCGACGATGACTAATGATTTTAATTTTTTTATTTTTACACCTAGATTTGATGTGGCAAAATGATTGGTAAAATAATAACTAGAATTGTCATTTCGGTGTCACTCATTGATTTTGGCTAGAATGGCAATTCCAGCAAATATTGGGTCAATATTAACGAAATATTTTTGTTACAAAACCTATTATACACAAATATCTGTTTTGGGACTAAAATCAAAGTCTAATAAAGTTACTAGACCAAACAATGTTTTTAACTGTCATTCTTTATAAAACTTTTCAAATAAATAAAAATCGGTGGTGGAATATATGTCGTCTTATTTTTTAATTTCCATCTTCATGAGTCTGATAGAGAGAGAATAAGCAGACATAAGTTTAAGTTAATATATTTTAGTACTATGATTTTAAAGTCGTTTATGGTTCTCCTCAATTTGTGAAAGATGTTTCGATTTGGAATAAGGCACTCATAGATGCATCACTTTGGCGTATTCATAGTGAAGCAACCTCACTTTGGGTGAGATAGGTCCACTCATATACCTTAGGCAGCACACATGGATGGTGGTGACTCCAACAGTGAATGCTTCATATTCGTGGAGAACCATGATAGACCTGCGTAATAGGATTATGCAAGTTCGAGAAGAAGGCCAAGGAATTGAGAAAATATTGCAAAGGTGTGTACAAGGGAGGTTTCTCGCAGCTGTAATGTATCACAAATTGATGGAAGAAGCAGTAGGTGAATTCTTGTTCATATACAAGAATATTTGGCATAAGTGGATCTTGAGGAAGCATAGTTTCAGATTGTGGCTACTACGTAGAGGAAGGATGTACACCAAGGATAGAGTTTGAAATCTAAATGGAGAACTCAACTGGGGCTTCTGCGTGGGAAGTATGGAGACACAAATTTACTTATTTTTCCAATGCCCATATACACTCCGTATATGGGACATTGTGAAGAGGAGGATAGGGTAGCGAAGACACTTCACATCAGTGGCAGATGCGTTCAGAAAGATACATGAAGATACAAGGAACAATAAAAAAGGTAAGAAAATTGTTAGTCATAGCCTTTGCAACCTTGATCTATACAATATGGATGGAAAGGAATGCACTACTATTTGGCATGAGGATGCTCTGCCCAGAATGCATAGCGGACAAGATCTTAAGTCAAATAGTTAGTCTATATTTTAATTACTAATGATTTACACCTACGGCTTCAAGCCGAGGTAGTTTAGGGTTGAGTTTGTATGCTTTATACTGTATTGTATATTGTAACCGTTGGAACTGAAATAATAATTTACCCATTTCAGTATATTAGTACCTAGGTTAAGTTTTTCGTTTACGAGACTTCGGCCTATTTAAAATCTAGATAATGCACTAGGATTTCGTCATCATGAAGAAATTATTTATTTTGATATTTATTGGTTCATGGTGGAGCTTATCTTAATTTGTGGCACTCTTTTAGGTGTTATTTCGTTGTGTGTTTTATTTATTTTCTTTATCCTGTGTGCCTCTATCAATTAGTCTTACTTGTCATCACACTTCATCAATATGACCAACATCCATGCAATGAAGGAGAAAGAGAGATTAAAATTAGTGGCTACAAAGAGATGCAATAAAACAGAGAAGATTTCGGGCGAAGTTAGTGATACCATAAATACCTAGGGTACAAGAATATATAGGGTTGATGGAATCGCAACCTCTGGCACTAATGTCTACCCTTAATGATGCAGGGCTATTTTTCGTGGCAAATTTCGTGTCATGAAACATATGGCATCCCCTATACTCCAGCAATAGGCATCACAACCACACCGACTCTAGATCGACCTCATATTAGTTAAGCTATCAAAGACAAAGCTTCTTTTTTATGGTGCAAATCCAATCGACGAGCTAGCACAAGCAGAACATTTTTTCTTGGTTCACGACATTCCCTTGAGTGACTGAATGAAATTAAGCATCCAAATCACTTCGTTTGGAGATGACACTGAAGAACTTTTAAGTTCTATCAAGCCCTTCAAGGAGGAGTTCTAAACATCCCTTCCAAACACCATTGAACTAGATAGATATGGTTAGGCCATTAAGTAAATTTCCTAATTGAAGCCTCGAGTTCAAGGTTGTTCGGTGGAGGAGGCAATTGATAAAGAGAGAAGAAGACATAATTTTAAGGTTAATTTCTTTTAATACTTTAATTTCAAGACAATTATTTCCTAATTTGGATTATTTCGTTTCTTATTTCCTTATTACCTTAGTTTCCTATGTCTACTATGTTAGTACCTAGGTTTAGGGTTTTATTTACGGCTATAAGCCTATTTATACTCCATATGTTGCTATAGGGTTTCATCATCAAGAAAAAAATATCCTTTTACAACCTTAATGGTTTGTGGTGAAGCTTATCTCAGTGATAGAGTTCGTCTCCATGGCCCTCTTTGAGGGATTGTTTTGGTGTGTGTTTTATTTATTCACTTTATTTTGTGTGTCTCTCTATCAGAGTTCTCGAGTTCTTGAAATACAAATGACTTGAAAAGAATGGAATAAATGAATTAGAATGTATACAAATATCATATTGTTTTGGAAATTGAGCTTTTCAACGTATTTACAATAATAAGACACAAAGGGGCCGCGTTCTAACTAGAAGTAGGGCTATAGAGCTTGTGGCTTACTGTTGCATAATTAACTACATGCCAATTTAATTCTGAAGTGTGAAGATATCAATTGTAGTTGACAAGCGACCAAGCTAAATTATCCAACCCAAAAGGACAACAAATTATCTACTTAAAAAATTACTATATTAAATAAGACACATAACCAATTTCCAATTTTGAGAATAATTATTATTTAAAGTACAGATATTAAAAAACTAATTCAATTAAATCACTAAAGGAAGATTTTAAGATTTAATCAAGATTAAATCAACAGCTTTAAGGAAATCCAACATAGACTAATTAATCTGAATTCCTATATATCTAATTGTACATTCATGTAGAAGTTATGGAATCACACGTGGACGTGAAAATTCATTTGATAAGGCCAAGATAAATTAACAATTAAATCTAGCTTATTTTCTAAGATACGTAAATGATAATTCCACATCCACTCTCTAGGTTACAACTGTACTTGATTCTTTCCCTTAGAAGGTACTTGAATCCTATACATTCTTCCTTTTAAGGTACTATAGAATTAACTCCTACTATCCTGCTTGAAGTTCTAATTGCATTGTTCCACTAGATCATTCAAATATTTGAATTATTAGTTCTGAAGTATTAACATGAATGATGGGTGTTTTCTCAACACACAAAATAATCCCTAAGTATGAAATATATCAATTGTACTTTCGATAGGCGACCAAGTGATTATCGAACCCAAGGGACGAATTATCAATTTAGTTATATTCAATTTAACTAAGACTATGTTGGTAAATTTGGTTTGGAAGAATTACGTAACTAAATAATATATAATTTAAATAGCAAACTAAATAACAAGCAATAGAGAAGATACGTTGGTGATCAAATAAGAAATTAGCTAGTTCTTCGAGTCATCCAACTTTACTTATTAATTTCCTTTCCATGTGTTGATGTCCGACTCTGCCTTGTGGTTTATGGACGCATCACTAAACCATGCAAGTTCACCCTATAGACATAAGAAAATATATGTATAACATGTGTGAATATCCTCGGAGTAAGAGATATAATTTACCCCCCTTTCTAGGTACTATTAGTATCAATTATTTCCCATGCACTTAGTACTCTAACCCAATATGATCTCCCTTATAGGTACTATGAAGTTATACTCTTTATCCTACTTATTAACCTGAATAAGATTCAATTAACAAGTATCTATATAAGATAGTTCTAATATGACTTCGGAATTCATTCACTTAGAATTATAACATGTAATCTTACTCAATAGTGAACGCACTCAATCAATAATCTAGATATGTATTCAGACTCTACATAACAGTTAATGATGCACAAAACAACCGTGAATATGAATTAAAAAGGCACAATCTTATATAAATTAAACCACAAGTAGTGTTGTACGGAGTTTACACATGGAAATTCAATTAACTAATAAAACTTTCATAACCATAGAACTACCGGAGCGGCTCTAGCCCATGATTGATCTAGGAACAATCATAGTTGATTGGTATGATCTTACTTGACTTGCCAGACGAACCTCTCTTCACGACTCATTTGGATGATGGCAGGGTTTCAGTGGTAGATGGATGATGGATGATGTGTGTTGTCTCTTTTCTCCTGCGAAAATTCTTCTTTTATACTCATGGAACATCTTTATGGGCTTAGGATGAGCTTTTTCCTGAAGTACACGTCAAATTTGGTAAAAGAAATCCGTAATTTCCAAAAATAAAAGCAGCGAGAATCCGTTCGACCAAACCTTGCCTGGTCGAGCAAGGCCTTCAACTCGAGCAATGGTCGAGCAAGCTCACTATTAGTTTTTGTACATTTTGTTTGACTTTACTCATCTACTCGACCAAGATGATTCTGGTCGAGCAACATCTCCAAGTCGAGCAAGCTCTCTGGACGAATCTGCATATTTTGCTCGACTTGGCCACCTTGTTCCACCAAAGTGATGATAGTCGAACAAGGTCTTGAGGTCGAACGGCCTTCAAAAATCACCTCAAAAATTGTATCTTCCGATTCTGAGCCTTTAAGACATGTTTTCCTGTACAAATATGCTCAAAAAGCCTTTCTTCTCTCTGATTCGCGCCTTTCTCATAAACAAACTGATTTGTCTTAATAAAAGACTCAATCGTACTCACAAATCAGAGCCCAAAATAAGTTAATTTACACTCATATCAAATCCCCAAACTTACATGTTACTCGTCCCGAGGCAACGAAAATGAAAACAAATCCAGAGAGTGTAATCACGAGATAAAGCACAACCTATCGTAACACATGTAATTATATCAACTCAAAACATGCAATCCATTATTCCTTTATTCACGCAAAAACATCAATCAATTACAGTACTTCTACGAGTGATAAGTCATCTAACTCACGGGGAAGTGTTTACTCTCTCTCTCAAGTGTAAAAGATGTACACTTCATGGTTAGTATCAACACTCAATTCAATTCATATACTCGCATAACCATAAGCTTGACAAGGTCTCAAAAATCCATCTATAACTATTTTAATACTAGGATCACAAAGGACTTGCATTTAGGATGTAATGTTGGCTCTTTGGTAAAGGTAGGAGAATTTAGATAAGTAACTAAATTACTAGTAAATAAGTACCTTGGAGAATTGCTTTCCAACAACTTCCTTCTTTTTGTCTTCGCCCTTCTTAGGATTACCTCAATTTGCGCTTTCTCCATCTTTACTTGGATCAACATCTCTTCTTCGCAATAGAATACCAATTCCGATGTTCTTCAAGTATAAGGGTACCAGTTTTGGTCACTACCCTTTTTAGCATAAGGGATACCGGTTTCAGGAACTATCCCTTGCAAGATTTAATCACTTGTCTCTTGATTCTTATTACACCAAATTCCTCCTTCCTATTTCCCTTCAAAACTTCATATATCATTCATTTACCTCTACTCTTTACTAGTAATAGGTGTTCAAGGCTCAAAAGGTAAACAACTATTTATCAAAGGATTGCCAAAGAAAAAGCTTAAAGGCTCAAAAGGGCTTCCAATGATAATCATATAATATGGTTGGATACATTTGGCTAAGTGACTTAATCAACAACAATGGCCTAAGATCATTTTCTAGTATTTATCAGTTATAGACTTCAAACAAGACTCCAAGTCAAGTTATAGAATACGAGTATACAAATGACTTTCAAGAAAAAACTATCATGCTTATAGCATAATTACAAGGCTCAAATCCTCACACGGGTATTAGAATCCTAAGCACTCTTCAAAGCATGCAATCAATAATCAATTTTCTATGAACTATAAGTAAAAATAGAACATGCTCGTCATCAACAAATCAACATGCATAAAAATAAGGCACATGCATAACATGAATAATCCTCATCACCAAACAATCCAAATTCCATGTAAACATCTTCCAACAATCAATCAATCATCATCAATATCAAATACATGCCACCCACGCATGAATTATACACTACACCCACAGCAATCAAGTCTCCACCTGTAAAGCGTAAAAGGGAATGGGGATAAGAAGAATCAGAAAAGATAAAAGACATGGCAACTCTACTTCTCCAGAGCATCATCATCCTCATCATCCTCATCTCTGCACACCATCGATCAAACGATCGATGGAGATCACTGATATTCCTATCCATCACGCGCCCATGATCATAAATCTACCTCAATCGACCATCCATGGCATCATAACGCGTATTGAGTGCGGCATAGTTCGCATTTGCCAATCCCAGCTGCCTATTCATTTCCTGTTGGTTCGCATTAAGTGTGGCGAAATGCTCATGCATCAACCGAAACTGCTCCCAATAAAACTGATCCTGGAGTACCCAATAAACCTGCTGCGGCTGTGTTGGTGGCTCGAAAAACTCATGCTCATGTGGCTGTGGCTGTGAAGGCTGCACCGGGGGCATATCTATCCCCGGATAATCAAAAGCGGGTGGTGGCTGCGGCTCTTCCTCTTCAAAGTCAGCTGGATCTCCTATCAAAACCATGTCCTCATCTAAGACGATCTCATACGCCCATATATTAGCAAGGAGTCTCCAATCTCCTCTTCCCAAGCACGTCTCCGAGATCACCTTGTGCTCCGTGGTACTCATCAATAAATTGTTGTTGACCCTCACAGAAGTGAGATCAACAATCACCAATGGAAATCTAAACGTATTAGGATTCTTTCCTCGGATGAACATCCAAGTATCATCTAGCCGCTCAATCAGCCCCATCCTCACACAAGACATCAAAATCAAGTCTGGATCCCCTTGTATAGGCCTGTGCCTTCTCAAATCGACTCTATAGTACTTGGCTATCAAGGTAATGAGTCCTCTGATGTTCACACGCTGAAATCTGTGGGTCGTGAACTTGTGAAGCTGATTGAAAAAGTATGCCGCTACATTGAAGCGAACTTCTTGTAGCATGCACCAAAGCACTTACAGCTCCCCCCTTAGAATACAACTCCCCACAGATCTTGCAAATAGCGTGTTGCCCAAAATCCTATACATATATGCTAACACAGGGTTGCGGATGAAAGCAACCTTGGAAGTATTCGAATTATACCTCTCTCGCCTCCCCGTAATAGCTCTCCAAAAGTCATCCGGCTTGAAATCATCATGCTCGACATCCGTCTCATTCTCACAACCAATCAATTCATTAAACTCTCGTGCCCACATCGTCTGCTACTGCCCGCCAATCTGCATCCGAATATCATAAGGAAGGTATCGGTCTCCACGCTCTATCCTTAACGTACATAGAACTTCCGTAATAATGTGAAAATAGGTCTCTCTCTTCATCTCCATAAACTGAGTAAAGCCTACTTGACCAAACATCCAACGAATATCGTTGATAACATTCATCTCCCTCATTGCATGATCATCCTGATACCTCGTCCTTGTGATCTTTTGCGCTATTGCAGCCCACAACTCCTTCTTCTCCTCCTAATTTGAAATTTTGATGCCATAATCGGATGGCCTCCTCTTCTCCATCCCTATTTTCTTCACTATCTCTCCAAGCGAAGCCGACCTAGGTCCCTTCCTCTTGGATGAAGAAGCAATCTCTTTTCCTACAAGAACAATACTTCAATACATACCAAAAGAGATAGATATACTCATCCTAGGCTAGCATGAATCCTACTCAAGACTTCAAATATATATGCTTCAATCAACTCAACCTCAAGTGTTCATTCAATCATAATTACAATATACATCAACATTTTCAATCAAGAATAATCACTACTCCATACAAGCATGTTTTCTTCCTCACATGAGCTTCAACTAAAATACTAGCATGTTCATCTTCCAACTTCAATTGCAACACAACAACACTTCAATTCAATGAGACCACATATATAAATTAAAATTAACCTCAAGCCCATACTAAACGTACCATCAATTTCTCAAAAATTTCACAATTCGACATAAATCGAACCACGAAAATTCAAGTAAGAATTTCAACAATTCAACAATCAAATCCAAGCAAAACTAGCATGAATCCACTCACCCATTCTTCTCTAAACATTATCACTATAATTCAAGAGTAGAAAGTAAGGAGAAATCTTACCTTTGTTGGACATTGTGTGCGTGTGGTGATTGGCGACGAAAACCCCCAAAATTCAAGTGAAAAACCCCAAATCGGACTTGAAAACCCTCGAATTTGGATGTGGAAGTGTGTGGAATGGAGAATTAGGGTGTAGGGAAGAGTTTGAGAAGAAAACTTACGGTTTGGGGTCGGTGCTCGAGAAAGGGTGACGGGTGTATGTCGAACGGAATGAAAACTGACCTTTTAAAACTGTTTCCGGAGCCCGTTCGACTTCAGCTTGAGTTGCATTTTGAAATCGAGCAAGGGTTTTAAATTGAGCAACTCAGATATGCCATTTAAATTGGCGTCGTTTGACCTCCGTTCGACTGAAATATGTTGGTCGAACAAGTGCTGGAAGTCGAGCAAATTTCTTAGTCGTGCTCCATGTTCTCCTCTGTTCCGTTCGACCTTCATTCGACTATACCTTTCTTGTCGAGCAACCATTGCTTGGTCAAACAAACTCTCTGTAAGTTTTTGCACATTTTGTTCGACCAGCGCTCAATCAAAAATCATGGTCGAACAACAAGGTCCAAGTCGAACAACCCTTCTGGATAAATTTAACATTTTGCTCAACCAGAGCTCGAGTTGGCACTCCTGGTCGAACAACCTCAACTTAATCGAGCAGAGCTACTGTAAGTTTTGTGCATTTTGCTCGACCTCTGCTCAACTTCTTCTCCTTGGTCGAGCAACAGTGTATTGGTCGAACAACAACCCTTCATCTTGAAAATTCTTACTCTTCTCGTTTTTTCCTGCAACAATTAAACTCTAGGACAACATCAAGCATCAAAATAACACTTTCTAAGCTTGAGAACCACTTTAGACCATAAAACATCAAGTGTAACTCCGCAATGACACTTAAAAACAAAACACCACTAAACACTAGGCAAATTGTAAATCGACGCATCAAAACCGATTAAAGTTTTAATATACCGCAAAAAATCAACTCCTCTAGCAAATGTTACGAAGAAAGATTATACTCTCCGTGCTATGATGAGGTAAGTATATCACACCCCCCAAACTTGGTATAACTATAGTGAAAACTAAGTTTGAAAAGAGATGTAATTTCCGAATAATAACCACGTCGAATATAAAAATTTCTTGCTCACACTAATGAAAATAAAGTAGTAAAACGGGAGGAAAGCCCCCAACAGGCGTTCTTGTTTAACATCGAAGAGTCACGATGGTACCAATCTAGTGTAAGGTATCCTCAAAGACGACGCAAGCATCATCCGGCGACTTGTAATGCATCAATCGATGCCCATTCGCCGCGATAATATCCCCATCTTTTTCATATGCTCAAAACTCCCCCTCCACAGTATCTATGGAAAATGAAAGGCCCCGTCCACTTCAATTTCAATTTCCCTGCTAAGAGGTTCAAAAGAGAGTTAGAAAGTAATACCTCATCACCTTGCTTGAACTCCTTATATGAGATCTTTGAATCATGCAATTTCTTGATTCTCTCCTTATAGATCTCCTAATTCTTATAACCTTGATTTCTGAACTCATCCACTTGATTGATATGAGTCATCTTCAACTCCTTTTGATCCTTAAAAATTAAACTCTTCAATGCCCAAAAAGATTTGTGCTGAAAATCTACGGGTAAGTGGCACAACTTTCCATAGACAATTTGATATGGTGACATATCCGACACCATCTTATATGCAGTTTGGAACCCCCACAAAACATCATCGAGTTTCATAGCCCAATCCTTCCTGTTGGTTCCGACTACCTTTTCCAAAACTTGTTTCACTTGTCGGTTGGAGACTTCGGCTTGCCCATTCGCTTGAGGATGATAGGGCGTAGTAATCCTATACTTAACACCATAATCCTTGAGAACCTTTTCAAGAAGCTTATTGGCGAATTGAGTACCTCCATCGCTTACTAGTGCTCTAGGAACTCCGTAGCGAGCAAAGATATGTTTCTTTAAGAAAGATAAAACAATCCTTAAATCATTCACGTGAGTGGGAATGGCTTCCACCCACTTAGAAACGTAATCTACTGCTAAAAGGATGTAGTGAAATCCATTAGATGGGAAAAAGGCCCCATAAAATTGATCCCCCATACATCGAAGATCTCAACAACAATGCTCGGCTGAAGTGGCGTCTCATGTCTCTGCTTATGTTCCCCATCCTTTGACATCTATCGCATGTCACCACATAGGTCTCACAATCTTTAAACAAGATAGGCCAACATAGAGCAGATTGAAGTACCTTTGCTGTAGTCTTTTGAGCTTCGAAGTGCCACCTTTAGGTTAGTGCATGGCAAAAATCAAGAACGCTCTCCATCTCCATATCAGGCACACACCTACGGACTATGAAATCCGTATATATCTTATAGAAAAACTGATCATACCATATAAATATCTCAACATCCCTCTTGAATTTTGCAAGTTGATATCGGTTGAGATCTCTTGGAATTTCTCCTACGGCAATGTAATTCATTTAATCCGCATACCATGGATCCATCCCTTGGGTAGCCACCACTCATGCTCTCTCCACTCCTTCAACGAACACTGCCATTATCTTCTCATCAGGGAACATCTCTTCTATGTAATCGAAAGAATCATCACAATGCTCCATTATCTCCAAACTTTATAGGTGATCCGCCAAAACATTTTTTGTACCCTTCTTATCTCGGATCTCCATATCAAACTCCTGTAGAAGAAGGATCCATCTAATCATCCTCGACTTCGTTTCTTTCTTCTCTATCAAATACCGGATCGCAGAATGATCCGTGTACACTATCATCTTCTTGCCAACCAAGTACTGTCAAAACTTATTGAATGCATACACGACAGCCAAAAACTCCTTTTCAGTCACCGTGTAATTCTTTTGTGCAGCATCAAAAGTTTTACTCACTTAGTAAATGGCGCAAAACTTCTTATCTCTCAACTGCCCAAGCACCACTCCAAGTGGTAAGTCACTTGCATCACACATAAGTACAAACGGCTGAGTCCAATCTGGTGTGATCAAGATAGGTACAGTAATAAACGCCTCTTTCAAAACCTGAAAAGCTGTTAGACATTTTTCATCAAAAATAAAAGGAACATCCTTTTCAAGTAAATGAGATAAGGGCTTGGAGTATTTCGAGAAGTCTTTTATGAATCTTCTATAAAAACCAGCGTGTCCAAGGAAAGACCGCACTCCCTTTTCTTTAGTAGGTAGTAGATGCTTCTCAATTGCCACCACCTTTGCTCTATCCACCTGCAATCCCTTGGCCGAAATATGATGGCCAAGAACAACCCCATCTCTTACCATGAAATGCCACTTCTCCCAATTCAAGACGAGATTAGTTTCTTAGCATCTCTTCAAAACAGTAGCAAGGCTAGATAAACTAATATCAAAGGAAGAACCAAACACAGAAAAATTATTCATAAACACCTCCATAATTTTTTCTATTAATTCATCAAATATGGCCATCATGCAACGCTGAAATGTAGCAGGCACATTACACAATACAAAAGACATCTTTCTAAAGGCAAATGTCCCATACGTGCAAGTAAAACTCATCTTTTCTTAATTCTCGGGTGCAATCATAATCTGATTATAACCCGATTATCCATCCAAGAAGGAATAATACTCATACTCTGCAAGACGATCGAGTATTTGATCCATGAAAGGAAGGGAAAAATGGTCTTTGCATGTATTTTCATTTAGTTTCCTATAATCCTTACACACACACCATCCCGTAGGAATCATAGTGGGTAATGTCTCCCCATCCTCAGCTTTCACAATAGTCATACCCCCTTCTTAGCTACAACATGTAGTTGACTCACATGGGGACTATCACTAATGGTATAAATAATTTCAACATCTAGCCATGTTAGGATTTGCTTCCCAATCACTTCTTGAATAGCGGGATTCACCCTCCGCTGATTCTGAATACTACTTTTGGCCTCATCTAACAATCTTATCCTATGAATGCAATATGAAGGACTAATACATTTTAAATCATCAAGAGACCACCCAATCGCAGACTTATACTTCCTAAGAACATCTAACAATTCCTCAAGTTGATCATCATCAAGGAAAGAAGATACAATTACCGGATATTGTTCATTGTCACCTAAGTAGGCATACTTCAAGTGTTTAGGTAGTGGTTTCAACTCCTATTTCTTCTCAAATTGATGTGCGCTCTCTCTATTTAATGGTAGGTATTTCCTAGTCCACTTCACTTCTTTAATCTTAGTCCTCTTCGACTCATACCTGTCATCACCTAAAGCAAGCAAGTTTTCAAGAAATTCAATGCATACCTCATTGGAGAGTTCATCTAGCTCCATAATGGGAAAAGTAAGAGATTCCGCTAAGAATGTCTCAAGAGGATCCTTCGACAGGATCAAAGACATGTCTTCTTTCACAATCTCTTCCACCACGTCTATACTATGACATTGTGTCTCCGTGGGCATCTTCATTGCTTTGTCAAGGTTGAATAAGACCTCTTCTTCGTCCATATGCAACCGTAATTCACCCTTTTGCACATCAATCATAGCTCCCACAGTAGCAAGAAAGGTCTCCCCAAGATAAGAGGGATATTATCCTTGTCATCTTCCATCTCAAGCACAAGAAAATCCACAGGAAAGACAAGCTTCTCTACTTTGACAAGAACGTCTTCAACAACACCCTTCGAAAAGGTCATAGACCTATCCACCAGTTGTAGAGCCACCGATGTGGGAGTTAACTACCCCAAACCAAGATTGCACAAAGCTCGTCGTGTCGGCTCCTTTCCAATTTCACATAAGGTAGTGAAGCTTCCCGGATCTTTCAACTTAGCTAGCAGCTTCCTTTGTATGGTTGAGCTGCAATTTTCTGACAGATTCACTGTTTCAATTCCGTTCAGAAAACAGGCATAATACGACATCTCCAAGATCGCTTCAGAGAAAGGAATGTTCAAACTTATCTTGTTTATGATGTCTGAAAACCTCTTAAACTTTTCTTCCAATCTCTTTTTGAAAAGATAGAAAGGAAATGGTAGAGGTATCTTTGTTTTGGGAATCCCTCATTCATCACGTTCAACCTTCTCCACTTTATGCTTTTCGGCTCAATCTCTTGGCTCATTCCCACTTCTTCTCTACTGTAACCTCAATGTTATGCTCTTGAGATGGTACCATAATGTTCTGACCAACGGGTGTAGCATTTGAGATCAAATCGGGATCTACAATGAACTGCTCGACCTCTGTTCAACCTAGCAGGTATGGTCGAACAGATTCAGATTGGTCGAGCAACTTATCTGATCGCGATTTGTGTTGCTTCAGGTGTTGCTCGACCACTGTTCGACCTAGCTGATCTGGTCGAACGACACTGTCTTTGTCGAGCAACTTGGCATATAAAGAAATCCCATTCACTAGGTGTTGTTCGACCTCCGTTCGACCAAGATGGTCTGGTGGAACGGCATGGTGCTGGTCAAATGGCAAGTCTAAAAATAGGGTACTGTAATTCTATTTCTCCGGAGTCTACTTGACTTCTGTTCGACCAGCAGGTCTGGCCGAACAACTGAGGTTTGGTCGAGCAACTCCCCTGCTTCCTTTGTTTTCACTCACCGGCATCATTGGACCTTCATATTGTGTTCCCGACCTCAATGTGATGGCATGGCAAGACTTTGGATTCTCTATAGTTTGAGTCAATTTTTTACGTTTCTAGTCATCTTCCCCATCAACAACGTAAGGCCTTTCACTTGATTAGACAAATCCTCATGATTAACATCAATCTTTTTCTCTAACTTGGCCTCAAGATGATCCACTATTACATCGTTCCTCGCCATGTACCCGTTCACAGTATCCTCGAAACCTGGCTTCCCTTCTTCCACAATAACTCCCGGATCAACACTGATAGGAGGTTGCACTGCATTATTCGGATTGCTCCATGAAAACTCTGGCCTTCTTGGTTGTTGGTAATTACCTGGGGGACCACGATTGTTGTAATTCCTTAGATAATTCCGGTTTCCTTGATTTGGGTACCTAGTTCCTTGAATGCTTTGACCCATGGCACATTTAGCCTCCTCGATCGCTTCTTGGCTAGCTCCTTCATAGCCACCATCCTGCTGCATCATTGGTACTCTATGAGATAAATCTGTGATGTGCTTTTGATGAGACTCTAATAACTTACTAATATTAGCCAAGCTAGAGACTATCTCATCATCTCTTCCTGACTTCACCATAGTGTGCTCAACATGTGCTACTTTACCAAGGATATAAGTGCCTCTAACTCTATCTGTCAGCCAATATCTTGAATTCATTGAAATATCCTCGAAAAGCTTCTCGGCCTCAATGGGTGACTTTGCAAGCAATGCTCCATTGGAAGAAGCATCAAGTAACACACTAGAATTGCAATCCAACCCATTGTAGAATATACTGATGTATGAGCTTTAGATAGCCCATGTTGTGGACACATTCGAATCATGTCCTTGAATCTATCCCAAGCTTCATGAAACCTCTCGTTACCATGGATAGCATATTGATTGATTTCTTGCTTCATCTTGAACACCTTTGAAGATGGCATGTAACGCTCCAAGAATTTCACTTTCAACTTCTCCCGTGTATCACATTCAGCAGCATCAAGATTATCATACCAATCTCTCGCCTTTTCATTCAGCGAGATCTTAAACAAAATTATCCTCCTCACATCCTCGTGAGCTCTTGCATCTTTTTGTGTACTCGCATACCCAAGGAACTTATTTAGATATTGCTAAGGATATTCAAAGGTTCCCCCAGAGAAAGGGCTCCTTTCAATCATGGTGATAAGAGCATGGTGTAGATCGAAATCGGCTCCGGTCCCTCTTGCTTCTAACAACCCCGCATTGCCTCCTCCATTATTCTTAAAAACATCAAGGATAGCAAGTGTATCAGAATTCGTTGCCATGTTGACTGCCTCTACTTCCAAATTAACTTCGGTTGCAACTTCAATCGTTTGCGAATTTGGCGCGTCACCTTCAACTCCTAAATCAAGAGCCTCAGTTGGGTCTACATTCTTGTTCTTGTTCTTATTCTTCTTCTTATTTTTCTTCCTCGACGATGCTCCAATCTCTGGATTATAAGGCTGTAATTCACCTGTGTTCGATCTTGTGAGCACACACCTAAGAAAATAAACTTTTAGAAATCAACGACAAGAATAATATAATCTCAATTAACTAGAAATAATAAACTGATAATCTATGTCGTTCCCAGCAACGACGCTAAGAACTTGATGGGTGTTTTCTCAACACACAAAATAATCCCCAAGTATGAAGGATATTAATTGTAGTTTCGATAGGCGACCAAGTGATTATCGAACCCAATGGATGGATTATATTAAATTTAGTTATATTCTAAATAACTAAGACTATGTTGGTAAATTTGGTTTGGAAAAATTGCGTAACTAAATAACATATAATTTAAATAGCAAATTAAATAACAAGCAATAGAGAAGATACGGTGGTGATGAAATAAGAAATTAGGTAGTTCTTAGGGTCATCCAGCTTTACTTATTAATTTCCTTTCCATGTGTTGATTCCCGACTCTGCCTTGTGGTTTATGGATGCATCACTAAACCATGCAAGTTCACCCTATAGACACAAGTAAACATGTGTATGACACGTGTGAATATCCTCGGAGCAAGAGATATAATTCACCCCCCTTTCTAGGTACTATGAGTATCAATTATTTCCCGTACACTTAGTACTCTAACCCGATTTGATCTTCCTTTATAAGTACTATGAAGTTATACTCTTTATCCTACTTATTAACCTGAATAAGATTCAATTAACAAGTATCTATATAAGATAGTTCTAATAAGACTTTGGAATCCCTTTACTTAGAATTATAACATGTATTCCTGCTTAGCAGTGAACACACTCAATTAATAACCTAGATATGTATTCGGACTTTACATAATAGTTAATGATGCACAAAACAACTGTGAGTATGAATTAAAAAGGCACAATCTTATATAAAATAAACCACAAGTAGTGTTGTATGGAGTTTACACATGGAAATTCAATTAACTCATTAAACTTTCATAACCCTAGAACGACCGGAGTGGCTCTAGCCCATGCTCGATCTAGGAACAATCATGGTTGATTGGTATTACCTTACTTGACTCTCCAGACGAACCTCTCTTCATGAATCCTTCGAATGATGGTAGGGTTTCGGTGGTAGATGGATGATGGCTAATGTGTGTCGTCCCTTTTCTCCTGCGAAAGCTCTTCTTTTATACTCATAGAACCTCCTAATGGGCTTAGGATGGGCTTTTATGTGAAGCACACGTCAAATTTGGTAAAAGAAATTCGAAATTTCCAAAAATAGAAGCAGCAAGAATCCGTTTGACCAAACCTTGCCTGGTCAAGCAAGGCCTTCAACTCGAGCAATGGTCGAGCAAGCTCACTGTAAGTTTTTACACATTTTGTTCGACTTCACTCATCTACTCGACCAAGACATTTCTGGTCAAGCAACATCTCCAAGTCTAGCAAGCTCTCTGGACGAATCTGCTATTCTGCTCGACTTGGCCACTTTGTTCGACCAAAGTGATGATGGTCGAACAAGGTCTTGAGGTCAAACAGCCTTTGAAAATCACCTCAAAATCGTGTCTTCCAATTTTGAGCCTTTAAGACATGTTTTCCTGTACAAATATGCTCAAAAAGCCCTTGTTCCCTCTGATTTGTGCCTTTCTCATAAACAAACTGATTCATCATAATAAAAGACTCAATCGTACACAATTCCCACACAAATTAGAGCCCAAAATACGTGCATTTAGAGTCTCATCAATGATCACGGGCAATCTACCTTAATTCTTAACAAGGAGACAATTCAATTCATGAACGCGTATAAGCTAACATAATAAATCATGTATCACAGGTAATGTCATGAATAATATAAAGACAATACAAAGAAAGAATTTAAAAGTCTTGATTAGTGTGAAAATCTGCGTGTTATAGGGTCCGATTTAGCACTGTTTTGTGGTATTTATATCCGTATTGGAGCATCTTTTGGGTGAATTGCATATAATTGTGTTACATATGCATGTGAGGTGTTATTTCATGTTTTTAGGTGGAAAACAAGGTAAAACTGCAAAAACGGAATTCGAAAGCAAAGTTAGGAAGAAAAGAGGCCGGCACGAGTAGAGAACTCGTGCCGCTAAAGGCGCCCAGTAGTACGGCATAACATGTGGGCATGAGCGTAGAGAGCTGTAGAGACGTACCACCCACTCTGCAATCGTACCGCCGAGATGCATCGAAGGAATCTGCCAGCATGCGCCTAGCACGACTCGTGCTGTTGTCTGCTAGGCCCAATTTCGTGTTTTCATCATTTTTCCAGCCCGTTCGTGTTTTTTACGTGAAAGATCCAATTTTGAGTCAAAATTCGGGGATTTTACAGTCTTCTAGTATAAAAGAGACACTTTATGAACGAGAGTTTTCTCCACAACCCTACATACTTTTCCATACCCTTTCACCGCACCATCCTATCCACCAATCTCAGAGAGTTCATCAGTGTTGCTTACTTGAGAAAGAGAACGAGAAGGTTCAAAATTATGGAGGAGAGAATGGAGAATCACGCCACATCTAGGGTTTTTCTTATTCTTTCTTTATTCATTTTGAATAATAGACCAATGGGTTTACTTTCAAACTTAACCATGGGTGTTGCTTGTAATACCATGGGCTAGTACTGTTTTGGTAGTTCTAGGTATTGATGGTTTAATCGGATTTGACTTGATGACTTAGACTAGGTTATGGATTTCTGCAGTAAACTTATTCCTTTATTAATGCATTGATTGAGACTAATATTTTTGTCTTTTATGATCTGTCCTTACTCATGAGTATGTCATTGTCTTATGCATGTTTATGATTATTGCTTGTGTCATAGAAGGAATTATATTTGTCTATCTGTTATGGGTAAAAGGGATCTAACCATATAACCTTTATTTATTAGAATAACTAATCTTGGACACTTAATATATTTATTAATTACCATTCTAAAGGATTTGGTTTCTTAGATTGTTAGGTGGGAATTGGGGATTAATTCTTAAGCTATAAAGGGAAGTCTAGTACTCTAGTCTATAATGGAATTTTGCATGAAGTACCTAGAAAGGGAGTAAAAATTATTCTTCTGCATCTTTAGGTTTAAACTAGGTTTATGTGTTAAGTTTAAATTAACAAAGGGCTTTAACATAATTAAGTGATTGCTTTCATAAGGTCTGCTAGAATTCTAAGTAATTGTCTAGTGATTTGGACTGACCAATTTAAACTGGATTGCCTAGAGCTATCTATATTCTCACTTGAACACTTTCCTTATTTAATTTAATCTGCTATTTTATATTTTAGTAATTATTTTCTGCAACTTTAATTTAGGTAATTCTCTTAAAATATCCAAAATTGTCTTAAATTAGAAAATAGTCATAATTAGATTAAATAATTAGTCTAGAATTATCTTTGGGATTGATAATTTTACTTGATCACACGCTGAACTACAATTGATTCCCTACACTTGGGGACATATGTGAAAAGGTGAACAAGCAAATAGCATCATTGGCCGGGGATAGTTCTTAGATTTATTTATTTAATTATTTATTTTAGTCTAGGATGTTAAATTTAATTCTCTTTTATTTTTATTTTATTTACATCCAAATTATTCTGATTAGCTGCGTGAGAACAAGTGTATGATCACTAGGTCAAGTGGACTCCCAATTGAATCACTCAACTTAGAACTTGAAGCACTTGTTAGACTAAACAGAAGAAAGAGAAAGCAGCCAGCCACACCCATTCCTAGTCCATGGTCAGATATCTATTATTCGTCAGAAGAAGAGGAAGTTGAAGAGACTGAGACTAGAGAGATGGCTGAGGATGTCCCAACCCCCATGCGGGACCAGTATAAGTTGAAGCATATCATGAATGTTGGATTGAATTGACCCGCAATCACCGCGGAGACTGTTGAGTAGCCATTTGGACTTATCCGAATGGTACAGGCACAACAGTTTAGTGGTACTCCTTTGGAGAACCCTAGTGAGCATTTACAGTTATTTGATGAGTATGCGAGGGCGCAGAAACGCAGGAATGTTCCGAAAGATGCTATTAGAATGAGGATTTTCCCATTCTTACTAACGGGGAAAGCCGAAGAGTGGTACAACAACCTTCCTACAGGATGTTGTACTATATGGGAGCAATTGGCAGATAAGTTCTTGAACATGTATTTCCCTCCCTCCAAGAGTTTTAAGGTGAAGCAAAAGATTACACCATTTAAACAAGGAGGCTTGGAGAGTGTCTATGAAGCGTGGAAAAGGTTCAAGCTGTTGCGACGTGGTCCACAACATGGATTTACAAAAGACACTTACTTAGGCTTCTTCTATTAAGGCTAAGAGGTGATTCAAGAGTGTTGTGGACGCGACATCAGGTGGATCAGTCTTCAAAAAGTCATCAGATGAAGCAGAAGAGATCTTTGAAGTGATGGCAGCTAACACATACGATTGGCATATGGAGAGATCAAAAGGAGGAGCCGCTTTTGATAATGTGCTAAAGTTGAAGTACAGGTCAACAACAGTTAGATGTCAGAACTAAAGAGTCAACTCAGTGAGCTGCATAAGAAGATGGATCGTCTCAGACTAGGAAACAGAGGAGAGAAAGGTATGATGGTTGGAGATGAAGATCAGATGGAGGAAGCAAATTATGCTATGGGTCATAATTTTCAAGGAGATTACAAAAATAATAGAATTTCAGACCTAGTAATCAGGAATGGTGAAGGAATGACCAAGTAAATTCCAACTTCAACAATCAGAGAAGGAATGAGTATCTGTCTTATGGAAACCCTAGTAATGCAGTAGCACCTCCTCCAGGTGCAGATCCAGCCAATAAGCCTGTTGAAGGAATAGTATCCATGGATGATGAGATGAAACTATGGATGAAGCATCAAGGGGATCAGATAAACTTGATGGTCAAGCTGATGACAACTAATAAAGAACAATCTGAAATCAGACATTATGAAAATGAGAAAAAGCAGAAAGAAACTAATATTACTATTGCAAAGTTGCAAGCTACAGTTGGAAGATTAGAGCAACAAGGTAAGTTCCCTTCTCAAACAGTGACGAACCCGAAAGAGCAAGTTATGGCTATCACCTTGAGGAGTGGAATGTAGTACGAGGGCCCAAAAATGCCATCAGAATGATCTGAAGTCAAAAGGGAGATTGAAAAATTGGACGCGAACGAGCAGTGTACGCTGAGAAACAGCACGACTCGTGCCCTTCTCCGATGGAAATGTCAGAATTTTGCCTCGATACTCATGCGTCTGGTCTCGTCCAAAATGATTTTTAGGTCCCTGAAACTGATGAAAATTAGAAAGAACCTGAAGTTAGATTGAAAAAATGGCAGATAGCTAAGGCATTAAGAAAAGAGAAAGAAAAGGAAGTGGAATTTGAGAGGGATACTTGGGGAATCCCAAAGACAAAAAATCCTATTCCATTTCCACAGCAATTTTTGAAGAAAGGATAGGATGAAAAATTTAAGAAGTTTGTGGAGATGTTCTAGAAGATCCACATTAATATTCCTTTCGCAGAAGCCTTAGAAGAGATGCCAAACTATGTAAGGTTCTTAAAAGACATCGTGTCTAAGAAGAGAAGTTTTACCGGATATGAGTCAGTGAATAAGATAGAGAGCTGTAGTTCTTTAATACAAAAAAACTTCCTACGAAGTTACAAGATCTGGGAAGCTTCACCATACCCTGTGAAATTGGAAAAGGACAATCTAAGAGAGCATTATGTGATTTAGGGGCTAGCATTAATCTGATGCCACATTCCGTATTCAAGAAGCTTGGTTTGGGGGAGTTGAAGCCGACATCTGTAGCATTGCAACTTGCTGATAGATCGTTGACCAACCCAAGGGGGGTAGTTGAAGATGTCTTACTCAAAGTTGGGAACTTCATATTTCTAGCATACTTCATTGTGCTGTACATGGAAAAGGAAGAAAATGACAGAGTTCCTCAAATTTTTGGAAGGCCATTCCTTGAGACTGCAGGAGCATACATTGATGTGAAGAAGGGGGAGCTGAAGTTGCAAGTTAATGATGAAAAAGTCGTCTTTTCACTTGAGAGAGTTATGAAGTGGCCTACTGATATGCAAAAGTGTAGAAGCATCAAAGAAGTAGAGGGAGCTGTGGAGAAGAGCTTGCCTTTGATCCTGTCTAGGGATCCAGTTGAAAAATGCCAAAGCGAACTTCTAGCTTATATTTCTACTGATTTTGATGATAGGTATGATGAGCTTTCTAATGGATACATTGAATACTTACAGAAATCTGATTGCAGGGATTTAGCAAGAAAGCTTAAGCCGACTACTGCAACCCTCACAGTTACAAGTTCAAGAGAAACAACACCTTTAAAGGTGGCGGATGATGTTGTAGTTAAGGTTGAGAACAAGGATGTAGACAAAGGAAGAAGAGATGGTGCTTACTTGAATCCTCCTAATTTACTACCGGATACCCACAAATCTGAATGTCCTTTCTCTCTTTCATTATTTTGTGATCAATTTTATCCTGACCAGTTTGATCTTGATTGTGATAGGAATGATTCTGAAATTGAGTGGAAGATTGATAGGAATGAGACGAGAAAGTTTGAGAAAGGAGATTCTAATGATCATATCATGGTGCCTAAGGTGGATGATAAGAAGGGGAGAAGGTATTGGAAGGTGAAGATGAAAGAAGACCGCCCTCTATCTCAGTAATCTATAAATTTTGCATTCCGTCGTGACTCTCCGACGTTAAACATGAGCGCTTGTTGGGGGCTTACCTCTTGTTTTATTGCTTTTATATGTTTGTTTGGTATAGGAAACTTTATTAGGTGATTGATCGTCTATGATATTCACTTTTTACAAACTTAGTTTCTCACTTAGTTTGAACTAAGTTTGGGGGGTGGACGTGCATCCGATGACTTGAAGCACTGAGGCAAGTTTTCTTCACTTGTGTGTGATGCTTGGAGGTTGATTTTTTTTAGAATTTTTGGAATTTATTTTGATCTTTCGAATTTTTTCTAAGTGTCTTGTTTGCCTTGTTTATTTTTCCTAGATATGGTGTGGTAAATTTTTGGTTGAATCTTTTAGTTTCTCATATGATTTTACTGATGAGTTCTGATTGGTGATGAGATGTGTTTGAGCTTTAATGAATGTGAAGGATATCGGAGTAGAAAAGAGAAGTGAGTTCTATCTGAGGCCTACTCCTGACCGAGTTGGACAACTCGAGGAACTTGCAAGAGGTGGAGAAGATAAATCAGGTGCCTGCGTTTTCTTATTCTAATTTTTAATATGATGAATTGTATTGAGTTTAATGTCTAGTAGTTGAGGTACTATGTTAGAGTTCTGGTTGAATGGTTATTAAGGATTTATTTGTTAGATTTTTGCCAGAAATTCATATGCGCTTGAAATTAATGAAGGAAGTGTACCTAACTTATACTGTAGTATGAAGTTCTATGTGTACATGTGTGATATTACTTACTTTGAAGAATGCTATATTACTTGACAACCCATGTGAGATTTTGAGCCTAATATCTTGTACATAAACACATGATTTTTCATTCTAGTGAGTATCATTCTTGTGTGTGTATTCGAGAACTTGCCTTTTGTCTTGCCCGAGACTGCATGTTATGTTAGATAATGAGAGATGATTTTAGGCCATCTTTGATTTTTATGAGTCACTTTGCCAAATAACTCCTATCAAATAATTTTATATTTGTAGTTAGCCCTTTTGAGTCTTAAAGCCTTATTTCTTTGGCAACCTATGAAGATAGCCACTTTGATATCCTATTTGAGCCTTAAATTCCTGTATTTAGTGAATAATTAAATGTTATCAAAGTGTGTGAATTGATTTCCATGGAGTTTGGAAGGAATAAAATATTTGGAGCTGTGCAAGTGATTATGAGCTGAAAAATAAATTGCATAGGGGTAGTGTCCGAAACTGGTACCCCGAGATATTGGAGGTAGTACCCAAAACTGGTACCTCGAGAAAAGAAAAACAAAAGAAAGGAAGAAAAAGAATGTTGTGCTTGAAGGAAGGGAGAGAAAAGAAAATTAGAAGAGCATGAAGTTGGATAGCATTGAAGTGTGAAAATCTGCAGTACAAATGATCTCCGGTTTTAATTCTCTACTAATTGAGTTACTTTATCCGTATGTTTCCTACCCTTACCAAAGAGCCGATATTACATCCTATTAAAAGTCATTTTTGATCCATTGTCGAATCATACTTTAAATGGTGGAGAGTTTGAGATGTTTGACAAACTTATGGTTACGCATGCACTTCAATCGACTTTGAGTGTAAATACCATACCCCATAAGTGTACATCTTTTACACTTGAGTGCGAGTGATGCACTTCCCGTGAAAATAAGTTGATGGGGCATTTTAAGTGGTATTAACTGTCTTAACTTGTATGCTATGAATGAATTATTACATGTGATGAGAGTGCAAGATTGGAGTTAATGACAATTGTACGTTGAATGTCCTAGTGTGATATCCTTTGTTTTCCCTTAGATTTACACACTATATTTCTTCGTGTTTGTTTTTTTTCGTTGTTCAGGGACGAACAATATCATAAGTTTAGGGGTTGGATTAGTGTGAAAATCTGCGTATTTTAGGGTCCGATTTAGCACTGTTTTATGGTATTTATATCTGTATTGGAGCATCTTTTGGGTGAATTGCATATAATTGTGTTACAGATGCATGTGAGGTGTTATTTCGTGTTTTTAGGTGGAAAATGAGGTAAAAAGAGCAAAATCGGAAGTCGGGAGCAAAGTCAGATAACTCATGCCGCAGAAGGTGCCCAGTCATGCTGCACAGCGTACGGGCACGAGCGCCGAGAGTTGTGGAGATGTGCCGTCCACTCTGCAATTGTGCCGCCGAGACGTGCCAAAGGAGTCTGCAGGCCCAATTTCTTGTTTTTGTTGTTTTTCCGGCCCGTTTGTTTGTTTGACGTGAAAAAGCCCACTTTTGAATCAGAATTCAGGATTTTTATAGTCTTCTACTATAAAAGAGACACTTTGGGATTTTTATTCATAACTCTCTATAACTCTCCACAACCCTACATACTTTTACATACCCTTTCACCGCACCATCCAGAGATTTCATCAGTGTTGCTTACTTGAGAAGGAGAACGAGAAGGTTCAGAATCACGGAGGATAGAACGGAGAATCATGCCACATCTAGGGTTTTCTTATTCTTTCTTTCTTTGTTTTGAATAATAGACATATGGATTTGCTTTCGTACTTAACCATGGGTGTTACTTGTAATACTAAGGGCTAGTACTTTTTGGTTAGTTCTAGGTTTTGAAGGTTTAATTTGATTTGACTTGATGACATATACTAAGTTATGGATTTCTGCAGTAAACTTATTCCTTTATTAATGCATTGATTGAGACTTATATTTTTGTAATATATGATCTGTCCTTATTCATGAGTATGTAATTGTCTTATGCATGTTTATGATTGTTGCTTGAGTCATAGAAGGAATTATATTTGTCTATCTGTTATGGGTAAAGGGGATCTAATCATATAATCTTTATTCATTAGAATAACTAATATTAGACACTTAATATATCTATTAATTTCCATTCTAAAAGATTTGGTTTCTTAGATTTTTAGGTGGGAAATGGGGATTAATTCTTAAGTACCTATAAAAGGAAGTCTAGTGCTCTAGCCTTTAATGGAATTTTGCATGAAGTACCTAGAAATGGAGTAGGAATTATGCCTCTTCATCTTTAGGTTTAAACAAGGTTTATATGTTAAGTTTACTTTGACAAAGGGTTTTAACATAATTAATTGATTCCTTTCATAAGATCTGCAGGAATTCTAACCAATTGTCTAGTAATTTGGGTTGACAAATTTAAACTGGATTGCCTAGAGCAATCTATCTTCTCTCTTGAACACTTTCCTTATTTAATTTAATCTGCTATTTTATATTTTTAGTAATTATTTTCTGAAACTTTAATTTAGGTAATTCTCTTAAAATATCCAAAATTGTCTTAAAATATAATAGTCATAATTAGATTAAATAATTAGTTTAGAATAATCTTTGGGATCGATATTTTTATTTGGTTACACGATGAACTAAAATTGATTCCCTACACTTAGCGACATATGCGAAAAAGTGAACAAGCATGTCTCAAGTCAAATCAAATAAATTAAAATAATCATCCGCATGAATTCCCAAAAATCAGTCTAGTTCATCAAACCTTAGAATTGTAACTAAAAAAGGCCTAGTTACAGGCAACACTCATGGCTATCAAAGAATTCATACCAAAAGTGTTATCAAACAAAAAGTAAATATATGAAACGAAAATCCTAACGTGGGGTTGTGCCACATTCCTTCTTCGTCTCTCCTATTGACTGTGCCCTTTTTTATTAGCAATTGGATCTCCAATAGTGAGGGATGGATGATGGGATGAATGTGGATGAAGTGAAATATCGATGTAGAGGGGTGATGGTGGTGCAAAGAGTGATCAATTGATGTGTGGGAATTGAGGATCTTCTTTTCTCCTATTCCATCAAGCCATTTTATCCAAAATTACCTTTCTTTTTTAATTTTTTGTCCCTCACACACCTCCACATAGTAAGAGGTTTAAAACTATCAATTTTAGGCAAAAAGGACCCCAACTCGGCCAGATTTAGGCCTGGAGTTTTTCCAACTCGGCTCGTGCTGGAGTCGAGTCAAGAGCCGAGTTAGGCGGACTAGCTTGCGCAACCTCATCATTTTGAGCATAACTTCCACATCCAAACTATGATTTGAGTAATTATTACACCAAAATGATCCTTTCTTCTTTAGATTTCTAACCATATACCACATCATAAGTTTGGAATTCCACATAAACACATAAAAATTATCCAAAGTTAAAGTACATTTTTTAGTATTCCTTCACACTTTCACTCTTCATTCCAACTTTGAACTTTTGAACCTTTTTCCACCTAAAAGACAATAAAACAACGCAAATGCACTTTTTTTTATATATATACAATTTTGAAGATTTGTGCTAATAAATGACAACAATTCTCACAAAAAGGTTTGAAAATGGACATTAAAACACGCTGATTTTCACTCTCAACAAACCCCCAAACTTAACTGTTGAACGAAATAGAACAAAAGAGAAATAGGATAAAATGGAAATAAGGATTATGACAACTAGGCTATTCAGAACGCAACTCCGGTCATGCAACTCTCATTACATGCAATAATCAATTTATAGCATAATAGATAAGACAATTACCACCAATTAAAAATCTCCATCGATCTGTTATCACGGGAAGTATTTAAATCACTTACGCTCAAGTGTTTAAGATGCACATTGATAGGATAAAAGTGTATATGCTCAGATTCAATTCAAGCGAATGCGTAACTGTAAGCTTGCCAATTATCTCAAACTCTCCACCACTAAAGGTATGACTCGATAATCAGATCATAAATGACTTTTCTTTGGGATGTAATGTTGGCTCTTTGGTAAAGGTAAAAAATATATGGATAAGTGAATCAAAACTTGGATCAATCAAGCTTGCTTTCCTTCATGATCATTCATTCATCCTCATCACTTAAATTAAGCACAACATCCTCCTCATTCTTTCATTTATTTTTTTCAAGCATTCTTAACAATTTTTATTTTCTCTCAGGGTACCAGTTTTAAGCACTACCGCTCGCATCCTCCATAGAGTATATATTAGATTTAACCACTACCCAAGAGTGTTTATTTCGTGGAACACTAGATTTAAGCACTACTCCGTGAATTTTCCTTAGATGCATTTTTAAGCTCAATCATGGTTTCAACACCAACTTCATTCCTCTAGTTGTTATCAAATTCCATGAACACACATTGAAAAGCCTTTAATTCTCTATTAGATATAGAACAATCAAGACTAAAAAATACAGATGTTCAAAATAGTTATTTTTTGTAGGCTTCCAAAGAATAAGTTTTTAGGTTCAACATGGCTAACTACGTATAATGATCATTTGGTAAATGATCGTCATTATTTTTACCTAGATTTTAGTATTTTTGTGTGTATTTTCATATTGCTTTGTCCATTTTGTGTAGCTTTTGGTGGTGTTTATTGTTCATATGGAGAATTTCTGCTATATTTGATAAAAGTGTGAAAATGAGCTTAAATGTGCATGAAACAGGTGAAAACAGAGCAAAATAGAGTCGGGAGATAAAACGAAAGAAATGGAAAGAGATTGCATGAACTCGTCTCGATGCACCTGAAGGATGCGATTGTAGCTTAGATAAGCGACCAAGTTATATTATCGAACCCAAAGGACAATTGGTTATCAATTTATTACTATCTCATCTAAGAGAAACTATTATTGGCAATTTAATTGGATAGTAATAATTAATCTAATAAACAAATAATAAAATAGCAAATAAAATAGAACAGTAGAGATAAACGAGAGTTGCTTAAGTGAGAAGATAGATAGCTCTTTGGGCCATCCAGTTTCACCAATTAACCTCCCTTCTGTATGTCAATCACATCATATCGGAGGTTGAGCGCAGCGTAATTTGTATTCGCCAATGCCAATTGTCGATTCGTCTCATGCTGGTCTGCATTCAAGGTGGTGAAATGCTCGTTCATCAATCTGAACTGCTCTCTATAGAAATGATCCTAAGCCTGCCAGAAATCCTATTGCTGCTGTGGTGGTGGCTCAATGTACTCATGTTGTGGCTGCGGCTGCTGCGGTTGCTACATCGGAGAAAAATCCATCTCCGGATATATAAACGCTGGCTGTTGTGGCTAATTCTCATCAATAAAATCAACTGGATCACCTACCAAAATCATATCCTCATCAATGAGTACTCCCTGTAAGTACATCTCAGCTCATCCGGTCCATATACGCTATCATGGGGTTGCAGATGAAGGCAACCTTAGCGGTGTTCGAATTATAACGACCTTGCTTTCCTGAGATAGACCTCCAAAACTCATCTGCACAGAAATCAACATGTTCCATTTCAGACACGTTCTCATAACTAATCATATCATTGAATTCACTAGCAAGCATGTGTTGCAGCTGCCCACCAATGTTCATTCACAGACCATAGGGAAGATAATGATCTCCTGATCAACTCTTACCGAGTATAAAACTTCAGTAGTAATGTGAAAATACGCCTCCCTCTTCATCTCCATGAACTAGTGATCCATATTTGATTGAACATCCATCAGATATCATTAATGATGTTCATCGCAACCGTCACTTGATCATCTTGATAATGAGTCCTCGTTATCTTTTTCGCAATAGCTGCCCACAACTCCTTTTTTCTCCTCCCAATCATCGATCTTTATACTAAAATCGGAAGGTCTCCTCTTATCAAGCTTTATTTTCTTTGCAACATCACCCTTCTTAGGATACTTAGTCTCCTTCCTCTTAGAAGATGAAGCAATCTCTTTACCTACAAAGGCTATACTTCAATACAAAACAAAAGAGATAAAGCAAGTATACCCAACCTAAGACTAATTTAAGCATGAATTCTACTCAAGACTTCAAATTCATATGCTATAATCTACTCAAAACTCAATATCCCTAAATTTTGAGTGTTCATCTAATCATCATAACAACTATATGATCAACACTTTCAATAATAGGACAATTTCAACTAATAGTCTTAAAATTACTACACACATTAAACATGCTTCTTAATTTCAACATAAACTTCAACAAAGACCATAAGCATGCTCATCTTCCACATTCAGTTGCACAACATCAATACTTCAAATCAACGAGCCCATATATATAATTTGAAAGTGAACCCAAGCTAGCAAGATATGCATCATCAATTTCACAAATTTTTAACAATCCAACATAAATTGAATCATGCAAATTCATATAAAATTTCAACGAGAACACCAAATTCAACACTTCAAATTCAACTAAGCATATGTTTTAATCCACTTACCCAACCTTCACTAAGCATAAATACTTCAATTCAAGAGTACAGAAGTTCGAAAATATACATTTATCTCTGGCCATGGTGTGTGTGGTGTACGGTGAAAAATCCCCAAAATTTTGAATGAAATAGCCCAAAATCGGACTTAAATCCTTCAAAACTTAGTTGTGGAAGTGTTTGGAGCGGTAGAATTAAGTGTGGGAAGAGTTTAGTGTGAGTTTCTTACAAGTCAGGATGAGTGCTCGAGAAAGGGTGATGGGAATCGGTCGAACAACACGCAGAAACTGACCTTTATTTTTGATTTCAGGCTTTGTTTAACTCGAACTATGTGGTCGAACTAGGGCTTTTGGTCGAACTGCGCGAGTCTGCCCATAAAATGTGACTTTGTTTGACCTCCGTTTGACCAAATTGTCTTGGTCGAACAACAGTGTGAGGTTGAACTGCACCTCTGTAACTGAAAATCGCCCCCTGTTCTCCCCTGCTTCATTCGACCATCGTTCGACCTTCGACCGTCGAGTTCTAGTCGAACAAGGTATTTTGGTCGAACTGAGCTTCTGTAAGTTGGTTTGCGTTCATGCATGTCGAACAATCTTTCGAACATCTAAAATTTCGTACTTTTCTTGTCTTTCCCTGCAAAACTCAAACTCTAGAACAACATCAAGCATCATTATACCCAAAAAAAGCCATAGAATCACTCTCAGACTATATAAAAATAAACGTGTATAATACTCTGTAGGCACTTGAATTTTATTGCCTATTAAAGGAAAATATGTGTCAAATTAATGCAATAATTATCAATTAATTATTTATTTATTAAGGGATTTAAATATATCTATTTCTAAAATAAATGAGTAAATAATTGATAATTAGGCTAGATCCAGTCAAATAAGTTTGACTTAAAGCCTATGCAAGTGAAAGGCCTAAGCCCGCAGAATTAGGTCAAATCAGCCCTGGACCAATCAGACTACGAGTTATTTTTGGGGCGTCCTCACCCTTCACCTATATGAGAAGCCCTCCTCCATTCATTCCAGACACACTAAAATATCTGAAGACGTAGACGCTTCTGAAGAGATCAAGAATACGATCAGTGCTCCCTTGATATCTTCAAGCATCTTCAGGCCAAGAATCACCTCCGATCATAGATCAAGGTGCTAAGCCCCTCCGATCCGGCATTCTTCAAGTCAACAGTCTCCGATCAGAGATCAAGGTCCTACACCCCTCCGATCAAGCGTGGTCAGAAACAACACTCGACCTAAGATCAAGGTGCTAAGCCCCTCAAATCCGACATTTCTTATAGTCAACGACTTTCTCCACAGAAAGCTATCCAGTCAACGTTTAATCCGAACAAAGGCTTAATGCCTCCGGATCAACATTACAAGACTACACTTCCGAGCTCGAACAAGCTTTATCTGAAGATCTGGCTCAACACACACGCTGTCAATACAGTCAGCATACACTCTTGTCAAAGAAGTCAAACTCAACACACACAAGTTAAGTCAAAGTCAAGTAAAGCCAAATTAGTTCGAGAGAAGAATTAGAGGATTAATTGAGATTGTAACCCATTTACATATCTTATAAATTAAATCCATCTGAAATTATCCTTGTACTCAATTTGTAATTATTTTATCATAAATATAAAATTTGTTGTTACAAATTTTGGCACGCCCAGTGAGACAGTCTCTACCTCTCATCTCTTCTCTCTACAATCACAAATAATGACTCCTTTTAGGATCGCGATCAAAAGGTCATCTACCTCAAAGCCTTCAGAGCTGCAAGCTGTGAAGAATCAAATGATGACTCCATTAAAGATTGCGATAAGAAAGCCTATTGCATCAAAACCTCCAGAGTTGCAAACTGACAAGGTTGGAGACTTTACAAGAAGTATGCCCGAAGGCTCCTCAAAGACAAAGTATGTGGTGGAGATTACTCTCTATAAGCCATTGCAGGGCAAAAAAGATGGTGATGATGACTCAGTCTGCTCAACTCCTCACTCCACGCCAAGCTCATCATCTACCTCAACTGAAGCTGCGGTAATGACGACAAATACTATAACTCCTGAAGGGCAAATAGCAAGTATGATGAAAGCCATTGAGGTATTCAACAAACACATGGAAGCTCAAGACGTAAAGATCTCCGTTCTTATGAAGAAAATGAATAATGCGGAGACAAGCCATGCAAATAAGAAACAAGTTGAGGATGAGCACTAGGAGGAGGACTCGACGAAACATCATTTATCTGAAGAAAAGTTAGCTGAGGATAAGATACAAGTTTCAACTGATGGAATGTTTCCTATGAACCAACTAAAGGCCATCGTGTTGGAGGCGATAAAAGACAAGTTTGAAGGGAGATCCAAATCTTCTTCAACCTACGCTAAGCCATATACAAAGAGAATTGACAACTTGAGGATGCCAGCTGACTATCAACATCCCAAGTTTCAACAATTCGACGGCAGAGGCAACCTAAGACAACATGTGGTGCATTTTATAGAGACATGCAATGATGCTGGGACCTATGGAGATCACATGGTGATACAATTCGTCCGATTGTATCAATAGATGTAGGAGTCTAAGCCTCAATTGCAAAGAAAAGCTATCAGAAACTTTAGCTATAGAAATGTGCATTCATGGGATGCATTGGAATCTTGGCTACATACTCCAAACAATTCAACCTAAAACTTTTGAAGAATTAGCTTCAAAAGCTCACGATATGGAGTTGAGTTTAACATCAAATGACATCAAATGGTCATCTATTCAAGACTTTTATGAGTTTGAAGACATACCTTTTGATGAGCTATTAGAAAAGGAACCACATCCAAAGTTTGCAGTTTCCATAAAGTTTCATAGAAATGAAGTCAAAGAGAAGATATCGCATCCCAAGATATGGGGGCAATGAACTGTTGACAAACTCAAGTGCAAAGCTCCTTGACACGAGCAAAATCTGTCTACATTATGCTCCTTGATACGAGCTTAAACTATCTAAAATCTCCCAAGTCAAAGCTCCTTGATATGAGCGAAAACTGTCTACATCACGCTCCTTGACACGAGCTAAAACTATCTTCAAGTCACGCTTGTTGGTATGAGCTAAAACTATCTACAAGTCACGCTCCTTGATATGAGCTAAAACTATCTACAAGTCATGCTCCTTGATACGAGCTTAAACTATCTAAAAAGCCTCAAGTCATGCTCCTTGACATGAGCAAAAATTATCTGCATTACGCTCCTTGATACGAGTTTAAATTATCTGAAATCTCTCACACCCACAATATGCTCCTCGATATGAGCGAAATCTATCCAGACTATCCTCCTTGATATGAGTATAAACTGTCCACACATCAAATCATATCTCATTGAGAAGAGACAAAACTTTCTACATTCGATACTCCTTGATATGAGTATAAACTATCTACACATCAAATAGAATCTCCTTGGGAAGAGAATAAACTCTCTACACATAAAGCTCCTCGGCACGAGCGAAAACTGTTCACACAATACTTCTCGACATGAGTGAAAAATGTCCACACAAGGCTACTTGACACGAGTATAAACAGTCTACAAGTTCAAATTCAAGACTCATTGATATGAGTATAAAATGTCAACAAATTCAAGTTCAACGTTCCATGATGCACGAGCCTAAACTGCATGTTACTCCTGGCCTGCATGAGTATAAAATGCGTACGACATTCCCCATTTAAACCAAATCACGTTCCTTGAACAACGTTATGACTTGATCCTCTTCAAAGAGGTATGTAGGCAGCTTAGTACTCTACTAAGTTCAGTCATAATTCAGGTTATTCATATCATGTTGGTGAGGCAAGCAATAAAATTCAATCATGTTGATCAAGAATGGATTATCGCAATTGTTCACTTCAACACAAAGGCATCCATGAACAAAATGTGAGGGGGCATTTGTAGGCACTTGAATTTTATTGCCTATTAAAGGAAAATATGTGACAAATTAATGCAATAATTATAAATTAATTATTTATTTATTAAGGGATTTAAATAAATCTATTCCTAAAATAAATGAGTAAATAATTGATAATTAGGCTAGATCCAGTCAAATAAGTCTGACTTAAAGCCTAAGCAGGTGAAAGGCGCAAGCCCGCATAATTAGGTCAAATCAGCCCTAGACCAATCAGACTCCGAGTTATTTATGGGGCGTCCTCACCCTTCACCTGTATAAGAAGCCCTCCTCCATTCATTCCAGACACACTAAAATATCTAAAGACGTAGATGCTTCTGAAGAGATCAAGAATACGATCAGTGCTCCCTAGAGATCTTCAAGCATCTTCAAGCCAAGAATCGCCTCCGATCAGAGATCAAGGTGCTAAGCCCCTCTGAAACGGTGTTCTTCAAGTCAACAGCCTCCGATCAGAGATCAACGTTCTACACCCCTCCGATCCTGCGGGGTCTGAAACAACACTCGACCAGAGATCAAGGTGCTAAGCCCCTCAGATTCGACGTTTCTTATAGTCAACAACTTTCTCCACAGAAAGCTCTCCAGTCAACATTTAATCTGAACAAATGCTCAACGCCTCCGCAACAATGTTACAAGACTACACATACGAGCTCGACAAGCTTCATCTGAAGATTCGGCTCAACACAAACACTGTCAATACAGTCAGCATACACTCTAGTCAAAGAAGTCAAAGTCAACACACACAAGTCAACTCAAAGTCAAGTAAAGCCAAATTGGTTCGAGAGAAGAATTAGAGGATTAATTGAGATTGTAACCCGTTTACATATCTTATAAATTAAATCCATTTGAAATTATCCTTGTAATCAATTTGTATTTATTTTATCATAAATATAAAATTTGTTGTTACATACTCAGCTCACACTAAAATAATAAAACACCAAAGAACACTAGGCAATTTGTAAAAAAAATTGACACATCAAAATCGATTAAAGTTTTAATATGCCGCAAAAAATCAACTCGTCTAGCAAACTTTACGAATAAAAGATTATAGTCTTGGTGCTTCAATAAGAACATCAATGAGAGTGAAAATAAGTGTGTTTTAATGCCCAATCTAACACCCTTTTGATGAGAATTGTTGTCATATATTCTCACAAGTACCTTATATTCAATAAATGTGAGAAAAAGGTGCACTTGATGTATTTTATTGTATTTTAGGTGGAAAAATGATCAAAAGTGCAAAGTTGGAGAAAAGGTGCATCTTGTGTATGAATGCTGAAAAACGCACGTCCAACTCGTGTAATTTTTATGTGCTCATGTGGATATCAAAAATGGAATTGTGATGTGCGTTTCGAAAGCCATAGAAGACGGGGTAATTTTTGCATAAGGAACACTTCAATCAGAATCTAAACGAGAAAGTTATGATCAAAATGCTGACGTCGCGTGAGCTGTACCGAATAGAACGGCTGTTCCACTTTGCATGAATTGTTACATATTCAAATTTTATATTTTTTTAGAGTTCTTTATACAGAGAGAGGACCGCGTGAGCGCAAGAATCACTCAAATCAAAATGGTGAGACTAAGCAAGTGTGGTTCGACCACTAGTTCGGGTCGAACTAGAAGCCTGAAAATCGCCACACAGTGGTTCGACCACGACATGAGTGGTTCGACCACTGGTTCGAGTCAAACCAGAAGCCTAAAATTGTGTTAAATTGCTGATTTTTATTCGACCATGGTTCGACCTATGGGCTAGGTTGAACCAAATGCCTGGGATAGCTCCAAATCCGTATTTTTACACCCCTAGTGTGTGTTTCAGCATGTTATCTTAATAAGCCCTTCCAAGGTCCATAAGGAGAGCTTACAAGTATAACAGGGGATGTAGATCACACCAAAAGAGGGAGAACAACAACACAATCATCCTACACCCCACAAGGGGGATCACCCCACAACAATCATCGACATCCTTTCCTTCATCCATCCATCACTTTGAAGATTTGTTCGTGGAATCAAGAGGAGAACCAAGAGGAGGATTCAAGACGGAGAAGGATGCGATGACGCCCACATATAGGGTTTTATTCATTTTCTAATTTATCTTGTATTTTTTAGACATATGGGTAAGATCTATCCAACCACCATGATTGTTCTTCACAACATCATGAGCTAGAGCCATTTTGGTAGATCTAGTGTTTTGAAAGTTTTTTATGAATAAATTGAACTTTTGTGTATATACTCCGTAAACACTACTTGTGGTTTATATTATATATGACTTTGCATTTTTAATTCATACTTAAAGTTGTTTTGTGCAACATTAACTGTTATGTAGAGTCTGAATACATATCTTGATTTTGATTGAGTGTGTTCGCTGCTGAGCAAGATTCCATGTTATAATTCTAAGTGGGGACTCCGAAGTTTCATTAGAACTATCATATATGAATACTTGTTAATTGAATCTAATTCAGGTTAGTAAGTAGGATAAGGAGAGTAATTTTATAGTACCTATAAAGGGAGATCACATCGGGTTAGAGTGTCAATCCTAGGGGTAAATAATTGATATTGATAGTATGTAGAAAAGGGGGTGAAATTATATCTCTTGCTCCAAGGTTATTTACACGTGTTATACACATGTTTGCAAGTGTCTATAGAGTAAATATGTATGGCTTAGTGATGCGTCCTTATTTCAAAAGGCAGAGTCGGACATTGATTCACGAAAGAGAAATTAATGAGTGAAACTGGATTTTCCTAGAGCTACATATTCTCCTACTTGATTCACTTTCGTATTTTCCTAGTTCTCAATTTATTTTATTTGATATTTTAATTCATTGTTTAGTAGTTTACAATAATTCACAACCTTATTGCCAATTCGTCTTAATTAATTTAGTTAATAATTAAATTGATAATACGCCGTCTTTTTGGTTTGATATTTCACTTGGTCGCTTGCTTAAGCTGCAACTAATATCCTAATTACATGGGGATTAATTTTGCGTATAAAGAAAATGCGCATCAAGTTCTTGGCGCCGTTGCCGGAGACGAACCAGAACTTTATTAATTGAGTACGTTCAAGACTGAGCAGGATTCCATTCTTAAATTCTTGTTCTTGTGTGTGTATTCCAGAACTTGCCTCTTGTCTTACTTGAAACTACACGTGTGTTAAATGATGGGAGATGAGGATCCAAGCACTTGATGCGCGTTTTCTTTGCATGCAAAATTAATCCCCAAGTATTAAGTATATCAGTTGCAACTTAAACAAGCGACTAAGAGAAATATCGAACCCAAAGGACGGCATATTATTAATTTAATTATTAACTAAATAAATTAAGACTAATTGGCCATAAAGTTGTGAATTTATTATAAACTACTAAACAATGAATTAAAATAACAAATAAAATAAATAGGGGACTAGGAAAATAAGAAAGTGAATCAAGTAGGAGAATAGATACCTCTAGGATAATCCAGTTTCACTCATTAATTTCCCTTTCGTGTATCAATATCCGACTCTTACTTGTGGAATATGGACGCATCACTAAGCCATGCATATTTACTCTATAGACACAAGAAAACATGTGAATAACACGTGTGAATAACCTTGGAACAAGAGATATAATTTCACCCCACTTTCTAGGTACTATCAGTATCAATTATTTCCCCCTGTTATTGGTACTCTAACTCGATATGATCTCCCTTTATAGGTACTATAAATTTACTCTCCTTATCCAACTTACTAACCCGAATTAGATTCAATTAATAAGTATTCATATATGATAGTTCTAATGAAACTTCGGAGTCCCCTCACTTGGAATCATAACATGGAATCCTATTCAGTAGTGAATGAACACAATTAATAACCAAGATATTTATTCAGACTCTACATAACAATTAATGATACTCAAAACAACTCTGAATATGATTTAAAAATGCATAGTCTTATATAAATAAATCCACAAGCAGTGTTGTACGAAGTATACACACGAAAGTTAAATTAATTCATAAAAAAATTCGAAATCCTGGATCTACCAACAAAGTTCTAGCCCATGACGTTGCAAAGAACAATCATGGGGGTTGGATAGATCTTACCCATATGCCTGAAAAATCACAAGATAAATTAGGAAATGAAATAAACCCTAGATGTGGGCATCATTTCGTCCTTCTCTATCTTGAATCCTCCTCTTGGTTCTCTTAATTCAGCGGACAAATCTTGAAAGTGATGGATGGATAGAGGAAAGGATGTGGATGATGGTTGGGGGGTGATCCCCCCTTGTGGGGTGTAGGATGATTGTATTGCTTCGTGTTCTCTTGTTGTGATCTACATCCTCTTTTATACTTGTAAGGTTTCCTTATGGACCTTGAATGAGCTTTTTCTTGGAAAACATGAAAATACACGATCTAGGGGAGTAAAAATACGGATTTGGAGTTGTCCTAGGCATTTAGTTTGACCTATGGACTTTGTCGTTCGAATGAAGCAGTTGCTGAGGACGGCCGTTATTATTGATTTTATTATTTCTAGTTTGATTAAGACTTTTATTTGTGATTATTTATTTCTATCTAACCTTAAATTTTTTTGAGGTACTTGTGCACTAGGAAAAAGAGAGGAAAGAAATGAAGAAGTAACACACAGAACTAAACATGACCGGAGCAAGGCAGGATTTGGATAATGTTGTCATACATGAAATTTTCACGAACTATGGGATTGGTAACATGGGTTTGATAGAAGCAAGGGGGAAGATGATGAAATTGAGATACATCTCGCTCTTATCAACATGGTAGAGAAGAATCCCTTTGCTAGAGGTTGTTTTGAAGATCCATATTAACACCTCAGAAGATTCCTTGGTTATTCAAACACTCAAAAGGGTGTAGGAACTCATGATAATGCTAGACGAATCGCCCTATTCAAGTTCTATGTGATTGATAAGGTAGAAGCTTGTTTGAGACTCTTAATGCTACAGATTGCACTACATGGGACCAACTGCAGCTGAAGTTCTTGAATTGATACATGCCACCCTCAAGGATCTTAAGAATGAAGCAAGACATCACCCAATTTGTTATGAATCAGGGAGATAAATTTCATGAGGCATGGGACAGGTTTAAAGACATGCTCATGAGTTGTCCACAACATGGGATGACTAAGGCTCAGTGTATAAGTATCTTCTACTGTAGATTAGATTGTGAATCGCGTATTCTTATTGATGCATCATCGGGAGGAGCGTTGTTATCTAAGATAGCATTTGAAGCAGAAAAGTTGTTTGAAGACATCTCTATGAATTCACGTGACTGGCCTACGGAGAGAGTTAGAGGAACTTGTGTAGTTAGCAAGGTATCTCAAGTTGAACATCAAGTGGTGAAACCGAATAGGGATGATGAGATCGTCTCTAGTTTAGCTAACATCAACAAGCTACTAGAATCCCAGCAGAGGCAGATTGCAGAGTTGACATTAAGGCTGCCTAGTATCCATCAGCAAGAAGTGAAGAGTGTTGAAGATACCTTAAATTGATACATGACTAAGAATGATGCAAGGGTTGATCGTCTTGAGGCTACTATGAATGTTAATCATGCATATTTATCTAAGCAATTGAAGGATCTTACTTTGATGATGGGGCAGATGGCCAGAGACGTGTATCAATTGACACAAATGTTAGAGAAAGAAATGTTATCGTCTCAAGGCATAACGAACCCAAAAGAGTTCCATTCCATCATGTTAAGGTCTGTTAATACAGTATGAGGAACCGATGATGTAAAAAATGGAGTCTGAAGCTTTAGGAGCTCGATTCGACCATGGGTCGATAGGAACCATAGGTCAAACCAACTCGATACGGTTGAACCTAGCACCTGGGCAACTTTTGGAGCTTTTCTGAAGACCGGTTCAACCACGATAGCTCTGGATTGACGAAACCCCATGGTCACGGTCGAAACAGCGTGTACGAGAGACAATGAATTTTCTAAAGACCGATTCGACCACGACAGTTCTTGTTCGACCAAACCTCTTGGTCGAACAAAGGTCGAACCAGACTGTATGGGTGAGTGTGAACTTTTTGATTGTCGGTTTGACCATTATGGACCTGGTTCGACCAACTCTCAAGGTCGAACCGAGGTTGAGCCATATTATCTAGCACCTGTTGTTCATAACACTCCAGTGCCATCCCAAAGGCAAAACACTGAGCTTATAGTGGAAAATAAGTGGGAAAGAGCAAATAGGTTGAGAGCGAGTCATGCAAGAGCATAGACGTGGTTTCTAACTTGTTTAATCTTGATTTTAATAGGACAGATGATTCTGAATTTGAGCGGAAGACTGACAAGGAGGAGTCTAGACAGCCATATGAGAAAGAAAGTACTTGAAGGTGAGGATGCGACAAGACTGTCCTCTGATCCAGTAGTTCAAAAGGTTACATCCATCGTGACTCTTCGATGTTAAACATTAGCGCCTGTTGAGGGCTTGCCCTTCTATTTTTTATTGCTTTCGTATTTCTTTTGTGTGAGTGAGGAGTTATTATATTTGATGTGCTCGGGTTTCAGAAATTACATCTCTTTTCAAACTTAGTTTCAACTTACGTTCTTACTAAGTTTGGAGGGGGTGTGATGTACTTACCTCGTCTTTTAAGTACCAAGGGTATAATTTTTTCTTGTGTCTTGTTGTTTGTTTGTTAGGGGGTTGATTTTTACGGCATATTAATATTTTAACCGATGTTGGTATGTCGATTTTTTACAACTTACCTAATGTTTCGTGTTTTGTTATTGTATGGTCCCTAGTGTTAAGTGGTCGAGTTTTTAATTTTTTGTCTTGTTGATTTTTCTGGTGTCTCCTATTTTATTATTGATGAATCTTTGGATGATGAGGTGTGCTGAGTTTTGATGATTGAAAAAGGTAAAAGAATGGCAAGATGAGCTCTACACTGAGACTTTGACCTGACCGAGTTGAACAACTCTAGGAGTTCGTGAACATTTTGAAAGAAGGAAAAATCAGGTGCCCTCCTTATTCTAATTTTTATGTGTGCTTTTAATTCATGGAGTGGAAGAATTGAGTTTAAGGTGGTGATCCATATGAGTTTATATATTTTTTGATGTGGAACAAAAAGCATTAACTTACTTGGAGGCCCTTACCAGAAAGCAAATAAATTAAGGAGTGCTGCTGCTAAAGTCTATTTCCTTATTTGAACATTTAACTTGCTGTTTCTTTTATTATTTTGTGGTTTTGTTAATTTTAATAAGTCCAAGGAGCACCTTGCAATTTGCCAAATTATTGTAAGCATTATTTAAGGACAATCCTTAGGGTTGTGATAGCATCCTTTTTTTCAATATTCAGAACTGAGATTTATCTCTTTTGCAATTGACGGTATAATCTTCATTATCAACGTCGTTGCTTTGTTTCGGTTATTATTTTGCTTACACTGTGCATCATTTGGTATTAGTTCCAGGATGATCAACAGATATGCCGCCCCGTGCGCAACGTAATCAATGAAATGCCAACCTCAATGAGGTGCTACACCGTGCAGACATCACTCAATTCCGTAAACAAGGGAACAACTTACCGCATAATTAGCCGACTTGCAAGCAATCCACCCCAGCCTGCTGCAGCTGTTGAGTCTGACGGATCAACTGGTGAAGAGGACAATACCAATCCCTTTGTTGTTCCTCACCTACCACAACCTATTCACAACTCTCCTCCTCGACATGATGACCGTCGGTGGGAGATGGGGATACGTTTAGAAATTCCAGAATTCACGGATGAACTATGACCCAAAAATTTTATTGATTGGTTGTCCACTGTAGAGGAGATAATGGATTTCAAGGAAGTACCCTCTGCTTCCCGTGTCCCATTGATTACAACCCAATTTTGTAATCGTGCCCAAGCTTGGTGGCAACAGTTGAAAAAGATCACTACTTCGGAAATGTATGAGGGGGGAATTTATCCCTTATAATTATGAAAAAGATTTATACCAACGGCTTCAACACTTGCGTCAAGCCCAGAAATCTGTTGAGGAGTACACAGGAGAATTTTATGCCTTGTTAGCTCGCAATGATTTATTTGAGACACCATCACAACTTGTTGCCCATTATATTGGAGGCCTTCATCTACCCATCCAGGATCTATTGAATATGTTGATCCTTTCACTATTTCTGAAGCTCACCAACGGACAGTCCAAGCTGAAAAACAATTGGCTAGGCACCCAGCGCCACCTGCGCGCCCACTACAAACACCGGGAGTAGAATCTTCTCGTCCAAGCATTGTTTACTCCAGAGCAAATTCTCCCGCTGTACGTCCAACACAACCACCAGGACGTGCCCTTCAATTCAAATGTTTTAATTATGGTGATGTCGGGCACCGAATGTTTGAATGTCGTCAACCATTGAATCGTACTCTTAGTGCTTTTGATCCACTAAAAGCTGATAGAGCCCCATCTGAAGACGTAGATCTAGTTGAAAACACAGAATTGGTGGAAGGAGACATTGGTCCTTTGCTGATGGTGCGTCGTACATTTCTTATACCCCGCGCACCCTCTGATGATTGGCTTCGTACCTCCATTTTTCAGTCAACTTGTACTATTGGCTTTAAAATTTTCTTTTTTATTATTGACTTTGGTAGTTGTGAAAATGTTATATCAGAAGGAGCGTTGAAAAATTGGGATTATCTTCTGAGGCTCACCCTCAACCACATAAATTAGCTTGGCTGAGTCGTGGAACGGGGTTGCTTGTTTCACATCGTGTTTTGGTTACTATATCTATTGGTCCTACCTATATTGATGATATATAATGTGATGTGATCCCTATGGACGCCTGTCACCTTCTTTTGGGGCCTCCCTAGCAATTTGATCTTATGTTTTTTCATGATGGTCGAACTAATACATATTCATTCTTATTTCATGGTAAGAAGATTGTTTTATTACCAAGCTCAGTAAAACCTTCACATGTCCCCACTGTTAATTTGTAATTGTTGTCTCGCGTCCCATTTAAGGCATCCATGTCTGAATCAGGCATTGTTTATCTCTTAGTTGCTATGCCATCTACCAAAGAGACCTCTTCTCACATAGCAGTTCAGGGGTTACTTGAAGAATTTTGTGATGTATTCCCTGTGGACCTACCGAATGGTCTTCCACCATTAAGAGACATTCAAAATTACATAGATTTTCCTGGGGCAGCTTTACCTAACCGACCACATTATTGAATGAGCCCGACTGAGCATGAAGATCTTCTTTGTCAAGTTGAAGCCTTTTTTTCCAAAGGCCATATCCAAGAAAGCCTCAGCCGTTGTGCAGTCCCTGCTTTACTAACACCAAAAAAAGATGGATCTTAGCGTATGTGTGTGGATAGTAGGGTAATTAATAAAATTATAGTTCGTTACTATTTTCTAATTCCACGGCTTGGTGACCTTCTTGATCAGCTACACAGTGCTTCTTTCATTTTGAAGTTAGATTTGAAAAACGGGTATCACCAGATTCGTATTCGTCCTGGGGATGAGTGGAAAACAACATTCAAAACTCGACAGGGTTTATTTGAGTGGCTTGTCGTGCCATTTGGTCTATCAAATGCCCCTAGCACATTTATGCGGGTTATGAATCAAACTCTCTGACCATTTATCTCTCACTCTGTAGTGGTGTACTTTGATTACATATTGATATATAGTAGATCACTTGAGCTCCATCTACAACATTTACGAGAAGTCCTTGAGGTTCTCTGATGGGATAAATTTTATGCTACCCTTTCGAAGTGTGTCTTTTGTTCTTCAAGTGTTCAATTTCTTGGTTATGTTGTGTCGGTAGAGGTCCTAGCGGTTGATGCTTCTAAAGTGGCTGCCATAGCCAATTGGCCAACACTAAAAACGATTTCTAAAATTAAGAGTTTTCACGGTTTAGCCTCATTCTACCATCGATTCATTCATAATTTTAGTGGTATCATGGCCCCGTTGACAGATTGCTTACAAGGTTCAAAATTTTGTTGGACTCCCGAGGCTGCTATTGCATTTGATGAGATCAAACGACGTCTTACTAGTGCCCAATTTTGGTCTTACCAAAATTTCAAAACCCATTCGAGCTGCATTGTGATGCATCTAAGCTAGGCGTTGGTGCCGTACTCAGCCAAGGGGGAAAACCCGTGGCTTATTTTAGTTAGAAACTTAAGGGAGCTAAATCAAATTTCAGTACTTATGATGTGGAGCTTTTTGCTATTGTCCAAGAAGTGAAACATTGGCATCACTATCTTTTTCACCGAGAATTCATTCTATTTACAGATCACGATGCTTTACGCCACATTGGAAACCAATATAAAATTTCAGCGACACATGCTTCTTGGCATTCTTTTTTGCAATAATTTACTTTTGTAATCAAACACAAGTCGTGCATAACCAATCGTGTGGCAGATGATCTTAGTCGTCGTCATTAATTGTTGATTGAAATGAAGAATTTGGTACCAGGCTTTGATACAGTTTCTGAACTCTATGCTACTTATACATTCTTCTCCAAGATTATTCATAAAATTTCAGCGGGTGAACTTGTTGATTTTTTCTTAGAGAATGGCTTTCTATTTTATGGCACACGCCTTTGTATTCCTGATTCTAGCCTTCTGTTGTTGGTCATTCAAGAATGACATAATATGGGACATGCTGGCCAAGAACGAACTCTCAAATTGCTCTCAACATCTTACTTTTGGCCCTATTTGAGACGGGAGGTGAATCGCTTTGTATCTCGTTGTCGAATATGTCATTTATCTAAAGGACAAGCATCGAATGCGGGTTTATATTTGCTTCTCCCTATTCCCACTCAGCCTTGGTCAGACATAAGTATGGATTTTGTGGTGGGATTACCCGGTACTCAGCATGGAAATGATTCAATTTTTGTCGTTGTGGATCGTTTTTCAAAGATGGTTCATTTTAGTGCATGCAAAAAAACAACTGATGTTGTGGCAGTGGAACAACTATATTTTTGGGACGTGTATCGATTACATGGTCTCCCTTCTACCATTGTTTTAGATAGAGATACCAGGGTTTTAAGCCATTTTTGGCGCAGTCTTTGGCGTATGGTAAACACATCTTTGAATTTCAGTTTGGCGTATCACCCCCAAACAGATGGCCAAACTGAGCTGGTGAATAACTCCTTAGGTGCCTTGCTTCGTGCTCTTGTTGGAGATCATGTTAAATCTTAGGACACAAAGCTGCCACAAGCTGAATTTGCTCACAATCGCGCCACCAATAGGTCTACAGGCTTCTGTCCCTTTGAAATAGTCTTTGGATTTCTTCCACATGGTCCCGCTGATCTCTTGCTGCTGCCTGATGCTATTTGGCCACATGGTGTTGCATCTAATTTCATTAGAGACATCCAACGTGTGCACCAGCAGGTTTATGCTAATTTAAATGCTGCTAGTTCTGCATACAAACAAAAAGCAATCATGGTCGCCGTGAGGTTATTTTTGAGGTTGGGGATTTTGTGTGGGCAATCCAAACTAAAGGTCGCTTCCCAGAACATTAGTATAACAAGTTAGCAACCCGCAAAATTGGACCTGTAGATGTGGTTTTGTTTATTTTAATAAGTCCAAGGAGCACCTTGCAATTTGGCAAATTATTAAAAGCAGTATTTAAGGACAATCCTTAGGGTTGTGATCGCAACTTTTTTTCCAATATTCAGAACTGAGATTTATGTGTTTTACAATTGACGATATAATCTTCATTATCAATTTTGTTGCTTTGTTTCGGTTATTATTTTGCTAACGTTGTGCATCATTTTTTAATTGTGCAAAAATTCATAAGCCTTAGAAATTGATGAAAGAAGTGTACTTGTGTTATATTGTGGTATGAAGTTCTATGTGTACTTGTGGGATAATACTTATCATGAAAAGTGCTCTATTACTTGTAAAAACCCATGTGAGATTTTGAGCCTCGTTAATCATGTTACATAATCACATGATATTTATTTTCTAGTGAGTATCGCTCGTGTGCATGTATTCTAGAACTTGCCTCTTGTCTTACTTGAAGCTACATGTGTGTTAGATGATGGGAGATGATTTAGGCCACACTTGAATTTACAAGTCACTTAGCAAAAAAATTCCCTATCGACTGATGTTTATCCGTAGTTGGCCCCGTTGAGCCTAAAAACCCTATTCTTTGGTAGCCTATGAGAAATAACCACTTTGAGCATATGAATTTTTTTAGCCTTGATTATCCTTCTAGAAGAGAATTGATGGATTTTCAAAGTGTGTTGATGGAATTTTATAACAACTTGGGAAGGAATGAAATTGGTGTTGAAATAGTGATTGAGATTGATAATGCATCTAATGGAATAAAACACTCTAGGGTAGTTCTTAAATCTAGTACCCTATGGAGGATGCGGGAGGTAGTGCCCAAAACTAATACCTCAAGGAAAAAAAAAAGAAGAAAAGAAGAAGGAAAAAAATGTTGTGCTTGAAAGAGATAAGTGAAAGAGTTGAGGAGGATGTGTGCTTACTTGAAGTGGTGAAGAAGAATGAAAGAACATGATGGATCACGACTTGATTGATCCGAGTTTTGAGTCACTTATCCATATATTTCCTACCTTAAACAAAGAGCCAACATTACATCCCAAAGAAAAGTCATTTTTGATCACATGATCGAGTCATACTTTTTAAGGGGTGGAGAGTTTGAGACATTTGGCAAGCTTATGGTTACGCATGCACTTGAATTGAATTTGAGCATAAACACATTAACCCAACATCTTTTACACTTGAGTGAGAGTGATATATACTTCCCGTGAGAACATGTCAGTTGAGCATTTGATTAGTGGTGATTGTCTTAACTTGTATGATATGAATTGATTATTACATGTAATAAAAGTTGCATGACCAAAGTTAAGAACAATTCTATTTTGAATAGGGTATTTGCCATAGTCCTTGTTTTCCTGCTAATTTTCTTACTCTCTCTCACTCTTTATTTAGTTGCCTAGGGACGAGCAACGAGTAAGTTTGGAGGATTGATGAGAGTGAAAATAAGTATGTTTTAGTGTCCAATCTAAGACATTTTTTTAGAATTGTTGTCGTATATTCTCACAAGTATCTTATATTCAATATATCTGAGAAAAAGGTACACTTGAGCTATTTTAGGTGGAAAAGGGGTCAAAAGTGCCAAGTTGGAGAAAATGTACATCTTGTGTATGAATGTTGAAAAACGCATGCCAACTTGTGTAATTTTTCTAGGTTCATGTGGATCTCAAAAATGGAAGTGTGATACATAGTTAGAAATCCATAGAAGAGAGAGTCGTTTTGGCATAAGGAACACTTCAATCGAAATCCAAACGAGAAAGTTATGATCAAAATGGTGACGTTGCGCGAGCTGCACCGAACAGAACGGCTATGCCACTTTTTATGGCTTGTTACATATTCAAATTTGGAGTTTTTTAGAGTTCTTCAAATGGATAGAAAGCCAAGGAATATAGGATCGCGTGGGCTCAAGAAACACTCAAATTGGAGTTTGGATGTGGAAGTTATATGTAAAACGATGAGACTGCGCAAGCTGGTTCGAGCTGGTTCAACTGCTGGTTCGGGTCGAACCAGAAGCCAGAAAGTGTGTTAAATCACCGATATTGATTCGACCATGGTTCTACCAAGCCCATAGGTCAAACCAAATACCTGGGACAGCTCCAAATCTGTATGTTTACACCCCTAGTGTGTGTTTCTGCATGTTTTTGCCTTAAAACGCCCATACAAGGTCATTTAGGAGAGCTTACAAGTATAAAAGGGGATATAGATCATACCAAAAGAGGGAGAACAACAACACATACATCCTACACCCCATTAGGGGGGATCTTCCCTCAACTATCATCCACATCCTTTCCTCCTTCCATCTATCCGTTTGAAGATTCGTTCGTGGAATCAAGTGGAGAACCAAGAGAAGCATTCAAGACGGAGAAGGACCCAACGATGGGCACATCTAGAGTTTTATTTGTTTCCTAATTTATCTTGTATTTTCCAGACATATGGGTAAGATCTATCCAACCCCATGGTTGTTCTTCAACACATCTTGGGCTAGAGCCTTTTTGGTAGATCTAGGGTTTTCAAGGTTTTTATGAATTAATTGAACTTTCGTGTGTATACTCCGTACAACACTACTTGTGGTTTAGTGAAGAGAGTGAAAATAAGCGTATTTTAGTGTCCAATCTAACACCTTTTGATGAGAATTGTTGTCATATATTCACACAAGTATCTTGAATTCAATATATGTGATAAAATGGTGCACTTGAGGTATTTTATTGTATTCTAGGTGGACAAAAGATCAAAAGTGCAAAGTTGGAGAAAAAGTGCATCTTGTGTATGAATGCTGAAAAACGCACGTCCAACTTGTGTAATTTTTTTGTGTTCATATGGAGCTCAAAAATGGAAGTGTGATACAAACATGAAAGCCATAGAAGAGAGGGTCGTTTTGGCATAAGGAACACTTCAATCGGAATCCAACTAGAAAGTTATGATGAAAATGGTGAGGTCGCACGAGCTGTGCCGAACAGAACGAATGTGCCACATTGAATAACTTTTTACATATTCAAATACTGGAGTTTTTGTGAGTTCTTTATTTGGATAGAAAGCCAAGGAAGAGAGGATCACGTGAGCACAAGAATCACTCTAATCGGAGTTCGGATGTAGAAGTTATATGGAAAACGGTGAGACTCGCAAGCTGGTTCGAGCTGGTTCAACCACGACACGAGTGGTTCGACCACTAGTTCGGGTCAAACCAGAAGCCTGAAAATCACCACAGTATGGTTCAACCACGACACGAGTGGTTCGACCATTGGTTCGACCAAGCCCATAGGTCGAATAAATGCCTGGGACAACTCTAAATCTGTATTTTTACACCTCTAGTGCATGTTTCTGTGTGTTTTCATCTTAAAAAGTCGATCTAATGTACATAAGGAGAGCTTACAAGTATAAAAGGGAATGTAGATCACACCAATAGAGGGATAACAACAGCACATTCATCCTACACCCCACAAGGGGGGATCACCCCCAACCATCATCCACATCCTTTCCTCCATTAATCCATCACTTTGAAGATTCGGTCATGGAAGCAAGAGGAGAAACAAGAGGAGGATTTAAGCCGGAGAAGGACGCGATGACGCCAACATATAGGGTTTTATTCATTTTCTAATTTATCTAGTATTTTCCAGACATATGGGTAAGATCTATCCAACCTCCATGATTGTTCTTCACAACATCATGGGCAAGAGCCTTTTTGGTAGATCTATTATTTTGAAGGTTTTTATGAATTAATTGAACTTTCGTGTATATACTTCGTAAAACACTACTTGTGGTTTAGTTTATATATGACTATGCATTTTTAATTCATACCCAGAGATGTTTTGTGCTTCATTAACTATTATGTAGAGTCTGAATACATATCTTGGTTATTGATTGAATGTGTTCACTGCTAAGTATAATTCCATGTTGTGATTCTAAGTGAGGGGACTCTGAAGCTTCATTCGAACTGAAATATATGAATACTTGTTAATTGAATATAATTTGGGTTAGTAAGTAGGACAAGGAGAGTAGTTTTATAGTACCTATAAACGGAGATCATTTCGGGTTAGAGTACCAATCCTAGGGGGAAATAATTGATACTGATATTACCTAGAAAGGAGGGTGAAATTATGTCTCTTGCTCCAAGGTTATTCACACGTGTTATACACATGTTTGCTTGTGTCTATAGAGTAAATATGCATGGTTTAGTGATGCGTCCATATTCATCAAGGCAGAGTCGGACATTGATACACGAAAGGGAAATTAATGAGTGAAACTGGATTATCCTAGAACTACCTATTCTCCTACTTGATTCACTTTTGTATTTTCCGAGTTCTCAATATATTTTATTTATTATTTTAATTCATTGTTTAGTATTTTATAATAAATTCGAAACTTTATTTCCAAATTGTCTTAATTAATTTAGTTAATAAATAATACGCCGTCCTTTGACTTCGATATTTCACTTAGTCTAAGATGTCAAAAGTATGTTTAGTTCATCTCCGAAGGTTCCTTTTTCTTATAAGACTAGAAGATGCATTATTAATTACTAAATATTGCATTCGTGGGATTAACATAATTTAAGAGTGTTTAAATTCTCTAACAACGTACCACAACAGACTATATCTCTATCCTTCATTATAATAACCTCGTCATTTAAATGAAATAGAGTATCCATCCATAAATACATAGAAATCGAATTAAAATTCTTTCTATGAAAACGTACGTAAAGTCAATTTCTCTTAATCAAATATTTATTTACATCATAAGATAAATAAACAACTCCAACCGCAACAGCCATTACTCTCGTAGCTATTTACCCATATATACATTAACCTCATTATCACTTAATTATAAACATTTAATGATTCTGGTATCTATACACAATGTATCAGTAGATGCCACCATTATTCATGCTTCAACAACTTAGTGAATAAGATACTAACCATGTTCAATTATTGATGAAATTGGCTTTCTTTCGCCACACGTTTTGTCAGAAATTTCCCACCATATACAACCTTTTGTAATTCAGGTGAAACTTGCTCAAAACGTTAAGGCAAACTATGAAAACAAATTGAGCTAGGTTTTCCCTTCAATTTCTATTCAAAGTATTTCCAATTCATTCATCAAGTTAGCCATGACCTCTTGCCTTTCTAACTCTTTCTCAAGTGTTTGAAGAGTTACATGAGATCATCATATTTCTATGAACCTCTAACCTCTTCACTAGAGAGTTTAAATAGGAATTAGAGGATATCCTTAGTGAGAACATATTTTAATTTTCCTAAGCAGTAAGAATTAAAACCAAAATTCTTTCTAATCATTTAATTTTGGACCAGTAAATATGTTTTCTTTTAGTTAACAATAAGTGAAATAAACTATTCGAAAATTCATAGAATCAAGTAAATAAATACGATGATCAAACACTTCGAATTTAGATTTTATATTGATTACCTCAATAAATAATATAAAATAAATTCATCGACATCTCAAGCACCGTGAATTTGCATGCCACGTTAGTATGGACGTTTGCAAACTCTAACATTCACAAGAGAAGGTTTTACCCATTAATTTTATACGTCATAATTAATCTTATACTCAATGATTAATAGTCGGTTGTCCTTTAGCCATGCAATTTAATAGCAGTGACTCTGTTGGGGAGGATAAATATTAATTGCACCTATTTGTATACCATTATTTGGTACTAAGTATGTTACCCAAGCCTGTGTGCCTTACAGTTGGAGAAGTCCACACGCCCTCAAATAATTTTCTATAATCATCAATTAATAATTTGTACCAATGATCCGCAAATAAAACTCATCCGTTGGGGAGGAAGGCACTAAAACCAATTCATAAGCTTATCTGCATCACTTAATAAATAATTAATGGAGACCACAGGATCATGACCAATCCCTCTCCCACTTATAGTTATTTAACAAGAGAGTTTTTGCATGCATACAATATTACAGATATAAAATACACAAATAAACATGCTATTATTACGGCAAATTAGGCAGTAAATCAAATAGCACATTCTTCCAAATATATAATAATAATTGACAAATAAAATAATTATAATGATTATATATAAGGATTAATAAAAAAAATTTGCCGAAAATAGTTGACTTTGTCAACACTCCAACTAATTAATGAAGTGACTTGCACAATAAGTTGGTGAACTTGTGCTCCAAGCCAACTAACCCACATGCACACACCACTTGAAGAGGCGGCTTTCCATCCGTGCCCAGCCCACTGAAAAATATCTCACCGGCCATTCCCTGCCAGAAGCTTATCGCCAAGCCTACCCACCGCCAACAGCACCATACACGCCTTTACCGGTGCCATTCCAGCCGTGCTATTTCCTACTGGAAGTTGCTTTTCGCCGGAGTGCCAAGGCCCAGCCAAGTTCTAAGACACTGTGGTCAGGCTGTTGCACAGCCCGCTACCCAGCCGTTTGAAGAACGTCACGCCATCCACTTCTTCGACTCGCTGTTCTGTCAGAAACTAAACTCACGCCCAACAATAGAGCGCCACCGGGAGCAACCCAACAATGCCTATCATAGGTTGAATTGATGCGTGCGTCCGCTAGCGATGATGTTTCACCATCACACATTACTGCCCATCGCCTTCACCAGTGCAACGTCCTACCAACGCCATGCAGCTGGTTCACCATAGCCGATAATCGTCCCCTCTACATATCCGACGTTAATCACGTTGCACCACCATGCCGCCCGCCATGATTCATACCTAACTTACAGCAGACTCTCATGGAAATTGTGCATACACAATTGTAAGTCATGAAGTTTCAACCGAAAATGGCACAACCCTGACCGGAAGTCATACAACTTAGCCTGAACTTTATGGAGACCCGACCAGAGACTACAATAGACTTGCTCGGAACTCTTGCAAACCCAGTCGGAATCGCTTCTTAGTCATGGAATTACACCAGGTACGATCAAAAACCACACCTGGATCGATCGCCCAGCCCACCATGAAACTCTGCCGGTAAACACATCGCGGGATTCTTCTGCTGCTTGCAACGATGCTGACCTCGCATGCTCTGCCAACCTAGTGCCAACGATGTACCTGCCAAACCCTGCTCCATGCGACTGGTTGCAATGTGCAATGACCCAGCAACCTGCGCCGCTGCATTACCACCCAAGCGCCAGCCAGTCAGGTTTTCCGACAATGGTGACATCAAATGAAGATCATCGTTGACTTTCAAGCAGGCAGCATCAAGAACTACCCTTCACAGCCTGATTCCTCTAGCGCCGTCATCTATGTCAGCCGCCGTGTGCATACTTTCACCGTCACTATTTAGTTTCGTCAACAACCATCACAATGCCAACAAAAACCACGCTCGTCCATCACAATTCATTCGTGAAAGCAATTAAGGGTTTTCTTATAGATTCAGGCTTTCGTGATGATACATGAACATATTTTGATAAACCATAAAGGGTTTCTCACAGGATTACTCAACAGACCAGAAAACCCTAATTTTAATCATGGTATTCTATTCCAAATAAAAACACATAATCACATAAACCCTATCCCAACGTGTCACATTTAGCCATAGAACCTAGTTTTGATACCAATTGTTGGCATTTGGATCTTTTGGTTAACGTAAAGCATTAGGGTTCCATGCGTTTATAAATCTACAGAAGCAAAAAATCATAGAAACGTATTACCTTTCACCAAGATATGTTGAAGAAGAAGGATTCTCGCCGGCATCCTGCGCAGTCGCACGGTTTTGGATATCACTTACTCATCCGATCTCCGATTGAAGTGATCTACGCTCTAAAACGATTATCTCTTTCGTGGATTTCCAACAGTACATCACATGTACATATTGGACTTACACACGATTTTAGAAAAATTGTGAAAGTTGACAGACAGAAATAGCAAACAACCTTTTGAACTTCTATTGTATTCCTAAGCCACGTCTTGACCACACAACGATCGACAAGATGATCTCAGTCTACAGTCCTAATCTGTTTTTCACGATATTATGCGTGTGTTCTGATTATCCGGACAGCTGAGATTGGATATTATATAGGCTACAACAGAGACTAGGAGGAGAAATTAGGTCCAATAATAATAAATCATTCCACTAAAGAAATATTATTGCACTACCACCCTAATCCCAAATTACGTTTATGGGCTCCTTCTTATTATGAGCCCGTTAGTCTCCCCGTGTTTAAGATTCAATATCCATTAATTAATTAAGTTACTAAAAACTCCATTAATTAATATATTTTTCGAGAGTAGTACCACTCAACCTTATTATCATGCCGGAATAAATCCACCTGCAGGGTTAACATGATAATCAATATGAGCTCCTCAAGGGGACATCATCAACCAGTTCCGTTAGGACACAGATTCCTTCTACAATCAACAGCACACCATAGAGACAGCATCATTTCCCAACTCACTGAGCATATTGATTTAACTATTAAATCTCACCCATTGATGAATCAAAGAAATAAATACTGACTTACATGTCGAGGTTATTGTATAGGGATTTAGAGTATAAACATCCATAATAACAGAGATCAAGTTCTATTATATAGTCCGTATAAACCGAACGATCTCAACGCGGTCATGTAAAATACACATACGCACTAGTGCAATTTTATAGTCAAGACAGACTAATGACAAATCACACTACAACCATACCGATAGATAGTCCCCATCTATCTCGATTGTGAATATCTGTTTATACTTTATAAGGAGCTGATAATATGATCTTCCATGTGACGCCGCACATCACATTATCTACATTATAAAGTAAATGGACTTTTGTGATAACATTATTGCAAACATTTGATCACATGATTCTCATTTCAAATAAATTAAATTATTAAAACATTGTCATACAAAGAGCTAGAATTTCAGTACACAATCCAACATACGTTTATGCTTGTGATGATGCTTTGATGTTTATGTTGGAGATCATTTTTGCATATTTATTTAACTTGTATTCGACTATGAATTATGTTTATTCTTATAGTGATACATTGACATTTATTTTTAAAAAATCTTTAAATTATATATAAGTTTTAAGTACATTTTATATCAATAGAATATTTTTTTATTTAAGATAGAGAGAGAAAAAAGAAATAGGCATATATTATTTATGCAATGAGCTCTCCAAAATTTATTTTAAATAAAAATATATTTTTAAATTTATCAACAGATTAGCAATGAAATTTTAACCCGTGGATTGACAACGGAATTAAAACCAACGGATTAGCAAAGGAATATTTACCAATGGATAGATAACGGAATAAATTTAGCAAAGGATAGACAATCGAATTATTTTTAACTGATTAGCAATGGAATATTACCAAAGGACCTCAATTTTGGTTGCTAATATATTACCAACCACGACTTTGACAACAAAAAATTTTAGCTGCTAATCAATTGGTAACATTATTTAGCAAGGAATTAGGGCATTTACCAATGGAATATCCCATTGGAAAAAATGGGTTTTTTGTAAAGAAATCCCTAACATCAATAATGAAAGACTTTGTCCATAGTATTACAGAAGTAAATAAAAATTAAGCAATAAACCCCAACAATGTTTGTAATTAACGCAAAAATGAAAATTAAAGTAGTAAGAACCTTAGAATTGGACTCCTTTTCTTTAATCGTCATCTCTGCCAAGATCTCTGTCTCCGAGCAAGTAGGTAACACCATCTTGATTCCTCTCCAAAAGAATTTTGGATGGAAGGTGAGTGATGGTGAAGGTGAAGAATGGAATGGATGTGTTCATCTATGTATTGTGTCGTGGTTCCTCCCTGTTCTGAATAAAAAATCTTCTTTTTGTTGAGAGGTAGACGTTTGCGTACGTTAAGTCAGGAGTGCACACGTGTATGATGAAGATTGGTGATCAACATGGGGATCAAAGGTTGAGATTGGGTGTTGATGTAAGAATGGGTCGCCGAGATCTATGGGCTTGAATATAGGAGTTGTAAGAATCTTTGTTTGCAAGCAACTTAAAATTTTATATTTGGAAGTCAAGGTTCGGTATATCTTATCCATATATATCATATATTAGAGTATATATGAGGGTTAAGTTTTATTCTTTATCATGGTTGTAAAATGATCATCAACAAGATCATCTTCTTCCTTAAGTATATCAGGGTTAAGTATATATGAGGGTTAAGTTTTATTCTTTATCATTTTCTTTTCTTCTTTCATCACTCCGTAAGTGAGAATTCATTGAGTGTTAAGATTTTTAGATTGATTCACAACAATTGGCACCACCTGTGGGAAAAGGGACGCTCAAAGAATAAGAAGAGGGAAGGTGTGAGAAAGAATGCAGAAACGTGAAGAAAAAGAGTGAGCAAAACACCATTCACATTTGGAGAGAGTTCAAGAGTGCAGAAATATTTTTAGTTCATATCTAGAGTTCCAACCATCGGATCAAGAGGTAATTTTGTCAGCAACTCGGAACTTGTGAAAATACATTCTAAAAGGTAGAGATTATATTTGGAGCTATATGTCGACGGGAATAGACCGAAAATAGAAGTCAGGTGTTTGGACGATTTAGTTCTGCATGATTTTGGTTAAAGGTTCTTTTCTCACAAATCAGTTGTTGTATCGAGCTGTAATGTGGATAGCACATTCAAGGCTCATAGACGCATATTTTGGACGTTAGAGATCAGGTTCTAGGGTTCCAAGAGTTGTGAACACTAAACAACAGTTGGTGTTGTTGGTTTCGATGGTATAAGGAAATGACATTAATGGAGGTATGATAACGTTAATTTTTCAAGGTAGAGCACTTGTAAAAGGTGCTACTCAAGGTGGAATAGTAATGCAGAAGAGGGTGGTTGTTTCCTTAGAACAGTAGATGAGTTTTGCTACTCTCTAAAGGCAGTGTGATTAGTTTGCTGCACTCATTAAAAATAGTGGAATTGAATAAGGTTAAGAGGTGGCTGCACCTTAAAATAATAGGTGGGAGAAGTAAGAGAGTTGGTTTGATAATGCAAGGTCTAAGGTGGAGTATGGTTGAGAGATAGACGCTTGCGTATGTTAAAGTCAGCAGTGCACATGTGTATGATGAAGATTGGTGGATCAACATGGAGATCAAAGGCTAAGACCGGGTGTTAATGTAAGAATGGACTTCCAAGATCTATGATCTTGAATATATGAGTTGTAAAAAGCTTGCTTTGCAAGCAAGTTACAATCATATATTTCGTAGGCAAGATTCGGCAGATCTTATCCATATATATCATATATTAGGGTATATATGAGGGTTAAGTTTTATTCTTCATATGGGTTATAAAATCATCATCAATAAGATCTTCTTCTCCCTTATAAGTGGACGTAGGCAATTTGTCGAACCACAATAAACGATTTTGTTTATCATTATACTTTCGTCTTTGATCAATCCATAAGTAAGAATTCATTGAGTGTTATGATGTTCTTAAATTTGTTCACAACACTTTTTATAGTAGACATTAGATGTATCGTTGACTGGCTTGATAAACGTGGACCTGGGTTTAAATTTACATCACTCGGCATCGACCGACTATCCAGCATGACTTACTCTGGATCGAGCGATCTTGCTTTGTGTCCATAGAGAGTTCATCATGTTGAATACAACATGTTCCAGAGATGATGCTCGACATCTTGCGTATCTGCTCGATAAGAATTAAGCACAAATACAAGTTGTGCTCGAAATTAAGAAGATGTGCTCGATTATGATCGAGTGCTCGCAAACAAGTTGCGTGACTCAACGATTTTGGGCATACCATCTCTATCCGAACTTCAATTTAAGTGATTCTTGCGCCCATGCGACCATTACTTTCGTGGCTTTCCAACTATTTATATTACGACCAGTTTAGATTCCTTCACTAATACAAAACTCAACAAAATACCTCTTCAAGCACCTTTTAGTCAATAAACCCAAAGCATTACAATTTTTGCAAATAATAGTAATTAACACACTCAAAAAGGTTTCAATTCGAACCCAAAAGAACTTTAATTTCCACTCTCATCAACCCTCTCATGATGAGATAATTTTATACTTTCGTAATTAGTTATCACTTTAAATTAAAATTTTTATCACTTTTTATTTATTATATAAATTGTTCGTGGAAGTCATTAACTGAGTATCATTTTTATTAATGACTTTTTACTAATTAAGTATCACTTTTCATTATAAAAGGGTATTACTATGTATCCATATCACAGAAGTCATTTCGTGAGAGTGTCTCACATAAATCTTTTCCGAAAGCAAAAACAAACCCTACAAATAAAAATAAATAAAATAAAAACATATAGCACTATTTTTAATGGTTTTTAAACCCATATATATATACATATATATACATATATATATGTAAATATATATATATATATATATATATATATATATATATATATATATATATATATATATATATATAAGGAATGAGAGTTAAAAATTCGTTTGGTCTTGCAACTTTATTACACTTTAATTTTAGTCCCAAAAAGATATTTGCGTATATTGGTCTCGTAAATTTTATATTTCATTAATATTAATCCAATTTTCTTCGAAATTGCCATTTCTCGCCCAAAAACAGCGAGTGAAGCTGACTTGGCAATTCCAATTGTTATTCTACCAATATTATGCGCCACCAAAGTGTTAAAAAGAAAAAAAAATTGAAATCATTAATCACTCTCCACATTATTTGAAAATCAATTAAAAATTTCGTATGTAATATTTAAAATATAATTAGTTATATTGAACTATGCAATAACAGTAATAAAGTTAAAGGAAAAAGATAAAGGGGAGAGGTACAAAATTAAAATCAGTAAAAGATGTTTAGAAAAAGCCAAACACACGAATTCAAAAGGAAACAAACAGACGACCCTGTAAAAAACTTAATCAAATTCACTTAATCGACGGGTTTTATCTTTGAAGTACTGAATTTTCCTCGGAGACGTGTGTTAGGCTTAAAAGCCGGTTGAAATAAATTCTTATTGCACCCCCTTTTAAGTTTGGTCTTACAACTTTGACGAGTTGGAAACTCCTCAACAGAAGGTATGTCAGAGAGGTCATGAAGGCTTAAGTTTGGCTCAACATAAGTATAGTCTTATTTGCCATGGTTCATGGCCAATTCTCTTTGCTATTGAAGTAGAAAAGATTTCTTGGTGGCCTCATACAATTTAAAAGAATTCGAGAGTCCATCATCTTCAAGCCCATACTGATTGGTATGAGCCACTTCCTTTTAAAAGTCATCAACATCCATAGAATTAATCAAATTATGATCAATAGTTGAGACACCAGTCATTTCCTCATGACGTAAGGCAGGTGAAGAAGGGATTAAATGCAGAAACGTCAACAGAACTAATAACCAATTATTCCCCACCAATTTGAGTTACCCTCTGCTGGGACCCATTATCAATGCCAACATCCATCACATCCATTTTATTGTGAGTGAGTGAACTAGAAGAAAAAAGAGTAGCAGCAACATCTGCTCCATGAGTAGTAGCAAGGTTGAGATCACTGTGACCATCCTCAGGGCACATTTCAGGAATGGCGTCCCTAGCAACATGATGTGGAATATCTACACTCACAGGTGCAGCACCCTGATCCTCAAGGGTATCCAAAGCCATGAACAAATTATTTAAAGGAACAAGATAGGCATTCATCAACCACCTTCTTACCTGCGAACTGAGTAACATATTTAAAAGCAAGATCCTCGACTTATGATTTGCAGGAATGAACACTAGCAATCTAAAACTCCAGCCAATCTCCAGCCAATGAATCAGAAGGACCAGCTAGCAGCTGACCTGGGAGGAGAATTCCACTCCACAGAAACGTGGGCCAAAATAGTCAAGGCTGTAATGAGCGCTTCCAGGGATGTAACTAGGTCAGTCAAAACCTGCTTACATTGAACTGAAGTAAGGGCCTGGGGGACAATCTGCTTACCAAGCGGGCTAGACTAGAGAGAGTTAGCCCTATCCTTGTGAACAAAAACACTAGGCTGGGAAGCAATCTGATCCGGCAAATTAGCAGGGCCTTGATCAAAAATAAAATGGGAGTTCACAGCTGATTGTTTGACATCCAAGAGTTGTTGCTTATGGGCCTCATGCTCGCCAGCCTCAAAAGGGCATTTTGGTTTAGAAATAGGGGCCTTGACACCCTTCTTACAATCCGAGGCAAGATGGCCCAAAGTTAAACAAGATTCACAATAAATAGGGATGGATTTGTATCCAATTGAAATGGATAGAGATTGTGAAGATAGCTCAATCGAGACATGTTCAGGCAAGGAGTCTTGGATATTAATAGGCGTTTTCAACGCACCCTAATTTAATCTCCAAGTGTGAAGGATATAAATTGTAGTAGCAAGCAACCATGTTTAAATATCGAACCCATAAGACAATCAATTATTTACTTCTTATAATTACTAAATTAATCAAGACGGTAACCGATTGCCAATTTTGAGAATTTAATTATTATGATCTAAAGAATTAAAAATTAAATAAATTAATAAATAAAATAAATCACATAAGACATATTAAAGATTGATTCAAGAGACAATCAACAGTTCTAAGGTAATTTGATATAGACCAATTAATTTGAATTCCTAGACTTCCAATTATTTATTCATGCAGATTTTATGAAAATACTCCACATAACCCTGTTTTCCTATCGGATATAATCCGATTCAAAGCTAACAATATAATCTTGTTTAAATCCTAAGGTGCATGAATATTACCAAGCCCCCTTCCTAGATACTAATCAACGCAAACAACAATACCTCCGGATGACAAATTTGGCTAACCAAATATTTTTTGAAAGTACTACAAGGCTCTATCCACTTCCTACTTGAATGTTTAATTCCATTGTTCCACTAAACAGTTCAAGTATCTGATTTACCAGTTCATGGGATTAAAGTGTTTATAGCAGAACTACCTTAACCCCTAACAGACAGACAATACCAATCATAAATGCACACAAGCTAACATAATAAATCTAGCATTATAGCGGATACCATGAATTTACTATGAATACGTTACGGAAGTGGAAAAAAAGCAAAGTCTGATTAAATTAAATAATTTCAGAATATCAAATGCATGAATTCACAAAATTGGTCTAGGTCTCCAAATCAATTAAATCTATCATTCAAACCTTAAAACTGTAAACAAAATTAGCTCTTAGGGTTACAAGCAACTCCCATTGCTATCAAAATCATACCAAAAGTCTTGACAAACGAAAAGAAAAGAAAGGAATAGAAAAATCCCAGTGTTGGAGTTGTCTCAGATTCCTTCTCTGTCTCTTCGGATGAATGATCTCCCTCTTGAATAGCCCTTGAATCTCCTTAGGCGTGGATGGATGATGGTAGGGGGTTATTCCCTTGTGGGGGGTGGTGTCAATTATGAATAATGATGTGTGATAATGGAATGAGATAAGGAAATATGGCCACGTTCTATTAAAAAGTGTAATGTGAGACCTAAAATACATGAAATTCTACTCTCAACAGATATCCAACTCAACAAGCACACGGGCGAAATATCCTGTACAGGCATTCAATGCACATTCATCCACCCGAATCGGGGAGCCAACAGCTGAAGCAATAGAGTGCTACACCCTCTGTGATACCTGAGCTTCTCACTACTCATGTGTCAATATAATTTAATTTGTGCTGTGTGAATTTTATAATTATGTGATAATTATGTGGAAATTATGTTACAATACTGTGGAAATTATGTGACAATTGTTTCTACATTTTATTTATCTTTAAATTTTATTTGAGACATCCGTGATGAAATGGTGATAATATGTGAATATATATATATATATATATATAATATATATATCTGTGTGTGAGTGTGCATAAATATTTACGTGCATTAATTTGGATACATAATTAAATTTTCTAACGTGTATAAATATATCATTTCTTAATTATTAAGCATTACACGTGTTCTCGTAATAATAATAGTGGTAAGAAAATGTACACGTATGTGTATTAATTTGTAAATGTACCATATCTTAGTTATTAAATATTGCACGTAAATCAAGAATAGATAATAATAATAATAATAAATTCTATTTGCTACAAATAGAATATACTATTTTTAGTAAGTTTGGTGGCGGTGGTGATTGTTTACACCGTACCAACTATATATACACCCCAGTAGGGGTTAGCTGCAAATAGAAACAACAACTGTGAGCAAAAAAAAAGAGAGATAGAGGGGGAAGAAGACAGAGGAGAGAGAGAGAGAGGGAAATGAGGAAATAAGGAGGGAGCGTACTGGAACGGACGGAAGGAATTAGTTATAATTCTTCACTGATCTATAGTTTTATCATTGTCGGAGTCCAGGTAAGTAGAAGTTCAACTACAATGCATAAACATGTTGTTTGTAAATTATTTGTGATTAAAATGTGATAATTATGTTGTGAATTATTTATGATTAGTTTATTTACGCTATGAATTATTCGGGATTAATTTGTAATACAAGCTGTGGATTTATGTTATTTGAGGTAAGTAGGTATTCATATATCACTAAATATTACTTTGTAAATTATTTGTGATAAACTTGTGATACAAGTTGTGGATTTATGTGATTTGATATAATATCATTGTCCCTTATGAATCTTAGTGATTGGAAACTTTGGAATATAGATCTAGGAGATATGAGAATATATCTTTTATAAGGATCTGTGTGATTCGAGGTGAAGTTGTTATTCAAAAAATGGATATGTGTGATTCGGGGTCAAGTTGTTATTCTAAAAATGGATATGTGTGATTCGAGGTGAAGTTTTTGTTCCAGAAGTGGATCTGTGTGATTTGAAATTTATTTATTGTTTTATTTTGATTAAATGATGATATTGGTATTGCAAAAGAATTGTGAAGCATATTTAATTTCCTTGGTTGGATACCATGCATAATCATGAAAAGTGTTTTCCCCAAAATTAATAAGATACTAATGGTGTGTGCGGTCACTAAATATGCACTCTTTCAGGGACCGCCGAAAAGTGATCTGAGTCATGTGTTGACTCAACGAGTCACTTGTCAGCTCACTTTTATTCAGGGATCGCGGGGCGATCCGAGTCATGTGTTGACTCAACGAGTCATTTATCGGCTCATCTTTATTAAGGGATCGGAAAAATCGATCCGACACTAAGTATGTCATTTTATTCAGGGATAGAAAAAATTGATCTGACACTGTGTGTGTCTATTGAGCTTATTTGGGGTGCATATCATAAGTGTGTCGTGGGGATACCGCAACGTGAACAAATTTCAAAATAAAAGAGACCAAATAGAAAGACTAGGAAATAGGCGATAGAAAAATAAATGCATTTTCATGCACTGGCAATCATAATTTCTACTTATTGAGATTTTTGTCTCACTAGTTTATACATTGCAGGTGAGCCTGCTGATTATTGAATTATGCGGTGTTTTGTGCAAGCTGTGGAACTCCTTTAGGGTTTGAGCGGATGTACATAGATGACGACCTGTTAGGCTAGGCCGTGAGTTTATTTTGTTATGTAATATAATAAGTATTGTTACAAGTTTGTGTGGATTGATGTGGTGTCAAAAATTGGTGACGTATGTTAGACTATGAATTCAGTTATGAATATATTATGTATGGGAAAAAAGTATATGCAGCTTATAATGATGATGTTTATGTTAATTAGTATTTGAATTTTGAGTTATATAAGGTGGGTCATGTCAGAGTGGTATCAGAGTACGGTTTAGGTCCTGCAGATGGTCTATGTACATGAGCTCATTCCTTGGGAGTGCAGCCTTACATGTAAGTGTTATTTTTTTCTGTGTTGATATGTGTTTTATAAATTATATTCGCCATGTGGTGGAGAACTCGTAGATGTATAGTACCATCATGGTAAGGGCTACAGATGGTAGTAGTGAAGAAGGTTGAACTACTTGCTTATTTGATTATGTTAAGTATGAATGACTATGACGTCATATTGGGAATAAATTGGTTGTCAAGGTACGGTGCTACAATAGATTTTCAGAAGAAGAGTATCTATTTTTAGCTGTTTGTAGAGGAATCATTTACCTTTGTTGGGATTAAGAAAATTTTAAGATTTGCTATTATATAAGCAGCAAAAGCACTGCGGTTGTTGGAAAGTGGTTGTGACGGGTATCTGGTGAGTGTGATGAATATTGAAGGACAGTAGTGTCTAGTCCTTGGTGATGTACCAGTAGTTCGGGAATATTCGGAGGTGTTTCCAGATGATCTTCTAAGGTTGCCACCAGATCGAGAAATTGAGTTTGTTATTGAACTATCACCAGGAACTGTTCTTATATTTAAAGCGCCATACAAAATGGCACCAGTTGAACTGAAAGAATTGAAGATACAGTTGCAAGAGTTACTAGACAAAGGTTTCATCAGACCTAGTTTCTCACCTTGGGGAGCACTAGTACTTTTCGTTCAAATGAAGGATGGCACGTTGAGAATGTGCATTGATTATCGAAGGCTCCATAAAGTTACAGTCAAGAATAAGTATCCATTGCCTCGCATTGATGATCTGTTCGATCAACTACACAGTGCAACTATGTTTTCGATGATTAATTTGGGATCGGGGTATCATCAGTTGAAGATTAAGGAGAAAGATATCCCGAAAACTGCATTTAACACAAGGTACGGGCACTATGAGTTCTTAATGATGCCGTTTGGTTTGACGAATGCTCCGGTAGCATTTATGGATTTGATGAATAGAGTATATATGGAATTCCTCGATCAGTTTGTGATTGTGTTTATCGATGATATTCTGATTTACTCTAAGAACAAGGAGGATTATGCTCTGCACTTAAGAAAGGTGTTGGAGATTTTGAAGCAGAAGCAGTTATATGCGGAGTTCAAGAAGTGTGAATTCTTGTTAGACCAAGTTGTTTTCTTGAGACACGTCATATCAGGAGAAGGAATTTCAGTGGATCCAAGCAAAGTTAAAGCAATCCGTGATTGGCCACAACCCTCACATTCCACTGAGGATCGTAGCTTTCTTAGAATGGTGGGATATTGTCGAAGGTTTATTGAAGGAGTCTCCAAGATCGCTTCACCATTAACACAATTAACTATGAAGAATGAGACGTTCACATGGACAGAGGCATGTTAACAAAGTTTTAAGGAATTGAAGAAACGGTTGACATCAGCTCCTATTCTAGCTATTCCGATAGAGACAGGAAACTTTAAGATTTATAGCAATGCTTCAAAGAATGGTCTTGGGTGTATACTGATTCAGAATGGGAAAGTGATGGCATATGTATCCATATAGTTAAGGGAGTACAAGAAGAACTACCTTACCCAGGATTTGGAGTTTGCTGCAGTGGTGTTTGCACTCAAAATTTGGAGGCATTATCTGTTTGGGGAACGTTGTGAAATCTATACTGATCATAAAAGTTTGAAATATATCTTCACTCAGAAAGAGTTAAATATGAGGCGGAGAAGATGGTTGGAACTGGTGAAGGACTACAACTGTGTTATTAATTATCACCCGAGTAAAGCCAATGTGGTTCCTGATGCATTGAACCAAAGACAATACAGAGTGTAGCTGCTATAACCATAAATCAGAAACTAGAGTTGCTTGATTTGCAAAGGATGGATTTAGAGATCATTCAGAAAGGATCGTTGGAAGAAAGATGGTAGCTTTGACACTTCGACCAACTTTGATGGATAAGATTTGACAGGGAAAAGAGGTGGATAAGTTGTTTCACAAGATAAGGAATGATATCAGCTCTGGAAAGTCTTCTGACTTTCAATTAAGAGATGATGGCGTGATTTGTTTTAGAGGTCAATTATGTCTACCTAAAGTGGACGACATTCGGAAGGAAGTGATGGCAGGAGCTCATTCAACACTTTACTCTGTACATCCGGGAGCTACAAAGATGTTTAGAGATTTGAAGTCACATTAATGGTGGTCGGGGATGAAGAGAGATGTCGCTCAATATGTGGAGCAATGTTTGACTTGTCAACAAGTCAAAGCTGAGCATCAAAGACCAGCAGGAACTTTATAGCCTCTATTTATTCCAGAGTGGAAGAGGGAGAATAATACTATGGATTTTGTCACTGGCTTACCAAAGTCAGTGAAAGGTCATGATTCCATTTGGGTTATTGTGGATCGATTGACTAAGTCCGCTCATTTTCTTCCTATTTGCTCTACGTATTCCATGGATCGCTACGCGCAGCTATATATCCAAGAGATACCATTGTGTCAAATAGAGACACAAGATTTTTGTCTGATTTTTGGAAGAGTTTGAATAAGGCATTGAGGACACAGTTATCTTTCAGCACAACATTACATCCACAAACTGATGGTCAATCGGAGCGTACTATACAGATTTTGGAGGATATGCTTAGAGCATGTGTGTTGGATTTTCAAGGTCAATGGAGTAAATTTTTATCTCTGATATAATTCTCGTACAACAATAGTTACCAGTCTACTATCAGGATGGCTCCATATGAAGCATTGTACGGGAGGAAGTGTAGATCTCCAGTACATTGGGATGAAGTTGGAGAGAGGAAACTTTTGGTCCAGACTTGATTCATGAAATGTCAGAAGTTGTAACCTATATTCGAGAGAAGATGAAAGTTGCTCAAGATCGGCAGAAAAGTTATGCAGATAAATGGAGAAGAGTGTTGGAATTTAAGTGGGTGATAAGGTATTCTTGAAGGTATCCCCAATGAAAGAAATAATGCAGTTTGGGAAGAAAAGGTAGCTCAGTGCAAGATATGTTGATCCATTTACAATCATTGAGAAGTTGGAAGTGTTGCCTATAAATTGGAGTTACCAGCATCGATGTCCAGAGTACATAATTTATTTCATGTGTATGTGTTGAGGAGGTATGTTCCGAATCCGTTTCATGTTATGAGACAGAAACCAGTTGAGTTGATAGAAGATTTGAGTTATGAGGAGATACCTATTGAGATTTTACGGAGGGAAGTGAAGAAGCTCATAAATAAGGAGATACCATTAGAGAAGGTGTTATGAAAATACAAGTTGGTAGAAGAGGGTACTTGGGAAAGAGAGGATGAGATGATAGCTAAGTATCCAGAACTCTTCAGGTAAATAAATTTCTAGGACGAAATTTTTATAAGATAGGGAGGATGTGATACCCGAGCTTCTCAATACTCATGTTCCAATATAATTTCATTTGTGCTATGTGCATTTTATAATAATGTGATAATTATGTTATAATAATGTGGAAATTATGTGACAATTATTTCTACATTTTATTTGAGACATCCGTGATAAAATGGTGATAATATGTGAATATATATATATATATATATATATATATATATATATATATATATATATATATATATATATATATATATATATATGTGCATAAATATTTATGTGCATCAATTTGGATATATAATTAAATTGTCTTACGTATATATATATATAATTAAATTGTCTTACGTATATATATATGTGCATAAATATTTATGTGCATCAAGGTTTAGGTCCTGCAGACTGTCTATTTACATGAGCTCATTCCTTGGGAGCGCAGCCTTGCATATAAGTGTTATTTTTTTCTGTGTTGATATGTGTTTTATAAATTATATTGGCCATGTGGTGGAAAACTCGTAGATATATAGTACCATAATGGTAAGGGCTACAGATGGTAGTAGTGAAGAAGGTTGAAGTACTTGCTTATTTGATTATGTTAAGTATGAATGACTATGATGTCATATTGGGAATAGATTGGTTGTCAAAGTAAGTGCTACAATAGATTGTCGGAAGAAGAGTATCAATTTTCAGCTTTTGGGAGAGGAATCATTTACCTTTGTTTGGATTAAAAATTTTTTCAGATTTTCTGTTATATCAGCAGCAAAAGCACAGCGGTTGTTGGAAAGTGGTTGTGAGGTGTATCTGGTGATTGTGATGAATATTGAAGGACAGTAGTGTCCAGTCCTTGATAATGTACCAGTAGTTCGGGAATACTCGGAGGTATTTCCAGATGATCTTCTAGAGTACATGATTTATTTCATGTGTCTGTGTTGAGGAAGTATGTTCCGAATCCATTTCATGTTATCAGACAGAAACCAGTTGAGTTGAATGAAAATTTGAGTTATGTGGAGATATATGTTGAGATTTTACGGAGGGAAGTGAAGATGTCATAAATAAATAGATGCCATTAGAGAAGGTGTTTTGAAAATACAAGTTGGTAGAAGAGGCTACTTGGGAAAGAGAGGATGAGATGATGGCTAAGTACCCAGAACTCTTCAGATAAGTAAATTTCGAGGACGAAATTTTTATAAGGTGTGGAGGATGTGATACCCGAGATTTTCACTACTCATGTGTCAATATAATTTAATTTGTGCTATGTGCATTTTATAATTATGTGGAAATTATGTTATAATAATGAGGAAATTATGTGATATTGTTTCTACATTTTATTTATCTTTAAATTTTATTTGAGACGTCCATGATAAAATGGTGATAATATGTTAATATATATATGTGCATAAATATTTACGTGCGTTAATTTGGATATATAATTAAATTGTCTTAAGTTCATAAATATATTATTTCTTCATTATTAAGTATTACACGTGTTCTCGTAATAATAATAGTGGTAAGAAAATATAAACGTATGTGTATTAATTTGTAAATGTACCATATCTTAGTTATTAAGTATTTCACGTAAATCAAGAGTGGATAATAATTATAATAAAAATAATAATAAATTCTATTTACGATAAATAGAATATACTATTTTTAGAAAGTTTGGTGGCAGTGGTGATTGTTTCCACCTTACCAACTATATATACACCCCAGTAGGGGTTAGCTGCAAACATAAAAAATAGCAGCGAGAAAAAAAGAGAGAGAGAGAGATGAGAGAGATAGAGAAGAGAGAGATATGGGGGAAGGATGAGAAAAGGAGGGAGCTTGCCGGAACGGGAACGTAGGAATTAGTTACAGTTCTTCACGGGTCTATAATGTTATCATTGTCGGAGTCCAGGTAAGTAGAAGTCAAACTACAATGCATAAACATGTTGTTTGTTAATTATTTGTTATTAAAATGTGTTAATTGTGTTGTGAATTATTTGTGATTAGTTTAATTACGTTATGAATTATTTGGGATTAATTTATGATACAAGCTGTGGAATTAAGTTATTTGCGGTAAGTAGGTATTCATATGTCACTAAATATTATTTTGTAAATTATTTGTGATAAACTTGTGATACAAGTTGCGAATCTATGTGATTTGAAATAATATCATTGTCCCTTATGGATATGAGTGATCAGAAAGTTTAGAATATAGATCTGTGTGATATGAGAAGATATCGTTTATAAAGATCTGTGTGATTCAAGGTGAAGTTGCTATTCGAAAAATGGATATGTGTGATTCGATGTGAAGTTGTTGTTCCAGAAGTAGATATGTGTGATTTTATATTTATTTGTTTTTTTGTTTTGGTTAAATGATGATATTGGTATTGTAAATGAGTTGTGAAGCATATTTAATTGTCTTGGTTGCATACCATGCATAATCATGAAATGTGTTTTTCCCAAAATTAATAAGATACTAATGGTGTGTGCGGCCACTATATATGCACTCTTTCAAGGATCGCCGAAAATTAGTCCGAGTCATGTGTTGACTCCCCCCATTCAGGAATCACTGAGTGATCTGAGTCATGTGTTGACTTAACAAGTCGCTTGTTGGCTCACTTTTATTCAGGGATCGTGGGGCTTTTCGAGTCATGTGTTGACTCAAGGAGTTGTTTATCGGCTCATCTTTATTCAGGGATGGGAAAAATCGATCCGATACTAAGTGTGTCATTTTATTCAGGGATCGAAAAAATCGATCTGACACTGTGTGTCTATTGAGCTCATTTGGGGTGCATATCATAAATGTGTCATGGGGATCCCGCAATTTTCAAAATAAAAGAGACCAAATAGAAAGACTAGGAAATAGGCGATAGAAAAATAAATGTATTTTCATGCACTGTCAATCATGATTTCTACTTACTGAGATTTTTGTCTCACTAGTTTATGCATTGTAGGTGAGCCTGCTGATGATTGAATTATGTGGTGTTTTCTGCAAGATGTGGAGCTCCTTTAGGGTTTTGAGCGGATGTACATAGATGACAACATGTTGGGCTAGGCTGTGGGTTTATTTTGTTTCCGTCAATATTTGCTATGTAATATACTAAGTATTGTTACAAGTTTGTGTTGATTGATGTGGTGTTAGAAATTGGTGACGTATGCAAGACTATGATTTCAGTTATGAATATATTATGTGAGGAAAAAAGTATATGCAGTTTATAATGATGATGTTTATGTTAATTAGTATTTGAATTATAAATTATGTAAGGTGGGTCGTGTCACCTTCTCAATCCAAAGTTCGAATGGAAGTTTAAAGATTCTAATCCAAACGGACACCACAGAAGTATTGGCTTTGTAAGGATTGAAGAAAGTCATCCATTTTAGAGTTCAGATCTTACCAGCCTCAAACTCAAACCAACTCAACAAGTTATAATATGAAAATAAAAAAAGATCCATAGAAATAAAATACTCTAAGAAAATAAAAGATAAAAACAAAAACTCCTTTGTTGTATTACAGGATTGGGATTTAGAGAACAAAAAATGATTTCACAAACCTAAACTAAACCTGCCATATAATTTCTCCTAATTCAAAGCTGGAATTCGTAGTAAACATGAATGTCTTTGTAAACCTGTAATTGTACGGCAGATATTCCTTAGGCTAGAAGGCATCGCGAGGCTGAGGTAACACATTGAAAGTACAGAGACTTAAGTATATCAAAGATGGAGTGGTCAATTCCCAGGTTTCTAATAGGTTTCTAAAAATTAACAACAATTTAAAATCTGTAAAATTTACATGGAAACAACATACAAATGTTAATATGTAACATTAATGGGTTATTAACAATACATTATCTACACATATAAAATCTCAAAATAACCAAGCAGGGTGTGAAAAAAGTTAGACCCAACACTAATTATACTTAAACCTGACATTATCTACATGTAGGATTTTAGTTCATGACTCATATCAATTAGAGAACACCCAAATAAAATCCATCATTACACCTACCGAATACCTTTCGCACCTAAGAAATTGTCGACCCAAATTTATATCCTACCATGACGCATCAGTCCTAGCCACCTGGTTATTGTAACAATACACATCTCCAGAATCCTCATGTGATTGCGATATGTATGCCACTCATGGGTAGAAGGAAAAAGGCTGAATTGGAAGATGCCTTAATGTTGTATATAAATTTTTAATTGATTTTCAATTGTCAACGGTGACTAATGATTTTAATTTTTTTAATTTTTACACCTAGATTTGATGTGGCAAAATGATTGATAAAATAATAACTAGAATTGTCATTTCGGTGTCACTCATTGATTTGGGCTAAAAATGGCAATTCCAGCAAATTTTGGGTCAATATTAACGAAATATAAATGTTACAAGACCTATTATACACAAATATCTATTTTGGGACTAAAATCAAAGTCTAATAAAGTTACTAGACCAAACAATGTTTTTAACTATTATTCTTTATAAAACTTTTCAAATAATTAAAAATCGGTGGTGGAATATGTGTCGTCTTATTTTTTAATTTCCATCTTCATGAGTCTGACAAAGAGAGAATAAGCAGACATAAGTTTAAGTTAATATATTTTAGTATTATGATTTTAAAGTCATTTATGGTTCTCCTCAATTTTTGAAAGATATTTCGATTTGGAATAAGGCACTCATGGCAGCAGCGCTTTGGCATATTCATAGTGAAGCAACCTCACTTTGGGTGAGATTGGTCCACTCAATATACCTTAGGCAGCACACATGGATGGTGGTGACTACAACAGCAAATGCTTCATATTCATGGAAAACCATGATAAACCTGCGTAATAGGATTATGCAAGTTCGAGAAGAATGCCAAGAAATTGAGGAAATATTGCAAAGGTGTGTACAGTGGGTGAAGTCTTGTTCATGTACAAGAATATTTGGCATAAGTGGATCTTGAGAAAGAACAGTTTCAAATTGTGGCTACTACGTAGAGGAAGGATGTACACCAAGGATAGAATTTGAAATCTAAATGGAGAACTCAACTGCGGCTTCTGTGTATATGGAGATGCAAACTCACTTATTTTTCCAATGCCCATATACACTCCGTATATGGGACATTGTGAAGAGAGAGATAGGGTGGCGAAGACACTTCACATCGGTGGTAGATGCATTCAAAAAGATACATGAAGATGGAACAATAAAAAGTTAAGGAAATTCTTTGTCATAGCCTTTGCAACCTTCATCTACACAATATGGATGGAAAGGAATGCACTACTATTTGGCATGAGGATGCTCTCCCCAGAATGCATCGCGGATAAGATCTTAATTCAAATAGTTAGTCTATTTTTGAATTACTAATGATGTACACCTACGGCTTCAAGCCGAGGTAGTTTAGGGTTGAGTTTGTATGCTTTATACTGTATTGTATATTATAACTGTTGGAAATGAAATAATAATTTACCCATTTCAGTATATTAGTACCTAGGTTAAGTTTTTCGTTTACGGGACTTCAACCTATTTAAACTCAAGATAATGCACTAGGATTTCGTCATCATGAAGAAATTATTCATTTTGAAACTTTATTGGTTCGTGGTGGAGCTTATCTTAATTTGTGGCACTCTTTGAGGTGTTATTTTGTTGTTTGTTTTATTTATTTTCTTTATCCTGTGTGTCTCTATCAATTAGTCTTACTTGTCATCACTCTTCATCAATATGACCAACATCCATGCAATGATGGAGAAAGAGAGATTAAAATTAGTGGCTATAAAGAGATGCAATAAAACAGAGAAGATTTCGGGCGAAGTTATGGATACCTTAAATACCTAGGGTACAAGAATATATAGGGTTGATGGAATTGCAACCTCTGGCACTAATGTCTACCCCTAATGATGCAAGGGCTATTTCCCGTGGCAAATTTCGTGTCATGAAATATATGGCATCCCCTATACTGCAGCAATGGGCATCACAACCACACCGACTCTAGATTGACCTCATATTAGTTAAGCTACCAAAGACAAAGCTTCTTTTTTTATGTTGCAAATCCAATCGACGAGCTAGCACAAGCGGAATATTTTTTCTTGGTTCACGACATTCCCTTGAGTGACTGCATGAAATTAAGCATCCATATCACTTCGTTTGGAGATGACACTGAAGAACTTTTAAGTTCTATCAAGCCCTTCAAGGAGGAGTTCTAAACATCCCTTCCAAACACCATTGAACTAGATAGATATGGTTAGGCCATCAAGTCAATTTCCTAATTGAAGCCACGAGTTCAAGGTGTTCGGTGGAGGCAATTGATAAAGAGAGAAGAAGACATAATTTTAAGGTTAATTTCTTTTAGTACTTTAATTTTAAGACAATTATTTTCTAATTTTGATTATTTAGTTTCTTATTTCCTTATTACATTAGTTTCCTATGTCTACTATGTTAGTACCTATGTTTAGGGTTTTATTTACGGCTTTAAGCCTATTTATACTCCATATGTTGCTATAGGGTTTCATCATCAAGAAAAAAATATCATTTTTACAACCTTAATGGTTTGTGGTGCAGCTTGTCTCAGTGATAGAGTTCGTCTCCATGGCCCTCTTTGAGGGATTGTTTCGGTGTGTGTTTTATTTATTCTCTTTATCCAGTGTGCCTATCTATCAGAGTTCTCGAGTTCTTGAAATACAAATGACTTGAAAAGAATGGAATAAATGAATTAGATTGTATCCAAATGTCATATTGTTTTGGAAATTGAGCTTTTCAAGGTATTTACAATAATAAGACACAAAGGGGCCACATTATAACTAGAAGTAGGGATATAGAGCTTGTGGCTTACTGTTGCATAATTTACTACATGACAATTTAATTCTGAAGTGTGAAGATATCAATTGTAGTTGACAAGCGACCAAGCTAAATTATCCAACCCAAAAGGACAACAAATTATCTACTTAAAAAATTACTATATTAAATAAGACAAATAATCAATTTCCAATTTTGAGAATAATTATTATTTAAAGTACAGATTTTAAATAACTAATTCAATTAAATCACTAAAGGAAGATTATAAGATTTAATCAAGATTAAATCAACAGCTTTAAGGAAATCCAGCATAGACTAATTAATCTGAATTCCTATATATCTAATTGTACATTTATGTAGAAGTTATGGAATCACACGTGGACGTGAAAATTCATTTGATAAGGCCAAGATAAAATAACAATTAAATATGTCTTATTTTCTAAGATACGTAAGTGATAATTCCACCCCCTCCCCTCTCTAGGTTACAACTGTACTTGATTCTTTCCCTTAGAAGGTACTTGAATCCTATACATTTTCCCTTTTAAGGTACTATAGAATTAACTCCTACTATCCTGCTTGAAGGTCTAATTGCATTGTTCCACTAGATCATTCAAATATTTGATTTACTAGTTCTGAAGAATTAACATGATTGATGGGTGTTTTCTCAACACACAAAATAATCCCCAAGTATGAAGGATATCAATTGTACTTTCGATAGGCGACCAAGTGATTATCGAACCCAAGGAATGGATTATTATCAATTTAGTTATATTCATTTTAACTAAGACTATGTTGGTAAATTTGGTTTGGAAAAATTGCGTAACTAAATAACATATAATTTAAATAGCAAATTATATAACAAGCAATAGAGAAGATACGGTGGTGATCAAATAAGAAATTAGGTAGTTCTTCGAGTCATCCAGCTTTACTTATTAATTTCCTTTCCATGTGTTGATGTCCGACTCTGCGTTGTGGTTTATGGACGCATCACTAGATCATGCAAGTTCACCCTATAGACATAAGAAAATATGCGTATGACACGTGTGAATATCCTCGGAGTAAGAGATATAATTCACCCCCCCTTTCTAGGTACTATCAGTATCAATTATTTCCCGTGCACTTAGTACTCTAACCCAATATGATCTCCCTTTATAGGTACTATAAAGTTATACTCTTTATCCTACTTATTAACCCGAATAAGATTCAATTAACAAGTATCTATATAAGATAGTTCTAATATGACTTCGGAATCCCTTTATTTAGATTTATAACCTGTAATCCTACTCAACAGTGAACGCACTCAATCAATAACCTAGATATGCATTCAGACTCTACATAACAGTTAATGATGCACAAAACAACCGTGAGTATGAATTAAAAAGGCACAATCTTATATAAAATAAACCACAAGTAGTGTTGTACGAAGTTTACACATGGAAATTTAATTAACTAATAAATCATTCATAATCCTAGAACTACCAGAGCGGCTCTAGCCCATTATTGATCTAGAAACAATAATAGTTGATTGGTATGATCTTACTTGACTCACCAGACGAACCTCTCTTCACGACTCATTCGGATGATGGCAGGGTTTCAGTGGTAGATGGGTGATGGATGATGTGTGTCGTCCCTTTTCTCCTGGGAAAGCTCTTTTTTTATACTCATGGAACCTCCTTATGGGCTTAGGATGGGCTTTTGCCTGAAGCACATGTCAAAATTGGTAAAAGAAATTTGTAATTTCCAAAAATAAAAGCAGCGGGAATCCGTTCGACCAAACCTTGCCTGGTCGAGCAAGCTCACTACAAGCTTTTGTACATTTTGTTCTACTTCACTCATCTACTCGACCAAGATGATTCTGGTCGAGCAACATCTCCAAGTCAAGCAAGCTCTCTGGACAAATCTGCGTATTCTGCTCGACTTGGCCACCTTGTTCCACCAAAGTGATGATGGTCGAACAAGGTCTTGAGGTAAAATGGCCTTCGAAAATCCCCTAAAAATTATATCTTCTGATTCCCAGCCTTTAAGACATGTTTTCCTGTACAAATATGCTCAAAAAGCCCTTGTTCCCTCTGATTCACGCCTTTCTCATAAACAAACTGATTCGTCCTAATAAAAGACTCAATCATACTCAATTCCCACACAAATCAGAGCCCAAAATACGTGAATTTACACTCTCATCAAATCCCCAAACTTACATGTTACTCGTCCCGAGGCAACGAAAATGAAAACAAATCCAGAGAGTGTAATTACGAGATCAAGCACAACCTATCGTAACAAATGTAATTATATCAACTCAAAACATGCAATCCATCATACCTTTCATTCACGCAAAAACATCAATTAATCACAGTACTTCTATGAGTGATAAGTCATCTAACTCACGTGTAAGTGTTTACTCTCTCTCTCAAGTGTAAAAGATGTACACTTCATGGTTAGTATCAACACACAATTTCAATTCATATACTCGCATAACCATAAGTTTGACAAGGGTCTCAAAAATCCATCTATAACTATTTTAATACTAGGATCACAAAGGACTTGCATTTAGGATGTAATGTTGGCTCTTTGGTAAAGGTAGGAGAATTTAGATAAGTAACTAAATTACTAGTAAAGAAGTACCTTGGAGAATTGCTTTCCAACAACTTCCTTCTTTTCGTCTTCGCCCTTCTTAGGATTACCTCAATTTGCGCTTTCTCCATCTTTACTTGGATCAACATCTCTTCTTCGCATTAGAATACCAATTCCGATGTTCTTCAAGTATAAAGGTACCAGTTTCGGGCACTACCCTTTTTAGCATTAGGGATACCGGTTTCAGGAACTATCCCTTGCAAGATTTAACCACTTGTCTCTTGATTCTTATTACACCAAATCCCTCCTTCGTATTTCCCTTCAAAAATTCATATAACATTCATTTACCTCCACTCTTTACTAGTAATAGGTGTTCAAGGCTCAAAAGGTAAACAACTATTTATCAAAGGATTGCCAAATAAAAAGCTTAAAGGCTCAAAAGGGCTTCCAATGATAATCACATAATAAGGTAGGATACATTTGGCTAAGTGACTTAATCAACAACAATGGCCTAAGATCATTTTCTAGTATTTATCAATTATAGACTTCAAACAAGACTCCAAGTCAAGTTCTAGAATACGAGTATACAAATGACTCTCAAGAAAAAACTATCATGCTTATAGCACAATTACAAGGCTCAAATCCTCACACGGGTAATAGAATCCTAAGCACTCTTCAAAGCATGCAATCAATAATCAATTTTCTATAAACTTCAAGTAAAAATAGGACATGCTCGTCATCAACAAATCAACATGCATCAAAATAAGGCACATGCATAACATGAACAATCCTCATCACCAAACAATCTAAAATCCATGTAAACATCTTCCAACAATCAATCAATCATCATCAATATCAAATACATGCCACCCACGCATGAAATATACACTACACCCACAACAATCAAGTCTTCACCTGTAAAGTGTAAAAGAGAATGGGGATGAGAAGAATCAGAAAAGATAAAATACCTGGCGACTCTACTCCTCCGGAGCATCATCATCCTCATCATCCTCATCTCTGCACGCCATCGATCAAATGCTCGATTAAGATCACTGATATTCCTATTCATCAAGCGCCCATGATCATACATCTGCCTCAATCAAATATCCATGGCATCATAACGCGTATTGAGTGCGGCATAGTTCATATTTGCCGATCCCAGCTGCCTATTCATTTCCTTCTGGTTCGCATTAAGTATGGCGAAATGCTCATGCATCAACCGGAACTGCTCCCGATAAAACTGATCCTGGCTACCCAATAATCATACTGCGGCTATGGTGGTGGCTCAAAAAACTCCTGCTCATGTGGTTGTGGCTGTGGAGGCTGCACCGGGGACATATCTATCTCCGAATAATCAAAAGCAGGTGGTAGCTGCTGCTCTTCCTCTTCAAAGTTGGCTGGATCTCCTGTCAAAACCATGTCCTCATCTAAGACAATCTCATACGCCCATATATCAGCAAGGAGTCTCCAATCTCCTCTTCCCAAGACCGTCTCCGAGATCACCTTGTACTCCGTGGTACTTATCAATATATTGTTGTTGACCCCCACAGCAGTGAGATCAACAACCACCAATGGAAATCTAAACGTACTAGGATTCTTTCCTTGGATGAACATCAAAGTATCATCTGGCCGCTCAATCAGCCCCATCCTCACATAAGACGTCAAGATCAAGTCTGGATCCCCTCGTATAGGCTTGTGCCTGCTCAAATCGACTCTATAGTACTCTGCTATCAAGGTAATGAGTCCTTCGATGTTCACACGTTGAAATCTGTGGGTCGTGAACTTGTGAAGCTGATTGAAAAAGTATGCCGCTACATTGAAGTGAAATCCATGTAGCATGCACCAAAGCACATACAGCTCCCCTTGGAATACAACTCCCCTCGGATCTTACAAATAGCGTGTTGCCCAAAATCCTATCCATATATGCTAACACGGGATTGCGAATGAAAGCAACCTTTGAAGTATTCGAATTATACCTCTCTCGCCTCCCCGTAATAGCTCTCCAAAGTCATCTGGCTTGAAATCATCATGCTCCACATCCGTCTCATTCTCACAGCCAATCAATTCATTAAACTCTCGGGCCCACATCGTCTGCTCCTGCCCACCAATCTGCATCCGAATACTATAAAAAAGGTATCGGTCTTCACGCTCTATCCTCAACGTAAATAGAACTTCCGCAGTAATGTGAAAATATGTCTCTCTCTTCATCTCCATAAACTGAGTAATGCCTACTTGACCAAACATCCAACGAATATCATTGATAACATTCATCTCCCTCATTGCATTATCATCTTGATACCTCGTCCTTGTGATCTTTTATTGCAGCCCACAACTCCTTCTTCTCCTTCTAATTTAGAATGTTAATGCCATAATCGGATGGCCTCCTATTCTCCATCCTCATTTTCTTCACTATCTCTCCAAGCGAAGGCAACCTAGGTCCCTTCCTCTTGGATGAAGAAGCAATCTCTTTTCCTACAAGAACAATACTTCAATACATACCAAAATAGATAGATATACTCATCATAGGCTAGCATGAATCCTACTCAAGACTTCAAATTTATGTGCTTCAATCAACTCAACCTCAAGTGTACATTCAATCATAATTACAATATACATCAACATTTTCAATCAAGAATAATCACTACGCCACACAAACATGCTTTCTTCCTCACATGAACTTCAACTAAAATACTAGCATGTTCATCTTCCACCTTCAATTGCACCATAACAATACTTCCATTCAATGAACCCATATATATAAATCAAAATTAACCTCAAGCCCATACTAAACGCACCATCAATTTCAAAAAAATTTCACAATTCGACATAAATCGAACCACAAAAATTCAAGTAAGAACTTCAATAATTCAACAATCAAATCCAACCAAAACTAGCATGAATCCACTACCCATTGTTCTCTAAACATTATCACTACAATTCAAGAGTAGAAAGTAAGGAGAAATCATACCTTTGTTGGACATTGTGTGCGTGTGGTGATTGGCTACGAAAACCCCCAAAATTCAAGTGAAAAGCCCCAAATCGGACTTGAAAACCCTCGAATTTGGATGTGGAAGTGTGTGGAATGGAGAATTAGGGTGTAGGGAAGAGTTTGGGAAGAAAAACTTACGGTTTGGGGTCGGTGCTCGAGAAAGGGAGACGGGTGTATGTCGAACGGAATGAAAACTGACCTTTTAAAACTATTTCCAAAGCCCGTTCAACTTCAGCTTGAGTTATGTTTTGAAATAGAGCAAGGTTTTAAATCGAGCAACCCAAATCTGCCCTTTGGCATCGTTCGACCTCCGTTCGACAAAAATATGTTGGTCGAACAAGTGCTGGAAGTCGAGCAAATTGTCTAGTCGTGCTCCATGTTCTCCTCTATTCCGTTCGACCTTCGTTCGACTTTACCTTTCTGGTCGAGCCACCATTGCTTGGTCGAACAAATTCTCTGTAAGTTTTTGCACATTTTGTTTGACCAGCGCTCAATCAAAAATCATGGTCGAACAACAAGGTCCATGTCGAACAACCCTTCTGGATAAATTTCACATTTTGCTCGACCAGAGCTCGAGTTGGCACTCCTGGTCGAACAACCTCAACTTAGTCGAACAGAGATACTGTAAGTTTTGTGCATTTTTCTTGACCTCTACTCGACTTCGTCTCCTTGGTCGAGCAATAGTGTATTGGTCGAACTACAACCCATCATCTTGAAAATTCTTGCTCTTCTCGTTTTTCCCTGCAACAATTAAACTCTAGGACAAAATCAACCGTCAAAATAACACTTTCTAAGCTTGAGAACCACTTTAGACCATAAAACATCAAGTGTAACTTTGCAATGACACTTAAAAACAAAACACCACGAAACACTAGGCAAATTGTAAAAAATCTACGCATCAAAACCGGTTAAAGTTTTAATATACCACAAAAAAATAACTCCCCTAGTAAACATTACAAAGAAAAGATTATACTATCCGTGCTATGATGAGGTAAGTATATCACACCCCCCCAAACTTAGTAGAAACTATAGTGAAAACTATGTTTGAAAAGAGATGTAATTTTCGAATAATACGCACGTCGAATATAAAAATTTCTTACTCACACTACTGAAAATAAAGTAGTAAAACCGGAGGGAAAGCCCCCAACAGGCGCTCTTGTTTAACATCGGAGAGTCACGATGGTACCAATCTAGTGCAAGGTATCCTCAAAGACGATGCAAGCATCATCCGGTGACTTGTAATGCTTCAATCGATGCCCATTCGCCGCGATAATATCCCCATCTTTGTCCATATGCTCAAAACTCCCCCCTCCACAGGATATATGGATAATGAAAGACCCCATCCACTTTAATTTCAATTTCCCTGCTAAGAGCTTCAAACGAGAGTTAGAGAGTAATACCTCATCACCTTGTTTGAACTCCTTATATGAGATCTTTGAATCATCTCATTTCTTGATTCTCTCCTTATAGATATCCGAATTCTTATAACCTCTATTTCTGAACTCATCCACTTGATTGATATGAGTCATCCTCAACTCCTTTTGATCCTTAAGAGACAAGTTCAAACTCTTCAATGCCCAAAAAGCTTGAGCTAAATCTCTACGGTAAGTGGCACGGCTTTCTATAGACAATTTGATACGGTGATATATCCAACACCGTCTTATACACAGTCCGGAACCCCCACAAAACATCATCGAGTTTCATAGCCCAATCCTTCCTGTTGGTTCCGACTTCCTTTTCCAAAACTTGCTTCACTTGTCGGTTGGAGACTTCGACTTGCCCATTCGCTTGAGGATGATAGGGCGTAGTAACCCTATGCTTAACACCATAATCCTTGAGAACCTTTTCAAGAAGCTTATGGCGAAGTGAGTACCTCCATTGCTTACTAGTGCTCTAGGAACTCCGTAGAGGGCAAAGATATGTTTCTTCAAGAAAGATAAAATAGTCCTTGAATCATTCACGAGAGTGGGAATGGCTTCCACCCACTTAGAAACGTAATCTACTACTAAAGGATGTCATGAAATCTATTAGATGGGGAAAAAGGCCCCACAAAATTGATCCCCCATACATCTAAGATCTCAACAACAATGTTCGGCTGAAGTGCAATCTCATCTCTCCTACTTATGTTCCCCATCCGTTGACATCTATCGCATGTCGCCACATAGGTCTCACAATCTTTAAATAAGGTAGGCCAACAAAGAGCAGATTGAAATACCTTCGCTGTAATCTTTTGAGCTCCGAAGTGCCCCCTTTAGGTTGTGCATAACAAAAATCAAGAACGCTCTCAATCTCCATCTCAGGCACACACCTACGGACTATGGAATCCGTACATATCTTATAGATAAATGGATCATACCATATAAATGTCTAAACATCCCTCTTGAATTTTGCAAGTTGATATCAGTTGAGATCTCTTGGAATTTCTCCTACGGCAATGTAATTAAATTAATCCGCATACCATGGATCCATCCGTTGGGTAGCCACCACACATGCTCTCTCCGCTCCTTCAACGAACACTGCCATTATCTTCTCATCAGGGAACATCTCTTCTATGTAATTGAAAGAATCATCTCAGTGCTCCCTTATCTCCAACCTTGATAGGTGATCTGCCAAAACATTTTTCGTACCCTTCTTATCTCAGATCTCCATATCAAACTCCTGCAGAAGAAGGATCCACCTAATGATCCTCATCTTCGTTTCTTTCTTCTCTATCAAATACCGGATCACAGAATGATCTGTGTACACTATCATCTTCTTGCAAACAAAGTACTGTCGAAACTTATTGAACACGTACACAATAGCCAAAAACTCCTTTTCAGTCACAGTGTAATTCTTTTGTGCAACATCAAAAGTTTTACTTGCTTAGTAAATGGCGCAAAAGTTCTTATCGCTCAACTGCCCAAGCACCACTCCAAGTGCTAAGTCACTTGCATCACACATAAGTACAAACGACTGAGTCCAATCCAGTTGTGATCAAGATAGGTACAGTAATAAGCGCCTCTTTCAAAATCTGAAAAGTTAGACATTCTTCATCAAAAATAAAAGGAACATCCTTTTCAAGTAAATGAGTTAAGGGCTTGGAGTATTTCGAGAAGTCATTTATGAATCTTCTATAAAAACCAGCGCATCCAAGGAAAGACCGCACTTCCTTTTCATTAGTAAGTAGTGGAAGCTTCTCAATTGCAACCACCTTTACTCTATCCACCTGCAATCCCTTGACCGAAATATGATGGCTAAGAATGACCCCATATCTTACCGTGAAGTGGCACTTCTCCCAATTCAAGACGAGATTAGTTTCTTGGCATCTCTTCAAAACAGTAGCAAGACTAGATAAACTAATATCAAAGAAAGAACCAAACACAGAAAAATTATTCATAAACACCTCCATAATTTATTCTATCAATTCATCAAATATGGCCATCATGCAACGCTGAAATGTAGCAGGCACATTACACAATACAAAAGACATCTTTCTAAAGGCAAATGTCCCATACGTGCAAGTAAAGTCATCTTTTCTTAATTCTCGGGTGCAATCATAATCTGATTATAACCCGATTACCCATCCAAGAAGCAATAATACTCATACTCTGCAAGACGATCGAGTATTTGATCCATGAAAGGAAGGGAAAAATGGTCTTTGCATGTATTTTCATTTAGTTTCCTATAATCCTTACACACACACCATCCTGTATGAATCATAGTGGGTAATGTCTCCCCATCCCCAGCTTTCACAATAGTCATACCCCCTTCTTAGCTACAACATGTAGTTGACTCACATGGGGACTATCACTAATGGGATAAATAATTTCAGCATCTAGCCATGTTAGGATTTGCTTCCCAATCACTTCTTGAATAGCGGGATTCACCCTCCGCTGATTCTGAATACTACTTTTGGCCTCATCTAACATTCTTATTCTATGAATGCAATATGAAGGACTAATACCTTTTAAATCATCAAGAGACCACCCAATCGCAGACTTATACTTCCTAAGAACATCTAACAATTCCTCAAGTTGATCATCATCAAGGGAAGAAGATACACTTACTGGATATTGTTCATCGTCACCTAAGTAGGCATATTTCAAGTGTTCAGGTAGCGGTTTCAACTCCTCTTTCTTCTCAACCTGCGGTGCGCTCTCTCTATCCAATGGTAGGTATTTCCTAGTCCACTTCACTTCTTTAATCTTGGTCCTCTTCGACTCATATCTGTCATCACCCAAAGCAAGCAAGTTTTCAAGAAATTCAATGCATACTTCATTAGAGAGTTCATCTAGCTCTGTAGTGGGAAAAGTAAGAGACTCCACCAAGAATGTCTCAAGAGGATCCTTCGACAAGATCAAAGACAAGTCTTCCTTCACAATCTCCTCCACCACGTCTATACTATGATATTGTGTCTCCATGGGTATCTTCATTGCTTTGTCAAGGTTGAATAAGACCTCTTTTTGTCCATACGCAGCCGTAATTCACCCTTTTGCACATCAATCATTGCTCCCGCAGTAGCAAGGAAAGGTGTCCCCAAGATAAGTGGGATATTATCCTTGTCATTTTCCATCTCAAGCACAAGAAAGTCCACATGAAAGAAAAGCTTCTCTACTTTGACAAAAACGTCTTCAATAACACCCTTCGGAAAGGTCATAGACCTATCCACCAGTTGTAGAGCCACCGATGTGGGAGTTAACTCCCCCAAACTAAGATCGCACAAAGCTCGTCGTGTCGGCTCCTTTCCAATTTCACGTAAGATAGTCAAGCTTCCCAGATCTTTCAACTTAGCTGGCAGCTTCCTTTGTATGGTCGAGCTACAATTTTTTGACAGATTCACTGTTTCAATTCCATTCAGAAAACAGGCATAATACGGCATCTCCAAGATCGCTTCAGAGAAAGGAATGTTCAAACTTATCTTGTTTATGATGTCTGAAAACCTCTTGAACTTTTCTTCCAATCCCTTTTTGAAAAGATAGGAAGGAAACGGTAGAGGTATCTTTGTTTTGGGAATCCCCCATTCATCACGTTCAACCTTCTCCGCTTTATCTTTTTTGGCTCAATCTCTTGGCTTTTTCCCACTACTTCTCTACTGTAATCTCAATGTTATGCTCTTGAGATGGTACCATAATGTTCTGACCAATTGGTGTGGCATTTGGGATCGAATCGGGCTCTGTACTGAACTGCTCGACCTCCGTTCGGCCTAGCTGGTATAGTCGAACAGATTCAGATTGGTCGAGCAACTTATCCGATCGCGAGCTGTGTTCCTTCAGGTATTACTCAACCACTGTTCGACCTAGCTGGTCTGGTCGAACGGCACTGTCTTGGTCGAGCAACTTGGCAGATAAAAAAATCCCATTCACCAGGTGTTGTTCGACCTCCGTTCGACTAAGATGGTCTGGTGGAACGGCATGGTGTTGGTCGAACGGCGAGTCTGAAAATAGGGTACTGTAATTTTGTTTCTCCAGAGTCTGATTGACTTTTGTTCGACCAGCAGGTTTGGTCGAACAATTGAGGTTTGGTCGAGCAACTCCACTGTTTCCTTCGTTTTCACTCGTCGGCATCATTGGACCTTCATATTGTGTTCCCGACCTCAATGTGATGGCATGGCAAGACTTTAGATTCTCAATAGTTTGATTCAATTTTTTTACGTTTCCAGCCATCTCCCCCATCAACAACGTAAGGTCTTTCACTTGATTAGACAAATCCTCATGATTAACATCAATCTTTTTCTCTAACTTGCCCTCAAGACGATCCACTCTTGCATCATTCCTCGCCATGTACCCATTCACAATATCCTCGAAACTCGGCTTCCCTTCTTCCACCTTAGCTTCCATATCAACACCGATAGGAGGTTGCACTGCATTATTCGGATTGCTCCATGAAAACTCCGGCCTCCTTGGTTGTTGGTAATTACCTGGGGGACCACGATTGTTGTAATTCCCATGATAATTCCGGTTTCCTTTATTTGGGTACCTAGTTCCTTGAATACTTTGACCCATGAGATATTTAGCCTCCTCGATCGCCTCTTGGCTAGCTCCTTCATAGCCACCATCCTGCTGCATCATTGGTACTCTCTAAGATAAATATGTGATCTGCATTTGATGAGACTCTAGTAACTTGCTAATATTAGCCAAGCTAGAGACGATATCATCATCTCTTCCTGACTTCACCATAGTGTGCTCAACATGTGCTACTTTACCAAGGACATAAGTGCCTCTAACTCTATCTGTCAGCCAATCTCTTGAATTCATCGAAATATCCTCGAAAAGCTTCTCGGCCACAATGGGTGACTTTGTAAGCAATGCTCCATTAGAAGAAGCATCAAGTAACACACGAGAATTGTAATCCAACCCATTGTAGAATATACTGATGTATTTAGCTTTAGATAGCCCATGCTGTAGACACTTTCGAAGCATGTCCTTGAATCTGTCCCAAGCTTCATGAAACTTCTCAATACCATGGATAGCAAATTGATTAATTTCTTGCTTCATCTAGAACACCTTTGAAGGTGGCATGTAATGCTCCAAGAATTTCACTTTCAACTTCTCCCATGTGTCACATTCAGCAGCATCAAGATTATCGTACCAATATCTCGCCTTTTCATTCAGCGAGAACTTAAACAAAATTATCCTCTTCGCATCCTCATGAGCTCTTGCATCTTTTTGTGTACTCGCTTACCCAAGGAACTTATTTAGATGTTGCTGAGGATATTCAAAGGTTCCCCCAGAGAAAGGACTCCTTTCAATCATGGTGATAAGAGCAGGGTATAGATCGAAATCGGCTCAGGTCCCTCTTGCTTCTAACAACCCTGCATTGCCTCCTCCATTGTTCTTAAAGACTTCACGGATAGCAAGTGTATCAGGATTCGCTGCCATGTTGACTGCCTCTACTTCCAAATTAACTTCGGTTGCAGCTTCAATCATTTGCGAATTCGGCGCGTCAACTTTAACTCCTAAATCAAGGGCCTCAGTTGGGTCTACGTTCTTGTTCTTATTCTTCTTCTTCTTTTTCTTCCTCGACGATGCTCCAATCTCTGGATTATAAGGCTGTAATTCACATGTGTTCAATCTTGTGAGCATACACCTAAGAAAATAGAGTGTTAGAAATCAAAGACAAGAATAATATAATCTCAATTAACTATAAATAATAAACTGATTATCTATGCCATCCCAGGAAATGGCGCCAAGAACTTGATGGGCATTTTCTTAATACACAAAATAATCCCCAAGTATGAAAAATATCAATTGTAGTTTCGATAGGCGACCAAGTGATTATCGAACCCGAGGGACGGATTATATTAAATTTAGTTATATTCTAACTATCTAAGACTATGTTGGTAAATTTGGGTTGGAAAAATTGCGTAACTAAATAACATATAATTTAAATATCAAATTAAATAATAAGCAATAGAGAAGATACGATGGTGATCAAATAAGAAATTAGGTAATTCTTCGGGTCATCCATCTTTACTTATTAATTTCCTTTCCATGTTTTGATGTCCGACACTGCCTTGTGATTTATGAACGCATCACTAAACCATGCAAGTTCACCCTATAGACACAAGTAAACATGCGTATGACATGTGTGAATATCCTCGAAGCAAGAGATATAATTCACCCCCTTTCTAGGTACTATCTGTATCAATTATTTCTCGTGCACTTTATACTCTAACTAGATTTGATCTCCCTTTGTAGGTACTATAAAGTTATACTCTTTATCCTACTTATTAACCCGAATAAGATTCAATTAACAAGTATCTATATAAGATAGTTCTAATAAGACTTCGAAATTCCTTCACTTAGAATTATAACATGTATTCCTGCTTAGCAGTGAACGCACACAATCAATAACCTAGATATGTATTCAGACTTTACATAACAGTTAATGATGCACAAAACAACTGTGAGTATGAATTAAAAAGGCATAATCTTATATAAAATAAACTACAAGTAGTGTTGTACGGAGTTTACACATTGAAATTCAATTAACTCATAAAACTTTCATAACCCTAGAACTACCAGAGCGGCTCTAGCCCATGATTGATCTAAGAACAATTATGGTTGACCTTACTTGACTCTCCAGACGAACCTCTCTTCATGAATCCTTCGAATGATGGTAGGGTTTCGGTGGTAGATGGATGATGGATGATATGTGTCGTCCTTTTTCTCCTACGAAAGCTCTTCTTTTATACTCATAGAACCTCCTTATAGGCATATAATGGACATTTACGTGAAGCACACGTCAAATTTGATAAAAGAAATCAGAAATTTTCAAAAATAGAAGCAGCCAGAATCCTTTCGAAAAAACCTTGTCTGGTCAAGCAAGGCCTTCAACTCGAGCAATGGTCGAGCAAGCTCATAGTAAGTTTTTGCATATTTTGTTCAACTTCACTCATCTACTCGACCAAGATAATTCTGGTCGAGCAACATCTCCAAGTCGAGCAAGCTCTCTGGACGAATCTGCATATTCTGATCGACTTGGCCACTTTGTTTGACCAAAGTGATGATGGTTGAACAAGGTCTTGAGGTCAAACGGCCTTCGAAATCACCTCAAAATTGTGTCTTCCAATTCTGAGCCTTTAAGACCTGTTTTCCTGTACAAATATGCTCAAAAAGCCCTTGTTCCATCTGATTTGCGCCTTTCTCATAAACAAACTGATTCATCTTAGTAAAAGACTCAATTGTACACAATTCCCACAAAAATCAGAGCCCAAAATACGTGCATTTAGACTCTCATCAATGATCACAGGCAATCTACCTTAATTTTTAACAAGGAGACAATTCAATTCATGAACGCATATAAGCTAACATAATAAAACATGTATCACAGGTAATGTCATGAAATAATATGAAGACATTACAAAGAAAGAATTTAAAAGTCTTGATCAGTGTGAAAATCTGCGTGTTTTAGGGTCCGATTTAGCACTGTTTTGTGGTATTTATATCCGTATTGGAGCATCTTTTGGGTGAATTGCATATAATTATGCTACTGATGCATGTGAGGTGTTATTTCATGTTTTTAGGTGGAAAACAAGGTAAAAACTGCAAAAATGGAAGTCGAGAGCAAAGTTGGGAAGAAAATAGGCTGGCACGAGTGGAGAACTCGTGCCGCACAGCGTGCGGGCACGAGCGTCGAGAGCGGTCGAGACGTACCACCAACTCCGTAATCGTAACACCGAGACGCGCCGAAGGAATCTGCCACCATGCGCCTGGCACGACTCGTGCGACATATGGCATGACTCGTGCCATATGTGAAAAAGCTAACTTTTGAGTCAGAATTCGAGGATTTTACAGTCTTCTAGTATAAAAGAGACACTTTGTGATTTTTATTCATAACTCTCCACAACCCTACATACTTTTCCATACCTTTTCATCGCACCATCCCATCCTCCCATCTTACAGAGTTCATCAGTGTTGCTTACTTGAGAAGGAGAATGAGAAGGTTCAAAATTACGGAGGAGAGAACAGAGAATCACGCCACATCTAGGGGTTTTCTAATTCTTTCTTTTTTCATTTTGAATAATAGACCTATGGGTTTGCTTTCATACTTAACCATGGGTGTTTCTTGTAATAACATCGGCTAGTACTTTTTGGGTAGTTCTATGTTTTGAAGGTTTAATTGAATTTGACTTGATGACCTAGACTAGGTTATGGATTTCTGCAGTAAACTTATTACTTTATTATTGCATTGATTGAGACTAATATTTTTGTCATTTATTGTCTGTCCTTATTCATGAGTATGTCATTGTCGTATGCATGTTTATGATTATTGCTTGTGTCATAGAAGAAATTATATTTGTCTATCTGTTATGGGTAAAAGGGATCTAACCATATAACCTTTATTCATTAGAATAACTAATCTTGGACTCTTAATATATTTATTAATTACCATTCTAAAGGATTTGGTTTCTTAGATTGTTAGGTGGGAATTGGGGATTAATTCTTAAGTACCTATAAAGGGAAGTCTAGTATCCTAGCCTCTAATGGAATTTTGCATGAAGTACCTAGAAAGGGAGTAGGAATTATTCTTTTGCATCTTTAGGTTTAAACCATGTTTATGTGTTAAGTTTACTTTAACAAAGTGTTTTAACATAATTAAGTGATTGCTTTCATAAGTTCTGCAGGAATTCTATGTAATTGTCTAGTGATTTGGATTGACTAATTTAAACTGGATTGCCTATAGCTATCTATCTTCTCTCTTGAACACTTTCCTTATTTAATTTAATCTGCTATTTTATATTTTAGAAATTATTTTCTACAACTTTAATTTAGGTAATTCTCTTAAAATATCCAAAATTGTCTTAAATTAGAAAATAGTCATTATTAGATTAAATAATTAGTCTAGAATTATCCTTAGGATTGATAATTTTACTTGGTCAGACGTGGAACTACAATTAATTCCCTACACTTGGGGACATATGCGAAAAGGTGAACAAGCAAATTGCGTCGTTGGCCGGGGATAGTTTTTAGATTTATTTATTTAATTATTTTATGATTTATTTCAGTCTAGGACGTTAAATTTAATTTTCTTTTATTTTTATTTTATTTACATCCAAATTATTCTGTTTAGCTGCGTGAGAACAAGTGTATGATCACTAGGTCAAGTGGACTCCCCATTGAACCACTCAATTTAGAACTTGAAGCACTTGTCAAACTAAACAGAAGAAAGAGAAAGCAGCCAGCCACACCCATTCCTAGTCCATGATCGGATATCTGTTATTCATCAGAAGAAGAGGAAGTTGAAGAGACTGAGACTAGAGAGATGGCTAACGATATCTCGACCCTCATGCGGGACCAGTATAAGCTGAAGCATACCATGAATGCTGGATTGAATGGACCCACAATCACCGCGGAGTCTGTTTTGTAGCCGTTTGGACTTATCCGAATGGTACAGGCACAACAATTTAGTTTTACTCCTTTGGAGAATCCTAGTGAGCATCTGCAGTTATTTGATGAGGCTTTTCCCATTCTTACTAACAGGGAAAGCCAAAGAGTGGTACAACAACTTTCCTACAGTATGTTGTACTACATGGGAGCAGTTGGCAGATAAGTGCTTGAACAAGTACTTCCCTCCATCCAAGAGTTTTAAGGTGAAGCAAAAGATTACACCATTTAAACAAGGAGGCTTGGAGAGTGTCTATGAAGCGAGGAAAATGTCCAAGGAGCTGTTGCGACGTGGTCCACAATATGGATTTACAAAAGACACTTATTTAGGCTTCTTCTATTAAGGCTAAGGGGTGATTGTGTTACGAACGCGACATCAGGTGGATCAGTCTTCAAAAAGTCAGCAGATGAAGCAGAATAGATCTTTGAAGTGATGGCAGCTAACACTTACGATTGGCATATGAAGAGATCAGATGGAGGAGCCACTTTTGATAATGTGGCTAAAGTAGAAGTACAGGTCAACAGCAGTGGGATGTCAGAACTAAAGAGTCAACTCAGTGAGCTGCATAAGAAGATGGATTGTCTCGGACTAGGAAACAGAGGAGAGGAAGGTATGATGGTTGGAGATTAAGATCAGATGGAGGAAGTAAATTATGCTTTCAAGGAGATTACAGAAATAACAAAATTTCAGACTAGTAATCAAGAATGGGGAAGGAATGACCAAGTAAATTCTAACTTCAACAATTAGAGAAAGAATGAGTATTTGTCTTATGGAAACCTTAGTAATGCAGTAGCACCTCCTCCCGGTGCAGATCCAACCCATAAGCCTGTTGAATGAAGAGCATCCATGGATGATGAGATGAAACTATGTATGAAGCATCAAGGGGATAAGATAAACTTGATGGTCAAACTGATAACAACTAATAAAGAGCAATCTGATATCAGACATAATGAAAATGAGAAAAAGCAGAAAGAAACTGATATTATTATTGGAAAGTTGCAAGCTACAGTTGGAAGATTAGAGCAACAAGGTAAGTTCCCTTCTCAAATAGTGACAAACCCAAAAGAGCAAGTTATGGCTATCACCGTGAGGAGTGAAACACAGTACGAGGGCCGAAAAATGCCATCAGAATGATTTGAAGTTAAAATGGAGTTCGAAAAATTAGACGTGAACAAGCACGTGTACGCTGAGAAACGGCACGACTCGTGCCCTTCTCCGATGAAAACGTCAAAATTTTATCTCGATCCTCATACATCTGGTCTCATTTGGAATGATTTCTAGGTCCCTGAAACTGATGAAAATTCAAAAGAACCTGAAGTTAGATTGAAAAAATGGCAGATAGCTAAGGCATTAAGAAAAGAGAAAGAAAATGAAGTGGAATTTGAGAGGGATACTTGGGGAATTCCAAAGACAAAAAATCCTATTCCGTTTCCACAACAATTTTTGAAGAAAGGATTTGATGAAAAATTTAAGAAGTTTGTGGAGATGTTCAAGAAGATCCACATTAATATTCCTTTCGCAGAAGCCTTAGAAGAGATGTCAAACTATGCAAGGTTCTTAAAAGACATCATGTCTTAGAAGATGAGTTCTACCGAGAATGAGTCAGTAAATAAGATTGAGAGCTACAATTCTTTAATACAAAAAAAACTTCCTACGAAGTTACAAGATCCGGGAAGCTTCACCATACCCTGTGAAATTGGAAAAGGACAATCTAAAGAGCCTTATGTGATTTGGGGGCTAGCATTAATCTGATGCCACATTCCGTATTCAAGAAGCTTGGTTTGGGGGAGTTGAAGCCGACATCTGTAGCATTGCAACTTGCTGATAGATCCTTGACCTACCCAAAGGGGGTAGTTGAAGATGTCTTACTCAAAGTTGGGAAGTTCATATTTCCAGCAGACTTAATTGTGTTATTCATGGAAAAGGAAGAAGATGACAGAGTTCCTCTAATTTTGGGAAGGCCATTTCTTGAGACTGCAGGAGCAAACATTGATCTGAAGAAGAGGGAGCTGAAGTTGCAAGTTAATGATGAAAAAGTCGTCTTTTCACTTGAGAGAGTTATGAAGTGGCCTACTGATATGCAAGAGTGTAGAGCTTGCCATTGATCATGTCTAGGGATCCTGTTGAAAAATGCCAAAGCGAACTTCTAGCTCATATTTCTATTGATTTTGATGATAGGTATGATGAGCTTTCTAATGGATACATTGAATACTTACATAAATCTGATTGCAGGGATTTAGCAAGAAAGCTTAAGCCGACTACTGAAACCCTCACAGTTACAAGTTCAAGAGAAACAACACCTTTAAAGGTGGTGGAGGATGTTGTAGTTAAGGTTGAGAACAAGGATGTAGACAAAGGAAGAAGAGATGGTGCTTACTTGAAGCCTCCTAATTTACTACCTAATACCCACAAATCTGAAAGTCCTTTCTCTCTTTTATTATTTTTGATCAATTTTATCCTAACCAGTTTGATCTTGATTGAGATAGGAATGATTCTGAAATTTAGTGGAAGATTGATAGGAATGAGACGAGAAAGTTTGAGAAAGGAGATGCTAATGATCATATCATGGTGCCTAAGGTGGATGATAAGAGGAGGAAAAGGTATTGGAAGGTGAAGATGAAAGAAGACTGTCCTCTATATCAGTAGTCTACAAATTCTGCATTCCGTCGTGACTCTCCAACGTTAAACATGAGCACTTATTGGGGGCTTACCTCCTGTTTTATTGCTTTTATGTGTTTGTTTGGTATATGAAACTTTATTAGGTGCTTCATCGTCTATGGTATTCACTTTTTACAAACTTAGTTTCTCACTTAGTTTGAACTAAGTTTGGGGGGTGGACGTGCATCAGATGTCTTGAAGCACTGAGGTAAGTTTTATTCACTTGTGTGTGATGCTTGGAGGTTGATTTTTTTTTAGAATTTTTGGAATTTATTTAAATTTTTCGAATTTTTTTGCGACTATCCAAGTGTCTTGTTTGCCTTGTTTATTTTTCCTAGATTTGGTGTGGTAAATTTTTGGTTGAATCTTTTAGTTTCTCATATGATTTTACTGATGAGTTCTGATTGGTGATGATATGTGTTTGAGCTTTAATGAATGTGAAGGATATCGGAGTAGAAAAGAGAAGTGAGTTCTATTTGAGGCCTACTCCTGACCGAGTTGGACAACTTGAGGAACTTGCAAGAGGTGGAGGAGATAAATCAGGTGCCTTCGTTTCCTTATTCTATTTTTTAATATGATGAATTGTATTGAGTTTAATGTCTAGTAGTTGAGGTACTATGTTTGAGTTTCTGGTTGTATGGTTATTAGGGATTTATTTGTTATATTTTTTCCAGAAATTTATGTGCGCTTTAAATTGATGAAGGAAGTGTACCTAACTTAAAATGTAGTATGAAGTTCTATGTGTACTTGTGAGATATTACTTACCTTGAAGAGTGCTCTATTACTTGACAACCCATGTGAGATTTTGACCCTAATATCATGTACATAAACACATGATTTTTCATTCTGGTGAGTATTATTCTTTTGTGTGTATTCGAGAACTTGTCTTTTGTCTTGCTTGAGACCGCATGTTTTGTTAGATAATGGGAGATAATTTTAGACCATCTTTGATTTTTATGAGTCACTTTCCCAAATAATTTCCTACCAAATAATTTTATATTTGTAGTTAGCCCTTTTGAGCCTAAAAGCCTTATTTCTTTGGCAACCTACGAAGATAGCCACTTTGATATCCTATTTGAGCCTTAAATTCCTGTATTTAGTGGAGAATTAAATGTTGTCAAAGTGTGTGAATTTATTTCCATGGAGTTTGGAAGGAATAAAATATTTGGAGCTGTGCAAGTGATTATGAGCTGAAAAATATGAGTTGAAAAATAAATTGCACAGGGGTAGTGCCTGAAACTGGTACCCCGAGATATTGGAGGTAGTGTCCGAAACTGGTATCTCGAGAAAAGAAAAACAAAAGAAAGGAAGAAAAAGAATGTTGTGCTTGAAGGAAATGATAGAAAAGAAAATTAGAAGAGCATGAAGCTGGATAGCCTTGAAGTGTAAAAGTCTGTAGTACAAATGATCTCCAGTTTTAATTCTCCACTAATTGAGTCACTTTATCCATATGTTTCCTACTTTTACCAAAGAGCCGATATTACATCCTATTAAAATTCCTTTTTAATTCCATTGTCGAATCATGCTTTAAGTGGTGGAGAGTTTGAGATGTTTGACAAACTTACGGTTACGCATGCACTAGAATCGACTTTGAGTGTAAATACCATACCCCATAAGTGTATATCTTTTACACTTGAGTGCGAGTGATACACTTCCCGTGAAAATAAGTTGATGGAGCATTTTAAATGGTATTAATTGTCTTAACTTGTATGCTATGAATAAATTATTGCATGTGATGAGAGTGGATGATTGGAGTTAATGACAATTGTATGTTGAATGGCCTAGTGTCATATACTTTGTTTTCCCTTAGATTTACACACTATCTTTCTTCATGTTTGTTCTTTTTCGTTGTTCGGGGACGAACAATATCATAAGTTTGGGGGTTGGATTAGTGTGAAAATCTACGTATTTTAGGGTTCGATTTAGCACTGTTTTATGGTATTTATATCCGTATTGGAGCATCATTTGGGTGAATTGCATATAATTGTGTTACAGATGCATGTGAGGTGTTATTTCGTGTTTTTAGGTGGAAAATGAGGTAAAAAGAGCAAAAATGAAAGTCGGGAGCAAAGTCAGAAATAAAAGAGGTCGACACGACTCATGCCGACCAGGTGGAGAACTCATGCCGTCGAAGGCTCCCAATCATGCCGCACAGTGTACGGGCACGAGCGCCGAGAGCTGCCGAGATGTGTCGTCCACACTGCAATCGTACCGCCGAGACGTGCCAAAGGAATCCGCCAGCATACGCACGGCACGACTAGTGCGACACATGGCATGACTCGTGTCGTTGTCCGCCAAGCTCAATTTCTTATTTTTGTTGTTTTTTCGGCCCGTTCGTGTGTTTTACGTGAAAAAGTCCACTTTTGAGTCAGAATTCGGGATTTTTACAGTCTTCTACTATAAAAGAGACACTTTGAGATTTTTATTCATAACTCTCTATAACTCTCCACAACCCAACATAATTTTCCATACCCTTTCACCCATCCCAGAGATTTCATCAGTGTTTCTTACTTGAGAAGGAAAACGAGAAGGTTCAGAATCACGGAGGAGAGAACGAAGAATCACGCCACATCTAGGGTTTTCTTATTCTTTCTTTATTTATTATGAATAATAGACATATGGGTTTGCTTTCATACTTAACCATGGGTGTTAATTGTAATATCATGGGCTAGTACTTTTTGGATAGTTCTAGGTTTTGAAGGTTTAATTGGATTTGACTTGATGACCTATACTAGGTTATGGATTTCTGCAGTAAACTTATTCCTTTATTAATGCATTGATTGAGACTTATATTTTTGTCTTATATGATATATCCTTATTCATGAGTATGTCATTGTCTTATGCATGTTTTTTATTATTGCTTGAGTCATAGAAGGAATTATATTTGTCTATCTGTTATGGGTAAAGGGGATCTAACCATATAATCTTTATTCATTAGAATAACTAATATTGGACACTTAATATATCTATTAATTACCACTCTAGAAGATTTGGTTTCTTAGATTTTTAGGTGGGAATTGGGGATTAATTCTTAAGTACCTATAAAGGGAAGTCTGGTGCTCTAGCCTTTAATGGAATTTTGCATGAAGTACCTAGAAATGAAGTAGGAATTATACTTCTACATCTTTAGGTTTGAACCATGTTTATATGCTAAGTTTACTTTGACAAAGAGTTTTAACATAATTAACTGATTGCTTTCATAAGATCTGCAGGAATTCTACCAATTGTCTAGTGATTTAAGTTGACCAATTTAAACTGGATTGCCTAGAGCTATCTATCTTCTCTCTTGAACACTTTCCTTATTTAATTTAATCTGCTATTTATATTTTTATTAATTATTTTCTGCAATTTTAATTTAGGTAATTCTCTTAAAATATCCAAAATTATCTTAAAATAGAATAGTCATAATTAGATTAAATAATTAGTTTAGAAATATCTTTGGGATCGATATTTTTATTTGGTCACACGCTGAACTACAATTAATTATCTACACCTGGGGACACATGCGTAAAGGTGAACAAACAAGTCTCAAGTCAAATCAAATAAATCAAAATAATCATCCGCATGAATTCCCAAAAGTCAATCTAGTTCATCAAATCTTAGAATTGTAAATAAAAAAAGCCTAGTTACAGGCAACACTCATGGCTATCAATGAATTCATACCAAAAGTGTTATCAAACAAAAAGTAAAGATATGAAACGAAAAATCCTAATGTGGGAGTTGTTCCACATTCCTTATTCATCTCTCCTATTTACTGTGCCCTTTTTTTAGTAGCAATTGGATCTCCAATAGTGAGGGATGGATGATGGGATGAATGTGGATGAAGTGAAATATCGATATAGAGGGGTGATGGTGGTGTAAAGAGTGATCAATTGATGCGTGGGAATTGGGGATCTTCTTTTCTCCTATTCTATCAAGCCCTTTTATCCAAAATTAACTTTCTTTGTTAATTTTCGTCCCTCACACACCTCCACATAGTAATAGGTTTAAAACTATCAATTTTAGTCAAAAATGACCCCAACTCTACCAGATCTAGGCCTGGAGTTTTTCCAACTCGGCTCGTACTGGAGCCGAGTCAAGAGCCAAGCTGGGCGGACTAGCTTGCGCAACCTCATCATTTTGAGCATAACTTCCACATCCAAGCTCTGATTTGAGTGATTCTTACACCAAAATGATCCTTTCTTCTTTATATTTCTAACCATTTACCACATCATAAGTTTGGAATTCCACATAAACACATAAAAATTATACAAATTTGAAGTACAATTTTAGTATTCCTTCACACTTTCATTCTTCATTCCAACTTTGAACTTTTGATCATTTTTCCACCTAAGACACAATAAAACAACTCAAATACACTTTTTTTTCAAATATACAGAATGATAAAGATTTGTGCTAATAATTGACAACAATTCTCACAAAAAGGTTTGAAAATGGACATCAAAACACGCTGATTTTCACTCTCGACAAACCCCATACTTAACTGTTGAACGAAATAGAACAAAAGAGAAAGAGAAATAGGAAAAAATGGAAATAAGGATTATGACAAATAGGCTATTCAGAATGCAATTGTCCCCAACTCTGGTCATGCAACTCTCATTACATGCAATAATCATTTTATAGCGTAAAAGATAAGACAATTACCACCAATTAAAAATCTCCATCGACCTGTTATCATGGGAAGTATTTAAATCACTCACGCTCAAGTGTTTAAGATGCACATCGATAGGATAAAAGTGTATATGCTCAGATTCAATTCAAGCGAATGCGTAACTGTAAGCTTGCTAATTATCTCAAACTCTCCACCACTAAAGGTATGACTCGACAATCAGATCATAAATGACTTTTCTTTGGGATGTAATGTTGGCTCTTTGTTAAGGGTAAAAAATATATGGATAAGTGAATCAAAACTTAGATCAATCAAGCTCGCTTTCCTTCATGATCATTCATTCTTCCTCATCACTTCAATTAAGAACAACATCCTCCTCATTCTTTCATTTATTTTTTTTCAAGCATTCTCAACAATTTTTATTTTCTCTCAGGGTACTACTTTTAGGCACTACCCCTCGCATCCTCCATAGAGTATATATTAGATTTAACCGCTACCCAAGAGTGTTTATTTCGTGGAACACTAGATTTAAGCACTACTCCTTGAATTTTCCTTAGATGCATTTTTAAGCTCAAGCACGGTTTCAACACCAACTTCATTCCTCTAATTGTTATCAAATTCCATGAACACACATTGAAAAACGTTTAATTCTCTATTAGATATAGAACAATCAAGACTAAAAAATACAGATGTTCAAAGAGGTTATTTCTTGTAGGCTGCCAAAGAATAAGGTTTTTAGGTTCAACATGGCTAACTACGTATAAAGATCATTTGATAAATGATCGTCATTATTTTTACCTAGATTTTAGTATGTTTTTGTATATATTTTCATATTGTTTTATCCATTTTGTGTAGCTTTTGGTGGTGTTTATTATTCATATGGAGAATTTCTACTATATTTGATAAAAGTGTGAAAATGAGCTTAAATGTGCATGAAACAGGTGAAAACGGAGCAAAATAGAGTCGGGAGATGAAACAAAAGAAATGGAAAGAGGTTGCATGAACTCGACTCGATGCACCTGAAGGATGCGATTGTAGTTTAGATAAGCAACCAAGTTATATTATCAATTGGTTATCAATTTATTACTATCTCATCTAAGAGAAACTATTATTGACAATTTAATTGGATAGTAATAATTAATCTAATAAATAAATAATAAAATAGCAAATAAAATAGAACAGTAGAGATAAACGAGAGTTGCTTAAATGAGAAGATAGGTAGCTCTTTGGGCCATCCAGTTTCACCAATTAATCTCCCTTCTGTATGTCAATCGCATCATATCGGAGGTTGAGCGCAGCATAATTTGTATTCGCAAATGCCAATTGTCTATTCGTCTCATGCTGGTCTGCAATCAAGGTGGTGAAATGCACGTTCATCAATCTGAACTGCTCTCTATAGAAATGATCCTAAGCCTACCGAAAATCCTGCTGCTGCTGTGGTGGTGGCTCAAAGTACTCATGCTGTGGCTGCTGCGGTTGCTGCATCGGAGTAAAATCGTGCTGCTGCTGTTGTGGCTAATTCTGATCAATGAAATCAGCTGGATCACCTACCAAAATCATATCCTCATCAATGAGTACTCCCTGTAAGTGCATCTCAGCTAGAAGTCTCCAATTTTTCTCTTCCAAACAAGTCTTGGAAATTGCCCTATGCTCCGAGGTATCCATCAATAGGTTGGTGTTGATCTGAATAGTAGTAAGATCAACAATCGACAATGGAAATTGAAAAGAAAGCGAATTCTTACCACATATAAACATCCAATCATCATCCATCTGCTAAACCAACCCCATCCTCACATAAGATGACAGGATCAAGTCGAGATCCCCTCGGATCGACCTATGCCTGCTCAAGTTAGCTCTATAGTACTCTGGTAGTGGAGTAATCAACCCTCCAACATGATTCTTTGGAATTCTTGAGTAGAGAACTTGTACAATTGCTGGAAAAAGTAAGCTGCAATGTTGAAGACAATTGCCTTCGGATCGAGCAAACAGTGTGTTGCTCAGGATCCGATCCATGTATGCTATCATGGGGTTGTGGATGAAGGCAACCTTAGCGGTTTTCGGATTATAAAGACCTTATCTCCCCGAGATAGACCTCTAAAACTAATCTGCACGGAAATCAACGTGCTTAACTTCAGACACATTCTCACAACTAATCATTTCATTGAATTCACTAGCAAGCATGTGCTGCAGCTGCCCACTAATGTTCATTCGCAAACCATAGGGAAGATAATGATCTCCACGATCGACTCTCATCGAGCATAAAACTTCAGCAGTAATGTGAAAATACATCTCCCTCTTCATCTCCATGAACCTAGTGATCCCTATTCGATTGAACATCCAGCGGATATCATTAATGATGTTCATCACAACTGTCGCTTGATCATCTTGATAACGAGTCCTCGTTATCTTTTTTGCAATAGCTGCCCACAACTCCTTTTTCTCCTCCCAATCATCGATCTTTATACCAAAATCGGAAGGTCTCCTCTTATCAAGCTTTATTTTCTTTGCAACATCACCCTTCCTAGGATACTTAGTCTCCTTCCTCTTAGAAGATGAAGCAATCTCTTTACCTACAAAGGCTATACTTCAATATAAAACAAAAGAGATAAAGCAAGTATACCCAACCTAAGACTAATTTAAGCATGAATTCTACTCAAGACTTCAAATTCATATGCTATAATCTACTCAAAACTCAATACCCCTAAATTTCAAGTGTTCATCTAATCATCATAAGAACTATATGCTCAACACTTTCAATAATAGGACAATTTCAACCAATAGTCTTAAAATTACTACACACATTAAACATGTTTCTCAATTTCAACATAAACTTCAACAAAAACTATAAGCATGCTCATCTTCCACATTCAATTGCACAACATCAACACTTCAAATCAACGAGCCCATATATAATTTGAAATTGAACTCAAGCCCGCAATATATTCATCATGCAAATTCATATAAAATTTCAATGAGAACACTAAATTCAACACTTCAAATTCAACTTAGCATTTGTTTTAATCCACTTACCCAACCTTCACTAAGCATAAACACTTCAATTCAAAAGTAGAGAAGTTTAAAAATATACATTTATCTCTGGCCATGGTGTGTGTGGTGTACGATGAAAAATCCCCAAATTTTTGAATGAAATAGCCCAAAATCGGACTTGAAACCTTCAAAACATAGTTGTGGAAGTGTTTGGAGAGTAAGAATTGAGTGTGGGAAGAGTTTAGAGTGAAGTTCTTACAAGTTGGGATGAGTGCTCGAGAAAGGGTGATGGGAATCGGTCGAACAACACGCAGAAACTGTCTTTCACTTTCGATTTCAGACTTTATATAACTCGAACAGTGTGGTGGAATTAGGGCTTTTGGTCGAACTGCGCGACTCTGCCCATAAAATGTGACTTCGTTTGACCTCCGTTCGACCAAATTATCTTGGTCGAACAACAGTGTGAGGTCGAACTGCACCTCTGTTAACTGAAAATCACCCCCTGTTCTCCCCTGCTTCGTTCGACCTTTGAGTTCTGGTCGAACAAGGTGTTTTGGTCGAACTGAGCTTCTATAAGTTGGTTCGCGTTCACACATGTCGAACAATCTTCTAAACTTCCAAAATTTCGTACATTTCTTGTCTTTCCCTGCAAAACTCAAACTCTAGAACAACATCAAGTATCATTATACCCAAAAAAAAAGCCAGAGAACCACTCTCAAACTATATAAAAATAAATGTTTATAATACTCTGTAGTCACTTGAATTTTATTGCCTATTAAAGGAAAATATGTGGCAAGTTAATGTAATAATTATCAATTAATTATTTATTTATTAAGGGATTTAAATAAATTTATTCCTAAAATAAATGAGTAAATAATTGATAATTTGGCTAGATCCAGTCAAATAAGTCTGACTTAAAGTTTAAGCAAGTGAAAGGCCCAAGTTAGCAGAATTAGATCAAATCAGCCCTGGACCAATCAGACTGCGAGTTATTTATAGGGCGTCCTCATCTTTCACCTATATAAGAAGCCCTCCTCCATTCATTCTAGACACACTAAAATATCTGAAGACGTAGACGCTTCAGAAGAGATCAATAATACGAGCAGTGCTCCCTTGAGATCTTCAAGCATCTTAAAGCCAAGAATCGCCTCCGATCAGAGATCAAGGTGCTAAGCCCCTCCGATCTGGCGTTCTTCAAGTCCACAGCCTCCGATCAGAGATCAAGGATCTACACCCCTCCGATCCAGCGTGGTCAGAAACAACACTCGACCTGAGATCAAGGTGTTAAGCCCCTCAGATTCGACGTTTCTTACAATCAATGACTTTCTTCACAGAAAGCTCTCCAGTCAACGTTTAATCCGAACAAAGGCTCAACGCCTCCGGATCAATGTTACAAGACTACACATCCGAGCTCGGACAAGCTTCATCTGAAGATCCAGCTCAACACACACGCTGTCAATACAGTCAGCATACACTCCAGTCAAAGAAGTCAAAGTCAATACACACAAGTCAAGTCAAAGTCAAGTAAAGCCAAATTGGTTTAAGAGAATAATCAGAGGATTAATTGAGATTGTAACCCGTTTACATATCTTAGAAATTAAATTCATCTGAAATTATCCTTGTTCTCAATTTGTATTTATTTTATCATAAACACAAAATTTGTTGTTACATACTCAGCTCACACTAAAATAATAAAACACCACCAAATACTAGGCAATTTGTAAAAAACATTAACACATTAAAATCGGTTAAAGTTTTCATATACCGCAAAAAATCAACTCGCCTAGCAAAGTTACGAATAAAAGATTATAGTCTTGGTACTTCAATGAGGTAAGAACATTGATGAAAGTGAAAATAAGCATGTTTTAATGCCCAATTTAACACCTTTTTGATGAGAATTGTTGTCATATATTCTCATAAGTATATTATATTCAATAAATGTGAGAAAAAGGTGCACTTTAGGTATTTTATTGTGTTTTAGTGGAAAAAGGATCAAAAGTGCAAAGTTGGAGAGAAGGTGCATCTTGTGTTTGAATGCTGAAAAACGCACGTCCAATTCGTGTAATTTTTATGTGCTCATGTGGAGATCAAAAACAAAATTGTGATGTATGTTTCGAAATCCATAGAAGACAGTGGTTCGAACCAGAATCCTGAAAATTGCCACACAGTGGTTCGACCATGACACAAGTGGTTTGACCACTGGTTCGAGTCGAACCAGAAGCCTGAAATTATGTTAAATTGCTATTTTTATTCGACCATGGTTCGACCTATGGGCTAGGTAGAACCAAATGCCTGGGACAGCTCCAAATCCGTATTTTTACACCCCTAGTGTATGTTTCTGCATTTTTTCGTCCTAATAAGCCCTTCCAATGTCCATAAGGAGAGCTTACAAGTATAAAATGGGATGTAGATCACACCAAAATAGGGAGAACAACAACACAATCATCCTACACCCCACAAGGGGGATCACCCCCCAACAATCATCGACATCTTTTCCTCCATCCATCCATCACTTTGAAGATTTGTTCGTGGAATCAAGAGGAGAACCAAGAGGAGGATTCAAAATGGAGAAGGACGCGACGACGCCAACATTTAGGGTTTTATTAATTTTCTATTTTATCTTGTATTTTCCAGACATATGTGTAAGATCTATCCAACCTCCATGATTGTTCTTCACAACATCATGGGCTAGAGCCTTTTTGGTAGATCTAGTGTTTTGAAGGTTTTTATGAATAAATTGAACTTTCGTGTATATACTCCATAAACACTACTTGTGGTTTAGTTTATATATGACTGTGCATTTTTAATTCATACTCAGGGTTGTTTTGTGCATCATTAATTGTTATGTAGAGTATGAATACATATCTTGGTTTTGATTGAGTGCGTTCGCTGCTGAGCAGGATTCCATGTTATGATTCTAAGTGGGGACTCCGAAGCTTCATTAGAGCTGTCATATATGAATAATTGTTAATTGAATCTAAATTGGGTTAGTAAGTAGGATAAGGAGAGTAATTTTATAGTACCTATAAAGGGAGATCACATCGGGTTAGAGTACCAATCCTAGGGGGAAATAATTAATATTGATAGTACGTAGAAAGGGGGTGAAATTATGTCTCTTGCTCCAAGGTTATTCACACGTGTTATACGCATGTTTGCTAGTGTCTATAGAGTAAATATGCATGGCTTAGTGATGCATCCATATTCTAAAAGGCAGAGTCTGACATTGATACACGAAAGGGAAATTAATGAGTGAAACTGGATTTTCCTAGAGCTACCTATTCTCCTACTTGTTTCACTTTCGTATTTTCCTAGTTCTCAATTTATTTTATTTGATATTTTAATTTATTGTTTAGTAGTTTATAATAATTCACAACCTTATTGCCAATTCGTCATAATTAATTTAGTTAATAATTAAATTGATAATACGCCGTCCTTTTGGTTGATATTTCACATGGTCGCTTGCTTAAGCTGCAACTAATATCCTAATTACATGGGGATTAATTTTGCGTGTAAAGAAAATGCACATCAAACATCTCACTCCCCAAACTTAGTAGAAAATATAGTCGAAACTAAGTTTGCAAAGAGATTTAATTGCTGATTAGTAAGCACCGTAAATATAAAAATTTCTTACTCACATTGTGATACCCGAGCTTCTCACTGTTCATGTGCCAATATAATTTAATTTGTGTTACTTGCATTTTTATAATTATGTGATATTTATGTTGTAATTATATGGCAATTATGTGATAATTATTTCTATATTTTATTTATCTTCATATTTTTATTTGAGACATCCGTGATAAAAAATTGTGATAATATGTGTACATAAATATTTACGTGTATTAATATGGATAGAAAATTAAATTGTCTCATATGTATAAAAATATTATTTCTTAATTATTAAGTATCACATATGTTTTCGTAATAATAATATTGGTGAGAAAGTGTACACGTATGTATATTAATTTGTAAATGTATTATATCTTAGTTACTAAGTATTGCACATATATTTGTAATGGATAATAATTATAATAATAATATATCATAACGGATAAAATTTTCTTACTACAGCAACGTAGATGATTAAGTTTTTAGTCTAATTGTGTGCATACGTGGCCCTCTATCCTATCTAAACGTGTATAAAAAATAATAATAAAAAAAATAAAGAAAGGGGATTGTGATCAGTTTTGCCGACTTACCTCATTTGACCAAGTATATATAGACCCCATTTGGGTTAATAGGGGGAAGGCAGCGTCTGCAATAAGCTTTATAAAAAAATTAAAAAGAGAGAAGAGAGGGACGAAAAGTGGAGCGTGCCGGAACGGGAGATAGAAAGTTACAGTTTTTCACGAGGTCTAGAACATTATTGTTGTCGGAGTCCAGTTAAATAGAAGTCCAACTACAATGCATAAACATGTTGTGTGTGAATTATTTGTGATTAATATGCGATAATTATGTCATGAATTATTTGTGATTAGTTTAATTACGTTATGAATTATTTAGGGTTAATTGGTGATACAAGTTGTGGATTTATATGATTTGAAATAATATCATTGTTTTATATAGATCTATGTGATTGGAAACTGTTGAAAAAATATCTGTATGACTTGTGAAGATATTGATTATAAAGATCTGTGTGATCCGAGATGAAGTTGTTATTCCAAAAGGGATCAGTGTGATTCCGGGTGAAGTTGTTATTTTATAAATGAATCTATGTAATTGAGGTGAAGTTGTTGTTTCAGAAGTGGATCTGTGTGAATTGAAATTAAGTTGTTGCTTTATTGTGATTAAATGTTGATATTGATGTCGTAAATGGTTTATGATGCATATTTAATTGTCTTGGTTGCATACCATGCATAATCATGAAAGTGTTTTCCCCAAAATTAATAAGATAGTAATGGTGTTTGCGGCCACTCTATATGGATCTCTTTCAGGATTCGAAAAAATCATTCCCGATATTTTATTCTGGGTTCGGAAAAATTGTTTCCAGTACTTTATTCGGAGTTCAGAAAAATCATCCCCAACACTCTGCCAGGGTTCGGAAAAATCGTTCTCGGCACTATATTTGGGGTTCGGAAAAATCATCCCAGTTGAGCTCATTTCATAAGTGTGTCATGGGGATCCCACAACGTGAACAATTTTTAAAAATAAAATAGACCAATTAGAAAGACTAAGAAATAGGCGAAAAAAAACTAAATGCATTTTAATGCGCTGACATGCATGATATCTACTTACTGAGATTTTTGTCTCACTAGTTTATGCATTGTAGGTGAGCCTGCTGATGATTGAAATATGTGGTGTTTTGTGCAAGCTGTTGAGCTCCTTCAGGGTTTTGAGCGGATGTGCATAGATGACGACCTATTAGGCTAGGCCGTGGGTTTATTTTGTTTCTGTTGATATTTTGGTTATGTAATATAATAAGTATTGTCACATGTTTGGGTGGATTGAAATGTTGTCAGAAACTAGTTACGTATGTTGAAATGGAGTAATAGTTTTGGTTATAAGTATATTATGTGAAAAAATGCAGGTTTTTATAATGATGATATTTATACTAATTAGTATTTGAATTATAAGTTATGTAAGGTGGGTCGTGTCACACACGAAATAAATAAATCAATAAAACGGGAGGAAAAGCCCCCAACAGGTGTTCTTCTTTAATATCTGTGAGTCACGACGATACTAACTCAATGTAAGGTATCTTCAAAGACAATACATGCATCATCTGGTGACCTATAGTGCTTCAATCGATGCCAATTCGCCGCTATGATGTCTCCGTCTTTATCCATAATTTCAAGACTCCCCCTTCTGCAGGGTCTATATATAATGAACGGTCCCGTCCACTTCGATTTTAATTTTCCTGCTAAAAGCTTCAAGCAAGAGTTAAAAAGTAATACCTCATCTCCTTACTTGAACTATTTATAAGTGATCTTCGAGTCATGCCACTTCTTCATGCGTTCCTTATAAATCACCGAGTTCTTAAAAGCTTGACTTCTAAACTCATCCAATTGATCAATTTGCGTCAACCTTAAGTCCTTGACCTCCTTTATGGATAAGTTCAAACTTCTTATAGCCCAAAAGACTTATGTTGAATCTCCACGGGTAAGTGGCACGGCTTCCCATAGACTATTTGATAAGGCGAGATGCCTAGCACAATTTTGCACGCAGTTCGTAACCACATAAGTCATCATCGAGCTTCATAGCCCAATCCTTCCTATTAGTTCTGACCACCTTTTCCAGGATTTGCTTCACTTGCCGATTAGAGACTTCCACTTGCCCATTCGCTTGAGGGTGTTAGGGTGTAGTAACCCTATGCTTAACACCATATTCCTTGAGAACTCTTTGAATAAGCTTGTTGACGAAGTGGGAACCTCCATCACTTACAAGTGCTCTTGGAACTCCATAGTGGACAAATATATGCTTCTTCAAGAATAACAAGACCGTCTTCAAATCATTCATACGAGTTGGAATTGCTAGCACCCACTTAGAAACATAATCAACAACAAGAAGGATGTATAGGAATCCATTAGATGGGGGAAACGGCCCCATAAAATCAATTCTCCATACATCGAATATCTCTAAAACAATCTTTGGCTGAAGTGGCATCTCATCCCATTAACTTATGTTTCCCATCCTTTACATCTTTTATCGCAAGACGCCACATAGGTTTCACAATCTTTGAACAAGGAAGTCCAATATAGAGCGGATCTAGTACCTTGGCTGAAGTCTTTTGGGCTCCGAAATACCCCCCGTTAGGTTGTGCATGGCAAAAATCTAGAACACTCTCCATCTCCATCTCGGGCACACACCTACAGAAGATAGAATCCATACAATTTTTATAGACGAACAGATCATACCATATAATGGTCTTAACATCTCTCTTTAATTTCGCAAGTTGATATCTATTGAGATCATTAGGAATTTCACCTACGGCAATATAATTGACATAATCAGCATACCATGGATCCATTCTTTGAGCAGCCACTACACAAGCTCTCGTCGTTCCTTCAACAATCACTACCATTATCTTCTCATCCGAGAAAATCTCGTCAATGTATTCAAAAGAGTCATCACAATGTTCCCTTGTCTCTAACCTTGATAGATGATCCGCCAAAACATTCTCCATTCATTTCTTATCTCGGATCTCCATATCAAACTCTTGTAGAAGAAGGATCCATCGAATAATTCTGGGCTTCGCTTCCTTCTTCTCCATCAAGTACTAGATCGCAGAATGATCTGTGTACAAGATAGTCTTCATTCCAACCAAATACTGTCGAACCATGTTGAATGCATACACAACTGCTAAAAATTCCTTTTCAATGATAGTGTAGTTCTTTTGTGATGCATCAAAAGTTTTGTTTGCATAGTAAATGGCACAAAACTTCTTTTCCTTCGGTTGTCCAAGCACCACTCCAAGTGCTAAATTTCTTACATCACACATAAGTACAAATGGTTGAGTCCAATCCGGTGTGATCAAGATGGGTGCAGTAATAAGCGCCTCTTTCAAAACTTGAAAAGCTATTAGACATTCTTCAGCAAAAATAAAAGGAACATCCTTTTCAAGTAAGTGAGATAAGGGCTTGGAGTATTTTGAGAAGTTTTTGATAAATATTCTATAGAATCCGACGTGTCCAAGGAAGGACTGTACTCCTTTCTCATTAGTAGGCAGTGGAAGCTTCTCAATCTCCACCACCTTAGCTCTATCAATATGCAATCCCTTAGCCGAGATATGATAACCAAGAATAATCCCATCTCTCACCATGAAGTGGCCATTCTCCCAATTCAAGACAAGATTAGTTTCTTGACATATTTCAAAACAATAGATAGGTTTGACAAACGAATATCAAAAGAGGAACCAAACACAAAAAAATCATCCATAAAAACCTCCATGATCTTTTGTATCAACCCATTAAATATGGTCATCATGCAACGTTGAAATGTAGAGGTGCATTACACAATCCAAAAGGCATGTTTCTAAAAGCAAAGGTTCCATATGGGCAAGTAAAAGTTGTCTTTTCTTGAAGATTCGGGTGCAATCATGATTTGATTATAACCCGAGTACCCATCCAAGAAACAATAAAACTCATACCCTGCTAAACGGTCAAGCATTTGATCCATGAAAGAAAGAGGGATATGGTCTCTGCATGTATTTTCATTCAGTTTCCTGTAATCCGTACAAACGTCATCCCGTAGGAATCCTAGTGGCTAAGGTTTCGCCATCATCGGCTTTCACAATAGTCATGCCCCCCTTTTTAGCTACTACATGCAATGGACTCACATGAGGACTATCACTAATAGGATATATAATTCCTATATCTAACCACGTAAATATCTACTTCCTAATCACTTCTTGAATCGCAGGGTTAACCCTCCTCTGATTCTGAATACTACTCTTAGCTTCATCTAGCAATCTAATTTTATGCATGCAATACGATGGACTAATACCCTTCAAATCATCAAGAGTCCAACCAATAGCATACTTATACTTCCTAAGCATATCTAACAACTCTTCTAGTTGGTCATCAATAAGAGAAGAATATATAATTACCGGATAAGTTTCATTAATGCCTAGATAGGCGTACTTCCAGTGCTCCGGTAGTGGTTTCAACTCCTCCTTCTTTTCTTTCTTCGGTATGAGTTTTCAACCCCTCCAGTGCTCCGGTACTGCCCCTCTCATATAAAATAGTGAAGCTCACCGGATCCTTCAACTTCTGTGGCAGCTTTCTCTAAATGATCAAGCTGCAGTTTTCTGATAGATTCACTGTCTCTACTCCTTTCAAGCTTCTCTTCTTCAATATGATATCTTTACAAAATCGGGCATAGTATGGCATCTCCATGATTGTTTCAGAGAAGGGAATGTTTAAGCTTATCTTGTTCATTATATCTTGAAACCTCTTGAACTTATCTTCAAGTCCCTTCTTCACTATCCGGAAAGGGAACGGAGGAGATAACTTTGTTTTGGGAATTCCTCATTCATCACGTTCCACCTCTTTCGCTTTGTCTTTCTCGGCTTTCAATCCCTTGGCTCTTTCCCAATTCTTCTCTATGACAAGCTCAGTATTTTGCTCTTGTGATGGCTCTGGAGTGTTCTGAACAATAGGTGTAGCATTCGGTAACAAAACTGGAGGTGTATTAAGCTGTTCGACTAATGTTCAACAAGAATATTTTGGTCGAACAACATGATTTTGGTTAAACGAGGACTCTATAAATGGATTCAGTTCATTCAGTGCTGGATCTCCCATAGTTCGACCAAAAAGATTTGGTCAAACGGGATGAGTCTAGTCGAACGGTGGCTCTATAAACTGAACGCGATCCTTCTTCTCCACAGGTGTCTATTCGACCATGGTTTGACCAGAGTGATCTGATCAAACTATAGTGTTTTGGTCGAATAGCGGGGCAAAAAAAATAGAGCATCAAAATTCTATTTTACGAGAATTGTTCGACCTCAGTTCGACCATCGAGTCTGGTCGAACTGGTAGTGCCGGTCAAACAAGCCTCCTGCCTCCTTCGCTTTTGCTCACTGGCTTCATAGGAGCTTCGTACTGTGTTTTGGACATCAATGTGATGGCATTACAAGACTTAGGGTTTATAATACTTTTAGATGGAAGTTTTCCTTTCTCTATTGTTTGTGTAAATTGATTTACGCTCTCTGCCATCTGACCTATAAAAAATGTTAGTTCCTTCATCTGCTTTGACAAATCCTAATGAGTTGAATTAATTTTTCCTTCCAAACGTTCCACCCTTGCATCATTCCTAGCCATATATCAGTTCACCGTATCTTCTAAACTAGGTTTTTCTTCTTCCATCCTAGTACCAAGATTAACACCAATAGGAGGTTGCATCGCCACATTTGGATTGCTCCATGAAAGTCCCTGGCCCTCTTGGTTGTTGATAGTTACCCAGGGGACCACGATTGTTGTAGTTCCCTTGATAATTCCTGTTTCCTTGGTTATTTGGATACCTTATTCCTTGAATACTCTGTTCCATGGCACAGTTCGCTTCTTCTAATTCCTCTTGGATCGGTCTCTCTTCACTATCATCCTGCGGCATCATCATTAGTACCTTTAGTGAAAAATTAGTGATCTGCTTCTGCTGAGATTCAAGTACCTTATTTATATTAGTCAAGCTAGAGACGATCTCATCTTCTCTACTTGACTTCACCATAGCGTGTTCAACCTGTGCTACTTTTCCAAGGACATAGGTTCCTCTCAATCTATTAGTAGGCCAATTTTTGGAATTCATGAAAATATCATCAAAAATCTTTTCGGCCTCAACGGATGTCTTCGCAAGTAGAGCTCCACTCGATGACGTGTCGAACAAAACTCTAGAATCATTATCTAATCTGTTGTAGAAAATACTAATGTATTGTGGTTTAGTCAAACCATGCTGGGGACATCTTCTAAGCGTGTCCTTGAATCTATCCCAGGCTTCATGGAACTTCTCTCCATTATTGATCATAAACTGATGAATCTCTTGCTTTAATTTAAATACCTTTGATAGTGGCATATATCTCTCCAAGAATTTCATCTTCAAATCGTTCCATGTAGTGCTGTCAGCAGCATTAAGAGCATTGTACCAATCTTTCGCTCTTACAGTAAGCGAGAATTTAAACAATAGGATCTTCCTTGCATCTTCATGAGTTCCTGCATCTTTTTGTGTCCTAGCATAACCAAGGAAGTTATTAAGATGTTGCTAAGGATCCTCGAAAGTCCCCCCTGCAAAGGAGTTCATTTCTCTCATGCTGATAAGAGCGGGGTGAAGATCAAAATCTGCATCAGCTCCACGCGCTCCTAACAGCCCCACATTGCCTCCTCTGTTATTCATGAGGACTTCATGGATGGCAACATTGTCCGAATTTAACCTATTTTGGGCCATGTTGATTGCTTCTACTTCCAATTCGTCTCTGATTGCAGCTTTAATTGTTTCAGAGTTAAGTTCTACAATGTCCACTCCTAGATTAAGAGCTTCAGTTGTTTCCACGTTCTTGTTCTTCTTTTTCTTTTTCTTCTTCATCGCTGATGATGCACCAATATCCGTATCAAAGGGCGCTAATGTTCCTGCCCATGATCTTGTGTGCATACACCGAAGAATAATAACGCATCAGAATCTAAAGAAAAGTATGGTTAGTTTTAAATAAAATAGCAACAATAAATTTGATAAACGACAACCATCCCCGACAACTATGCCAGAAACTTGTTGGGTATTTTCTCAACACATAATTTTAATTCCCAAGTATGAAGGATGTGATTGTAGCTTAGATAAGCAACCAAGTTATATTATCGAACCCAAAGGACAGTTGATTATCAATTTATTATTTTCTAATCTAAGAGAAACTATTATTGGCAATTTAATTGTATAGTAATAGTTAATCTAATAAACAAATAATAAAATACCAAATAAAATCGAACAATAGAGATAAACGAGAGTTACTCAAGTGAAAAGTTCGGTAGCTCTTCGGGCCATCCAGTTTCACCAATTAACCTCCCTTCCGTATGTCAATGTTCGACTCTGCCTTGTGGACTATGGACGCATCACTAAACTATGAAAACATACTCTATAGACACAAGGAGATAAGCGCGTAACACGTGTGAATTACTTTGGAGCAAGAGATATAATTACACCCCCTTTTAAGGTACTATCAGTATCAATTATTTCTCGTACACTAAGTACTCTAACTCGATATGATCTCCCTTTATAGGTACTATATAATTATCCTCTTTATCCTACTTACTAACCCGAATTCAATTCAATTAATAAGTATTCATATAAGATAGTTCTAATGAAGCTTTGGAGTCTCCTCACTTAGAATCATAACATATAATCCTGCTCAGCATTGAACGCACTCAATCACTAACCAAGATACGTATCAAACTCTACATAATAGTTAATAATGCACAAAAAAACTCCGAGTATGAATTAAAAATGCATAGTCTTATATAGCATAAATCCAAAAGTACTACCTCCGTCCCACCCAAATAGCATCATTTTACTATATTCGGTGTCCCATCCAAATTGCTACATTTTTCTCTTTTAATAAAAAGGGTCCACCAATGGCCCACCACTACCCATCATATCTCTCTTATGCACTTACCCACTTTACATAAAATAATAATACTTCTTAATCTACGTGCGAAAAGCAAATGCATCTCTTTGGGCGGGACGGAGGGAGTAGTGTTGTACGGAGTATACACACGGAAGTTCAATTAACTAGATAAAAACCTTCATAACCCTAGAACTACCAAAGCAGTTCTAGCCCATAACATTTCGAAGAACGTTCATGGTAGTTGGATAGATCTTACCCATAGTCTTGAAAATTACAAGAAAGATTAAGTTGCGAGGTAAACCCTAGAGATGGGCGTCGTTGCTCTCGCTCCGTCTTGAATCTTTACTTTGTTCTCACTTGATTCGTTGCATGAATCTCTTTCTACAGCTCCGTAGGATGGAGCTAGGCCAAGTTTGGATGTGATATAAGATGGATGTGGAATCTAACTCTCATTTTGGTGTGATCTGCACCCTTTTTGTACTTGTTACTTCTCCTCATGGACCTTTACTGGGCTTTTTCGTCGAAAACACGCACATGCACGCACAGGAGGTGGAAATCCTAACTTTTCGGAGTGGATATATCGTTGTTCGACCAGACTTGGCGTGGTCGAACAGGACCACTTGGTCGAACTGAGGTCGAACGACGTGTCTGTAAAATGGACTTCATCTTTGCTTCCCGTTTGACTTGACCTTCTTCGTTCGACTTGACTCTATTTGGTCGAATAGGCTTTCTTAGTCGAACGACCTCTCTGTAACTTGTTGCGCTTCCCGTTCGACTTCAGAACTATTGTTCGACCAGGCTGATACTGGTCAAATGGCCTTCCCAAGTCAAACTACACCTCAAAAATTGTGTTTTCAAATTTCGAGCACTTAAGACCTATTTTCCTGTACAAATATGCTCTAATAACCTCAGTAGCATCTGTTCGTGGATTTTCTATAAATATCCCAATTCGTCTTGATAATAGATCAACTCATACTCAATTTCTTCACAAATCAAAGCTCAAAACATGTGAATTATCACTCTCATCACAGCTACCTGAATCGATCTCGACGGTACAAGTGTTGGAACTCGGATCTTGTGGTCCACATGACCCGTTGGGGTCCCATGAAATTCTATAGCAACGAAAGAAATATACAGAATTGAATTACCTTTCACCAAGGGTTGAAGATGAAGAACAGGATCATGTTGATGCAAATGACCTCTCGATCTTCTGCGGTATACCCAATCCTAGTCATGACATCATGTGGGCGACTATCTTCAAGACACACTCAATCTGCAATTCTCCTTTCTCTCTTCATGGTATTAGGCATGTGATTAGTGTTCCCGGATTGATGAGATGGCTTATTTATGGAGGGACCAGAAGGAGAATTTAGAGTTGGATCTCCCATTAGGCTTAAGTATCCATGTTTAACCCAAAACTTAATTAATTAATCTCTTATCCAAGAGTAGTACCACTCCACTTTATTATCATGGTGGAATAAATCCACATGCAGGGTTTACTTGATAATCCTTATGAGCTCCTCAAGAAGATATCATCAGCCTAATTATTAGGACACATATTCCTTCTACAATCAACAACACACTATAGAGCCAGCATTATCTCCCAACTCACCGAGTATATTGATTTAATAAATGTCACCCATTGATGAACCAAAGAAACAAATACTGACTTACGTGTCGAAGTTATTGTATAGGGATTAAGAGTACGAACATCTATAATGACTGAGGTCTAGTTCTCTTATATAGTCAGTATAAATTGAACAACCTCACGAGGTCCTACTCAATATATACAAAGTACACTAGTGTAATTTTATAGTCTAGACAAACTAATACCAAATTACACTACAACCATCCTGTTAGATTGTCCCCGTCTATCTCAGTTGTGAGCATTTATTTATACTTTATAAGGAGCAGATAATATGATTTTCCGTGAGATACTACACACCACATTATCTACAGTATAAAGTAAATGAACTTTTGCAACAAATTATAGTATGCAAAACATTTGATCAAATGATTCTCATTTCAAAATAATTGTTAAAATATTTTTCATACAAAAAGCTAACCTTTTAGTATATAATAATCTCCCACTTATACATAAAGACTATGCTGCCATATCAGCTGACATGAATCTAATCCCCATTCCTTCTACATGACCATCGAATGCTTTCGCTGGAAGGCCCTTAGTGAAAGGATCAACTAGGTTATCCTCAGATGCAATCTTAACGACAACAACTTCCCTTCTTTTAACAATATCTCTTTTCCGGTGGTACTTGCGCTCAATGTGTTTAGATGCCTTATGGGCTCGTGGTTCCTTCGAGTTTGCTACTGCACCACTGTAATCACAATAAATTGTTATTGATTTGGGCAAACCAGGAATCATGTCCAAGACCATTAAGAAGTTTCTTAGCCATACTGCTTCCTTAGCTGCCTCAGAGGCTGCTATAAACTCAACTTCCATGGTGGAGTCAGAAATGCATTTCTACTTAAGAATCGTCCATATTATGGTCCAATAGTAATACATAACTAGAGGTGGATTTACCAGCATCCCTATCTGACTGGAAATTCGACTCAATATAACCCACGGGTAGCAAAGTATTTGCCCGGTAAACCAACATATAATTCCTAGTCCTTCACAGGTACTTTAAAATATTTTTTACCGCAGTCCAATGTTCTTGTCCCAGGTTACATTGATTCCTACTGACCATGCCCACGGCAAAATAGATATCTGGTGTCGTACATAGCATTTCATAAATGAGGCTTTCTACTGCCGAAGTATAAGAAACTGCTTTCATTTCCTCTATTTCTTTTTTTGTGTTGGGACACATTTCATTAGATATAGGTACTCCATGTCTAAAATGTAGAAAACCTTTCTTAGAGTCTTATATGCTAAAATGAACAAGGATTGTATCAATGTATGAAGCTTGAGACAAGCACGATATTCTTTTCTTACAATCCCTTATTGATTTAATCCCTAGAATGTGTCTGGCTTCCCATAAGTCTGTCATTTCAAACTGCTTAGATAACCATACCCTTATGCCTGACAATACCTTTACATTGTTTCCAATGAGTAAGATATCATCTATGTAAAGTACCAGAAATACCACTACATTTCTGTCACTCTTCTAGTACACACAAGATTCATCCGGTCATTGACTAAATTTGTATGACTAGATTAATTTATCAAAATGGATGTTCCATCATGATCTTGGAGCTTGTTTCATTCCATAAATGGATCTATTAAGCTTACAAGTAAGATGCTCTTTGCCCTTTGCAATGAATCCTTCTAGTTGCTTCATATAGATGTTTTCCTCAAGAGTTCCATTTAAGAATGTTGTTATGACATCCATTTGCCATACCTCATAATCCATATGAGCAGTAAAAAATAAAAGAATCCGGATTGACTTAAGCATGGCCACGGGCGAAAATGTTTCCTCATAATCGATCCCTTCTTTCTAAGTATACCCTTTTGCAACAAGCCTTGCGATAAAGGTTTCCACCTTACCGTATAATCCTCTTTTTCACTTGTAAACCCACTTCCATACAATGGCTTTTACACCATTGGGAGTTTCTACAAGCTCCCAGACTTGATTAAAATACATGGATTCTATTTTAGATTTCATTGTTTTTTGCCAAGATTGTGCATCTTTATTTTGTAATGCCTCGTCATAATTCCATGGGTCGATTTCATGTTCACCGGGAACCAAGTCTAACGACTCCCCCAAAAATATAAATCTATCCGATTCTCTAACAACCCTCCCACTACAACGAGGTGCCACAGGCAATTGTGTATCAGATGTGACACACGGTGTAGTGGCGTGTGTTATATCCTCATGTACTGTTGGTATTAAATTTGGTGTTTCCCCTCTCACTTCCTCTAAAACAATTTTACTCATTGGTTTGTGGTTCATTATATAATCCTCTTCCAAAAATCTCGCGTTCGTGCTAATGATCACCCTTTGATCTTTTGGATTATAAAATAAGCCACCTTTTGTTCCTCTAGAATATCCAACAAATAGAAAAACTTCAGTTTGCGATTCTAACTTATCAGTATCTCTCTTTAAAACATGTGCCGGAGCACCCAAAATGCGAATATGCTTAAGAATAGGCTTGCACCCGATCCAGAATTATGTGAGTGTAGAGGGTACTGATTTATAAGGTACTAAATTTAAAATGTAAGTTGTTGATTCTAGGGTATATCCCAAAGACGAATTCGGTAATTCCAAATAACTCATCATTGATCTAACAATTTCCATAAGAGACCTATTCATTCTTCCACCACACCGTTCTGCTGGAGTGTGCCTGGTGCAGACAATTGGGATTCAATCCCAGCCTCTTGTAAATAATTCCTAAACTCTCCTAAGAGGTACTCCCCACCAAGATCAGATCATAGTGTCTTGATACATTTTCCAAGATTCTCCACATCTGCCTTGTGCTCTTTGAATTTATCAAAGCATTCAGACTTGCGGCGCATCAAATAAATGTATCCATATCTAAAATAATCATTAATGAAAGTGACAAAATATTTGACCACCTATTTCCTGGATTGCCATAGGACCACATAAATCATAATGAACTAATTCCAACACATATTTGGCTCTATACCCCTTTGCCTTGAAAGACCTTTTGGTCATTTTCCCTTCCAAGCAGGATTCACAAGTTGGATAATTTTCCATTACTAATGAACTCAAAGGTCCATCAATTATCAACCTTTAAATCCTACTCAAGTTAATATGACCTAGTCTTAGATGTCAAGGTATGTTTGATTCATTTTCGAAGGTTCTTTTCTCTTATTAGTAGATGTATTATTCGATTCAATTTGTTGCATTGTAGGAGAAATTGAATCAAGAGTAAAGACAACCTTGTCATTAAAAGTAGTAGAATATCCATCCATAAGTAATTTAGAAACTGAATTTAAATTCTTTCTAAAAGAAGGTACGTAAAGACAATTCCTCAAAACAAGAGTTTTATTTCTATCAAAAGATAAATAAACATCTCCCACTGCAATTGCCGCTACTTTCGTAGCATCCCCCATGAATATGGAAATCTCTCCATCACTTAGCTGTCGGGTTTGCTAGAACCCCTACAAAGAAGTGAAGACATGGTCTGTGGCTCTCGTATCTACACACCATGTGTCAGCAAATACAATTCAACAACTAGTAAATAAGACTTACTATCCTTGTTCCCTTTCAAAGAGGGCAATCTGCCTTGTAGTGTCTTGGCCGCTTGCATTTGAAGCACTTGCCTTTAGGCTTCTTGACCACACCACTCTTTGCCTTCACTATGTTCGTAAGTGCTAAATTTACTTGTCTCCTCTTATTCCTTCTGCCTCTCGGCTTAGGATATGCAACATTTTCAGCAACATGAACTTGAGGATCTCGACGAAACACCCCTTCACCACCACAAGTTCTGTCAGAAGTTCTGCCAAGGAGTATAATCTTTTATTCATACCATAGTTCAGGCGAAACTGCTCAGAGCTTTTTGACAGGCTTTGGAGTATAATATCGACTGGGTTTCCCCATTGATTTCAGCCCCAAGGACCTCCAACTCAATAAGTTGGCCCATCATTCTAAGGATGTTATCCCTTACGTGAGTGCCCTCAGCCATTTTAGTGTTCATCAGCACAGCCATGCCCTCCAACCTAACAGGTCAACTGGTGTCTGAAGAGTTCTCTAAGATTTTGCTTTATATCGTAGCCAGAGTTCATGCTTGATGTTGATGTTGTAGCACATTTGACATGGATGTCAAAATATAGCATTTCGCCATCTTATCAGCCTTAACCCAACCAATCTTTCCTCTTTACCAGATTCATCAGTAGGCTCAGGAGGACATTCTGCAGTGAGTAAAAAGGTATAATCCTCAGTAGTTAGAGCAATCTCCATGTTTCATTTCCAGTAAACATAATTTGGGCCAGTAAGTTTGAGTTATCTAAATATTACATCAGGTTGATTAAAAGCCATTTGAAAATCCTGAGAATCATGTAAATAAATACACAGATCAAATACTTCGAATTTAAATTAATATTGATTCTTTCAAAACAATATAAAGTAAATTCACCGACATCGCAAGCAACGTGAATTTGCATGCCATGATAGTGTGGACATATACGAACCCTATCATTTACAAGAGAAGGTTTTACCCATTAATTTCATTTGTCAACCTAATTTTATGACAAATTATTTTATAGTCAGTTCTTCTTTAGCCATGCAAATAATAACAGTGACTCTGATGAGGAGGATACATATTATTTGCACCTAAGTGTGCACCATTATTTGATACCAAGTCCTTAACCTAAGCTTGTGTCCCTTCAGGTGGAGAAGATCACACGTGCCCAAGTAATTTTCTACAATCATACTAAAGAAATTTGCACTAGTGATCCGCAAATAAACTCATCCGATGGGGAGTAAGGCACTATAGCCAACACGCAAGTTTATTCACATTACTTACAAATCAGTAATGGAGGCCATGGGAATAATTAAATAGGCCCTCTCCCATTTAGTTATTTAACACTGACAGTTTTTTAATGTATATAATATTCTAAATAAAATACGCAACCTAGCATGCTCCTATTACAGCAATTTGAACCAATGAATGTGCATATATATATAACAATAACCACAGCCACCACGAAACACGCCACCTGCCAGGTCAGCGGCATATGCACACCTGACATGCCGCTCACCGTGTGTTGAGCCATCACGCCAATCGTCGACTGCTCCCGTGCCCAACAATGTCGTTGGCCACCGCTCCTTCACCGCCGTTCACACCACTCATCACTTGTCAGCAGTGCGGCGGCTAGTTTCATGGTGCATGCCTCGTGTTGCCAGCCCATGCTGTCGTGCGTCGCGTCTCGTCCGACCGTGTACGATTAGAGTTTCTATCAAGATATAATAAAGTTTAAATACCCCTACTCCATGTATGGCACATAAACCCTAGACTAACAACTCATGTGGATGATGGCGATTGGATCTTACGTTCCATATGAGTCATTCGGGTTCCATGTAATTCTATTACAGTGGAAATGAATAGAATAAATTACCTTTCACCGTGGATTGCATGTGTAGAGATCGATCAGGAGTAGTAATGACCTTCTGGGCTTCTTTTGTATTCATATGCCTAGTCTTGATGTTGTGTGGGCAACGATTTTCAAGACAGTCTCAATCTGCAATCCCTTTTCTGCTTCTCACGGTTGTTAGGCATGTGATCCGATGATTGGGATTGCTGAGTTGACTTATATATAAGCTACAGCAGGGACCAAGAGGAGAAATTAGGGTTGGGCCTCCCATTGAGCTAAAGTAACCATGTTTAGCCCAAAACTTATACTTGAGCACAATTAAAATTAATTCAGTCCACTATAGAATTGTTATTGCACTGCAACCCTAATTCAAAATTACGTTATAGGCTCCTTCTTATTATGAGCCTGTTAAACTCCCCATGTTTAAGATATACAATTCCCATTAATTAAATAAGTTACTAACAACTTAATTAATTGATCTCTTATCCAAGAGTAGTACCACCTCATTATCATGCGAGAATAAATCCACCTGCAGGGTTTATATGATAATCCTTATGAGCTCCTCAAGGGGACATCATCAACCTAATTTATAGGATGTAGATTCCTTCTACAATCAACAACAAACCATAGCGACAGCATTATCTCTCAACTCACCGAGTATATTGATTTAATGAATAAATCTCACCCTTTGATGAATCAAAGAAATAAACACTGAATTACGTGTCGAGGTTATTGTATATGGATTTGGAGCACGAACATCTATAATAACTTAGGCCTACTTCTCTTATATAGTCTGTATAAATTGAACGACCTCATGCACTCCTGCTCAATACACACAAAGCGCACTAATGTGATTTTATAGTTAAGACAAACTAATTTCAAATTACACTATAACCATCCCAATAGATTGTCCCCGTCTATCTCGGTTGTGAGCATCTGTTTATACTTTATCTTCCGTGCGATGCTGCACAACATATTATCTACAGTATAAAGTAAATAGACTTTTGCAATGACATATAAATAAATTATAATATGCAAAATATTTGATCTCATGATTCTCATTTTAAAATAATTGTTAAAATATTGTTCATACAAAAAGCTAGACTTTACATACAATCCAACAATCTCCCACTTATACTAAAAGACTATGCTGCCATGTCCACTGACATGCCTTCGGTAAAACCAATATCTATTCTGGTGCATAGCATTGCACATATTAAGCTTCTTTATTCTCTGAAGCATAAGGGACCGCCTCATCTCCTTTATCTACTTTTTTGTGTCTGAAGACACATTTCCTTAGATAAAATCGCATGCTAAAACGAGTAAGGATAGTATCAATTCATGAAGCTTGAGATAAGCGCAACATCCTTCATGAGATCCTTATCACCATGATCACAAGAATATGTTTTGCTTCTCTTAAGTCCTTCATTTCAAACTGCTTTATCAACCATACCCATACGCCTGACAATACTCTTTCATTGTTTCCAATGAGCAAGATACCATCTACATACATACAAGAAATACCAACATGTTTACGTCATTCTTTCCAGCACTCAAGATCAATCCGAGCATTGATTACATCCATATGACTAGATTTCCTCATCAAAATGAATTTTCTATGATCTTGAGGCTTGCTTTAGTCCATCGATGGACACTTTTAAGCTTACACTCAAAATGCTCTTAGCTCTTTGCAATGAATCACTCTAGTTGATTCACATAGATGTTTTCCTCAAGACTTCCATTCAGGAATGTTGTCTTGGCATCTATTTTCTATACTTTATAATTCATATGAGTAGAAATAGACAAAAGAATCCGTATCGACACAAACATAGCTACGGGCAAAAAAGTTTCCTGACACGACCAACCATTTTTCTTTCACCAATAAACAAAATATATATTCTTTTCTTTTCATTTTGTCACCATTTTTTTACAATTTCAAGAATGATCAAAAGTGGCCCGACACACCAGCCCAACAGGTCGTCATCCATGTATATATAACTCTCAGGATATGAAGGAAACCCCAGCCACCAGCATCATAACAATTTGCGTACAATGCATAAACTAGTGAGACAAAATCTCAGTAAGTAGAAATAATGCATGATTGTGCATGAAGATGCATTTCTGAAGGCCATCGCCCTTTTCCTATTCTTTTTAGTTGGTCTCTTTTATTAGGGAAATCGTTCACGTTGCGGGATCCCCACGACACACTTATGATATGCACTGGAAATGAGCTCATCACTCGATTTATAAAATTCACAATATAAATATGGAATTGCTATTAAGACTATAATCTCGTGCCCGAACAAGCTTCCTACCACTCGTCACTTGTCTTGCCTCCAAGAATCATCTCCCTTCACAGAGTCCCACGTGGTGCAGTCCAATGATCCACCTTTCCTTACAGCCCGCAAGGGTCCGTCACCAACTGACCCCCTACTGCTCGGAAGTCCCCTCACTAAACACCACTCTCTCTTTCTCAGCGATTTAAGACGATGGCCCACTCAAGTTAGCCTACTCAGGGTTTCCCTGGGTTGCTCCTTCATAGGTCGCCCCTTCCGCCACTCAGTGCATATATAGTGGCCGCACACACTATTGGTATCTTATTAATTTTTGAAAAAATACTTTTCATGATTATGCATGGTATGCAAATAGGAGAAACTAAATATATATTACATATTATTCAGGACATCAATATCAACCTTTATTTAAAACAAGGTAATAATTTAACTTAAGAACACACAGATTCACATATAGAATAATCTCTGGTCACATAAAGCAATAAATATATAACAACAATAATATCTTAAATCACATAAATTTACAATTTGTATCATACATTAATCACAAATAATTTATAACATAATCAACTAATTACAAATAATACATAACATAATTATCACATAATAATCACAAATAATTCACAAACAACATGTTTATGCATTGTAGTTGGACCTCTACTTACCTGAAATCCAACAAAAGTAATATTATGAATCTCTTGAAGAACTAATCCCTTTCTTCCCGTTCCGGCACGCTCCTCTCTCTTTCTCTTTTTTTTCCTCTCTTTCCTTCCCGCTCTCTCTCTTTCTCTCTATCTCTATCTCTCTCTTTTCTTTTTTTTTTATTCGCTGAACTTCTATTTTGAATTCCCAAATAAGGATGATGAGTATGCCTATATATAGGCAAGTAAGGTTCAGCATACCAACCGCCTCAGCTATATACTAAAAATAGTAATTACTATTTATATTATTATTATTATTTTTTATTATTATCTATTACAAATATACGTGCAATACTTAATAACTAAGATATAATACATTTATAAATTAATACACATACGTGTACATTTTCTTACTACTATTATTAATACGAAAACACTTGTGATAATTAATATTTAAGAAATAGTGTATACACATAAGACAATTTAATTATATAATCTAATTAATCCAAAAAAATATTTATTCACATATATATTCACATAATGTCACCATTATTATCACCTTAATGTCAAATAAAAATATACAGATAAATAAAATATAAAGACAATTACCACATAAATGTCACATAATTATCACATAATTATAAAAATGTATAAAATATAAAATACAAATTATATTATCACATAAATAGGGAAAATTCTCAGGTATTACATCCTCTCCACCTTATAAAAATTAAGTCCTCGAAATTTAGTCTCACTCTACTTCAACATTTTATGGTCTATTCACATATTAAAATAAATGGAAATACAATCATTTTAATGCAAAATCACATAAATGACATTTCAAAATAGAACTTGGTGTGCCACAGATTTCGAGATTGTATACATGGACAGTCTACAGGACCATACCGTGCTCTGATACCACACTGACACAACCCTATTTTTCTTTCACAAATACATAAAATAAATATTCCTTTCTTTTCATTTTGTCATTATTTTTTATACAATTTCGAGAATGACCACAAGTGGCCCGACACAACGGCCCAACAGGTTGTCATCTATGTATACAACTCTCAGGATCTAAAGGAACCCCAGCTACCAGCATCTTAACAATTTACCTACAATGCATAAACTAGTGAGATAAAATCTCAGTAAGTAGAAACCATGCATGATTGTGCATGAAAATGTATTTCTGAAGGCCATCGCCCTTTTTCCTAATCTTTCTAGTTGGACTCTTTTATTATGGAAATCATTCACGTTGCGGGATTCCCACGACACACTTAGGATATGCACTGAAAATGAGCTCATCAATCAATTTATCCAATTCACAATATAAATATGGAACTGCTGTGAGGACTATCATCTCGTGACTGAACAAGCTTCATACCACTCGTCACTTGTCTCACCGCCAAAAATCTTCTCCCTCCACAGAGTCCAACGTGGTGAAGTCCGAGGATCCAACTTTCCATCACCAACTGACCCCCTACTATTCAGAAGTCCCCTCACTTAACACCACACTCTCTCTCACAATGATTTAAGATGGTGGCCCACTCTAGGTAGCCTACTTAGGGTTTTCCCAGGTTGCTCCTTCCTAGGTCGCCCTTGATGCGCATTTTCTTTACACGTAAAATTAATCCCCAAGTATTAAGGATATCAGTTGCAGCTTAAGCAAGCCACCAAGTTAAATATCGAACCCATAGGATTGATTATTATCAATTTAATTATTTACTAAATTAAATGAGATGTAAAGCAATTAAGTTTGAGGTTTGATTATTAACTACTAAACAATTAATTAAAATAACAAATAAAATAAATAACACTGGAAGAATACGAAAGTAGCTCAAGAATGGAGAATAGGTAGCTCTAGGGTAATCCAATTTTACTACTTTACTTCCACATCCAAACTCCGATTTGAGTGATTCATACGTTCACGCGATCCCCTTTTACTTGGATTTCTATCCATATAAAGAACTCAAAAAAATTTCAACATTTGAAGATGTAACAATCCATGTAAAGTGACATCATCGTGCTGAGCAGAAATAGCTTGCGCAACATCACTATTTCGATCATAACTTTCTCGTTTGGACTCCGATTGAGGTGTCTCTTACGCCAAAATAATCCTCTCTTACGTGGCTTTCCAACCATTTATCACATTTCTAGTTTTGAGCTTTACACGAACATAAAAAATTACACAAGTTTGACTTGTGTTTTTCAGCATTCTTGCACAATTTGCACATTTTCTTTAACTTTGCACTTTTGATCCTTTTTCCACATAAAACATAATAAAACACCTCAAACTCAGCTTTTTCTAAATATATCGAATATAATATACTTTTCCAAATATATGACAACAATACTCATCAAAAAGGTTTTAAATTGGGCATTAAAATAGCTTATTTTCACTCTCGTCAATCCCCCAAACTTACCCGTTACTCGTCCCGAGGAAACAAAATAAAAATAAAGAGAGAGAGTAAGAAAATTAGTGGGGACATACAATTGTCCTCAACTAAGGTCATGCAACTCTAACTATATGTAATAATGAATTCCTAGCATACAAGTTAAGACAATTTCCACCAATTTTAATGCTCTATTCACATGTTCTCACGGAAAGTATATATCACTCGTACTCAAGTGTAAAAGATGTACACTTATGGGTTAAGGTGTTATGCTCAGATTCAATTCAAGTGCATGCGTAACCATAAACTTCCCAAATATCTCAAACTCTCCACCACTAGAAGTGTGATTCAACAATGGGATCAAAAAGGACTTTTTTTAATGTAATGTTGGCTCTTTGGTTAATTAAGGTAGTAAATATATGGATAAGTGACTCAAAACTCAAATAAATCAAGTGTGTATTCCATCATGATTTTTCATTCTTCTTACTCCAATTAAGCACAATATCTTCCTTAACTCCATTTTTTTTTTCTCAAGCACATCATTTTTTCCTTTTCTTTTTTTTCTTTTTCTTGAGGTACCAATTTTGGGCACTACCTCTCGCATCCTCCATAGGGTACTAGATTTAAGCACTACTCCATGATTTTTCTTAGATGCATTTTCAAGTTCAATCACTATTTCAACACCAATTTCATTCATTCTCAAACTGTTATCAAACTCCATCAACACACTTTGAAAAGCCATTAATTCTTCTCATGATAGAATCAAGACTAAAAAATTCAGAAGCTCAAAGTACTTATTTCTCGTACGCTGCCAAAGAATGATGTTTAAGCCTTAACGAGGCTAACTACAGATATACATCATTCGGTACGGAATTATTTGGCTAAGTGACTCATAAATTCAAGGATGACCTAAAATCATCTCTTATCATCTAACACACAAGTAGTTTCAAGTAAGACAAGAGGCAAGTTTTATAATACACACAAGAACGATACTCACCCAAAAAAATATCATGTGATTATGTACATGATCAAAAAGGCTCAAAATCTCACATGGGTTTTCAATAAGTAACAGAGCTTTTTTCGTGGTAAGTAATATCCCACAAATACACATAGAACTTCATATCACCATATAACTCAAGTACGCTTCCTTCATCAATTTCAAAAGAATATGAATTTTAGGCAGATTTTAAAAATATAAGCTCATGTGGATCACCAAAACCAAAAACTCAATCCTTCCACTCCTATGAATTAAAAGCACACATAAAAATTAGAATAAGAAAACAAGGACACCTGATTTTTTTCTCCTTCAAAACGTTCACGAGCTCCTAAAGTTGTTCAACTCAGTCAGGTCAAAGCCTGAGTATAGAAATCTTCTAGCCACCTAGCTACCTTTTTCTATCATCAAAGCTCAAACACACGTCACCATCATAGGATTCATTAGTAATAATATAGGAGATACCAAAAAAATTAAAAAGATGAAAAATTAAAAAATCGATCACTAACACTAGGGAACACACAAAAACCACACACTAAACATTAGGAAAGTTGCAAAAAATAGACATACCAACACCGGTTAAAGTATTAATATGTCGCAAAAAATCAACCCCTTAACAAACATACAACCAAAGAAAGGAAAATTTATACCCTTAGTGCTCATAAGATGTGGTAAGTACATCCACCCCCCATACTTCGTAAAAACATAAGACGAAACTAAGTTTGTAAATAGATGTAACTGCCGAAGCGTGAGCACCTTAAATATAATAACTCCTCACTCAAACAAAATAAATAATAAAATAATAAAACGGAAGGGACAAGCCCCCAACATGAGCTCATGTTTAACATCGGAGAGTCACGACGGAATACTGCTTTTAGAACTACTGGATCAGATGGTGGTCTTCTTGCATCCGCACCTTCAAGTAATTTATTTCCCTCTTATTGTCTACACTCAACACCTCACCTTTCTTGGTCACAAGTATATAATCCTCGGAATTTCCTTCCTCCGATGGCTGTCTAGACTTCTCTTTGTCAATCTTCCATTCAAATTCAGAATGATCTTTCCTAGAAAAATCAAGATTAAACAAGTTAGAAACCACATCTATACTCTTGCAATATTGAGTCTCCATGGGCATCTTAATTGCTTTATTAAGAGAAAAAATCATATCTTCATTATCTATCCACAATCTAAGCTTTGTATTCTGCACCCTTGATTGTACTGGAGTATTTTGGTCGAGCAGTGGTCAAGCTAGCTAAATCTGCCTCTTTTTCGCCCACTGGCATCATCGGATCTTTGTACTACGTTCTGGACTTCAGCGTGTTGGCTTTGCACTCATTCAAGTTTGTTATGCCTTGAGACCAGAAGATTCCTTTTTTTAAAGTTTGTGTCAATTGATTCACGTTCCCGGCCATGTGCCCCATAATCAAAGTAAGGTCCTTCAATTGTTTAGATAAATCTACATGATTAGCATTCATATTAGTCTCAAGACGATCAACTCTTGCATCATTCTTAGCCATGTACCGACCGAAGGTATCTTCAACACTCTTCACTTCTTGCTGTTGGACACTAGGCCCCCTTTGTGTCAACTCTATAATCTACTTCTGCTGGGATTCTAGTAACTTGTTGATATTAGCTGAACTATAGACAGTCTCATCATCCTTATTCGGCTTCACCACTTTATGCTCAACCTGTGCTATCTTACCAAGTACATAAAATCATCTTATTCTTTTCGTAGGCCAGTCACATGTATTTATAGAGATGTCTTAAAAAAGAATATTCCAGTCACGTGGTAAATTTTCGTAGGCCAGCCACTTTATGCTCAACATGTGCTATCTTACCAAGTGCTATCTTAGATAACAATACTCCTCTTGATGATGCATCAATAAGAATAGGCGACTCACAATCCAATTCATAGTAGAAGATACTTATGTATTGAGCCTTAGACATCCCATGCTGTGGGTACCTCCTGAGCATACCTTTGAACCTATCCCACGCCTTATGGAATTTTTCACCCTAATTCACAACAAATTGGGTGATATCTTGCTTCATTATTAAGATCCTTGAGGGTGACAGGTATCTCTCTAAGAACTTCTGCTGCAGTTGGACATGATCTCCTGCACAATTTTGACTAGTGCAGTCTATTGCATCAATAGTTTCATATCAAGCTTCTGCCCTATCAATCAAAGAGAACTTGAATAGGGCGATCTTCCTAGCATTGTCATGAGCTCCACCACCATTTCGTGTGTTTACTTAACCAAGGAATATTTTGAGATGCTGATATGGATCTTCAAAGCAACCTCCAGAAAATGGATTTTTCTCCACCATGTTAATAAGAGCGGGATGTATCACAAAATCACACTACAACATAAATGGCTTTATGTAATACGTAAAAAATGTCATCTAATAGCTTAATAGTGTTATTATGGATGATATGTAACACTTTTAGGGGTGTCGCTGTTGCTCCTATTATCTATTGTCTTATGTAATACTTTTTTTAAATATAGTAACATTTAATAAAAATATTACATTTACTTTGGTAACACTTTATAAGAGTTACAACACAATATATATGTAACACTTTTTATAAAACTAAAAAATAAAATTGCATTAGCTTGGGTTTGAACCCATGACCTATGAATTATAATTTGTTTCATCTACCAATTCAGCTATTCCATCAATTTTAAAAAATACTAAATATTTATTTTATTATATATTACAAATTCTTCTTTTTTTTCCTTTTCGAATAAAATTTGTATTTAAATAATTTAACTGTTAACATAAAATGTTAATAAATACAGCTTAAGATATTTTTTCGTAAATAATATATTTTTTTAAAATTTTATAATTCCATTTTAACTAATATATATTAAAATAAAATATATTTTATGTAATGAATTATATATTTTGTATTATATAATTACATTAAACTAATTCTTTCAACTTTTTTTTTAAATATAATAAATTTATAATTTTTTAAATAAGGGTAGTGTGTGTGTGTGTATATATATATATATATATATATAGTATACTATAGCATAAACTTTTCTTGCTGACGTGTCGTCTCCAAAGCGCTCCAATGTGACGCGTAATTTTCTCTATTTTTTGAAATTTTTAATAATTTTTAAATATTTTCCTTATTTACTTTCAATTATCTTCCTTATTTGATATTTTCTTTTTTAAATAATATGTTCCTTATTTTTAATAATGATTAAATTTTTAATATTTTATTTATTTATTTGCTACATTGATTAATTACTAAATCTTTTTAATATTTTATTTATTTATTTGGTATCATTGATTAATTACAAATCTATTATGCAATAAATTAACTAGATAAAATTAAATCATATATAAAGGGAAAAAAGAATATTCCATATAATATTCTCTCTCACCCCACCTACAAATAAGATTTTTTGGTTATTCATTCTAAATACACACAGTCGATTCTCCAAGAGGAATAGGAGCTTTCTTTAAGTTCCTCTAGAGAATTAATTTATAAAATTATAAAATTTATTTCGATAGAGCGAATCGAGTAGAGATTCGATGTACCTCTAAAAAATTAACTCTTGAAAGGAAGAAGATCGATTCAGGTATTCTTGAATCGATTTACATCTTAAAAATTGATCTTCAAGAGTAAGATGAACAATTCAAGAAGAGACTCAATTGATTTTTCAAGAAGAAGAGGGTCGATTCAAGTATTCTTGAATCAATTTACATCTTAAGAATTGATTTTTCAAGAGGAAAAATCGATTAAGTATTATCTCTTAATAATCGATTCAAGTATTCTTTAAGATCTACGTCTAAAGTTTCAAGTGAAAGAATATCGATTCAAGTATTCTTGAATTGATTTAACTCTAGAGAATAAGAGGTTGAAAAATTAATTCATGTAGAGAATCGAAAGCTTAAGTTCTTTAAGTTAAGAGTGAGGCTTGCATGCGCCCGGTTGCACACTGTGCGCCTTTAGAATTTAGTATTATGGATAAGGGTACATTATTTTGTTCTAAAGGGTATACACTTTAATTAATAAGGTAAACCATTTTGTTCTACAGGGTATACACTTTTCATTCATATTTTTTATTTTTCTTCAGAAAATAAAGGGTACACATCTTTACACTAAAGGGTACACAATTTAACATAAAATTCTAAAGGCGCACGGATTATGCCCCGTACGCCCGGGTGCACACAAGTTTTTGCCTTAAGTTAAATCATTATCAAATAACATTAATATATATTATAATAATAGTTTATACGATCTAAAATATGTAAAATAGATGATATTTTAAATTTTAAATAAATTTTGATATTGAAAATTAAATAGTAGTTTATTCCAGATAGAAAAGAACATTAATTGTTGGTTATTAGTATATATCTTAAGTATACTACTAGTATGTTTCCCCGTGTATTACATGGGTTATATTTTTTATAATATAATTTTTTTAAATGATCTTTACTTTATTAGGTTAATTTCGATATGTTTTGATGTAGTGTTATTTTCGTTCTTTTTTTCATGTTCGTATATATTTATCTTTATTTATTATAATTATGATGTTTACCTTTAAATGGTATATTATGTAACAGAATTGAACTAAATAAAAAGTGAAATATAATCATATTTATATTATCTGTAACATTAATTACTGTAAATTTCTAAAAACTTCACCAAACACAACTTTAACTGCTTTGTTGCTTGCTTCCCTTCTTCATCCAGACAAAGTATTTTTAGGTATGCCCTACTCTTAACCTTGGAGAGCGCTACATTAATTAAGAGCTTAATATTTGTTCCAAACCTGGAACCTTTTAGTTTTGCTATATAGCATTTGTTTCATTACAATACTCTTTTTTTATCAATGTTATCCCATAACTTTTGTTTTAATTATTAATTTTTACTTGTTGTAATTTTATCTCAAAATATTACTTTTTATCTCTATAAAACTCATAAATAAAATTGATCATTTTTAGGTTTAAATGACCATTTTAGGGAAAAGTTAAAAGTTATGGTTTTATTTGTAGGTAAAATTAAAAATTTTGACACTTTTTTGAATAAATTAATTTTGTATGAGACAATTTAGATTCTAAATTCTTATTCTTATGGTGGCGCATATCTGCTTGATATGGAAAATAGAGTTGGTAATGGAATTGAAATAAACATTAATTCTTTATTATAGAAAAGTTTGAAGGATAGAATTGATAATAGAATTAAAATAATCATTCATAGTTTCATAAAAATTATGATAATTTAAATTTGCAGTTATAATAAAATTTATGGATAAATCTTAAGTATTTCATGAAGTAATAGGTTTTGTTTCTTAAGATTGATCATCTTCAACTTTTACTTGAATCATCCATTTATTCGTGGCCGGCATTTGAGTCTCATCCAGAGCATTATCTTCATCATCATCAATAGTCTCAAAGTCAACCAATTTACGCTTCCCTTTTGGAGTACTCATTTTATTTGAAAAAACATCATTCATGGAGGATCCTAAAGGCTGTATGAAAACATAAAAATAACAGTATAATATAACAGTTAGAAAGAATGGAGAAAATCACCATAAATATATTTTTAATTTTGAACTTCAATACCTTTTTCGCTTTTGATCTATTCGTTATAGCCTTGATCATAGTAGGATTTGAAGATACTTTCATCACAGTGTATACATTCCATTGACTACTTATATTTCTTTCAGAGATATGGAATCTAAAGATGAACTTCGAACCAATAAGAATGTCAAGCTCTTTAGGAAATGATCCAACCAAGTCCAAAACTTATACTTAAGTCCAATAATAATAATATAGTCCACTAAAATATTATTACTGCATTGCCGCTCTAATCCCATATTACGTTATGGGCTCCTTCTTATTATGAGCCCGACAGTCTCACATGTTTAAGATATACAATGCCCATTAATTATTTATGTTACTGACAACTCCATTAATTAATATTTCATCCGAGAGTAGTACCACTCAACCTTGTTATCATGCCGGAATAAATCCACCTGCAAGATTTACATGATAATCCTTATGAGCTCCACAAGGGGACATCATCGGCCTATTTAATAGGATAGGGATTCCTTCTACAATCAACAGCACACCATAGAGGCAACACTATTTCCCAACTCACCGAGTTTATCGATTTAATAATTAAATCTCACCCATTGATGAATCAAAGAGATATATAGTGGCTTACGTATTGAGGTTATTGTATAGGGATTAAGATCACGAACATCCATTATAACTGAGATCAAGTTCTCTTATATAGTCACTATAAGTCGAACGATCTCAAGCGGTCCTGCTCAATACACACAAAGTGAACTAATGTGAGTTTTTAGTCAAGACAAACAAACACCAAATCACACTACAACCATCCCGATAGATCGTCCCGGTCAATCTCAATGGTAAGCATCTTTTTATACTTTATAAGGAGCCGACATTATGATCTTCTTTGCGACGCCACACACAATATTATCTACAGTATAAAGTAAGTGGACTTTTGCAATAACATATAAATAAATTATAAAATGCAAAACATTTGATCATATGATTCTCATTTCAAATTAATTGTTAAAACATTGTTCATACTAAAGCTAGGCTTTTAGTATATAATCTAACTGTCTTGACGTTGTGTGGGCAACAATCTTCAAGACAGTCTCAATCTATAATCCCCTTTTCTACTTCTCACGGCTGTTGGGCATGTGATCCAATGATTGGGACTGCTGAGATGTTTATATATAGGCTACAGCAGGGACCAGTCGGAGAAATTAGTTAGGACTCCCATTGGGCATAAGTAACCAAGTTTAGCCCAAAACTTATACTTGAGCCATAATAATAATTAATTCAGTCCACTAAAGACTTATTATTTCACTGCCACCCTAATCCCAAAATACGTTATGGACTCCTCTTTATTATGAGCCCGTTAAACTCTCTGTGTTTAACATATCAATGCCCATTAATTAAATAAGTTACTGACAACTTAATTAATTAATCTCTTATCCAAGAGTAGTACCACTCAACCTCATTATAATGTCGGAATAAATCTACATACAGCGTTTACATGATAATCCTTATGAGCTCCTCAAGGGGACATCGTCAACCTAATTTATTAGGACACAATTTTGTTCTACAATAAATAGCACACCATAAAGACAAAACTATCTCCCAACTCATCGAGTATATTGTTTAATGAATAAATCTCGCCCATTGATGAATCAAAGAAATAAATACAGAATTACATGTCGAGGTTGTTATATATGGATTAAGATCACGAACATCCATAATAAGTAAGGTCTTGTTATCTTATATAACAAGTAAAAATCGAACAGCCTCACGCAGTCCTGCTCAATACACACAAAATGCACTAATGTGATTTTATAGTCAAGACAAACTAATACCAAATCACACTACATGTGATACTCGAGCTTCTCACTACTCATGTGCTAATATAATTAATTTGTGTTATGTGCATTATATAATTATGTGATAATTATGTGACAATTATGTCATAATTATGTGGTAATTATCCCTACATTTTATTTGTCTCTCTATTTTATTTAAGACATATGTGATAAAAAAAATTGTGACAATATGTGAATATATGTGTGCATAAGTATTTACGTGAATTAATTTGGATATATGAGTAAATTATTTTGTGTTTATAAATACACTTTTTCTTAATTATTAAGTATCACACGTGTTCTCGTAATAATAATAATGGTAAAAAATTATACACGTATGTGTATTACTTTGTAATAGCATTATATCTTAGTTATTAAGTATTGCACGTACATTCGTAAAGGATAATAATAATAATTATAATTATTATTATCATTACTTCCTATAAATAGTAAATACTAAATATAGTAAGTATGATATGACGGTGGGTTTGGGTTAGTCGCCCATTTTTATTTCGTGTGTATATAGGGGTAATTGCCCCATTTTTGAATCACCCAGAATCCGTCAAAAAGAGAGAGAGAGAGAGAGAGAGAGAGAGGAAGAAGAGGGGAGAAGAAGGAAAGCGTGCGTTTTCAGGAAGGAGTAAGAAGAGACTAGTTCACGAGATCTATAGTATTACTATTGTCGGAGTCCAGGTAAGTAGAAGTCCAACTACAATGCATAAAGATGTTGTTATCTGAATTTTGTGATTTATTATGTGATAATTATTGTTATGAATTATTAGGATTAATTTAATTATGTTATGAATTATTTTGGATTAATTTGTGATACTAGCTGCGGATTTATGTGATATGAGATAATATCATCGTCCTATATAAATCTGTGTGATCAGAAACTGTTGAATATAAACTTGCATGATCTGAGAAGATATTATTTATAAGGATATGTATGATCCGAGATGAAGTTTTTAATTTAAAATGGGATCCGTGTGGTCGAAGGTGAAGTTGTTATTTTATAAATTAATTTATGTGATTGAGGTGAAGTTATTGTTTCAGAAGTGGATCTATGTGAATTAAAGTTAAGTTATTGCTTTATTGTGATTAAATGTTGATATTGATGTCGTAAATGGTTTATGATGCATATTTATTGTCCTAGAATAAAAGTGTTTTCTCCAAAATTAATAAGATACAAATGGTGTGTACAGCCACTATATATGCACTCTTTCAGGGACCTCTAAAAATTAGTCTGAGTCATATGTTGACTCACCCCATTCAGGGACCGTGGAGCGATCCGAGTCATATATTGACTCAACGAGTCACTTGTCAGCTCACTTTTATTTAGGGATCGCTGGGTGATCTGAGTCATGTGTTGACTCAACGAGTCGCTTGTCGTCTTATCTTTGTTCAGGGATCGAAAAAATTGATCCGACACTATGTGTGTCTATTGAGCTCATTTAGGGTGCATATCATAAGTGTGTCGTGGGGTTCCCGCAACGTGAATAGTTTTTAAAATAAAAAAGACCAACTAGAAAGATTAAGAAATAAGCGATAGAAAACTAAATGCATTTTCATAAACTGTCATGCATGATTTCTACTTACTGAGACTTATGTCTCACTAATTTATGCATTGTAGGTGAGATTGATGATGATTGAGTGTGTGGTGTGTTGTGCAACCTGTGGAGCTCCTTCAGGGTTTTGAGTGGATGTACATAGATGACGACCTGTTGGGCTAGGCCGTGGGCTTTTTTTGTTTCTGCTGATATTTTGTTATGTAATAAAATAAGTATTGTCACAAGTTTGGATGGTTTGAAGTGTTGTCAGAAACCAGTTACGTATGTTGAACTGGTGTAATGGATTTGGTTATAAATATATTATTAGAAAAAAATATATAAGCAGGTTTTTTATAATGATGATGTTTATGTTAATTAATACTTGAATTATAAGTTATGTAAGTTGAGTCGTGTCAGAGTGGTATCAGAGCACGATTTGGGTCCTGCAGACTATTTATGTACATGAGCTCATTCTTTGGGAACACAGCTTTGCGTGTAAGTGTTGTTTTCATTCTGTGTTGTTATGTGTTTTATAAATTATATTGGCCATGTGGTGCAAGACTTGTAGATAGATTGTACAATCACGGTAAGGGCTACATGTGAGTGTAGTGAAGAAGGTAAAACTACTGGCGGTTTGATTCTATTAAGTATGAATGATCATTATCATTTGGAATGGAATGGTTGTCAAAGCACGGTGCTATGATAGATTGTCAGAAGAAGAGTATCACTTTCCAGCCATTGGGTGGAGAATTGTTCACCTTTGTTTGGGATTAAGAAAAACTTCAAATTTCCTGAAATATCAGCTGCAAAAGCACAACGGTTGTTGGAAGGTGGTTGTGAGAGTTATTTGGTGAGCGTGATGAATGTTGAGGGACAACAATGTCCAGTCCTTAGTGATGTATCAGTAGTTCGGGAATACCTGGAGGTATCTCTAGATAATATTGTAGGTTTGCCACCAAACCAAGAAATAGAGTTTGTTATTGAGCTGTAGCCAGGAACTGCTCCTACATCTAAAGCGCCATACAGAATGGCATTAGCTAAACTGAAAGAATTGAAGATACAGTATGCAAGAGTTGCTAGACAAAGTTTTTATTCGACCTAGTTTCTCACTTTGGAGAGCACCAGTTCTTTTTGTTCGTAAGAAGGATGGCATGTTGAGGATGTGCATCGATTACTGGGAGCTTAACAAAGTTACAGTTAAGAATAAATATCCATTGCCTCGCATTAATGATCTGTTCGATAAAATATGGCGTGCAGTTATCTTTTTGAAGATTGATTTGTGATCGGGGTATCATCAGTTGAAAATAAAGGAGGAGGATATTCTGAAGACCGCATTCAGTACAAGGTACGGGTACTATAAGTTCTTAGTTATGCCGTTTGGTTTGACGAATGCTCCAACAGCATTTATAGATTTGATGAATAGAATGTTACAGGATTTTCTCAATAAATTTGTGATTGTGTTTATCGATGATATTTTGATTTACTCTAAGAATAAGGAGGATCATACTCTGCACATGAGAAAGATGTTGGAGATTCTGAAGGAGAAGCAATTATATGCAAAGTTCAAGAAGTGTAAATTCTGGTTAGACCAAGTTATTTTCTTGGGACACGTGGTATCGGGAGAAGGAGTTTCGGTGGATCCAAGCAAAGTTAAAGCAATCCATGATTGGCCACAACCCTAAAATCCCACTGAGGTTCGTAGCTTTCTTGGATTGGCAGGATATTATCGAAGGTTTGTTGAAGGATTTTCTAAGATTTCTTCACCATTAACACAACTGACAAGAGTTTCACATGGATGGAGGCATGTGAACAGAGTTTCCAGGAATTGAAGAGAAGGTTGACATCAGCACCGATATTAACTATTCGTACAGAGACATGAAACTTCACGGTTTATTGTGATGCTTCAAAGAATTGTCTTGGGTGTGTATTGATGCAGAATGGGAGAGTGATAGCATATGCATCCAAACAGTTAAGGGAGTACGAGAAGAACTACCCAACTTATTATTTGGAGTTAGCTGCAGCGGTGTTTGCTCTCAAGATTTAGAGGCATTATCTATATGGGGAACATTGTGAAATCTATACTGATCATAAGAGTTTGAAGTACTTCTTCACTAAAAAGAGTTGAACATGTGGCAGAGAAGATGGTTGGAACTGGTGAAGGACTATGACCGTGTTATCAATTATCATTCGGGTAAAGCCAATGTCGTTGCTGATGCATTGAGCCTAAAGGCAATATAGAGTGTAGCTTCTATGACCCTAAATCAGAAACCACAGTTGCTTAATTTTCAAAGGATGGGTGTGGAGATCATTCAGGAAGGATCGTTGGAAGCAAAGATGGCAGCTCTGACACTTCGACCACCTTTGATGGATAAGATTCGACAGGGACAAGAGGTGGATAAATTTTTTGACAAGATAAGGAATGATATCACCTCTGGAAAGTCTTCTGACTTCGAAATAACAGATGATGGCGTGATTCGTTATAGAGGTCGATTATGTCTACCTGACGTGGATGACATTCGGAAGAAAGTGATGATAGAAGCTCATTTAACACCGTACTCTGTACATCCAGGAGCTACTATGATGTACAGATATTTGAAGTTATATTATTGGTGGCCAGGGATGAAGAGAGATGTCTCTCAATATGTGGAGCAATATTTGACTTGTCAGCAAGTCAAAGCCAAGCATCAGAGACCAGCAGGAACTTTACAACCTTTATTTATTCCAGAGTGGAAGTGGGAGAACATCACTATGGATTTTGTTACTGGGCTACCAAAGACAGTGAAAGGTCACGACGCCATTTGGGTTATCGTGGATCGACTGACCAAGTCAGCTCATTTTCTTCCTATTTGTTCTACCTATTCTATGGATCTCTATACGCAATTGTATATTCAAGAGATTGTCAGACTCCATGGAGTACCATTAACCATTGTATCGGACAGAGATACGAGATTCTTGTCTGCTTTTTGGAAGAGTTTGCATAAGGCGTTGGGGACATAGTTATCTTTCAGCACAGCATTCAATCCACAAACTAATGGTTAATCAGAGCGTATGATACAGATTTTGGAGAATATTCTCAGAGCATGTGCGTTGGATTTTCATGGTCAGTGGAGTAAATTTCGGCCTTTGATAGAGTTCTCGTACAACAACAGTTATCAGTCCACTATCGGAATGACACCAAATAAAGCATTGTACAGGAGGAAGTGTAGATCTCCAGTACATTGGGATGAAGTTGGAGAAAGAAAACTTTTGGGTCCAGACTTGATTCGTTAAATGTCAGAAGCTGTTACCCGTATTCGCGAGAAGATGAAAGTTGCTCAGGATCAGCAGAAGAGTTATGCAGAAAAACGGAGAAGAGAGTTGGAATTTGAAGTGGGTGATCAGGTATTCCTGAAATTATCTCAAATGAAGGGGATAATGCAGTTTGGGAAGAAAGGGAAGCTCAGTCCAAGATATGTTGGTCCATTTACTATCATTGAGAGAGTTGGAAGTGTTGCTAATAAGTTGGAGTTACCAGCATCGATGTCTAGAGTACATAATGTGTTTCATGTGTCTGTGTTGAGGAAGTACGTTCTGAATCCATCTGATCATGTTCTCCGACAGGAACTAGTTAGTTGAAAGAAGATTTAAGTTATGTATAGATACCAGTTGAGATTTTACGGCGAGAAGTGAAGAAACTCAGAAATAAAGAGATACCATTAGTGAAGCTGTTATGGAGGAACCAATTAGTTGAGGAGGCTACTTGGGAAACAAAGGATGAGATGATGGCTAAGTATCCAGAAATCTTCGGGTAAGTAAATTTCGAGGACTAAATTTTTATAAGGTGGGGAAGGATGGGACACCCGAGCTTCTCACTACTCATGTGTCTATATAATTAATTTGTGTTATGTGCATTTTATAATTATGTGATACTTATGTGACAATTATATGATAATTATGTGGTTATTAAGTGGTAATTGTCTCTACATTTTATTTGTCTCCATATTTTATTTAAGACATCCATGATAAAAATTGTGACAATGTGTGAATATATATGTTCATAAATATTAACATGCATTAATTTGGATATATGATTAAATTATTTTATGTGTATAAATACATTTTTCTTAATTATTAAGTATCATACATGTTCTCGTAATAATAATAGTGGTAAAAAATTGTACACGTATGTGTATTACTTTGTAAATATATTATATCTTAATTATTAAGTATTGCACATATATTCGAAAAGGATAATAATAATAATAATAATAATAATAAATATTACTTACTTTAAATAGTATGTACTAAATATAGTAAGCAGGATATGGCGGTTGGTTTGGCTTAGTCGCCCATTTTCATTTCATGTATATATAGGGGTGATTGCCCCATTTCTGAATCACCCAAAATCCATCGAAAAAAAGAGAGAGAGAGAGGAAGAAAAGGGGAGAAGAAGGAAAGCGTGCAGTGTCGGGACAGAGTAAGAAGAGATTAGTTCACGAGTTCTATAGTGTTACTATTGTCGGTGTCCAAGTAAGTAGAAGTCCAACTACAATTCATAAACATGTTATTGAGTGAATTACTTGTGATTTATCATGTGATAATTATTGTTATGAATTATTTGGATTAGTTTAATTTTGTTACGAATTATTTGGGATTAATTTGTGATATCAGCTATGGGTTTATGTGATTTTGAAAAGTGGGTTTCATACACAACTAAATATTATTTTGTAAATTATTTGTGAAAATTTTGTAATAAAAGTTGCTGATATTTGTGATTTGAGATAATATCATCGTCATATATAAATTTGTGTTATAGGAAACAGTTGAACATAAACTTGTATGATCTGAGAAGATATTGTTTATAAGGATCTGTATGATTCGAGATGAAGTTGTTATTCTAAAAAGGGATCCATGTTGTCGAAGGTAAATTTGTTATTTTATAATGGATCTATGTGATTGAGGTGAAGTTATTGTTTCAGACGTGGATCTGTGTGGAATTAAAGTTAAGTTATTGCTTTATTGTGAATGAATGTTGATATTGATGTCGTAAATGGTTTATAATACATATTTAATTGCCCTGGATGCATACTATTCATAATCATTAAAATTTTTCTCCCCAAATTAATAAGATACTAATGGTATGTGCGGCCACTATATATGCACTCTTTCAGAGACCATCAAAAATCTGTCTGAGTCATGTGTTGACTCACCCAATTCAGGGATCGCGGGATGATCCGAGTCATGTGTTGACTCAACGAGTTGATCGTCGTCTCACTTTTATTCTGGGGTCGCGGGGCGATCCAAGTCATGTGTTGACTCAACGAGTCGTTTATCGGCTTATATTTATTCAGGGATCGAAAAAATTGATGCTACACTATGTGTGTCTTTTGAGCTCATTGGGGTGTATATCATATGTGTGTAGTGGGGATCCCGCAACGTGAATAGTTTTCAATCATGATTTCTACTTACTGAGATTTTTGTCTCACTAGTTTATGCATTGTAGGTGAGCCTGATGATGATTGAGTATGTGGTTTGTTGTGCAAGCTGTGGAGCTCCTTCAGGGTTTTAAGGGGATGTACATAGATGTCAACCTGTTAGGCTAGGCCGTGGACTTATTTTATTTCCGCTGATATTTTGTTATGTAATATAATAAGTATTGTCACAAGTTTAGGAGGTTTGAAGTGTTGTCAGAAACCCGTTATGTATGTTGAACTGGTGTAATGTTTTTGGTTATAAATATATTATGAGGAAAAAAATATAAGTATGTTTTTTATAATGATGATATTTATGTTAATTAGTACTTGAATTGTAAGTTATATAAGTTGGGTCGTGTCACTACAACTATCCCGATAGATTGTCTCCGTCTATCTCGGTTGTGAGCATATGTTTATACTTTATAAGGAGCCAAAAATATGGTCTTCCATGCGACGCCGCACACCTTATTATCTAAAGTATAAAGTAAATGGACTTTGCAATGACATATAAATAAATTATACAAACCAATAATAGAACCATGAAATCGATGCCCTGATTTCAATTGTTGGCACTCGGATCTCGTGGTCCACATGACACATTAGGGTTCCACGCAATTCTATAGAAACGGAAGAAAAATATAGAATTTACTTCCCTTTCACCATGGGTTGAAGATGATGTACAGGATCAGGTTGATGCAAACGACCTCTCTGATATTCTGCTGAATTCCCAAGCCTAGTCTTGACGTCGTGTGGGCGGTGATCATCAAGACACACTCAATCTGCAATCCTCCCTTCTCTCTTCATGGTATTAGGCGTGTGATTAGGGTTCCCGAATTGATGAGATGGCTTATTTATGGGCTACAATAGGGACCAGGAGGAGAAATTAAAGTTGGACCTCCCATTGGGCTTAAGTATCCAAGTTTAATCCAAAACTTATACTTGAGTCCAATAATAGTAATACAGTCCACTAAAATATTATTATTAGACTGCCACTCTAATCCCAAATTACGTCATGGGCTCCTTCTTATTATGAGTCTGTTTAACTCCCCGTGTTTAAGATATAAAATGTCCATTAATTAATTAAGTTACTGACAACTCAATTAATTAATCTCTTATCCAAGAATAGTACCACTCAACTTTATTACCATGCCGAAATAAATCCACTTGCAGGGTTTACGTGATAATGCTTATGAGCTTCTCAAGGGGACATCATCAGCCTAATTATTTGGACACGGATCCCTTCTACAATCAACAACACATAATATACACAGTACTATCTCCCAACTTACCGAGAATATTGATTTAATGAATAAATCTCACCCATTGATAAATTAAAGAAACAAATACTGACTTACATGTCGAAGTTATTGTATAAGGATTAAGAGTACGAACATACATAATAATAGAGGCTTAGTTTTCTTATATAGTCAGTATAAATCAGACAACCTCACGCGGTCCTGCTTAGTACACACAAAGTGCACTAGTATAATTTTATAGTCAAGATCAACTAATACCAAATTACACTACAACCATCCCGATAGATTGTCCCCATCTATCTCGGTTGTGAGCATCTGTTTATAATTTATAAGGAGCCAATAATATGATCTTCCGTGCGACGCCGCACACCACATTATCTACTGTATAAAGTAAATAGACTTTTGCTACAAGTTATAATATGCAAAACATTTGATCATATGATTCTTATTTCAAAATAATTGTTAAAACATTGTTCATACAAAAAGCTAGACTTTCAGATAAAATCTAACAATAGGTCTTAGTCGAGTCAAGCCAAAACATTGATTGTACACATCTAAAGCACGAAATGGCCTAATCTATTTGTCGAGCTCATGGCGAGCTCCGTCACTACCGAGAAAATAACACTGACTCGCGTCAAGCTCAGAGCTCGAGTTGAGTGAGATCAAGGTTTGGAAAATTAATCAACACCGATTCTAGAAGGTTCAAGGTTTATAAATACATAATTAGCATCATTTTGATGAAGAGAATCACAATTGGGAGTAGTTACACCTATTCTACACCTTAGAACACATACTCTTTCTCTTCATTCCATCATTTGATCCATCTTTCATCTTTACACTTTTCATCCATCAAATCCACTTGATTTTCTCACATCCATACACAAATCCATCATACTTCACCACTCTGAGAAGAATAATTCAAGAAGTGAAGATGGTGGCATATTAGAGGAAGAGAAGGTTCACCATCAAAGTGAAGATGGTGGCTTGTTAGTGGCATGTCTCATATTGAACAAGCTTTTCTTTGTAATGAATTCATGATAAATGTAATAAGTTAGACCTCTTGTGAGGCTAGCACTATGATTGGTATTTGATTCTAGGTATTGCACTCTAAGTGTTTGATGAATATATTGAGTTGAATTTCTTTTCTATTGTGAATGCATTCTCATTTTATGTTATGACTTGTGTGGTTAATTGATCATTTCATGCTAATTGGAGTATAAACTTGATTATATATTGTGATTGATTAATTTAATTAATCATTTGTTAGCATGAGATGACTTTATTATAAGTGTGACTTGAGATTGTAAAGTCCAATGCATGCTTAGAACCTCATAATAGGACATGAGAGAGAGTTGCCTTTAAAATGGAACTTAGACCTTATGGTAGGACTTCTCTATAAAACTCTTGTACCTTATAACGGATGCAAAGCATAGTGAAATTCTATTATGGGTTATTTTGGTTACTTAGGTGCTAAGTGCCTACATCTTTGTGAGTCTTTTAAAGGAGCATAGAGTGCTAATAGTGAGAGCCTATAGTGATCAATTCATGACATTCATCACCACTCGAGTTTGAACCTAAGAGACTTTACCATGATGTTTCTAGTCTTGCATGCTTCTTAGATTGTTCTATCTACATCCATTACCCATCTCATTTGATTCCTTGGTTGTTGGCTTGTTATTCTATTCTACTTGTTTTTATTAGTTGTTAATTGTATTATAATTCCAATCTCTGTCATCGATTTAGTCCTTTTAAAGTAAGCACTTATTGAATACGGATACAATATCTTTTTTCTTGGGTTCGATATATTTTATTACTTGTTCACCACACATGAACATCGCTTAGAGTACACTTGCTCTATCAAAGGAAAGTATAGATCAAGTTTTTGGCGCTGTTGCTGGGGAAAAGGGCAGTAGGTGTAACGTGTCTGAACTTGTTAGCTTTACTAAGGACATTTTTCTTTTATTTTCTTTGCTTTATTAGTTACTATTTTTGGAAAGGTAATTGTGTGTTTTTGTAGGTGCATGCGCACTTACTTTAAGGCACAAGAAGTTATATTACTTGATTTGAGTTAGAAAAGACATTAAGATTGAGGAGAAGAGTTGAAAGAGTTGAAAGGATGAACATATTGAATGAAGATGGTCATGTTTGGGATGATGAGAGTACTGTGAGAAATGGGGTTAATATGAATGCGGATCTGATTGGTTTGAATCCTGAAGTGACTATGGCTTAGCAAAGGTTACAAAAGCTACAAAACTAACAATTGCAAGCCATAATCCAACTGTTAATTGCTCAACAGGGCGTTAGTAATCAAGGAAATGCACAAGCACCTCCGATATATGTGAATCAACAAGCTCATGAAAATAATTTCAGCGGGCATGGTATGAATATTCATGATCACTTCCAATCTCGTGTCGGAAATTATATGATGGAGCCGCTTGTAAATGTGAACAACTTTGAAATCAAGCCCAGATTAAATCACATGGTACAAACTAATCAATTTGGTGGAGGAGCCACGAAAGACCCGAATTCTCAATTAACTCAGTTTGTGAGATAGCAAATACCATCAAGATAAACAGGGTTAGTGATGATATTGAGAAGATGAAACTATCTCTTTTCACTTAGAGATTCAGTTTATATGGTATGGTACGATTCCACCCAGAATGTCCAATATTGGAATGATCTTGCATAAAAGAGGCTTCACTTGAAGAGTTTGATAATACAATTCAAAAAACTACCATTGGAGACATTTAGTGAGGCATAAGACCGGTATAGGGAGATATTGAGGAAATGCCCTCAACATGACTTCCCTCTTGACCAACAAATTGGATTTTTCTATGTGGGAATTGATGGGAGTTTAACAATCTTGTTAGATGCATTCGCAGGAGGTTAAATTTTAGGTCAGACACCGAATAGAGCCTTGGTATTTGTGAGGAAATTGCATTTAATTCAGGGCAATGGCCAATGAATTGTGTCTTAGGTTGTTATGAGTTGGAAAAAGTTCTAAGATGGAGAAAGTATGCATGAAGAAGGTTGAGCCCGAAAGTATGAAGGACGATGCTAAGGAGATGGCTATCACAGAAATCTTGAGAAGGATAAACTTGAGTATGCAAGTTACTTCTAGTCCTTGTGGAAACCAACCCATGGTGAGTAATCCTCTAATGTAAATTTTCAAGAGTTATAAGGACCTTTCGAGATGTCTTTCAAGGAGGTTGCTTGCATGCAAAGGGGGGGGGGGGTTTCAAGGCAAATTTGGAGTAATATTCAAAGGAGATTTGCACAGAGACAAGGAGAGTTCAATGGTAGTAATTTTAGTAGAAATTATCAAGCTCTTGGAGATTGACAATTTATCTTATAGAAACCCGAAAAATGCGGTGCAAATGCCTTCAGGAGTTCATCTAGGTGCTAAAGCTCTTAATGATGAGGGTAAACCGTCCGTTCAAGATCAACTTACTCAAATAATGTAGATACTTAAAGGAGATAGGAAGAAAAAGAGACTTGAAAGAGAAGAGAATGAGAAAAGGTTCAAAGCTTTAGAGAAAAAGTTGAGTCAAATAGCAATCAATAGAGAATTTCTTCATCAACATGGTATGCATCCTTCTATCTCTAAATCAAACTCTAAGGAGCATTGTAAGGCTGTTTTGCTTTGGAGTGGAACAAAGTGTGATGGGCCAAAAATGATAATGGGGGATAACGTGGATGATAAGGAACAAGGACCTATAGAAGGAAAGGTTGAAGATGGGTTAGAGAAAGGAGATGAAGGTAAGAAAAAGGATGAGGAATTCCACCACTTGAAAAAGAAAGAGAAAAAGCACCAAAGAAATAGGAGAAAACTAGAGAAGCAAAGAGGAAAGAGGAAGAGGAAAACATTGAAAGAGATAGATGGGGAATTTCGAAGTTACCCGTTTCGATTCCGGTTCCACAAAGATGTTTGAAAAAGGGGCTTGACGAGAAATTTTCTAAGTTTTTAGAGATGTTGAAAAAGATCAATATCAACATTTCTTTCGCGGAAGCTTTACTTCAAATACCTAATTATGCAAAAAAAATTTAAAATTCAACGGCTAAAAAGAGAAGCTTAGAGGAATTTGAGACAGTGAATCTTATGGAGGAGTGTAGTGAAATTTTTCAATGTAAGTTTCCACCTAAGCGTAAAGATCCGGGGAGCTTCACCATACATTGCCAAATTGGTAAATATGAGAGCCATAAAGCTCTATGTGATCTAGGGGCAAGCGCCAACTTGATGCCATTATCAATTTTTAAGAAGTTGGGAATTGGTAAAGCCAGGCCTACGTCGGTCACCCTTAAATTAGCTAATAGGTCAATGACTTATTCGAATGGAATTGTTGAGGATGTTTTAGAGATAGTGGACAAGTTTGTATTCTCGATTGACTGTGTGGTGTTGGATATGGATGAAGACTCAAATGTTCCTTTGATATTGGGTCGTCCCTTTGTATCAACTGGGAAAGCCTTGATTAATATGGACAAAGGGGAATTCTCTTTGGGGGTGAATAAAAAAGAAATGAGGCTTTCATTCAAGGAAGATATTAGGTATCCAAAGGATAAGAAAGATGGTAGACGAGTGGAGGTGATTGATGAAGTAGTTGAAGAGCTTACCCATTACAACTTGCCTAAAGATCCTTTCGAAATCATCATGAGAAATTCTCTTACTCTTGAATCTAAAAATTTAATTCTTTTCATTTTGATGATGATTATGACATCGTGGAAAACTTACACTCTCTAAATGCTTGCAAGGAACTTATATTAGAAGAAGCATGTGAGGTGTTAGTGAAATATATTGATGAAAATCTTGGAGAAGTAAAGGAAGAGAAGAAGAAGCCACTCAAGCCTGTACCAGATCATCTAATATATCTTACTTAGGGGAAAATGAAACTTTTCCGGTAAGTGTATCTTCTTTCTTAACTTCTAGTGAGTTAGATAAATTATTGAGAGTTTTTAGGGATCAAACAAATTCTATTGGTTGGTCGATCAAAGATTTGAAAGGAAGTATCACATTGTTGTGTATGCATAAAATCTGATTACTTGAGGAGAATCTTGTGTGCAACACCAACGCAGGCTTAATACTATTACGCAAAAAGTGGTAAGAAAGGATGTTCTAAATGGCTTGATTCGGGGATTATCTTTCTAATAAGTAATAGCCCGTATGTGAGCCCGCTTCACGTTGTAGCGAAAAATGTGGAATGACTATTATAAAATCAGAAAAGATTGAAATGATAGCCACTCAGACTATCATTGGTTGGAGGGAGTGTGTTGATTATCGTTAATTAAATGACAACACCCATAAAGATCATTTTCCCTTACCCTTCCTCGATCAAATGCTTGATTGTCTTGCCGGGCATGAGTACTATTGCTTCCTCAATGGATATTCTGGTTAAAATAAAAATTTTGATTGCACTGGAGGATCAAGAAAATACGATGTTTACTTGTCCCTACAGGACGTTCACATTTAGAAAGATGTCTTTCGAATTGTGTAATGCACCTACTACATTTCAAAGGTGTATGATGGCAATTTTTGATAGATTAATTGAAAATATTATGGAGGTCTTCATGGATGACTTCTCTGTATTTGGTTCTTCATTTGATTTATGCTTATCTAATTTGGCAACAATATTGTAAAGGCGTGAAGATATAAATTTGTGCTTAAATTGGGAAAAGTGTCACTTTATTAATCGATATGGAATTTTTCTAGGACACCACATTTAATCACAAGGGTTAAGAGTGGATGAAGTAAAGGTCATGACCATAGAACGCTTACCCCATCCTTCCAGTGAGAAGGGAGTGAAATCATTCTCAGGACACGCGGGGTTCTATCGTCATTATATCGAAGATTTTTCTAAATTTGTTAAGCCTTTGTGTAAACTTTTTGAAAAGTATTTTCCATTTGAATTTCATGATTAATGTCTTCGAAATTTTTAGGTTCTTAAAGATGCTCTTGTCTCTTCACCAATTTTGACTACCTCTGATTGGAGCTTGGCTTTTGAACTTCATTGTGATGTGAGTGACATGGCTCTTGGTGTGGTCTTAGGGCAGATACGAGAGAGGAAGTTCTAAGAAATTTATTATTCTTTGAGATGTAGACAGTGCTCAGAAGAACTACACTACTACTGAGAAAGAGTTCCTAGCAGTTATCTTTGGATTTGAGAAGTTTAGATCGTATTTGTTGGTACAAGGAAAATGGTGTACACTAATCATGCGGCTTTTCGATATTTAATCTAAAAAGTAAGTCAAGCCAAGATTGATCTGGTGGGTCCTTTTACTTCAAGAGTTTGATATGGGGATAAGAGACAAGAAGGGCATGCAGAATGTGATTGCGTATCACTTGTCAAGGTTGGAAAAAGGTTAAGGAGAAGAAAAGTTTGAGCCTATTTGTGATGAATTCCAGGAAGAAGAGATCTTTAAAGTGAAAATTCAACAAGTGTATATAATGATGGTAAGTACCCCTCTTAGATATGCTGGTTTTGTGAAGTATATTGCATGTGGTGTCTATCATACTCTTCTTATTGATTACAAGATCAAATAGTTTTACGTGGAAATGAAGAAATTTTTTTTTGGATAAGCCTTATTTTTTTTTAAAATTTGTACGGATGTTATAATCCGCCATTGTGTGTCTAAAGAAGAGAAAGATGGAATTTTAAAAATGTGTTACTCATCCGCATGTGGACGCCATTTTGGTCACCACAATAGGAGTAATTATCTTGTAGTCGGGATTTTTTTGGCCTTTGTTTGGTGATGCTAAAAAGTTGGTGGCAAATTGTTATCGTTGTCAATTGGTTGGAGAAATTTGAAAGTATGATGAGATTCCCATGTCACTTAGAATTGAGGTTGAAATTTTTAATGTTTGGGGTGTTGGATTGTATACTAAAAGTCTAGTTTTAGTATGAACAATGTTATAACAATTTATTTGAAATGAGAATCATATGATCAAATGATTGCGTCTTATAATTTATTTATATGCACGATGCAATAGTCCACTTACTCTATATTGTAGATAATATGTTGTGCGACAACACGCGGAAGATCATATTATCGGTTTCCTTATAAAGTATAAACAGATGCTCACAACCGAGATAGACGGGGACTCTCTATCGGGATGGTTGTAGTGTGGTTTAGTATTAGCTTGTCTTAGCTATAGAATCACATTAGTGCACTTTTTGTGTATTGAGCAGGACCACTTGAGATCGTTCGACTTATACTGACTTATAGGAGAACTTGATCTCAGTTATGATGGATGTTCGTCCTCTTAATTCCTACACAATAACCTCGACACGTAAGGCAGTATGTATTTCTTTGATTCATCAATAGGTGAGATTTACATATAATTAAATCAACAAACTCGGTGAGTTGGGAAATAATGTTGTCTCTATGGTGTGTTATTGATTGTAGAAGGAATCTGTGTCCATCATAGGTTGATGATGTCCCCTTGAGGAGCTCATAAGGATTATCATGTAAACCCTGCAGGTGGATTTATTCTGGTATGATAATGAGGTTGAGTGGTACTACTCTTGGATGAGATATTAATTAATGGAGTTGTCAGTAACTTAATTAATTAATGGACGTTGTATATCTTAAACATGGAGAAACTAACGGGCTCATAATAAGGAGCCCATAACATAATTATGAGATTAGAACGGTAGTGCAGTATTAATATTTTAGTAGAATATATTATTATTATTGGACTTAAGTATAAGCTTTGGGCTAAGCTTGGATACTTAAGCCCAATGGAGGCCCAACTCTAATTTCTCCTCCTGGTCCCTGCTGTAGCCCATATATAAGTCATCTCAGCTGTCCGGAAACCATAATCAATTGATAATTCATGCCTAACACGTGAAGGGGGTTAGGGAACAACAGATTGAGAAGATCTCGAAGATCATCGCCCACACGACGTCGAGATTAGGCTTGGAAATACAGCAGAAGATCATGAGGTCGTTTGCTATTGTTGTCCGCCACCTTCTACGATTTTTATAAAATCATACAGACATCAGAATAGGATGTGTGTATATACTGACGGAAAACTAAGGAAAAGAGGATCGTCAGAGCATGTAGATCATCCCAATCGGAGATCGGATGAGGAAGTTATGGCCATTCTTGTGAGACTGCGGAGGCTGATGGTTCCATACGTTTCTTGTCTTCATGCTTCCACTGTATGTTAGAAACGTATGGAACCCTAACGGGTCACGTTAACCAAATGATCGAATGCCAACAATTGGTATTAGAGCTTCGATTTCGTGGTGAAGCGTGAAACGTTTGGCTAGGGTTTATGTCAAAAGGTGAAAGGGTATAAGTATTCATGTTATGCTATTATACCCTATTCAGATACGATATACATGTGTCAAACGTGGACTAGGGTTCATAAATTATTATTTCTTGTTGAATACTCTGTACGTTTGAAGGGAAAATTTGATAATCTAGATATGTTTTGAAAATTTAATAATCTGGATATTTTCGAAAATTGGATAATCTGGATATTTTCAAAATTTTGATAATCTTGAAAATTTTGAAAATTTGATAATCTGGAAAATTTTGAAAATGTGATAATCTGGATATTTTTGAAAAATTGATAATCTTGAAATTTCAAAATTTTGATAATCGGGATATTTTTGAAAATTTAATAATTTGAAAATTTTTGAAATATTGATAATCTGGATATTTTCGAAAATTTGATAATCTGGAAATTTCAAATTTTTGATAATCTGGAATTTTTTTAAAATTTGATAATCTTGATATTTTCAAAATTTTTATAATCTGGAAAGTTTTCAAATTTTGATAATCTGGAAATTTTTGAAAATTTGATAATTTGGAAATTTTGAAAATTTGATCATCTTGATATTTTTGAAAATTTGATAATCTGAAGTTTTTTGAAAATTTAATAATCTAGTCGATATCGATGATTTCAAAAGTCTAGACGATATCAATGGTCGATATCGATAGTTTCAAAATTCGATAATCTGGAGATTTTCTAAAGTTTGATAATCTGAAAGTGTTTTGAAAATTTGATAGTCTGGTCGATATCGTTGATTTCAAAAGTCTGGATGATATCGATGGTCGATATCAATAGCTTCAAAATTCTGTAATCTGGAGATTTTTGAAAGTTTGATAATCTGGAGGTTTTTGCCAATATTTGTGCTTGGTGGCGAACAATCGAATTCGCAGATATATAACGGACATAATTGATTTTATTATCTGATTATTGTTATATATGTATGCATGTACTCTGGTATTTACTGCCTTATGTGTTGTAATAGGAGCATGCTAGGTTGTGTATTTTATTCTTGAATATTATATGCATATAAAAACTCTCGGTGTTAAATAACTAAGTGTGAGAGGGGATTGGACAATAATTCCCGCTGCCTCCATTATTGGTTTGTTAGTAATGTGAATAAACTTGCGCGTTGGCATTAGAGCCTTCCTCCCCATCGGATGAGTTTATTCATTGATTGCTGGAACAGACTTCTTTATATTATTATTTGTAATGTGATGCACATGAACTTGCGCGTTGGCTATAGTGCCTTACTCCACGTCGGTGAGTTTATTTGCGGATCACTGTACAAACTTATAATTGATGACTGTAGGTATTTATCCGAGCGTGTGTGTACTTCTCCATCTGTAAGGGACATAAGCTTCCGCAATGGACTTGGGGTCAAATAATGGTATACACTTAGATGCAAATAACAAGTATCCTCCCCATCGGAGTCACTGCTGTTATTTGCATGGCTAAAGAGGAAACGACTATTAATTATTTTGTCATGAGGTTAAGTTGACAAATGAAATTAATGGGTAAAACCTTCTCTTGTAAATGTTTGGGTTTGTAAACATCCACACTATTGTGACTTGCAGACTCATGGTGCTTGAGATGTCGGTGAATTTTATTTTTATATTGTTCTGAGGGAATCAATATAAATGGATAAAATTCGAAGATTTGATCGGAGTATTTATTTGTGATTCTCTGTAATTTCAAATGGTTTTATCTTGCTTATTGTATACTAAAAGAAACATATTTACTTATTGTATATTTTATGATTCTCTGAATTTCAAATAGTTTTATTTCACTTATTGTTTACTAAAAGAAACATATTAACTGGTCCAAAATTAGATGATTAGAAAAGAATCTTGGTTTTGAATTTTACTGCTTAGAAAAATATAAGTGTGTTCTCACTAAGGATATCTCATGATGCCTTTTAAAGTCTCTAGTGAAGAGGTGATAGGTTCATAGAAATATATTGGTCTCATGTGACTCTTCAGATACTTGAGTAAGTTAGATAGGTGGGAGGTCATGGATAAGTTGATGAAATAATTGGGAATGCTTGGAGTAGAAATTGAAGAGGAAAACTAGATCAATTTATTCTCCATAATTTGCCAAGATGTTTAGAGCAAGTTCTACCTGAAATACGAGAGGTTGTATATGGTGGTGAACTTCTGACAAAACATGTGGCGAAGAAAAGCAATTTTCATCAAGAAGTGAACAAGGTTAGTATCTCATTCACTAGTCGTTGAAGCATGATTAGCAATGGCATCTACTGACACTCTGTGTGTAGATCCCGGAATTACTAAAAGCGTGTAACTAAGTGATGAAGAGATTATTATGGACATGGGTAATGCTACGAAAGTAGTGGCTGTTGCAGTGGTAGTTGTTTATTTATCTTACGATATGAATAAAAGTTTGATTTTGAGAAATTGTCTTTACGTATGTTTTCATAGAAAGAATTTCATTTCAGTTTCTATATATTTGCGGATGGATACTCCATTTTATTTAAATGACATGGTCATAGTAATGAAGGATGGAGCTATAATCTGTTGTGGTACGTTGGCGGATAATTTTTACACTCTTAAATCATGTTTGTACCACGGATGCAACAAATAGTAATTAATAACGCATCTTCTAATCCTAATAGGAGTGAGACTCTTTTGGAAATGATTAGATAGATTATGAATTATTTGGAATTACTAAATTCATTTTATGGGTATGCCCTAGAGACAGTATTCTTATAACGTTTGTCTGTTTGTGGGATAACCTAGAAAAATAACGGGTGATGATTTATTTAGTCCAAAAGTCGAAGGGTGATTGTTAACACAAACACTAGATTTTTGGAAAAGGACTATGTATTAAATCATAAACACATGTATAAATTATTCTAAAGTAAGTGAGAGGAAAAACATAAAGTATTAGTACCAAGTGTACAAGAGGATATACCACAAGGTAGACTGGAACGCATGTCACGTCTGATAAACAATTGCGTGTAGTGCCTTGTCGTAGTGAGAGGGTTGTTCAACAACCTGTAAGATATATGTTTTGGGAGATTCATGAGACTTTCTCCCTAGTAATTATGGAATGGACCCACGGATATGACGAAGCATTACAAGATAGAAATGCAGAATCTTAACAAAGTGCAATGAATGTTGAAATAGAATCGATAAATTCTTAATTAGATCTGGCTGCTTGTAGAACTACGGATGGTGTGAAAGCCATTGGAAGTGGCTCTGTAAAAAATAAAAGAGGATCATATGGTAAGGTGAAAACCTTGTAAGCAAAGCTTGTTCCGAAAAGGTATAATTAGAAAGAAAAGAGTGACGAAAATGTGGTGGTATTTCTTGTACTGTACGTAGATGATATATTGCTCATTGAAGACAATGAAAGAGTATTGTCGGGCATACGAGTATGGTTGATAAACCGGTATGAGATGAAGGGCTTAAGAGAAGCAACAATATCTTTTTGATCATGGTAATACGGATCATAAGAAAGGATGTTATGCTTGTCTCAAGCTTCATGAGATGATACGATCCTTATTTGTTTAGAATTGGACTTTATCTAAGGAAATGTATCTTGAGACACAAAAAGAAGATAAAGATGATGAAATCGGTTCCTTATGTTTTAACGAATAAGGAAGCTTAATCTAAGGAATGCTATGCATAAATATGGATAACTGTTTTGCCGAAGGCATGAATAGTGGGTATCAGGGTAACCCAAAATAAGAATGTTGAACTGTGATAATACATAATTTTGAAGTACCTGAAAAGGACTATAAACTATATGTGGGCTTACTGGACAGATTCACTGCTTCTTAGGGGTTACATAGATTCAGATTTTTCAAATCAGATAGGGACGACAGTAAATCCACCTCAAAGGTTATATGTTTAATTTTAGGAAGTAGAGTCATAATGTGGAGGAGTATTATATAGAAATATATTTCGGACTCAGGACTCCATAATGGGAAGATGACAAATTGGAGCCTCTGAGGCAGCCCAAGTATCTGTATGACACTAGAAACTTCATGATAGAATTTGAAGTGTTTCTAAGTTTGCCCAAGGTTATCACAATTTATTTTGATGATAATGGTGCAGTTGCAAACTTGAAAGAATCACAAGTCCATAAGCAATTAAACACATGGAGCGCGAGTACCACCTGTTACGAGAAATCGTATAATGATGGGAAGGATGTTGTCTCCAAGATTGCATCGGTTGATGACGTAATAAATCCATTTGCAAGGGCCTTAAGGCGAGAGCTTTTGATGGTCGTGTAGTGTGAGTGGGAATCAAATGTATGGCAGAAGACATGACACTATAGTCTTTTAGTATAAGTGGGAGATTATTGGTTGTATACTAAAAGTCTAGCTTTAGTATGAACAATGTTATAACAATTTATTTGAATTGAGAATCATATGATCAAATGATTGCGTCTTATAATTTATTTATATGCACGATGCAATAGTCCACTTACTCTATACTGTAGATAATATGTTGTGCGACAACACGCAGAAGATCATATTATCGGTTTCCTAATAAAGTATAAACAGATGCTCACAACTGAGATAGACGGGGACTCTCTATCGGGATGGTTGTAGTGTGGTTTGGTATTAGCTTGTCTTAGCTATAGAATCACATTAGTGCACTTTGTGTGTATTGAGCTGGACCACTTGAGATCGTTCGACTTATACTGACTTATAGGAGAACTTGATCTCAATTATTATAGATGTTCGTGCTCTTAATCTCTGTACAATAACCTCGACACGTAAGACAGTATGTATTTCATTGGTTCATCAATGGGTGAGATTTACATGTAATTAAATCAATAAACTCGGTGAGTTGGGAAATAGTGTTCTCTCTATGGTGTGCTGTTGATTGTAGAAGAATCTGTGTCCATCATAGGTTGATGATGTCCCCTTGAGGAGCTCATAAGGATTATCATGTAATCTCTGCAGGTGGATTTATTCCGGCTTGATAATGAGGTTGAGTGGTACTACTCTCGGATGAGATATTAATTAATGGAGTTGTCAGTAACTTAATTAATTAATGGACGTTGTATATCTTAAACATGAAGAGACTAACGGGCTCATAATAAGAAGGAGCCCATAACGTAATTATGGGATTAGAACAGTAGTGCAGTAATAATATTTTAGTGGAATATATTATTATTATTGGACTTAAGTATAAACTTTGGGCTAAGCTTGGATACATAAGCCCAATGGAGGCCCAACTCTAATTTCTTCTCCTGGTCCCTGCTGTAACCCATATATAAGTCATCTCAGCTGTCCGGAAACCCTAATCAATAAATAATTCAAGCCTAACACTGTTAAGGGGGTTAGGGAACAACAGATTGAGAAGATCTCGAAGATCGTCGCCCAGACGACGTCGAGATTGGGCTTGGGAATACAACAGAAGATCAAGAGGTCGTATGCTGCTGCTGTCCGTCATATTCTATGATTTTTATAAAATCTTAGAGATATCAAAATAGGACGTTTGATATACTGACGGAAAGCCACGGAAAAGGGGATCGTCTGAGCGCGTAGATCATCCAAATCGGAGATCGGATGAGGAAGTTATTGCCATTCTTGTAAGACTACGCAGGATGATGGAGAGAATTCGTCTTCTCCAACATACCATGGTAAAAGGTAATACATTTCTTGTCTTCATGATTCCGTTGTATGTTAGAAACGTATGGAACCCTAACTGCTCACGTTAACCAAATGATCGAACGCCAACATGGGAGATCGACTTCATGGGACCATTTCATTCTTCAAAGTCGTACCTCTACATATTATTGGCCGTTGATTACGTTTCAAAGTAGGTAGAGGCGATTCCAATTTGAACAAATTATGTCATTATAGTGCAACATTTCCTCAAGAAAAAATCTTTGCAAGGTTTGGAGTGCCAAGAGCTTTGATGAGTGATGGGGGATTGCATTTTTTGAATAAATTGATGGAAAGCTTGCTTAAGAAATATGGGGTGAAGCACCGGATAACAACAACATACTATCCTCAAGCGAACGTTCTAGTGGAGGTCTCAAATAGGTAAATCCAAATGTGCTAGAAAAAACCATGAGTGGAAGAAGGAAAGATTGGGCGGAAAACCTTGATGGCGTTTTATAGGCGTGTAGAATAGCTTATAAGATGTTTCTTGGAGTTCCAGCTTATCATCTTGTGTATGGATAAGCTTTCCATCTCCCCATAGAATTAGATCAAACATCATTTTAGGTTATAAAGAGGTTAAACATGGATGAAGACAAAGCCGGAGGGGCTAGAGTGTTTCAAATGTTGGAGCCTGATGAATTCCAGAGAAGAGCTTATGAGAACTCCATAATGTACAAGGAAAGGGTCAAGAAGTTACATGATGCGAAGTTAAGACCAAAGGAATTCACACTGGGGGATAATGTACTATTTTTTAGCTAAAGTTTGAAGTTATTCCTCGGAAAATTGAAGTCAAAATGGACTAGCCAATATGAAGTGATGGAGGTATTATATAGTAGCTCGCTTAAGGTCCGAGGGCCCGTTATTCGTGGTTAATGGGCATCGTGTAAAACATTATCTATCTACATTGCAAAAGAAGGTAGTTAGTGTTTACCTCCTTAATTGATGCAGTATCCTTTGGTAGTTTAGGAGTAGATGCTAGATTTCTTTTGGTTGTTGCAGTTTTGGATTATAGGTGGATTGTGTTCATGAGGAAAATGCGTATGGATAGTACAAGAAGTACTTTGATTTGAAGTGTGAAGGTGCGTCTCACCACTTTTGCAAACTTAATTCTCAACTTAGGTTTCAATTTAAGTTTGGGGGGATGTTGCGTGGTGTGACTTACCTTGATATTATATGATGTATTTGCTTCTTTTACTTTGGGGTAATTTTAAAAAATTTCTCATGTGTTTGGTTCGATTTTGATTCTTTTGGTGGTGTTGAAGTGAATGCAACTCCATATTTTTGTAGCAAAATGTGTACTGATGGTTTATGAGTTTTTTAGTGTATATGAGGTGTATCGAAATTGAACAAGCAGGGCAAAACAGGGCTCAAAATTAAAATTTTGCAGAAAAATCTATTCCAACTTTTGTCGAGCTCGAAGCTCGACTTGGTGAAAGAGTCGAGCGCCAACACCTCCAACATGAACTCAAAATCTTCTAGGTTGAATTCGGTACACGACTCGAGTTGAAGTATAGCATACGAGCTCAGGACTCGACGATCAGAGGATGGTCCACTGTACATACCTGAAACATATACTCAACCACCCATAAGTCGAGCACGGTACACGAGTTGAGTTGAGAAGTAATACACACATCATGTATGCAACTGAAGACAAACTCGAGCAGATTCAGAATTCTTAATATAGACAAGGAAGAACTCTCCCTAAATCCGTACCTTCCACCTCTACCTCCGGATGCTTGAAGGTGGTGGATTTTACACTAAAAGTTTAGCTTTAGTATGAACAATGCTTTAACAATAATTTTAATTGAGAATCATATTATCAGTTCCTTATAAAGTATAAACAGACGCTCCCAACTCAGATAGATAAAGACAATCTATCGGATAGTTATTGTGTAATTTGGTATTAGTTTGTCTGACTATAAAATTACACTAGTGCACTTTGTGTGTATTGAGCAGAACCGCTTGAGCTTGTTTGATTTATACTGACCTTATAAAAAAACAAGACCTCAGTTATTATAGATGTTCGTACTCTTAATCCCTATACAATACCCTCGACAACGTAATTCAGTATTTATTTCTTTGATTCATCAATGGTTGAGATTTAATTATTAAATCAATATGCTCGGTGAGTTGGGAGATAATAATGTCTGTATGGTGCATTGTTGATTGTAGAAGAAATCCGTATCCTAATGATTTAGGCTTATGATGTCCCCATGAGGAGCTCATAAGGATTATCATTTAAATCTTGCAGGTTGATTTGTTCTGACATGATAATAAGGTTGAGCGGTACTACTTTTGGATTAGAGATTAATTAATTGAGTTCTCAGTAACTCATTTAATTAGTGGGCATGTATATCATAAACATGGGCTCATAATAAGAAAGAGCCTATAACATAATTTGGGATAGGGTGGCAGTGCAATAATAATTCTTTAGTGGACCGAATTATTATTATTGGGCTTAAGTATAAGTTTTGGGATAAACTTAGATGTCTAATCCCAATGGGAGGCCCAAACCTAATTTCATCTCCTGATCCTTAATATAGCCTATAAATAAGCTATCTCAGCAGTCCAAATTATCATTCATTCACGTTTTTTAAGAAAAGTGAGGAGAGAGAAAAAATCCCTACGACACCTAAAATCTCAAAATCTTGAATTCAAGGGGGAATGAAGCGGTCGAAATTATTTCGGGTGAGACTCTGGATTGAGATCACCTAGAGGATCGTCGCCCACAAGACATCTAGACGAGGCATAGTAATATAGTAGAAGATCACGAGGTTGTTTCTGCAGTTTGCAATTCAGACTTCTCTGCCAGTCTTCGATGAAAGGTAAATCCTCTTTGTAATTCCTGTACAAGTAGTTGTACTCGGTTGTGCTCGCGATGGTTGTACACTTTTTGGAATCTATACATATATAAGAACAAACTTGAACTTTTATTTTTGCGTTCAAAATTTTCTTCCTCTTTTCAATTTTTCTATGTTTAAAAATAATTATATATTGTTATTAAATGTCCATTTAATACTTTTGATTCAACCATGAACCATGATTATGCCAGTAATATATTTTTTATTTATTTTTAAATTAACAATATAAATTTGATAAGTATGAGTGATATTTTTGAAATATTCTACTAATTGTCAATTAATATCAACCAATATTCAATTAGTAAATTTAATTTAATTTAAATACATAACACCTATATTTTGATAATTATTTTCTTTATTATTGTACTAATTTTTTTAAATTATTTAATTTTAATTTAATTTTCAAAAAAATTTTGAATTTATTTCAAGATTGATAGATATATTTTTAATTTAATATTTATTCTAAAATGTTATTTTATTTTAAATTAATTAATTAATTTTTCGCTAAAATATCGTCTTCATTTAAATTTAGTATCCAATATATTTAACTCCTTTTTGTGAGAATTGTTGTCATATATTAACAAAAGTCTCTTACATGTCCATATATTTGTAAAAAAGTGGGCATTTGAGGTGATTTATTGTGTTTTAGGGTGAAAAGTACCAAAAGCTTAAAGTTTGAATGAAGAGTGAAAATGTGAAGGAATGCTGAAAAATGCACGTTCACATTGCATTATTTTTCTGTTTTCATGTAGAAGTCCAAACTGATGATGTGATATATAGTTGGACAGCGACGGAAGAGAGGATCGTTTTGGTGCAATAATCACTCAAATCGGAGTTTGGATATGAAATTTATAATTAAAACAATAGATCACGTACGCTAGTCGGCGCCACTCGGTAGCCGCTCGCTCGAGCTGCACAAGGTGTGGTAGAGCTGGGTGTTGAGCAGTGGTGATTTTAGGCCCAAAAATCGTATTTTTTTAACCCCCTGCTGTGTGGAGGTGTGTGAGGGATGAAATTTAGGAAAAAATGGTAGTTTTGGAGGCCTACATCTATTTAAGGGCTTGAAAGGAGAGGAGAAATGGGAGATCCCTAATCCCACACATAAAAGGAATCGCTCCTCACGCCTCTTATACCCTTCCTCGTCCATCTTTCACTTCATCCACATTAATCCAATCCTCCATCCACACCGAAGGAAATTCAAGTGATGTTCAAGGGGAAGAGCAATCAACCAGAGAGACGGAGAAGAAATCTGAAACAATACGACACTAAGGTTTTTCTATTCCTATCTTTACTTTTAGTTTGTCAAGACTTCTAATATGACTTTGATAGCCATGTAGTATGAGAGTGAAAATAAGCGTGTTTTAGTATCCAATTTAACACATTTTTGATAGGAATTGTTGTCATATACTAGCACAAGTGTCTTATATTTGATATATGTGAGAAAAAGGTTCTCTTGAGTTGTTTTATTGTATTTTAGGTGGAAAAATGATCAAAAGTGCAATGTTGGAGAAAATGTGCAACTTGTGTAGGAATGCTAAAAAAACGCACGTCCAAATTTTTAATTTTTCTGTGTTTATGTTGAGCTCTGAACTTGAAGTGTGATGCATGGATGGAAATCCACAGAAGAGAGGATCTTTTTGGCATATGGAACACTTCAATCGGAGTCCAGACGAGAAAGTTATGATCAAAACGGTGACGTCGCGCAAGCTGTTTCTACTCAGCACGATTGTTCCACTTTACATGACTTGTTGCACATTCAAATGTTAACATTTCTGACAGTTCTTTATATATATAGAAATCCGAGGAAGAGTGGATTGCGTGAGCTCAAGAATCACTCAAATTGGAGGTCGGATATGAAAGTTATGCGCAAAACGGTGAGACTGCACACTGCCGCTCGACCAGAGTCGACCCCGCTCGACCTGGAGCAATTTGGTCGAGTGGGGACATGGAATCCTATTTTTGGTAATTTTGTACCTCCAGCAGCGTGTATTTTTGTGTTTTCTAAGAAATAGTCTATCCAAGGTCCAATAGGAGAGCTTATAAGTATAAAAGAGGATGCAGATCACGTCATTATAGATATAATAGCAACACAATCAACCTACACCCCACAAGGGGGGATCACCCCCCAACCATCATCCACATCCTTTCCTCCATCCATCCATCACTGCGAAGATTTGCCTGTGGAATCAAGAGGAGAATCAAGAGGAGGATTCAAGACGGAGAAGGACTCGATGACTCCCGCATCTAGGGTTTTATTCGTTTCCTAATTTATCTTGTATTTTCCAGACATATAGGTAAGATTTATCCAACCCCTATGATTGTTCTTCGCAACATCATAGGCTTGAACCGTTTAGGTAGATCTAGGATTTTGAAGGTTTTATGAATCAATTAAACTCTCTTGTGTGGCCTCCATACAGCACTACTTGTGAATTGATATAATATATATGATTGTTCTTTCTTAATCCATATTCACGATCGTTTTGTGCATTTTCAATTGGTATATAGAGTCTGAATATATATCTTGGTTTTAGAGTGAGTGCGTTCACCGCTGAACAAGATTCCATGTTATAATTCAAAATGAAGGGACTCCGAAGCTTCATTAGAAATATCATATATGAATTTTTATTAATTGAATTGAATTCGGGTTAGTAAGCAGGATAAAGAGGGTAATTTTATAGTACCTATGAAGGGATATCATATCGGGTTAGATTCCATACGTAGGAAATAATTGATGTTGATAGTACCTAGAAGGGGGGTGAAATTATATCTCTTGCTCTGAGGTTGTTCACACGTGTTACACGTATATTTACTTGTGCGCATAGAGTAGATTTGCATGGTTTAGTGATGCGACCATAGGCCATAAGATAGAGTCGGCCTGCACATGAGAGGGAAGTTAAGTAGTAAAACTGGATTACCCTAGAGCTACCTATTCTCCATACTTGATCCACTTGCGTACTCTTCCAGTATTATTTATTTTATTTGTTATTTTAAATAATTGTTTATTTGTTGATAATCAAACCTCAAACTTAATTATCTTTCATCTTAATCAATTTAGTAAATAATTAAATTGATAATACGCCGTCCTTTGGGTTCGATATTTAACTTGGTCGCTAGCTTAAGCTGTAACTGATATCCTTAATACTTGGGGATTAATTTTGCGTGCAAAGAAAACGCGCATCAAGTTGCTTGTAACTCCATTGGCTAATTTTGTTCACAGTTTTAAAGCCTAAAGGATATAGGTAATTAGTTTTGATGAACTAAACTGAATTTGTAAATTCATATAGATTATTATTTAAGTTTATTTGATTAGTCTTGGGACTCTGAGATCATGTTTCGTAACGTCTTCATAGTTAATTCATGACATCCATCATATTGCTTGATTTATTATGTTAGCTTGTGTACGTTCGTGAATTGAATTATCTATCTGTAAGGAATTGGTCGTTGTCATTTTCACCTAGGTTTTAGTATCTTTGTTCGTGATTTTCGAATGTTTATATCCGTATTTGTGTGACTTTTGGTGGAGTTATTGTAATTATGAGAAATGTGGTATGAATTGATTGAATTGTGTAAATGAGCTTAAATATGTGTAAAACAGGTCAAGAAATGGAGAAAACGGAGTTGGGAGCAAAACAGAGATGGAAGTATAGGGCACGCTAGGACACGGGCCGAGTGCAGAACACGGGCCTGTCGGAGATGGCCGTGTACTGTTATCAAAACGATGAGCTTGCCCAGGAGGAAGGCCATGTTCTGGCGCATGAGTCGTGCACCAGTGAACGCCCCGTGTGCAAAACACAGGCCTATAAGAGAAAATCGTACAATGTCGTCAGAAAATGCTACATGCCATGACTGAGGCCGTGTAATGCAGCTCGAGCCGTGTCTGGAAGCACGCACAACATGCCAAACTAGGTGTGCACTACACGAGAAGTGCGCTGCTACACGTCTCGTGTTGGTGCAAAAACCAGTGCAGATTTCAGAATGATCCGTAAGCTTCTAGAAGGCCCTTAAGTGATATAAAAGGATGACTTGTGCGAAATTTAGAGGGGGAGATCATAATTAGAGCAGTTACACACACTTCACATCACTTTTTCACACACTAGATCCATTAGATCCATCTCCATCCTTAGATCCATCAATTCCACTTGATCTTCATCAATCCATCCATCCACCACTTGAGAAGAGGAAAGCATCAAGGATTGAAGAAGTTAGCATTTGGAAGAGAATGAAGGTTTTCTCCATGAAAGGGAAGCCAATCTACTTTCAATTTTTAATTTTCTTCTCATTTTGGCTCAAATGGAGCAAGCCTTTGAATGTATTGTTCTAAACACAATGTGCAGTGGCTAGTCCTATAGTACGGCTAATCATATGATTGGTTGAGGAGAATGCTAGATATGCAGGATTTGAGATGTTGAATTGAGTTAATTTTGGATTTCCTTTTATGATTAATGAATCATGTTTCATTTTAATACTTGTATGATTAAATTCTATACTCATAGTGTTAGGATGACCATTCCAATATATTTGATTAGGTGTTTAATTGAATCATATATTAAGATGAGCATGCATGTTAGTGTGAGGGGAGGTAAGCTATACCCTTCTTATGATTAGAACATTCATAGGGGGACACTTAAGAAATTGAGTGAAAAGAACAAAACTTATGATTATCGTATCTTAAGGGAATTGAGATTAACCACAATCCTCGGAGATTTAGACTTGTAAAATAATCGAGAACCTAATTGCCTTAGCCATATGGATTTGGGGTAAAAACGTGATTGATTTTAGTCCACAAATTAATAAAGTTCACCATCAAGAGTTATACATATCTAGCTAGATTCTTAACTATGATTATGATTCTCTCTTCTTAAGTGAATTCTATCTCCATTTCATTCATCATTTGTTTGCTGCTTGATCCATTACGTTGTTAGTTCAAATTCTTAGTTAATTGAGTAGAACAACAAGTACTAATCAAAATACCAAACCTTCAATCTATCATTCTTACAAAGCATAAATCAATGGAAAATCCAGATACAACCACAAGTTTACTTTCCCTTGGGATGACATACTTATAAATTTTGTTGCTTGGTCACACGTGTACAACAACGATAGAGTCTCTTACTCTAAAACATTTTTACTAGAAATGCAACTAAGAACATGGTGCTGCTGGCCGGGAAAATGTTAAAATTTTTGTTGTAACGAGTTTGAAGTTAATTAGTTTTGATAAGGACATTTCTTTTATTTGTTTACTTGTCTTGGTTATTTGGAGAACTAATTTGGAAATTCTTGTAGGTACATGCGAACTCGTTCAATGTCTCAATCTAATAAACCTTTGAACTTGATATTAGAAGCTACCTTAAGAAGACAAAGAAGATGAGTGTTAGAACCGACGGAGGAAATTATGGAAAACGGAAGGGATAATGCAAATATGGTTGATGAAGAAGGTAATATGAGGAATTTTCAAGGGGGTGATAATGTTCGAGGAGGAAATGTTAATCTGGAGTTTGTGCCACAAGCTTATGCGCAACAAATGCACTTGCAAAATCAACAATTAAAAGCAATTATTCAAAACTTGATGGCACAAGAAGAAGCTAGAGATAACCAACAAGCTCCTCCGGTGGTCCAAAATCAACCTTGAGGCCATGGGCATAATGGAGCGGGGATGAATATCCGAGGTCATTTCCAACCTCAGTTTGGGAATTACGCCATGGGGCCGCCGCTAAATGTTAATAATTTTGAGATCGAGATGGGATTGATCAATATGGTACAAGCAAATCAATTTGGAGAAGGAGTGAAGGAAGATCCAAATGCTTCCCTATCGCAGTTCACGGAGTTAGCTAATACCATAAAGATCAATGGAGTGAGTGATGATAATGTCAAGATGAAGCTCTTTTCCTTTTCATTAAGGGATAAAGCCAAGGCTTGGTTTCACACTATACCGTCGGGATCTTATAATACATCGAGAGAGTTGGATCAAAAGTTCCTAAGCAAGTATTTCCCACCGTCAAAATGTTGCATCTAAAAGGTTAAATATTACAGTTTAAGCAAATGTCTCTTGAAACTTTTAGTGAGGCTTGGGATCGGTTCAAAGAAATGCTAAGGAAGGGTCCACAACATGGATTTCCCGAAGATCAACAAGTATGATTTTTCTATGCCGGGTTGAATGGAAGTGAAAGGATGTTTGTTGATGCTTCAGCCGGAGGTTCTATTTTGGAGCAAACTTCGAAAAGAGCTATTGCTATATGTGAAGAGATTGCTTTGAATACGGGTCAGTGGCCTATGGATAGAGTTGCAGGCATTTATGAAAGGGAAAGAATTGCTAAGATGAAAGAAGTGTGCTTGCAACAAGTGAAAAAGGTGGAGGTGCCTAAGGAAGATGTAACTGATAAGGCAATCACAGAGATACTTAAGAGAATGAATGCTAATTTGCAAGTCTCTCCAGATTCTTTGTCTAAGTCTATGGTGAATCAACAAGTGCTTGCAAATCCTCAACAAGGTATGTCATTGCCTTTGATGAATCAACAAGTGTTTCCTAATCTTCAACAAGGCATGTCTATGTCTAGTATGAGTCAATCTTCTCAAAGTTGTCAAATGACTACATCTATGCCTCAACAAGGTATGTCCTCTAATTTTGGAATTCAAGATACTTGGTGCCCACCCGAGATGTCGCTTGAGGAAGTTGCCTTCATGGAAGGAAGGAACTTTCAAGGAAATTATGGTGGTAACTTTGGTAATCATGGAGGGGGATATCCACAAAGGCAAGGAGGATGGGGGCAAGGTAATTTTCAAGGAAATTTCAATCAAACTCGTAGGTATGAGAACTTGTCATATGAAAATCAAGGGAAATGCTCTTACTCTTCCACCGGGCACTAATCCGGGGGAGAAAGCTCAAAACGGTGAAGGGAAACCTACATTGCAGGATCAAATGACCAAGATGTTTGACTTTATGAAACAAGAGAAAGAGTTGAACGATAATCAATTCAAAGCTTTAGAAACACAAATGAGCCAAATGACAAGTGAAAGGGGGATGTTCATCATTAAGGGAAATTTCCATCTACGACCATTACTAATCCGAAGGAGCAATGTAAGGCTATTGAACTTCGTAGTGGAACAAAATACGAAGGGCCTTCTATGCCGACCAAAGTAGAGGAGGTAGAGTGCGAAATTGAGCCTATGGAAAGATTGGATGAAGAAGGGAAAGAGAAAGAAGTTGATATTGTTGAAAAAGATGAAAGTACCCTTACACTTGAAGAACAAAAGGTGAAGTCTCCAAAGAAGTGGGAAAGATGTAGAGAAGTAAAACGTAAAGAGAGAGAAGTTTGAAAGGGATGAATGGGGAATTCCTAAGTTGCCGTTGCAATTCCGTTTCCACAAAGATGCTTGAAAAAGGGATTAGAAGAGAAATTTGCCAAGTTTGTTGAAATGTTGAAGAAGATACATGTGAATCTTCCTTTTGGGGAGGCTTTACTTCAAATGCCCAACTACTCCAAGTTTTTTAAGGATAAAAAGAAGATTAGGAGAGTTTGAAACGTTGAACTTAATGGAGGAATGTAGTGCGATATTGCAAACGAAACTTTCACCTAAATTGAAAGATCTAGGGTGTTTTACTATTTCATGTGAGATGGGAGAGCATGAGAACTACAAAACCTTATGTGATTTAGGGGCTAGCATTAACTTGATGCCCTTATCAATTTTCAAGAAGTTGGGTATTGGTGAGGTCAAACCGACATCGGTCACACTTTAATTAGCCGACCGAACGTTGACATATCCAAAGGGAATTGTGGAAGATGTTTTGATCAAAGTTGGCAAGTTTGTATTTCCCGTTGATTTTGTGGTACTTGACATGTATGAAGATGCTAATATTCCCTTGATACTTGAGCGTCCATTTCTTGCCACGGGAAAAGCATTGATAGATGTGGAGAAGGAAGAGCTCACATTGAGGGTGAATGAGGAAGAAGTGATATTTTCATTAAGAGAGGCTATGAGGTATCCACGAAATAAGGAGGAATGTAGAAGAGTGGAGGTTGTAGACAACATTATTGAAGAGCATATGTATCACCTTCACTCCAAGGATCCGTTGGAGATTATCATAAGCCATTCTTACTCTATCGAATCTATAAAATCTAAATCTTCTTTTTTTTAGAGAATGAGGAAATGATTGATGAATTGCATGGTTTAAATGCATGTAGGGAACTCACAAGGGAGGAAGCAAAGGAAGCAAAGGTGGAGAGACTTGATGAAGAACCAAAAGAAGGAGTGCAAGAGAAGAAGAAGGTAGAGTTGAAACCATTACCGGAACATTTGAAGTATGCTTACTTGGAAGAGAATGAAACATATCCGGTAATCGTATCCTCTTCCCTTAATGATTTAGAATTAGAAAAGTTGTTAAGAGTTTTGAGAGAGCATAAATCCTCTATTGGTTGGAAGGTATTAGTCCATCTATGTGTATGCATAAGATTCATCTGATTGATGATGATAAGTCTTGTGTGCAAAACCAACATAGATTAAATCCTATAATGCAAGAAGTGGTACGAAAAGTGGTGTTAAAATGACTTGATGCGGGAATAATCTTTCCAATTAGTGATGGTCAATATGTAAGTCCCTTACATGTAGTGGCAAAAAAGGGTGGTATGACGATTGTGCGATCCGATATAAATGAAACAATTGCCACTAGAACCATCACGGGTTGGAGAGTATGTGTTGATTATCGTAAATTGAATAAAAATACTCGTAAAGATCATTTCTCATTGCCATTCATAGACCAAATTTTAGATCGACTTGCGAGGCATGAGTATTATTATTTTCTTGATGGTTATTCTGGGTACAATCAAATATTAATTGCACCGGAAGATCAAGAGAAGACAACTTTCACATGTCCCTATGGTACGTTTGCATTTTGAATGATGCCGTTCGGTCTATGTAATGCCCCTGCCACTTTTTAGCGTTATATGATGGCTATCTTCGATGGTTTAATTGAAAATATTATGGAGGTGTTCATGGATGAATTTTTCATGTATGGTTCCTCTTATGATATATGCTTGACTAATCTCACTGTTGTGTTGCAGAGGTGTGAAGAGTCAAATCTTGTGCTAAACTGGGAAAAATTCCATTTTATGGTGACCGATGGGATAGTCTTAGGGCATCATATTTCAAAACATGGTTTAAAAGTGGATAGAGCTAAAGTGATAGCCATAGAACGTCTTCCCCCTCCTGCTAGTGAGAAGGGGGTGAGATCGTTCTTAGGCCATGCGGGCTTTTATAGACACTTCATTAAGGATTTCTCCAAAAATGCTAAACCTCTTTGTAAATTGCTTGAAAAATATTGTCCATTTAACTTCGATGATGAACATTGTGTATCATTTCAGGTACTCAAGGATGCTCTCACTTCATCTCCAATACTCGTTACCCTGGATTGGAGTTTACAATTTGAATTACATTGTGATGTTAGCGATCAATCCATCGGAGTGGTGTTGGGGCAAACGAGAGAGAAAAAATTAGAGCAATATATTATGCCTCAAAGACATTGAATTCGTGCCAAGTCGATTACACTACAACGGAGAAGGAATTTTTAGTCGTCGTGTATGCTTTTGAAAAGTTTCGACCATACATGGTTGGAACACTAACAATTGTTTATACGGATCACCCGGCCATAAAAAACCTAATGAGTAAGAAAGATGCTAAACCACATTTAATCCGTTGGGTGTTGCTTTTGCAGGAATTTGATGTGATTACCAAGGATAAGAAAGACGTGGAGAATGTGATTGTGGTTCATTTGTCTAGATTGAAAAATAGAGGTGAGAATGAAGATATTAAACCAATTGGGGATGAGTCCTGGATGAGGAAATTTTGCTAATAGAAGTTGAGCAAGTGTGTACTCTCATGGTGAATGTGCCGCCTTGGTATGCTGATTATGTCAAATTTATTGTTTGTGGAATCAAGCCCACATTGCTTAATGAGTACAAGGAGAAAAGGTTTTATGTTGAAGTGAAGAAGTACTTGTGGGATGAGCAGTTTTTGTTCAAAATTTGCAATGATGGAGTAATAAGGAGGTGTGTGGCTGAGGAAGAAGTCATGGGGATTCTTGATCTATGTCATTCGTCTTTGTGTGGAGGTCACTTTTCTCATCAAAAGATGGGGGCTAAAATCCTGCAATCGTGTTTTTATTGGCCAACATTGTTTAAAGATGCAAAGAAGTTTGTCGCTAAATATGATAGATTCCAAAGAATAGGGGGAATAGGTAAGCGAGATGAGATGCCCATGAGCCTAAGAATTGATGTGGAAATATTTGATGTATGGGGCATTGATTTTATGGGACCATTTCTTGATGTGGAAATATTTGATGTATGGGGCATTGATTTTATGGGACCATTTCCTTCTTCTAAAGAATATATTTACATCTTGCTAGCCGTGGATTATGTGTTAAAGTGGGTGGAGGCAATGCCCACTAAGACAAATGATGCTTTGATTGTGCAAAGGTTCTTGAAAAAGAATATTTTTGTTTTGGAGTTCCACGGGCTTTAGTGAGTGATGGAGGATCTCACTTTGTAAACAAGTTGATGGAGAGTTTGTTGAAAAGATATGGAGTATAACATCGAGTTGCTCCACCTTACCACCCTCAACCAAATGGTTTGGCGGAAGTCTCAAACCGCCAAATCAAGTTAGTTTTGGAGAAGACCATTAATGGAGGGAGGAAGGATTGGTCGGAGAAGCTTAATGATGCTTTATGGGCTTATCGGACGGCTTTTAAAACTATTCTTGGTGTGTCAACGTATCAATTGGTCTATGTTAAAGCTTGTCATCTTGCCGTGGAGTTGGAACACCGTGCATTGTGGACTATCAAACGTCTCAACATGGGTGAAAGGGAGAGTGGTCAAGCAAGGTTATTGAATTTGGTTGAGTTGTGGGAGTTTAGAGGAAGAGCATTTGATAACACAATCATCTACAAGGAGAATATGAAGAGATGGCATGATGTTAAGTTAAAGGAGAAGACGTTTATTTCCGGGAACAAAGTTCTTGTATTCAATTTCAGGCTCAAGTTGTTTCCCGGGAAGCTTAAGTGTAAATGGATGGGGCCATATGAAGTACTTGAAGTGTTGAGTGCACATACGTTGAAGCTTAAGGGTCCTAATAATGAGTTTGTGGTAAATGGTCATCGGGTGAAATATTACCTATCTCCTTCTCAAAAGGAGATAGTGTATGTGGATACCCTCTCTTCTTGAATCTCTTTGATTGTGTAGTAGTGTAGATTTTATTTTCTTTTTGTTTAATAGTTTTCTTGCAGATTTGGTATGTAGGTGGTGAAGCTCATGGAGAAAAGTGCATATGATGAAAGACAAGGGTGCTAAAGGTGAAATGATGATGTATGCCACACCACTCTTTTCAAACTTATATTTTAACACATGTTAATTTAAATTTGGGGGGAGGTTGTGTGGTGGACATAATCATATGTGGATTGTAAAAATGCACATGAGTCATCATGAGGTAAGTTCATGAAGAGCATTGGTGGAAACGACAAGGGTGCGTCTCACCACTTTTTATAAATTTAATTTTCAACTTGTTTCGATTTAAGTTTGGGGGAGAGTGCGTGGTGTGACTTATACCTTGTTTATGCTTTAGTGTGTGATGAATCAAGTGTGTTGTTGTTATATTGTCTTGTGGCAAAATAGGTAAATTTTGAAAAATTTCTCATGAGTTGGATTGTTTTGGTATGTTTGGTGGTGTTTAAGTACATGATAATCCATTATTTGATCATAATTGTGTTGTGAATAATGTTTTGAAGAATTTTTGAGAATGAATAGGGTGTATGAGAAGTGTAAAAACAGGGCAAAATGAGGTGAAGTGTGAAAGTTTGAAAACAGGGCAAAGTCACTACACGGGTCGAGCTCAGTACACGGTCCTATAAGGAATGGCCATGTACTGACATCAGAAGTGGCTACTCGCCCAGGGTCTTGGGCGAGCTCAGAGCTCGAGCCATGTAGAAGAATAGGAACATGGGCCGTGTGCGGAGCACAGCCCTATATGCGTGGGCGTGCCTGAACGTCAGAAAACGCTACACGGCCATACTTGAGGCCGTGTAGCGCAACACGGGCCGTGCAGGATTTGAAGCTAATTTTTAAAAGGGCCGATCCGTACTCACCTCCACACACACCATTTCTTCCGTACGCACTGAATCCACACCCAATTCTTCTTCTTGTGCATAAATCGACACAGAAAGGTTAGTTTTGAGTGATTGAGAGTGAGTTTCTTCAATTGTGAAAACCAAGAACATTTCTCCTCATCCAAGTTTGAAAGGTATGAATTCTTTGAACCCGAGTGAATTGATGCATGGGCTTTGTGATATTGTGAGTTTGGAATGAATTATTGATTGATGAACATACATGTATCAATTTAATTTGTGAGTTGAGAATGAAATTAGGGTTCATGAGAAGTTAAATTAGGGGATTTATGAGAATGATGAAATTGGATGCATGTGTTGTGCAAATTGAAGTATCATGTATGTATAATGCTTAAATTGTGAATAAATAGTCTTAGAAGTTGAGGATTTGGGCATGAGGCCATGTGAATTTGGCTTTGAAATTGTATTTAAAAATTGTGCATGCCAAGTGTTCGATGAAATATCTAAGAGAAATTTTGGCCAAATTTGAGATCATATGTGCGTAGTGATTAGTGATGGTATATTTTTGAACTTATGTGTGCAAGTATGATTAGGAATTGAGATATGAATTCACGGATAGTTGAGAGGAATGATGGTGAAGTGAATGTTGTGGTGAAGTTTGGAGTTATGATGATGTAAATGTGTAATGTTGATGCATAGTATATTTCACACTAAGTTGAATGACTAGGGTGGAATTTAAACTAAGTGCATTAACAGTTTTATTGGCGGAATTTAAAATAACTTGAGCATTGTTGTGAATTGTAGATGACTGAGAGGAGAGTTAGACCAAGAAATGAGGATTTTATCGTCATTACCGATCCAGGGGAGTTGGCTAATTTGGATTCTCAGCTAATGGAAGAAGGGGTCCATCCAGATTATTTTGGGGTGGAATTTGAAGACTATTGGGGTAAGTATTTGCTTCGTTGGCAAACACCTGCTCCAAAGATCAAACCAACTCGATTCCAAGACACAGAAACAATGAGAGGGTTAGGAATTGAGGACGATTTGAGGAAGTTGTTTAGATTTGCATAGATGGAATCCTTCTTTGATAAAAGGCCGCCTACGTACTACCATCTAACTGCTGAGTTCATGAGCACCTTTCAACTGAAGAAGAATCAGAATGGTTTTCCTATTTCAGTGACATTCCAATTGGATAATGTGATGAGAGGAAAGATTCCTTTGTCTGTGTTGAATGAATTCTTTGGGTGCCAACCACGCGAGAACCATCAGAGTTTATATGAAGAAGGTGAATTCAACCAGCAGTAATGGTGGAAGAGCTTGGTGAATGACGGGACAGAACGAGCAGGATATGTTCCCAGTGCTTCAAAGGGAATTGCAATAAGAAACTCAGTCATGAGATACTTAGAGAAGATCGTTTTGAACACCATCTTAGGGAGGTTTGAGAGTGGAGCTGTAGGACAGAAGCAGTTTTACATCATGTTCTGCATCTATAATGAGCTACCACTGAATGATGCAATACATTTTGTGCAACATGCGGAGAAAGTAGCTAAGAGATAAACGTCTCAAGGATTAATGTTGGGATGTATGATCACCATGATTGCTCAAGGCTTAGGAATAAATTTTGCAGGAATGGAAAACAGGATGGTGAGTGATGGATTGAACTATCAGCAGTTGATGAGAATGAAATTTTTATCTATAGCTGGGAATCAGTACTGTTTGAGACAAGAAAAGGGAGCTCCGTTTCCTTTGCCAACTCTAGAGCTTACTATAGTGCATACTCAAAGGAAGTTTGCTAATTTGGCAATGGCTATTGCTAACCACTCTAGGGTTGCGAGAGCTTTTTATAGAAAAAATAGAGATGAAGTAGAAGAGGTTCTCAGACAGATGAGGGTTGAAGAGTACCTTGAGATAGCTAATTGGAGAGCGGAGCCAGTACCTATGGAAGGAGATGAGCAGGATGCACCACCTCAGTAGGTGAAGTTTGAGGAGCAAGCTCCAGAGCCACCACAGTTCGAGGAAGAAGAACAGCAACCACCAATCGATCCCGGACAAGGTAACGATCAATGGAATTATATAATGGATGAGGTAAGAGATATGAGGCATGCGCAGTAGACATATGGTGCACATATGAGGGAGATTCGAGAGGTCCAGCAGGAGCACGGAGTGCATATTCAGGAGTTGAGAGCTGGACAGTGTCGAAGGGAGTATTATGAGGAGCAGTCGCGGGTGCACTCTAACAATATGGAGGAGATGATGACGATGATGTTCAATTTCCAGTCCCCGGGTCTCCTCGTGCATATATTCCATGGAATACCTATCATCCACCTCTACCTCCAGAGCCATGAGGGGAGTACTTTTGGTGCTAGACATTTCCATTAGTTCATTTTAGCTATGATTAGACACTTGATTTGATTTGTTAGATTCGGATTGGATTGTACTTAAATTGTTTGTTTTTGGGAGGACTTTTTATTTTCAGTTTTATGCGATTTACTTTTTCTTATTTTTGGTATTTTGGTTTAATTTTCATTATTTGGATGTGATGGGAATTTCATCTTACTTGTTATGGATGTGAATTGATGTGTTTTGATATCTTGAGATGGATGATCTTGTTCATGCATGTTATATGTTTTTGTTATGTTTCCTGTGTGGTTAGTTTTTTTTTTTTTGTGTTAGGTTGTGTTTTTATTTTTGTAGGGATAGATTGGTGGTATATTTTGGGAAGGTGTTGAGTGTTTTTGTATATGAGCTATGATGCATTGTTTGTGATAAGTGATGACAAGCATATTAATGTTTTCTACCTATTGAAATTGTGACATGAATTACATAATTTGTTCAATTTTGAGAAGTATGAAGGGTAATTAGGTTTCTTTTGGTCCGAGCAAAAGCTTGTGAGAGTTGAGCCTCAACCATGTCTCCATGGTTAATTCTTGATGAGAGGACCAGTTGTACTTAGACAAACTAGAACTTGCTCATGGACTATAGGAACGAGGCCTGAATGGTTGAAATTTGTGACATGATCTTAGGCCATCCTTGTTGAATGAAGTCATAGCCATAAATTTCTTTACCTAAAACATTATCCCTAGTTAGCCAATTTGAGTTTATAAGCCTTTTCTTTGTGATTTAAGCACAATACAAGCCTTGAAAATCCACTTAAGCCTTATATATAACCTATGTGTGGGTAACTGAGGGTGATGATGGTTTACGGAGGAAAAGGTGGAAAAATGTGCAAGTAAATGGAAGAAAGATTGAATCAAGAAAAAATGATGAAAGAGCTCAAGTTAAAAAGCAAGTGCAACTTCAACAAAAAGCGGAAAAGGACAAAATCATAAAATATACTGAAGGGATACAAAAGTTAAAGAAAAGTAGTATGCTATTCAAAAGAAGCTCAATACATCTATGGTATGTTGATATTTAGTGCTTTTGATTAATTGACAAAGGGAGGAAGTTTGAAAGTGAAGAAGTTTGAGAAAAGAATCATCTCTTCGATTATCTACACTTGAATAGTCACTATTACCAAAAGTTTCCTACCCTACCAAAGAGCCTAAGAATTACATCCTAAGATAAAGACCTTTTTGATCACTTATGGAAACTAGGGTGGCTTTTGAACATAGTCCATGAGCAAGCCTATGGTGAGTCGGTTCTAACCGGTTGATGAGTGATGTTCAAAACCCTACTCCATAGAGTGTTGAGTGAATTTGATCTGTGAGAGGCTTGATATTTAGTGCTTTTGAATTACAAAGGGAGGACTTTTTAAAAAGTGAAGAAGTTGGAGAAAAGAATCATCTCTTCGATTATCTACACTTGAATAGTCCCTATTATCCAAAGTTTTCTATCTTCCCAAAGAGTCTAAACATTACATCCTAAGACAAAAACCTTTTTGATCACTTATTGAAACTAGGGTGGCTTGTGAACATAGTCCAAGAACAAGCCTATGGTGAGTTGGTTCTAACCGGTTGATGAGTGATGTTAAAAACCCTTTCTATAGAGGGTTGAGTGAATTTGATATCCTATGATAAGCTTGAATTGAAAGGGATTTGATTACTCTTTTGTCATTCTTAAGATTGAACTTGTTAATCTTTCATGTTATAAGCTTGATGATGTACGGATACTTAATGTGATTTTGTAATCCTTATAATTTGTGATGTGTTGTGGTTTATGTTCGATAGGTGTTTTCTAGGTGAAAATTACTCCTCTTGTTTATCATTTTTCATTGTTCGAGGACGAACAACACTTTAAGTTTGGGGGGTTGATCATTGTCATTTTCACCTAGGTTTTAGTATCTTTGTTCGTAATTTTTGGATGTTTTTATCCGTATTTGTGTGACTTTTGGTGAATTTATTCTGATTATGAGAAATGTGGTATGGATTGATAAAATTGTGTGAATGAGCTTAAGTATGTGTAAAACAGGTCAAGAAATGGAGAAAAATAGAGTCGGGAGCAAAACAGAGACGGAAGAACAGGGCACGCTCGGACATGGGTCGTGTGCGGAACACGGGCATGTCCGAGATGGTGTGTACTGTCATCAGAATGACGAGATTACCCAGGAGGAAGGCTATGTTCTGTCGCACGAGCCGTGCACCAACACACGCCCCGTGTTCAGAACACGGGCCTATAAGAGGAAGTCGTGCAATGTCGTCAGAAAACGCTACACGCCCAAGACTGAGGCCATGTAGCACAGCTCAACCCGTGTCCAGAAGCACGCTCAATATGCCAAACTAGGTGTGCACTACACGAGCCGTGCGCTGCTACACGGCCCGTGTAGGTGCAAAAACCAGTGCAGATTTCAGAATATTCCGGAAGCTTCTTGAAGGCCCTTAAGTGATATAAAAGGATGACTTGTGCGAAATTTAGAGGGGGAGATCATAATTAGAGCAGTTACTCACACTCCTCACCACATTTTCACACACTAGATCCATTAGATTCATCTCCATCCTTAGATCCATAAATTCCACTTGATCTTCAACAATTCATCCATCCACCACTTGAGTAGAGGAAAGCATCAAGGATTGTAGAAGTTAGCATTTTGAAGTGAAGGAAGGTTTTCTCCACGAAAGGGAAGCCAATCTACTTTTTAATTGTTGATTTTCTTCTCATTTTGGCTCAAATGGAGCAAGCTTTTGAATGTATTGATCTAAACATAATGTGTGATGGCTAGTCCTATAGTAGGGCTAATCATATGATTGATTGAGGAGAATGCTAGATATGTAGGATTTGAGATATTGAATTGAGTTAACTTTGGATTTCCTTTTATGATTAATGAATCATGTTTCATTTCAATACTTGTATGATTAAATTCTATACTCATAGTGTTAGGATGACCATTCCAATATTATGATTTGGTGTTTAATTGAATCATATATTAAGATGAGCATGCATGTTAGTGTGAGGGGAGGTAATGCATACCCTTCTTATGCCCAGAACATTCATAGGGGACACTTAAAAAATTGAGTAAAAAGAACCAAACTTATGATTATAGTACCATAAGGGAATTGAGATTAAGCACAATCCTAGGAGATTTAGACTTGTAAAAGAGTCGAGAACCTAATTGCCTTGGCCAAAGGATAGGGGTAATAACGTGATTGCTTTTAGTCCACAAATTAATGAAGTTCACCATCAAGAGTTATACATATCTAGTAAGATTCTTAACCATGATTATGATTAGCCTTGCTCTCTTCTTAAGTGAATTCTATCTCCATTTCATTCATCATTTGTTTGTTGCTTGATCCATTACGTTGTTAGTTCAAATTCTTACTTAATTGAGTAGAACAACATCTAATAATCTAAATATCAAACCTTCAATCTATCATTCTTGCAAAGCATAAATCAATGGAAAATCCGGATATAACCACAAGTTTACTTTCCCTTGGGACGACATACTTATAAATTTTATTGCTTGGTCACACGTCTACAATAACGATAGAGTCTCTTACTCTAAAAACATTTTACTGGAAATGCGACTAAGAACAGGAATTAAGTTAGTTCCATCATAAACACGTTAATTCTAAGAACGAGTAAATCAGATGTTTGAACCATTTGGTGGAACAATGCAATTATACTTTTGAGAAGGATATTGAATAGAGCTTTATAGTACTTTTAGAGAATTCTTGTTATTTAAACTTATCATCCGGAGGTTTTGCTTTTGCTTTGTTAGTATCTAGACAAGGGGCTTTGTTGTATTCGTGCACCATAGGAATTAAACCAGATTATACTGTTAACTTTGAAATGGAAAATAGCCTTACATTGCTTCTTAGGGTTAGTTATGGTTGTAGATGGAAAATTCCCTTGACGATGAACATCTCCCCTTTCACTTGCCATTTGACTCATTTGTGTTTCCAAAGTTTTGAATCTCGTATCACTCAACTCTTTCTCTTGTTTCATAAAGTCTAATCTTTTATCATTCACCTCTTTCTCTTGTTTCATAAAGTCAAACATCTTTGCCATTTGATTCTCCATTGTAGGATTTCTTTCACCATTTTGAGCTTTCTCCCCTGGATTAGTGCCCGGTGGAAGAGTAAGGGCATTCCCTTGATTCCCATATGACAAATTCTGATACCTACAAGGTTGATTGAAATTTCCTTGAAAATTACCTTGCCCCCATCCTCCTTGCCTTTGTGGATATCCCCCTACATGATTACCAAAGTTACCACCATAATTTCCTTGAAAGTTCTTTCCTTGCATGAAGTCAACTTCCTCAAGTGACATCTCCGGTGGACACCAAGTATCTTGAATTCCAAAATTAGAGGACATGCCTTGTTGAGGCATATATGTAGGCATTTAACAACTTTGAGAAGACTGACCCATATTAGGCATAGACATGCCTTGTTAAGGATTAGAAAACACTTGTTGATTCATCAAAGATAAAGGTACACCTTGTTGAGGATTCGTAAGCACTTCTTGGTTCACCATAGACTTGGACAAAGAATTTGGAGACACTTGCAAATTAGCATTCATCCTCTTACGTATCTCCGTGATTGCCTTATCGGTTACATCCTCTTTAGGTGCCTCTACCTTTTTCATTTATTGCAAGTACACTTCTTCCATCTTAGCAATTCTTTCCATTTCATACATGTCCGCAACTCTATCCATAGGCCATTGACCCGTATTCAAAGCAATCTCTTCACATATAGCAATAACTCTTTCCGGAGTTTGCCCCAATATAGAACCTCCCACCGAAGCATCAACAAGCACCCTTTCACATCCATTCAAATCGGCACAGAAAAATCCTACTTGTTAATCTTCGGGAAATTCATGTTGTGGACACTTCCTTAGCATTTTTTTGAACTAGTACCAAGCTTCACTAAAAGTTTCAAGTGGCATTTGCTTAAACTGTAATATTTTACCTTTAAGATGCAACATCTTTGATGGTGGAAAATACTTGCTTAGGAACCTTTGAGCCAACTCTCTCTATGTATTATAAGATCCTGGATGTATAGTATGAAACCAAACCTTAGCTCTATCCCTTAATAAAAGGGAAAAGAGCTTCATCTTGACAATATCGTCACTAACTCCGTTGATCTTGATGGTATTAGCTAACTCCGTAAATTGAGATAAGTGAGCAGTTGGATCTTCCATTGCTCCCTCTCCAAATTGATTTGCTTGAACCATATTGATCAACCCCATCTTGATCTCAAAATTATTGACATTTAATGGCGGCCCCATCACATAATTCCCAAATTGCGGTTGCAAATGATCTCGGATATTCATCCCTGCTCCATTATGTCCATGACCCCGAGGTAGATTTTGCACTACCGGAGGAGCTTGTTGGTTATCACTAGCTTCTTGTTGTGCCATCAAGTTTTGAATAATCGCATGCAATTGTTGATTTTGCAAGTGCATTTGTTGCGCTTAAGCTTGTGGCACAAACTCCGGATTAATATTTTCTCCTCGAACATTATCACCCCCTTGAAAATTCCTCATATGTCCTTCTTCATCAACCATATTAGCATTATCCATTATGTTTTCCATAACCTCCTCCGTAGGATCTAGCACTCCTTTCCTTTGTCTTCTTAAGGTAGCTTCCAATTCTAAATTCAAATGTTCAATAGATTGAGACCTTGAACGAGTTCGCATGTACCTACAAGAATTTCTAAATTAGTTCTCCAAGTAACCGAGACAAGTAAACAAACAAAAGAAATACTCTTATCAAAACAAATCAAATTCAAACTCATTACAACCAAAAGTTAAACATTTCCCCAGCAAGCAGCGTCATGTTCTTAGCCTAATTTTTAGTATCAAAATGAATTTAGAGTAAGAGACTCTATCATTGTTGTACACGTGTGATCAAGGACAAAATTTATAAGTATGTCGTCCCAAGGGAAAGTAAACTCATAGTTGTACCTGGATTTGTCATTGATTTTTTCTTTTTAAGAGTGACAAGGTTGAAGGTTTGGTATTTAGACTACTTATTATTCTAATCAGTTAACTAAGAAATCAACTAACAACTAAATGTATCAAATATCAAATAACCGACAAGATGGATGGAATGTGGATAGAATGCACTTAAGAAGAGAGCTACGCTAATCATACTCATAGTTAAGAAACTAGCTAGATATGCATAACTTTTGATATTAAACTTCATTAATTATGGACTAAAAGCAATCACGTTTTTACCCCTAATCCCTATGGCCAAGGCAATTAGGTTCTCGACTCTTTCAAAAGTCTAAATATCCTAGGATTGTTCTTACTCTCAATTCCTTAAGGTACTATGATCGTAAGTTTGGTTCTTTTCACTCAATATCTTAAATGTCACCCTATGAATGTTCTATGCATAAAAATGGTATGGCTTACCTCCCCTCACACTAACAAGCATGCACATCTTGATATATGATTCAATTAAACACCTAATCATAATATTTGAATGGTCATCCTAACACTATGAATAAAGAATTTAATCACACAAGTATTGAAATGAAACATGATTCATTAATCATAAAAGGAAGTCCAAAATTAACTCAATTCAACATCTCAAATCCTACATATCTAGCATTCTTCTCAACCAATCATATGATTAGCCCTACTATAGGACTAGCCACTACACATTGTGTTTAGATCAATACATTCAAAGGCTTGTTCCATTTGAGCCAGAATATGAAGAAAAATAACAATTGAAAAGTAGATCGGTTTCCCTTTTTTGGAGTTGGCCTCCTTTCCTTTCTACATGCTAGAATCTTCACCATTGATGATTTCCTCTTCTTAAAGTGATGGAAGGATGAATTGATGGATGGATTTTTGAAGATCAAGTGGATTGGATGCATTAAACGTATGGAGATGAATTAAATGGATCTAGTGTGTGAAAATGTGGTGTGGAATTATGTGTAACTGCTCTAATTCTGTATTCTCCTTCTCAATTTCTCACAAATCAGCCTTTTATATAACTTAGGAACCTACTAAAAGCTTCTGGAACATTTTGAAATTTAAACTGCCTTTTGCACCTACACGGGCCATGTAGCAGCGCACGGCTCATGTAGTGCACACCTAGTTCGGCGTGTTCTGAATGTTCCCGGACACGGCTCATGCAGCAACGCACGGCCTCTCCCATGGGCGTGTATCATTTTCTGACGACTGCGCACGGCCTTCTCAAACGGGCCCGTGTTCTGCACACAGGGCGTGTGCTGGAGCACGACTCGTGCGCCAGAACACGGCCTTCTCATTGGCGAATCCTGAATTTTGATGCTCGAACAGGGTACGCTTGGATAGGCTCGTGTTCTGCATATAGGCCTGTCCAAGGGGCCGTGTTCAAGCATCAGAACGCAGGACTCGCCCAGGAGAAGGTCGTGTTCCGGCACACGAGTCGTGCGCCAGCACACGCCCCGTGTGCGGAACACGGGCCTGTTGGAGAAGGCCATGCGCAGTCGTCAGAAAATGCTAGCGTGCCCTGTTCTTCCTTCTCCGTTTTGCTTCTGATTCCATTTTTCTCCATTTCTTGACCTGTTTTACACATATTTAAGCTCACTTACACATTTCTATCAATTCATACCACATTTTTCATAATTACATAAACTCCACCCAAAGTCACACAAATATGGATGAAAACATCCGAAAATCCACAAACGAAGACACTAAAATCTAGGTGAAAATGAAAACGATCACTATCTTCCAACTCATTGAGCATATTGATTTAATAGTTAAATCTAACACATTTATGAAGCAAAGAAATAAATACTAAATTACGTGTCGAGGTTATTGTATAGGGATTAAGAGTATGAACATCCATAATAACTGAAGTCTAGTTCTCTTATATAATCCGTATAAATCGAACAACCTCACGCAGACCTACTAAATACACACAATGTTCACTAGTGTAATTTTATAGTGAAAACAAACTAATACAAAATCACACTGCAACCATCTTGATAGATTATCCCTATCTATGTCGGTTGTGAGCATCTGTTTATACTTTATATAGAGCTGATAATATGATCTTCCGTGCGACGCCACACACCTTATTATCTACAATATAAAGTAAATGAACTATCTCATCGACATGCAATCATTTGATCAATGATTCTCATTTTAAATATTGTAATAACATTGTTCATACTAAAGCTAGGCTTTTAGTATACAATCTAACAATCTCCCACTTATACTAAAAGACTATGTTGCAATGTCCACTGCCGTACATCTGATTCTCATTTCTACTACATGACCATTAAAAGCTTTCGCCTTAAGGTCCTTATAAAAGGATTTACTAAGTTGTCATCCGATGCAATCTTGGCGACAAGAACCTCGTCCTCATTATACGATTTCTCGTATCAGGTGGTACTTGTACTCAATGTGTTTAATTGCCTTATGGGCTCGTGATTCCTTCAAGTTTGCAACTGCACCATTATTATATAATAAATTGTGTAACCTTAGGCAAACTCAGAATCACATCTAAGTCCATTATGAAGTTTCCAGAGCCACACAAATACTTTGTCTGCCTCAAATGCTCCAATTTATCATTTTTCCATAGTGGAGTCCGAAATACATTTCTGCATAACACTCCTCCATATTATGGCTCTACTTCCTAAAATAAACACATAACCTTGAGGTGGATTTACTACTGTCCCTATTTGATTTGAAAATCTGAATCTATGTAACCCACAAGAAGCAATGAATCTGTCTGGTAAGCCCACATATAATTTCTAGTCCTTTTTCAGGTAGTTCAAAATGTGTCTTACCACAATTCAACATTCTTATTCTTGGTCATCTTAATACGCACTGACCATGCATTCGGCAATATAGATATCAATTCTCGTGCATAGCATCCCATAGATTAAGCTTCCTTACTGCCAAAGCATAAGGAACCGCTTTAATCTCCTTTATCTTCTTTTTGTGTCTTAAGACACATTTCCTTAGATAAAGTTACTCCATTTACAAAAGGTACAAACGTTTTTAGGAGTTACATACTAAAACGAGTAAGGATTGTATCAATATACAAAGCTTGAGATAAGTATAACATCATTCCTTGAGATCCTTATCACCATGATAGCAAAAAATATGTTTTGCTTCTCTTAAGTCCTTCATTTCAAACTGCTTTATGAAAACCATTCACATATGCCCGACAATAATCTTTCATTGTTCCAATGAGTAAGATACCATCTACGTACATACAAGAAATACCACCACGTTTTCGTCAATCTTTTCAATACACAAGACCCATCCATATGACTGGATTTCCTTATGAAAACAGATGTTCCATGATCTTGGAGCTTGCCTTAGTCCATAGATGGACACCTTTAAGCTTACACACAAAACGCTCTTTGCTCTTTGCAATGCATCACTCTAGTTACTTCACATAGATGTTTTCCTCAAGATTTCCATTCAAGAAAGCTGTCTTGACATCTATTAGCTGTACCTCATAATAAATATGAGCAGCAATAGACAAAAGAATCTAGATCGACATAGGCATAGCTACCGGCGAAAAGGTTTCCTCATAATCAAACCCTTCTTTCTGAGTGTACCCTTTCGCAACAAGCTTTGCTTCAAAGGTTTCCACCTTACTGTCTGATCTTCTTTTATTTTGTAGCCCACATACATCCAATGGCTTTTACGCCATTAGGTGGTCTTACAAGCTCTCCAATCTGATTTAAAATCTATAGATTCTACTTCAGAAAACATTGCAACTTGATAAAATCCGCATTTACATCTTATAGTGCTTCGTCGTACCCTTGGGTCGATTTCATATTCATCGGGGACCAAGTCCGACGACTATCCAAAAAACATGAAATTTTCAGTTGTCGAATAACACTCTAACTACGACGAGATACTACAGGAAATTATGTATTAGATGTGATATGTGGTGCAATTAATTTGAGGTATATCCTTTTGTACAGTGGTATTATACTTTGTGTTTCCCCTCTCACATCCATTAGAACAATTTATACATAGGTTTATAGTTCATTACATAGTCCTTTTCCGAAATATGGTGTTCGTGTTAACAATCACCTTTTGATATTTCGGACTATTAATTAAACCACCCTTAATTTTTCTAGGATATCTTTCAAACAGACAAACATCCATACGACATTCTAACTTATTAGTCTCTCCCATTAGTAGATGTGCCGAAGCACCCCAAATATGAATATATTTAAGATTAGACTTGCGCTTTTTCCACAATTCTTTGGGAGTAGAGGGTACTGATTTAGAAAGTATAAATTTTATAAACCATTGTTTCTAGATCATACCCATAAAATGAATTTAGTAAATCCAAATAACTCATCATTTATTTAACCATTTCCATAAGAGTCCAATTCCTTCTTTTCACTACACCATTCAGCTAGGATTTTCCCGGTGTAGGTAATTGGGATTCAATCCCATCCTCTGATGAATAGCCCCTAAACTATCCTAAGAGGTACTCACCACTATGATCGGATTGCAGTGTCTTGATATATTTTCCATGACGCTTCACCGCATCAGCCTTGCACTTCTTGAATTAATCAAAATACTCAGACCTGAGGTGCATCAAATAAATATACCAGTTTCTGGAATAATCGTCAATTATAGTGACGAATATTCATAACCACCTCTTGTCTGGATAGTCTTAGGATCGCATGAATCAGAATGAACCAATTCCAACACATCTTTGGCTCTACACCACTTTTCCTTAAAAGGCCTTTAATCTTTTTCACTTCCAAGTAAGACTCCAAAGTCAGATAGTTTCCACTTCCAATAAACCCAACGGTCCATCGGCTGGCAACCTTTGAATCATATTCAAGTAAAAATAACCTAGTCTTGATGCCAAAAGTATGTTTAGTTCATTTCAGAAGGTTCCTCTTCTCTTATTATGATTAGAAGACGTATTATCAATTACTATTCATTGCATTCGTGGGATAAGCATGATTTAAGAGTGTACAAATTGTCCACCAACGTACCATAATAAATGTTAGCTCCATCCTTCATTATAATAACCATGTCAGTTAAATGAAATGGAGTATCCATCCGTAAATGCATAGAAACTAATATCAAATTCTTTCTATGAAAACCTACGTAAAGATAATTTCTCAAAATCAATTGTTTTTACCTATCATAAAATAAATAAACAACTCCCACTACAACAGCCACTACTTTCATAGCGTTACCCATGTACTCAGTAATCTCATCATCACTTAGTTGCAGGTATTTAGTAATTCTTGTATCCACATACAACGTGTCGGTAGACGCCATCACTAATCATGCTTCAACAACTAGTGAATAAGATGCTAACCTTGTTTACACGTTGATGAAAATGGCTTTCCTTCGCCACTTGTTTTGTCAGAAGTTTCCCACCATATATAACCTTTTGTATTCCAGGTGGAACTTGCTCAAAACATCAAGTTTCCAAAAAGTCGCATAAGATTAACCATCATATTTTTATGAACTTCTCTCTCACCACTTCACAAGAGACTTTAATAGGCACCAGAGGGCATCTTTAGTGAGAACACATTTGTTATCACTTAGAAGTAAGAATTAAAACCAAGATTCTTTTCTAATCATTTAATTTTGGACCAGTATGTTTGATTTCTTTTAGTTAACAATAAGTGAAATAAAACCATTTGAAAATTCTGAGAATCAAGTAAACTAATACACTAATCAATTACTTTGAATTTAAAATTTATATTGATTCCCTCAAAACAATATAAATTAAATTCACCGACATCTCAAGCACCGTGAATTTGAATGCCACGATAGCGTTGATGTATACAAACCCTAACAATCGCAAGAAAAGGTTTTACCCATTAATTCCATTTGTCAATTTAAACTTATGACAAACAATTAATATTCGGTTCCTATTTAGCAATGCAAATAATAGCAATGACTCCGATGGGGAGGATACATATTATTTACACCTAAGTATATACCATTATTTGATACTAAGTCCATTACCCAAACTTGTGCCCCTTTAGAAGGAGAAGATCACATGTGCCCAAATAACTACCTATAATAATCAATTATAAGTTTGTACCATTGTTTCACAAATAAACTCATCCGATGGGGAGGAAAGCACTATAGCTAACGCGCAAGTTTATGTGCATCACATTACTTTCAAATAATTATTTAAAGAAGTCTATACCAGTGATATGCAAGTAAACTTATCTGATGGGGAGGAAGGCACTATAACCAACGCGCAAATTTACTTGCATCACATTGAAAACCAATAATGGAGGCTGCGGGAATTATTAACCAATCCCTTTCCCACTTAGTTATTTAACAAGAGGGTTTTTACATGCATATAATATCAAAATAAAATACGCAACCTAGCATGCTCTTATTACAGCAAATAAGGCAGTAAATCACTTAGAACATGTATACATATATAACAATAATCAGATATTATATCAATTATAATCAGTTATATATCAGCGAATTCGATTGTTCGCCATCAAGCACAAATATGGGCAATGCAAATCGGGATTGACCTCAAACCAAAAATAAAATCCAAAACCGCCAACATACAATGCCTACGTCAGGTATATCTGTACGCCATCGGGCAGCTTGCACGGTCCAACCGCGCAACTGTCCACCAAGCCCGACACCTGCTCGGCAACATGTGCCAATCGCACTGCAATCAGCCTGCCATCATGCACGTTTCGCATAGCTCTGTGCATGCCTCCGTCCAGGCCTACGAGCACATCACATGGCAACCAAACTAGCTCCATGCTCCCTTGCTCGGTAGTCCACCCGTCATGTGCGCCCATGCCCGTCAATGGGTGTAGCCTCACACTCCTTCCCAAGCATCCCACCATGCAGTTAAACACGCCACCAGGAGCGCCATCTGCTTGCCAGCAGGCACGTCCGCCCGCTAGACTTTCTTGCACCGAGCGACTTACCCAATGTGTGCTCGCCTGCAATACGCTACCGGGCATGCTGCCGAGCGCCCATGCCCAGTAGTTCGTTCACCACCGTATGCTCGATGAGCGCTCATACAAGACAACGTGTGATGGGCATTTTCTAAATACACAAGTAATCCTCAAGTATGAAGGATGCAATTGTAACTTAGATAAGCGACCAAGTTATATTATCGAACCCAAAGGACAGTTGGTTATCAATTAATTATTAACCAAACTAAGATAAATTATTATTTGACAATTTCAGTGGAGAATAATTATTAAACTTGTAACGAATAATAAATAGCAAATTAAATAGAACAGTAGAGATAAATGAGAGTTGACAAGTGAGAAGATAGGTAGCGCTTCGAGACATCCAGTTTTACTAATTAATCTCCCATGCATGTGTTAATGTTTGACTTAGCCTTGTGAATTATGGACGCATCACTATACCATGCAAATATACTCTCTAGACACAAGCAGATAAGCGTGTAACATGTGTGAATTCCCTCAGAGCAAGAAACACAATTACACCCCCCTTTCTAGGTACTATCAGTATCAATTATTTCTCGTGCACTAGTACTCTAACTCGATATGATCTCCCTTTATAGATACTATAAAATTATCCTCTTTATCCTACTTACTAATTCGAATTCAATTCAAATAATAAGTATTCATATAAGATAGTTCTAATGAAACTTCAGAGTCCCCTCACTTAGAATCATAACATAGAATCCTGCTCAGCAGTGAACGCACTCAATTAATAACAAGGATATGTATTCAGACTCTACATAACAATTAATGATGCACAAAACAACTCTGAGTATAAATTAATAAAGCATTGTCTTATATAAAATAAATCCACAAGTAGTGCTGTACGGAGTGTACACACAGAAGTTCAATTAACTAGATAGAAACCTTCATTACCCTAGAACTACCAAGACGGTTCTAGCCCATGATGCTTCGAAGAACGTTCATGGTATTTGGATAGATCTTACCCATAGTCTTGAAAATTACAAGAAAGATTAAGTTGCGAAGTAAACCCCAGAGATGGGCATCGTTGTTTCTCGCTCCATCTTGAATCTTTACTTGGTTTTCACTTGATTCGCTGTATGAATCTCTCTCCACAGCTCTTACGGATGGAGTTAGGGTTTGGATGTGGTGTAGGATGGATGTGAAATCTAACTCCCTTTTTGATGTGATTGGCACCCTTTTTATACTTGTAAATTTTCCTCATAGACCTTTACTGAGCTTTTTCGTAGAAAACACGCATATTTACGCACTAGAGGTGAAATCCCAATGTTTTGAAGCTGATGTGTCTCCATTCAATCAAATTGGAATTGGTCGAATGACGATCGAACAGCATGTCTGTAAACTGAACTCATCTTTGCGTTCGCCGTTCGACTTGTTGTAACTTGGTCGTACGGGATGGTCTTAGTCGAATGACCTCTCTGTAATATGAAACATCATTATTCGACTTCACTCGATAGTTTGACTAGCCTAAGCTTGGTCGAACGTCATAACTCTGGTCGAACTGCACCTCGAAAATCGTGTTTTCCCATTTCCAGCACTTCTAACCTATTTTCCTGTACAAACATGCTCAAATAGCCTCAATAGCATCTAATTCGCATGTTTTCCATAAACATCTCAATTTGTCTGGATAATATACCAAATAATACTCAATTTAAACATAAATCCGAACTCAAAATACGTGAATTATCACTCTCATCAAACCCCCAAACTTACATGTTACTTGTCCCGAGGCAATGAAAATCAAAACAAAGGCAGGATAATCACAAGGTCCCTATAACATGCACAAGCTATTCTAACACATGCAATTGTATCAATTCAAAACATGTATCCATCATACATTTAATCCATGTAAAAATATCAATCAACCACAATACTTCTATGAGTGCAAATCATCTAGCTCACTAGGTAAGTGTTTACTCTGGCGCTCAAGTGTAAAAGATATACACTTCAAAGGTTAGTATATACGCTCATAATCAATTCATACATTCGTGTAACCATAAGCTTTGCAAAGGTCTCAAAAATCAATTCATAATTGTTTCAACACCAGGATCACAAAAGACTTGTTCTTTGGGTTGCAATGTTGGCTCTTTGGTAAAGGTAGGAGAATATAGATAAAGTGACTAACTTCACTAGTAGAGAATTACCTTGGAGAGTTGATTTTCATCAAACAGCATTTATACTTCTTTTCCTTCATCATTTCCATTATGTTTTCAATACTTCTTCTCCTGCTTCACTTGGAATCAGCATTTTTCTTCTTCGTCAAAGTACAAGGGAACCAATTTTGGGCACTACCCTCTTAAGAAATCGAGGTACTGGTTTCAGACACTATCCCTTCACAAGATTTAATCGCATTTTATTTTCATCACTACACAAACCTTCCTTCATTTCTTCTTCATACTAGCTAGCAATTTATTCATCTTAACTCTCTACTAGCAAATAGGGTATTTCAAAGCTTAATTATAGGTAAATAAAGGTTTTTTTATCATATGCTTGCCAAAGAAAAAGCTTTGAAGGCTCAATAGGGCTTCCAATGATGTAAGCTTCAAGGTAGGATAAAATTTGACCAAGTGTCTCAATTTAAGCAATAACGGTCTAAGATCATGTCCTAGTATCTATCACTCATAAAATTCAAACAAGAATCTAAGCCAAGTTCTAGAATACGAACATATGAACGATACTCATAAGAATAAACTATCAGGCTAGCAAAATTATTAGGCTCAACTTCTCATATGGGTAATAGATTCCAAAGCACTCTTCAAAGTATGCAATCAACATCAATCTCTACATAAACTACAAGTAATAACAGTACATGCCCATCATTAATAAAATCGACATGCATAAAAAAGAAATGCACATGCATAATCAAGAAGCATCATCATACTATCCAAATCAAACCGATCAATCATCCAAATCAAACATATCTAATGAATCCATCATCATCAATCAATATCAAGTGCAAACCACTCACGCATAAATGTCAATCAACACCATTCACCACTCACTCAAAACCCAACCTGTAAAGTGCAAAAGAGAAGGGAGATGAGAGGAAACAGATAAAGGGAAAAACCAGGCGCACTCTACTCCTCCGGAGCGTCATCATCATCAATTATCTCCATGCGCCAATAATCGAGATCCCTGTGAAGATCATATAGCTTCCTATCAATCTCTTGATAGTTAGTTAGCATCTCTCCCAACCTTCTATCCATCGCATCATATCGGAGGTTGAGCGAAGCGTAATTTATGTTCACCAATGCCACCTACCGATTGCTCTCTTGCTGGTTTGTATTTAAAGCGGCGAAATGCTCGTTCATCAGTCTGAACTGCTCTCTATAAAAGTGATCCTAGGACTGCCAGAAATCCAGCTGCTGTGGAGGTGGCTCATAGTACTGATACTGTTGTGGCTGTGGCTGCTCCATCAGAGGAAAATCCATCTCCGACTGCTCATTAGTTGAATGCTGCTGCTGATCATCATCGTCCACAAAATCCACTAGATCTCTCACCAAGATCATATCTGCATCAATGTAAATACCCTGGATATGCATCCCAGCTAGCAGCCTCTAATTTCCTTCTCCAAATGCAAGTGTCGGATATTGCCTTGTGCTCGGAGTGTTCATCAAGAGATTATTGTTGTTCTGAATAGTAGTAAGATCAACAAGTGACAATGGAAACTTGAAAGAAATTGGATTCTTGCCACGGATGAACATCAACATATCATCACTCCTCTGAATCAAGCCCATCCTAACACAAGACGATAAAATCAAGTCCGGATCTCCTAGGATCGGCTGATGCCTAGTCAAATCAACTCGATAATACTCCGCTATCGGAGTAATCAATCTACAAATATTGACCTTCTATAAGGGGTGAGTCGAGAACTTATACATCTACTGGAAAAAGTATGAAGCCAAATTGAACTAAACTCCATTCATCATGCACCACAAAACGTAAAGCTCCGTTGTCGGTATGCAACTCCCCTCAAATCAAGCAAACAGAATATTGCTCAAGATCGGTCCATGTATGCTATCACAGGGTTTCGAATAAAAACTACCTCAGTAGTATTGGTATTGTAAGCACCTTGCATACCAGAAATAGACCTCCAGAACTCATCAGCATTAAACCCTTCATTCTCTGCTACAGAATCACCTTCGGACATCCAGCCATCTCATTTAACTCATTTACCAACATATGGTGCAGCTGGCCACCGATATGCATCCACAAGCTATAAGGAAGATAGTGATCCCCACGATCAACTCTCATTGTGCACAACACCTCAGCTGTAATGTGGAAATAAGTCTCCCTTTTCAGCTCCATAAATCGGGTAATCCCTACTCGATTGAACATCCAATGAATATTGTTGATGATGTTCATCTCCACCATCACTTGATCAATCCTGATAACGAGTCCTCATTATCTTGTCCGATATAGCTCCCCACAATTCTTCATTCTCCTCCCAATTATCAATCTGTATGTTGAAACCGGATGGCCTCCTCTTATTCCTCTTCAATTTCTTTGCAATTTCACCCTTCTTAGGAGGATTATTCTCCTTCCTCGTAGAAGATGTAGCAATTCTTTTTCCTACAAAGAATATACTACAATGCATAATAGGGGAGATAAAGCAAGTATAACCAACTAGGACTAAGTAAAGCATGAATTCTACTCTAAACTTCAAATTCATATGCCTCAATCCATGAATCAATTCCCAAAATTTTAAGTGCGATCTTCAAACATCTAATACATGTATCCTCAACACTTTCAATCAAAAGGAATCAGAAAAATTATCCTAAGTTTCAACTTCAACGTTCAACGTGCTTCTCAAACTCCAAAAATTCAACAAAAATTCAAAGCATGCTTAACTTCCACAACTCAATTAAACATAAACGTCACTTCAAATCAACAAGCTCATACATGCATTTTGAAATTAAACTCAAGCCCGTAAGATTAGCATCATCAATTTCACAAAACTCCATTAATCCAACGTAAATTAAATTCACGCAAATTCGTGTAAAATTTCAAGAAGAACACCAAAATTTCAAACTTCAATTCCAATTAAAACTATGTTTAATCAACTTACCCAAACTTCACTAAGTACAATTCACTTCAATTCAAGGGTAATGAGTCAAGAAAGCATACATTTATCTCCAGTCATGGTGTGTGAAAGATATGAAGTATAAATCCCCAAAAGTTAATGGAATAGTCCAAAATCAAACTTGACTCCTCCAAATCTTGGATGTGGAAGTGTGTGGAGAGGAAGAATTAAGTATAGGAAGAGTTTAGAGTAAATTTATTACAGACGGAATGAGAGCTTCAAAAAAGGGTGATGGAATTTGGTCGAACGGTGCGCTAAAAATCACTTCAAATCGTGACTCCAGACTTCATTTGACTAGAACGGTGTGGTCGAACTAGGGCTCCCAAGTTGAACCTGGTGTCTGTCCTCTGAAACACTCGCAGTTCGGCCATCGTTCGACCAACAAGTCTTGGTCGAACTGCAGTGTTTGGTCGAATGAGTGATGAGAGTGGAAATTCGTGTACTTTTGAGTCCTATTTGATACCTCTTTGGGTGTATATTTGACATTATTTTAACAAATCTTAATACTTTGAATTATTATCGACTAAAAGGTCCATGAGAGGTATTTTGTTTTGTTTTAATAGGAAAAAGGATCAAGAACGCAAAGTTGGAATGAAGAATGAATTCGTATTACTTGCAAGCAAACATACGTCCAATTTCCAAATTTTTTCTGTATCTGTGTGGTGTTCCAAATTGGTCATAAGATATACGGTTGGAAAGCTACGGAAGAGAAAATCATTATGGCTTAAGAATCACCTCAATCCGATTTCAAATGAGAAAGTTATGATCAAAATGGTGACGTCGTGCAACCTATCCCTGCTCAGCACAGTTGTGCCACTTTGCATGACTTGTAAAACCTTCAAATATTAGATTTGCAAGGAAGAGAGGATCGCGAGAGTGCAAGAATCACTCGAATCGGAGGCCGGATGAAGAAGTTATGCTCAAAACCGTGGAGTCGCACAAGCTATTGAAGCGTGCGTGGCAGCGCACGCGGCGACGCGCGAGGTATGCACGGCGGCGAGAATCTAGCAAGTTTTTTGCTCGTTTTGCACCGTGTGAGCCTTCTTTTAGCCGTGTGAGCAATCTTGTTGCACAATTGTTGTCGTGCGACAAGTCACGACGTCGTACGAGGAGAAATTGCGCACTGTTATTGCCGTGCGACAACATACGAAGTCGTGTGACCACCGTGTGACTATCATGTGACTGTCGTGTGAGTTCCGTGCACCAAGTTTACACACCGTGCATGGCCAATCCTTATGTGTCACGTCATTTATTTTGGCCCACGCTCATTCCTCTCATATAAATACTCCAGTTCAGAATTCATTAGAGAACAGACCCTTCACGCCACCATCAGCAGCACACAGTGCCGTAATTTGTTCCATTATTCACCACCTTCCATCCATCCACCGGAGAGACGATCGGAGTTGCTATTTGGATCGGAGACGGGGATTCCAATGGAGATCGTAATTGAAGAGACGGAGTCCTTCAAAATGGGTTCTTTATCTTTAATTATTTTTCTTTGCTATTTTAGAACAATGGTTAGTGTTTATTACATCTTTGTGATTTGCCCTCGTAATTTCATGGGCTATGTTTCATTGTTGGTAATGTTATGGCGTTAACACAGTTTTGAATATGTGATTTGATTGCCCTAGACTTGAATTTCTTATACTACAAAATGTTTATTTTCTTATTGAAGCAGATATTTTGAGACTTTATATTATTGTGTTTTTGAGTTTTGATTCCTTTAATTATTTTTGACGGTATCACTGATTGATAGTTAATAGATTCACTATTTCTGCATAATAATTGTTGTTTACTGTGACAGTTTTAGGGGATTGGCCTATAATACCTAGTACTATTAGACAATCAATTTGGAATATTAATTACTTGGTAGAACATCATTATTAGGTAATTGGTAAAGAGACCAAAGGGGTTAACAATCGCATACCAAGAAATGGAAGTCTAGTGCTCTAGCCTTTAATGGAATTTAGCATTAAGTACCTATAGAGGGAGAGGAAGTTAATTTCTTATTGATCCTAGGATTTTCAGCACATTATAAGTGTTAGATCCTACCCGATCAAGGTGATTTAACTAGGTTTAGTTATCCTCTTATAAACGTCTGCAGGTAATTAATTTGGGTCTAGATAAATTAATCACATAGTTAAGTTATTTGCCCGAGCATTACCAATTCTCCATTCTTGAATTCTAAATCGTTTTCTCTGCGTGATTTATTTTATTTGCTTAGTTTAATTATTTTAATTCAGTTTTATTAGTTTAATTAATCATTCCATAAAGAACCCCCGAATATATCTTGCAATTGAATTATCATTAATTGAATTACTTGTTAAGTTTATAACAATCTCGTGGGAACGATATTCACTTGGTCACACGCACTACAATCGATCCCTTAAACTTTAGGGTAAAGAAAATAGCGATCAAGTTTTTGGCGCCGCCTGTCGGTGATAGTTTATAGATTTAAATTTAATTATATAGTGATTTATTTCTTGTAGGACGTTAAACATTTTACTTGCTTTTATTTATTTTATTGTGATCCAAACAATTATGATCTTTTGAGTGAGAACATGTATATGATCACTAGGTCGAGTGAACAAGCAATCGAACTATTAAATCTAGAGCTTGAAACACTTGTTAGAGAGAACAGAAAGAAAAGGAAGCAGCCAGCAACACCTATACATAGCTCAGATTCGGAAAGTTTTTATTCGTCAGGAGAAGAGGGAATGCAAACGCTTTCACAGATATTTGACGGAGTTGATTTAGCTGGGGAGACTAAGACTAGAGAAATGGCTGACGATCAGGTCCCAACCCCTACGGGACCAATATAAACTGAAGCACACTGCTAATACTGGGCTGAATGGACCTGCAATCACCGTAGAAACTTTGAGTTTCCTTTCAGATTGATCCGAATGGTAGAGAGACAGTAATTTAGTGGAAAACCTTTGGAGAACCCTAGTGAGCATCTGCAGTTATTTTATGAGTATGCAAGGATGCAAAAGCACAAGAATGTTCCGGAGGATGATATCAGGATGCAGCTTTTCCCATTCTCACTTACGGGGAAAGCCAAGGAGTGGTACAACAACCTTCCTCAAGGATGTTGTACTACTTGGGAGCAACTTGCAGATAAATTCCTAAACAAATACTTCCCTACACCAAGAGTTTCTTGATAAAGAAGAAGACTACACAATTTAAATAAGGAACCTTGGAGAATTTCTATGAGGCATGGGAGAGGTTCAAAAAGTTGTTGCGGAGCTGTCTCAAACACGGATTTTCAAAGGATACTTACTTAGGCTTCTTCTATCAAGGCTTAAGAAGAGATTCAAGAGTGTTGGTGGACGCGACAGCGAGTGGATGAGTTTAAGTATTCATGTTATGCTAGTATACCCTATTAAGATACCATATACCTGTGTTAAACGTGGACTAAGGTTTAGAAATTATTGTTTCTTGTTGAATACTCTATACATTTGACGGCACACGACGAAAATTTGATAATCTGGAAATTTTGAAAATTTGATAATCTAAAAATTTCAAAAATTTGACACTCTGCATATTTTCGAAATTTTGATAATTTGGAAATTTTTCAAATTTTGATAATCTGGAAAATTTTGAAAATTTGATAATCGGGATATTTTCGAAAATTTGATAATTTGGAAATTTTGATTATCTGGAAATTTCGAAAATTTGACAATTTGGATATTTTTGAAAATGTGATAATTTGGAAATTTTTAAAATTTTGATAATCTGGAAAATTTGATAATCTGGATATTTCCGAAATTTTGATAATCTAAAAATTTTTGAAAATTTGATAATCTGGAAATTTCTAAAATTTGACAATCTAAATATTTTCAAATTTTGATAATCTGTAAATTTTTGAAAATTTGATAATTTGGAAATTTTTGAAATTTTGATAACCTGGAAAATTTTGAAAATTTGATAATCTGGAAATTTCAAAAATTTGACAATCTGGAAATTTCCAAATTTTGATAATCTGGATATTTTCGAAAATTTGATAATCTAAAAATTTTTGAAAATTTGATAATCTAGAAATTTCAAAATTTTGATAATCTGGATACTTTTGAAAATTTAATAATTTGGAAATTTTCAAAAATTTAATAATTTGGATGTTTTCGAAAATTTGAAGTTTTCGAAAATTTGATAATCTGGAATTTTTTAAAAATTTGATAATCTGGTCGATATCGATGATTTCGATAATCTTGACGATATCAATGGTCGATATCGATGATTTCGATAATCTGGATGATATTGATGGTCGATATCGATAGTTTCAAAATTTGATAATCTGGAGATTTTTGAAAGTTTGATAATTCATGCCTAACGTTTCACGCTTCACCATGAAGCGGAAGCTCTGATACCAATTGTTGGAATTCGATATTTAGTTAACGTGACCCATTAGGGTTCCATACATTTCTAACATAGAGCAGAAGCATGAAGACAAAAAATGTATTACCTTTCACCAGGGTATGTTGGAGAAGACGAATTCTCGCCACCAGCCTGCGCAGCCTCACCGTTTTGGGAATAACTCTCTCATCCGTTGTCGGATTTGAGTGATCTATGCTCCAAAATGATCCTCTCTTCCGTGGTTTTCCGTCAGTATACCACACGTCCCATTCTAAAGTCTCTACGAATTTAGAAAAATAGTAGAAGGTGGCAGATAGCAGCAGCAAACAACCTTTCAGTCTTCTGCTGTATTCCCAAGTCCAATCTCGACGTCGTGTGGGCGACGATCCTCGAGATCTTCTCATTTTGCTATTCTCTAACCCTTCTCATAGTGTTAGGCGTGATTAATCTCTCAGATTAGGTTTCCGGACAGCTAAGATGACTTATATATTGGCTATAGCAGGGACTAGGAGAAGAAATTAGAGTTGGGCCTTCATTGGACTTAAGTATCCAAGCTTAGCCCAAAGCTTATACTTAAGTCCAATAATAATAATATATACCACCAAAATATAATTACTGCACTACCGTTCTAATTCCATAATCGTTATGGGCTCCTTCTTATTATGAGCCTGTTAGTCTCCTCATGTTTAAGATATACAATGTCCATTAATTAATTATGTTACTGACAATTCCATTAATTAATATCTCATCCAAGAGTAGTACCACTCAACCTCATTATCATGCCGAAATAAATCCACCTGCAGGGTTTATATGATAATCCTTATAAGCTCCTCAAGAGGACATCATCAACCTATGACGGACACGGATTCCTTCTACAATCAACAGCACACCATAGAGACAGCATTACTTCCCAACTCACCGAGTTTGTTGATTTAATTATATGTAAATCTCACCTATTGAAGAATCAAAGAAATACATATTGTCTTACGTGTCGAGGTTATTGTGTAGGGATTAAGAGGATGAACATCCATAATAACTGAGATCAAGTTCTCCTATAAGTCAGTATAAGTCGAACGATCTCAAACGGTCTTTTTCAATACACACAAAGTGCACTAATGTGATTCTATAGCCAAGACAAGCTAATACCAAACCACACTACAACCATCCCAATAGAGAGTCCCCGTCTATCTCGGTTGTGAGCATCTGTTTATATTTTATATGGAAATCGATAATATGATCTTCCGCATGTTGTTGCACAATATATTATCTACTATATAAAGTAAGTGGACTATTGCATCTTGCATATAAATAAATTATAAGACGCAATCATTTAACCATATTATTCTCATTTCAAATAAATTGTTATAACATTGTTCATACTAAAGCCAGACTTTTAGTATACAATCCAATACTTTTGACAAAGTAGAGAAGGTAGAGATACAAGCTCGAAATAGTGAAGTGTCAGCCCTCCATGATCAACTAGTTGAATTGAATAATAAAATGGATCGTCTCGCCAAAGGGAACAGAGAGGAGTGACTAAAGCTCGAGATGAGGAAGAATTCGAGGGGGCATATTATGTCATGTTCCAAGGAGGAGATAATAGAAACAAACATAATTTCAGATCAAATAATCAGTTTCGGGGAAGGAGCGCCTAAGGGAACAACCATCAGTATCAACAAAGTTGGAACCAAGGGAAATAAAATTTCAACAATCAAAGGAGGAGTGAAAATTTGTCTTACTCAAATCCTAATAGTGCAGTTGCACCACCTCTGGGATTTGAGCCTGCTCAAAAACCTGCTGAAGGAAACCATCCTAGGAAGATAAGATGGATTTGATGCTTAAGATGATGGTTAAAAATCAGGAAATAGCAGAAAGGAAGCAAAAGGAAACAGACTTGCCAATCAGTCAATTGAATGCTGTAGATGGTAAGTTGCAACAGCAAGGGAAATTTACTGCTCAAACTGAGTTGAATCCGAAAGAACATCAGTGTTATGCTATTACTTTGAGTAGTGGCACGCATTATGAAGGACCTAGGATGCCGGAGTACAATGGAGATTGGTCAAAGGACATGCACAGGTACAACCGTGCACACCCGCACATCGCCGAGTGGAGACCCGGCCAGAACCGTGCAAGGTCACATGACAACAACCGTATGCCATCATGTCCCTAGCACGACATCGAGCTTGATAGAAAAGCATCCGGGAGATCACATGGCACTAACCTTGCGGCATCACACGACCACTTTCGTGTGAACTCGCACGATGGTGAGTACGAACCGAGTGCCACCTATGGCAGCTTATACGGCTCCATGCGTGAAACAGGGGACCTAGAGCGCTCACTGCCATGTGATTCTGATTCGGCTCCAATTGACTCTCTACCTCAACATCGAGATACTGTGGGTTTCCACAAGGACACTGAGCAGTCTGTAGTCAATCGAAAAGAAGTGGGAGAGAGTTAAGAGAGAAAGGAACAAAAATGATGAACTTGAAAGAAACAGCTTGGGTATTCTGAAGATAAAATATCCTATTCCTTTTCCCTCTGTGCAGTTGAAAAAGGGTCTTGATGAGAAGTTTCTGAAGTCTGTAAATATCTTCAAGCAGATCCAGATCAACATGCCCTTTGCTGAAGCACTTAAGCAGATGTCACACTATATGAAGTTTCTAAAGGATATCATGTCTAAGAAATGGAGTTTAGTGGAAAGAAGATAGTGAATTTGACTGAAGAGTGTAGTGCCATAATTCAGAGGAAGTTGCCAGCCAAAGTAAAGAATCTGGGAAGGTTCACCATCCCAATTCCAATTGGAAAGAATGCAAATTGCAGAGCTTTGTGTGGCTTGGGGGCTAGCATAAATCTTATGCCCCTAAGTATGTTCAAGAGTCTTGGTTTTGGGGATTTGAACCCTACTTCGGTTACACTGCTGTTAGCTGACAAGTCTATTACGCACCCTAGAGGAGTTGTTGAGGATGTACTAGTGAAGGTTGATAAGTTCTTCTTCTCTGTTGATTTCCTAGTGCTTGATATGGAATAGGATAGCAATGTACCTCTAATTTTGAGTAGACCATTTTTAGCTACAACTAGAGCTTTGATTGATGTTGAAGATGGAAAACTGAAGGTTAGAGTGGGAGATGAGGAGATCATGTTCTCACTTGATGAAAGTCATTCTGAAAAGGGCAGCTGCAAGTCCTTTGATGTTGATGAGAGTGTAGAGGAGAAGCTGCCATTGATTCCGTCTAATGATCAATTCAAAACCTGCATCAGCAACATTTCTTCTTTATCTACTCCTGCTACTGATGTTGAATCTGATATTTTATCTAATGAATTAACAGATTGTTTGAGTGATGTTAATGCTTGCAGGAATGAGAAAAGAGAGGCGTCATGGACTGAATGAGGAACATGGAAACAAATTCCACCACTCCCTCTGGATAAATGTGGCTCTTATTTTTCAGATCTTGTTGTTGATATGAAGGAAGTATATAAAGATAGAGATTCAGATAAGTTGTTTAGATGGATCGAAAGAGGGCGAAACAATACTTCAAATTGAAGATGAATGATGTAGAAGAAGTTTTGATGTATGAATATGAACATCTCTACGTCTGCATTCCGCCGAGCTCCTCGACGTTAAACAAGAGCGCTTGGAGGGAGGCAACCCACCTTTATTGTTTTTATTTATTTTGTTTGTTGTGTCTTGTGTTAGGTGAGTTATACTCAAGGTGCGTGCTTACACTTAAGGTAATAACATCCTTTTAAACTTAGATTCAACTCATGTTTTCATCTAAGTTTGGAGGGTGTGATGTTCTTCCCTTGTTCCATCCGCACCTAGGTATGTTTACTCTACATTATTTAGTGTTCGTGTGCTTGGAAGTCGATTTTTTTTAGAATTTTCGAATTTTATTCGTTCTTTCGAATTTTTTTGCGACTATCCAAGTGTCTTGTGTGTTTTTGTTCATTTTGTGTGTCCTTTGGTCCTCTTTCATCAATTTTCATCTTTTCGATATTTTTATTTTCCTTTGATGATGAGTTTGGTGTTTGAGCTTTTATGATTGAGAAGGTATTAAAGGTGATGAAGTGAACTTGCAAGATGTGAAGTCGTTCCTTATTCTTAATTTTTATGTGATTTTCGAATTCTTATGAGTGAGAAGCATGAGCTTTAAATTTTATGACATAAATTTCATGGGGATCTTTGAGCTGTTATTTTTCTACCTATGATGTTGATTATGATTAATAAGGTGAACATGCTTTAATTTTTAAGTGCTTGAAGTTCTTGACATGCTTGTTATGATGTATGCGTAGCCTTGAAGAGTGCTCATTCATACTATGAAAAAGCCAGGTGAGATTTGAGCCTTTAAATCATGTTACATGATCATGCATGATATTCTTATTCTTGAGCGTATCGTTCTTGTGCATGTATTCTAGAACTTGCCTTGAGTCTTCTTGAATATTTAAGATTAGTCTAGCGGATTGTAAAAATGATTTAATGTCATTTTTTATTTTATGAGTCACTTAGCCAAATAATACTCTACCATATGATTGTTTATCCGTAGTTACCCCCATTGAGCCTAAAAGCCTCATTCTTCGACAACCTACGAGAAATAACCACCTTAAGTATCTTATTGATTTTTTTAGCCTTGATTATCCGTGAAGGAAAATTAATGGCTTTTCAAAGTGTGTTGATGGAGATTGATAACAATTTGGGAAGGAATGAAATTGGTAATTAAACGGTGATTGAGCTAGAAAATGCATCTAAAGGAGAGTCATGGAGTAGTGCTTAAGTCTAGTAATCTATGGAATCAAATACCCTAAGGTAGTGTTTAAATCTAGTACCCTATGGAGGATGTGAGAGGTAGTGTCCAAAACCGGTACCTCAAGAAAAGGAATATAGGGAGAGAAAAAATATTAGTGGGGTAGCGCGCAAATTTAATACCCTTGATGCTGAAAGAAAAGAAGAATAATTTTCTCATTATTGTGGTTGAAGAAAGAATTGAAAATTTTGGAGTTGAGGAGGGGTTGTACTTAATGAAAGTGATGAGGAAGAATGAAAGATCAAGATGGACAACAGCTTGATTGATCCGAGTTTTAAGTCACTTTATCCATAAATTTCCTACCTTGTCCAAAGAGCCTACGTTACAACCAAATAAAAGTCCTTTTTGATTCATAATTTACTAGCTACAAGTAAAAAGGAGAGTTGAGACAATAGGCAAGTTTATGGTTATGCATGCACTTAAATTGAAATTGAGAGCACGTATATATAACCCAGTGTACACTTTATACACCTTGAGTGTGAGAGTTACACTGTATATATCTTGTGAGCAAAGGAGAATTGAGCACTTGAATTAGTGAAGTAATGGTCTTAACTTGTACGTTTTGAATAAATGAGTACTTTTAATTTGAAGTTATGTGAACCAAGTTGAGATTGATTACATCTTTTGGAAGGCTTAGTTGATATTTTGATCTTTCTTTGGAACATGAATTTCCATCTCATTATTCTCTTGGTTTGTCGTTTTGTTGTTCGAGATCGAACAACACCTTAAGTTTGGGGGATTTGATGAGAGTGGAAATTCATGTACTTTTGAGTCCTATTTGATACCTCTTCGGGTTTATATTTGACATTATTTGCACAAATCTTAATACTTTGAATTATTATCGACTAAAAGGTGCATGAGAGGTATTTTGTTGTATTTTGATAGGAAAAAGGATCAATAACGCAAAGTTGAAATGAAAGATGAATTCGTATTACTTGCAAGCAAACAGACGTCCACTTTTCATAATTTTTCTGTATCTGTGTGGTGGTCCAAATTGGTCACGTGATATACAGTTGGAAAGCTACAGAAGAGAAGATCATTTTGGCTTAAGAATCACCTCAATCCGTGATGTGTTGTCGTCGGCACCCAAAAATAAGATTTTTTATTTTTCCAAACAAACCCACTAAGAATGTAGTAGGGTAAGTAAGGGTCGAACCCACAGGTAGAATTTAAATTGAATTCAATGTGTTTTCAAGAGAGTAACAATAGGGGGATTAGATTAAAACTAACAACTAATAAACATAATAACATAAACAATTAAAAGTGCAAAAATAATAAAACAAGAGAAAAAATAAAATTGAAAACCTAGTCCAAGGATTTGATCCCCTCCCATATTCTAATTCATAAAATCGCAAGAATTAAACATGCAAACAATTATTCAAACTCAAATCTATAGGCTAATGGTACGACCAAATTAACCCGAATGTTCTTAAGATCATCAATTAGGGTACAACCACTAAATTAAACTATTTACGAGTGACTCTATGGATTCGAAATCGCAAATGCATTAAGATTCCAAACATAGAATTACTAGGCTACGAAAACTGACTAGGAATCATACAACCTAGATCTTATTACACCTAGAGGGTCTTCCTCTATTTCGCTACTCAATTCAATCATCACAACAATTACGGATCATGGATCATGAAATAGCAATAAACAATTCAACAATTAATCTAGATGGCCAGTCTAAAATAATTATCAATTTATTATAAAATAAATTCAGTGCATGCAATAAGATAAATTCATATAAAGTTTGCAACATAAAATTCCTAACAATCAAATAAATAATTCATGGGAGTTTCACAACCCTAGGACTAGAAACGAAATTAAATAATCAAAATTAAATTAAAATAAATAAACCGATAATCATTTGTTCTTCGTGGTGGAGTTCTTCCCCTATCTGCGTTCTGCTTTCGAACGTCCAGAAGTGATCTCCCGGATGTGATATGATTTATATATCATCCTTATTTATCTTTTTGTCCCCCAAGAAACCTAATTGATTTCTTTCCTTCTTGAAGAGTGTCTAGGTTCATTGCATCTTCAATCTTTTTGGTAAGTTTTCTTATGCTCTTCAAATCAAATCACTCCTTAATTTGCCTTGGTCAACTCTTTATTTCCTACAATAAAGATTATTATAACAGTTACACAAAAATAAATTAATATGATGATACAATTTATCTCTATTTTGGCTTGTTTCAATAAGAAATAAAATAATTAAAGTTCAAGTGTGAAAAATATAAATAAGTCGTAATTAGAATTAAATAATTCACAACTCACATAAATACATATATGAATTCATCTAAAATAATGATGTAAAATTACGACTTATCAAACTACACACGCCTAAACCTTTGCTTGTCCTCAAGCAAAATAATACCAAAACAATGTATAAGAAAAATGATAATCACGTGCAAGTGATAGCAAAACAATGACACTTCCAAGAGAGACCAAACAAGATACACCAAATACAAATGAGTGGTTGAATGTCTCACAAATATTTGCAACTTATGTAAGATAAAGAAGTTAACAATTCATGGCCTCACAATGGTTTCACTCAATAACGCTCAAGTATATAAGTGGATAGCAAAACACTCGAAATTAAACAAGACAAGACATTACCATAAGCTTGCTCCCAAATCAAATCTCCACCAAGTTCAATGAGCGTGGTACAAATATCAAAAGGACTTTAAAATGGTTGTAATGGGGCTTGGAATAAGGTGGGATAAAAAAGATTAGAAAGGCTAAATTTACCACTTTGCAAATTGTATCAATCATATAAAACGTACATCAAAGAGATACATCTTGCCATTCTCATTTTCCACACCCACCTTCATTTTTTTGTTGATAATTCTTTTTTTCATCAACAATCCGCCTACCGACACCTGTTTCTTTTCACAAATTTTTGAAAAACAGGAGCAACACTGGAGGGTTCAGTGTTACTTTCGGAAAAATTCTGCATCAACTTTCAGATTCGTTTTTTTTCAACTCCAATTTCTTTTCTCTTTTTTTTCAATCATTTTTTCAATGTCATCCTTTCTTTTCTTTTCTTTTCTTATTTTTTCCTTTCTCCATTTTTTTTTCTTTTTCTCAACCATCATCTCCCCTACATCATAAATCCAATGATAACAAATATTTTTAATGAATTCCACAATGTGCAAAATAAAAGAAGGTTCAAATGGAAGAGTTTAAGAACAAAATGGAATATGGCTAAGTGATAGGCTCATTCATCAAAGAAAGGCAAGACTCAACTTGGCTCTCCTAAAGGTTTAGCACATGATTGAGTAGGTAAAAAGAAGGCCGAAATACGTTTGCCTACGTGCCTTTATCATTTAAATACACATGCTCAAATGTAAGATCTCAAAATGCATTCAAGGAGCAAGTTTTAGAATGTACATATCAAGTTTAGTTTGCACACAATCAAGAAAAGAATAGAGCTTATATAGAATGAATAGCTCATCAAGGCTTAAAGCTCACAACAATAGGGTAATTTTTTCATGAATTCTCAAACAAAATATTATTCCACATTTGTCACAAAAATAACAAGAGAAATCCAACAACTTACAAGTAAAGGAACATCAAATTCAACCCTCTTGTCATGCCAAAAATTTCACAAATCAGAAGCACAATCTCACCATAAATCCAACACCAACTTCACATGTGCACAAGTGTAGGAATATGACTATAAAAGAATTGCCTATATGAACATCTATTAACCAAAAAAAATAAAAATTGCAACTCAAATACCACTCAACACACCAAACCTACCCAAACCTAATTATTTTGTTTTCCCTCAAGCAAACAAACAACAATAAAATTCAAGGGAAAATAAAGTTTAAGAGTGGAAAGAAGTCACCGAATGAAGCACATGAATTGACCATATGTTTGGATTTTTTTCTCCATCTCTAGATGCATCATCACCACCTAAAAATTAGCACACACCAAAAGAAAAAGATTATTTATTAAGAAAAAAAATCAAATAAAGAAAAATAAAGCAAAGTTGGGTTGTCTCCCAACAAGCGCCTTTTCTTTACATCGTTGGCTCGACGTTTACTTCCCTTTCACATAATAGGAGTAAAATGTTCAAACCAATATAATGATCTTATTGGTTTGCAAGAAGTGTTCTTTCCCTTCAAAATTATATGGTTCTTGGTCAGGCTTTTAAAACGAAGCTCCACAGAGTTTTGTTTGACCGTCTAAAAAAAAGGATCTTTAATCTCATCAATGCGAAACACTTCAACCGTCTCATTTTCTTGAGGATCTTCAACCTTGGGCAACCAGTATAGAGATGGAAAAGTATCATAATTAACAGATTAATTCGGGCAGTTTTACCTTATTTTTGTTTCCAGCAGAACTGACACTGAAGGCTTCAGTGTCAATATCTGCTTCCAGAATTTTCTGCACAGAATTTGCAGAATTCTCAGCACACTCTTCCCCTTCAATTTCTATCTCAATCTCGAATTTCTCATCATTGGTGGACTCCACAACACATTCTTCAAGATTTGCACTTTGTTGTGCCACCACACGTTCAACCTCGGTCCTTAATTGGTTACATTGGCGCTCCAAATACTCAATTGGATTCCTTGTTGAAATATAAAATTACTAATTTCCATCCGTTTAACCAAGGACTCCAATGAAGCCTTCGAACTTTGCTCATCGCCATAATACCCATCATCCTCATAATAGAATTCACTATTATTGAAAGATTGTGGTCTTTGCTCATAATAGTCACGCCTTTGATATTGGTAAGGTTGATTGTAAGAATGATTCACATATCTGAAATTATGAGGGTTATACCACCCTTGATTGCATGTGTCGACATATGGTTGATCATTCCAATGCCTTTGTTGATTAGCAATCCAATATTCATCTCTTCATCTTACCGCTAATCTATCAATCAAGGATGGACAATCATAAGTGGAATGGAGTGTGGTTGCACAAACCCTACATGGCTGGATATTCTGACCATAAAAACCACGATATCAATCCATTAGAACTGAGCCTGCAAGGGGAGAAAGTGATCAAACATGAAAATTTAAAAAAAAAAAAAACAGAGCAACCATGACACTGAAGGGTTCAGTGTCAGTGCACTGCTGGACAAAATTCGAAAAAAATTTAAAAACACAAAAAATTCAACCAAATTCGGGATTACTCCCCTGCAATGGCACCAAAATTTGATATGCTATTGTCGGCACCCAAAAATAAGATTTGTAATTTTTCCAAACAAACCCACTAAGAATGTAGTAGGGTAAGTAAGGGTCGAACCCACAGGGAATAATCGAATTTAAATTGAATTCAATGTGTTTTCAAGAGAGTAACAATATGGGGGTTGGATTAAAACTAACAACTAATAAACATAATAACATAAACAACTAAAAGTGCAAAAATAATAAAACAAGAGAACAAATAAAATTAAAAATCTAGTCCAAGGATTTGATCCCCTCCCACATCCTAATTCATAAAATCGCAAGAATTAAACATGCAAACAATTATTCAAACTCAAATCCATTCTTCAACAATATCATCTACCTTCATCTCACATCCAATCATCCATCCAAGTAGTTAGAGAAGCAAGGGGGATTAGAGTTTGCAAGAAGAGGAAGAGAAGCACCATTGAAGCTATTCAAGGGAGTTTTAATTCTAATTTTTGTAGATTTCTTTGTAGATCAATCATGTGTTTTGGAGAATCAATTGTCTATGTTGTTTTCTTTGAGACTATGAGAGGCTAGTCTCCTTTGTGAGATTAGCAATATGAATTGTGTTGCATAATTTTAGGTATTTTGCAATTGAATTCATATGTTGATTGGATTTGTTAATTTTCTATCATTGATTGTTAATTGCTTTATTTGTATTGTTGATTTGTGTGATTAATTGTCATGGGCATGTGATTAGATTGAGAAATCAATTGTATGTTTAAGATATTTCATTGAATAATTTCATCACACACTTCATGTGCATTATAATTTTTAGAGAGATTGAGTACTCCTTTTAAATTTAGAACTCTTTGATAGAACATGTGACTTGTTAGATCGAGAGGTCAATTGATCGTGTGAATGGACTCTCTAATTGAACTTAGTACCTAATTGGAATTGTTTGATTGAGAACTAACCTTAGAGTCTTTTTGAGACCTTGTAAAGGATCTACATCCTATCCATCTCGAGAGGGAGTTTAGGTGGAATTCATGTTGGCCCTTAGTTATTAATCCATGACACATATAAATTCATTGCATGATACCTAGATTTTTCATATTTTAAGTATTGCTAGTCTCATTCACTATCTACTTGGCTCATTCATCCATTTTCCATTCATCTATCCCATTCATCTATCTTTTTATTTAATTGTCAATTCTTGATTAATCCTATCCCTTTACGTTCCTCCCTGTGGTTCGATAAATTCTTTAATTAGTCATTCCGACTACAAATGGTTAATCATTTACTTCGCAACTTAAACTCTCTTGTAATATCAAGACTATGGGTAAGATCTATCCAAACACCATGAACGTTCTTCGAAGCGTCATGTGCTAGAACCGCCTTGGTAGTTCTAGGGTTATGAAGGTTTCTATCAAGTTAATTGAACTTTCGTGTGTATACAACACTACTTGTGGATTTATTTTATATAAGACAATGCTTTATTAATTCATACTCAGAGTTGTTTTGTGCATCATTAACTGTTATGTAGAGTCTGAATACATATCTTGGCTATTGATTGAGTGTGTTCACTGCTGAGCAGGATTCCATGTTATGATTCTAAGTGAGAGGACTCCGAAGCTTCATTAAACTATCTTATATGAATACTTATTAATTAAATTGAATTCGGATTAGTAAGTATGATAAAGAGGATAATTATATAGTATCTATAAAGGTAGATCATATCGGGTTAGAGTACTTAGTGCACGGAAAATAATTGATACTGATAGTACCTAGAAAGGGGGGGTGTAATTGTGTTTCTTGCTCCGAGGGAACTCACACGTGATAGTACCTTAAATATAAAAATTTCTTACTTACACGAAAGAAATAAAGCAATAAAACCGGAGGGTAAGCCCCCAACAGGCGCTCTTGTTTAACGTTGGAGAGTCACGATGGTACCTACTCAATGTAAGATATCCTCAAAGACGACACAAGCATCATCCGACAATATAAAGTGCTTCAATCGATGCCCATTCACAGCGATGATGTCTCCGTCTTTGTCCATGATCTCAAAACTTCCCCTCCGCAGGCTCTATAAATAATGAACAGTCCTACCCACTTCGACTTCAATTTTCATACAAAAAGTTTCAAACGAGAGTTAAAAAGTAATACCTCATCTCCTTGCTTGAACTCTTTATAAGTGATCTTCGAGTCATGCCACTTCTTCATTCTCTCCTTATAGATCACGAGTTCTTAAAAGCTTGACTTCTAAACTCATCCAATTGATTGATATGAGCCAACCTCAAGTCCTTGACCTCTTTTATGGATAAGTTCAAGCTTCGTACAGCCTAAAAAGACTTATGTTGAATCTGTACGGGTAAGTGGCACAGCTTTCCATAGACAATTTGATAAGGTGACATTCCTAGCACAATCTTGTATGAAGTTCAGAACCCCCATAAGACGTCATCATGCTTCATAGCCCAATCTTTCCTATTGGTCCCAACAACCTTCTCCAGGATTTGCTTCACTTGCCGGTTAGAGACTTCCGCTTGCCCATTCGATTGAGGATGATAGGGTGTAGTAACCCTATGCTTAACACCATACTTCTTAAGAACTCTTTCAATAAGCTTGTTGACGATGTGGGAACCTCCATCACTTACAAGTGCTCTAGGAACTCCATAGCGAGCAAAGATATGTTTCTTTAAGAAAGACAACACGGTCTTAGCATCATTCATACGAGTAGGAATCGCTTCCACCCACTAAGGAACATAATCAACAGCAAGCAGGATGTATAGGAATCCATTAGATGGGGGAAACGGCCACATAAAATCAATTCCTCATACATCGAAAATCTCTACAAAAATGCTTGGCTGAAGTGGCATCTCATCTCTTTTACTCATGTTTCCCATCCTTTGACATCTATAACATGTCGCTACATAGGATTCACAATCTTTAAACAAAGAAGGCCAATACAGAGTTGATTGTAGTACCTTGGCTGTAGTCTTTTGAGTTCCGAAGTGCCCCCATTAGGTTGTGCCAGGCAGAAATCAAGAACACTTTCCATCCTCATCTCGGGCACATATCTACGGATGATAGAATCCGTACAAATCTTGTAGACAAACGGATCATAACATATGAAAGTCTCAACATCTCTCTTGAATTTCGCAAGTTTATACTATTAAGATCTTTCAAAATTTCACCTACGGCAATGTAGTTGACATAATCCACATACCATGGATCAATTCCTTGATTAGCTACCACGCACGCTTTCTCAACTCCTTCAGCAAATACTGCCATTATCTTCTCATCCGGGAACATTTCTTCTATGTAATCGAACGGTTCATCACAATGCTTCCTTGTCTCTAACATTGATAGGGTGATCCGCCAAAATATTTTCCATTCCTTTCTTATCTCGGATCTCCATATCAGACTCTAGTAGAAGAAGGATCCATCGAATAATCGTGGGCTTGGCCTCCTTCTTCTCCATCAAGTAACAGAACGCAGAATGATCCGTGTACACTATAGTCTTCATACCAACCAAATATTGTCAAAACTTGTTGAATGCATACACAATCGCTAAAAAATCCTTTTCAGTGACGGTGTAGTTCTTTTGTACTGCATCAAAAGTTTTGCTCGCATAGTAAATGGCACAGAACTTCTTTTCCTTCAGCTGCCCGAGCACCATTCCAAGTGCTGAATCACTTGCATCACACATAAGTACAAATGGTTGAGTCCAATATGGTATGATCAAGATAGGTGCAGTAATAAGCGCCTCTTTCGAAACCTAAAAATTTATTAGACATTCTTCATCAAAAACAAAAGGAACATCATTTTAAAGTAAATGAGATAAGGGCTTGGAGTATTTTGAGAAGTCTTTGATAAATCTTCTATAGAATTCGGCGTGTCCAAGGAAGGACCGCACTCCTTTCTCATTCGTAGGTGGTGGAAGATTCTCGATGGCCACCACCTTTACTCGATCAACCTACAATCCCTTTGCCGAAATATGATGCCCAAGAACAATCCCATCTCTCACTATGAAATGGTACTTCTCCCAATTCAAGACAAGATTAGTTTCTTGGCATCTCTTCAAAACAGTAGATAGGTTAGACAAACAGATATCAAAGGAGGAACCAAACAAAGAAAAATCATCCATAAACACCTCCATGATCTTCTCTATCAACCCATCAAATATGGCCATGATGCAACACTTAAATGTAGCAGGTGCATTACACAATCCAAAAATATTTTCCTAAAGGCAAAGGTTCCATATGGGAAAGTAAAAGTCATCTTTTCTCGATCCTCAGGTGCAATCATGGTTTTATTATAACCCGAATATCCGTTTAAGAAAAAATAAAACTCATACCCTGCAAGATGGTTAAGTATTTTATCCATGAAAGAAAGAGGGAAAGGGTCCTTGCATGTATTTTCATTCAGTTTCCTGTAATCAGTACACACATGCCATCCCTTAGGAATCCTAGTGGCTAAGGTCTCGCCATCATCGACTTTCACAATATTCATGCCCTCTCTTTAGCTACAACATGAATTGGACTAACATGGGGACTATCACTAATGGGATATATAATTCCTGCATCTAACCACGTTAAGATCTGCTTCCTAATCACTTCTTGAATCGTGGGGTTAACCCTTCGCTGATTCTGAATGCATCCCTTAGCTTCATCTAGAAACCTTATCTTATGCATGCAATACAATGGACTAATACATTTCAAATCACCAAGAGACCAACCAATTGCAGATTTATACTTCCTAAGCACATATAACAACTCTTCGAGTTGATCAACAAAAAGAGAAAAAGATACAATTACCAGATAAGTTTCATTCTCGCCTAGATAGGCATACTTCAAGTGTTTCGGTAGTAGTTTAAACTCCTCCTTCTTTTCTTCCTTAGGTGTGCTTTCTCTATCCAATGGGAGGTATTGCCTAGTCCACTTGACTTCTTCAAGCTTTGTTCTTTTAGATTCATACCTGTTATTTCTCAAACCAAGTAAATTTTTAAGAAATTCAATACATACCTCATTAGAGAGCTCATCTAGCTCCGTGGTGGGAAAAGTAAGATACTCTGCCAAGCATGTCTCCAAGGGATCCTTCGATAGGATCAAGGACATATCTTCCTTCACGATCTCCTCCACCATGTAAATGCTAAGACATTGCATCTCCATTCACATCTTCATTTCTTTACCAAGGTTTAACATAACCTCTTATTTATCCATTCTCAATCTAAGCTCTCCCTTTTGGACATCAATCATAGCTCCAGTGGTGGCAAGGAATGGTCTCCCCAAGATAAGAGAGACATTATCCTTGTCATCTTTCATCTCTAGCATAAGAAAATCCACAGGAAAGACGAGCTTCTCTACTTTCACAAGTACATCTTCAATCACACCCTTCAGAAAAGTCATGGACCTATCCTCCAGCAGTAGAGCTATTGTCTTGGGAGTGAGCTCCCCCAAACTTAGCTTCTTAAATATCGACAAGTGCATCTAGTTGATACCTGCACAAAGATCACAAAAATCTTTTCGTGTTGGCCCCTTTCCAATCTCACAGAGAATAGTGAAGCTTCTCGGATCCTTCAACTTCTATGGAAACTTCCTCTGAATGATTGAGCTGCAGTTCTCAGATAGATTCACTGTTTCTACTACATTCAAGCTTCTCTTCTTCAATATGATATCCTTAAAAAATTGGAAATAATATGGCATCTCCATTTTTGCTTCGGAGAAAGGAATGTTAAAGCTTATCTTGTTCGTGATATCTGAAAACCTTTTAAACATTTCTTCCAATCCCTTCTTGACTATTATGAGAGGAAATAGAAGAGGTATCTTTGTCTTAGGAATTCCCCATTCATCACGTTCAACATTCTCCGCTTTATCCTTCTCAGCTCTCAATCTCATGGCTCTTTCCAACTTCTTTTCTACTATAAATGGGGATTGGTTGCAACATGTTTAGAATTCAGGACAGAAATGGGGATTGGTTGCCGAAGTTAGACCTCAGTTCGAGCAGATTGCTCTGGTCGAAAGGACTATCTGGAAATGGGTTCCAACTATCCATTTCTCGTTTGACCAGACAAGTCTGGTCGAACAGGATAAGTATTGTCGAACCGGATATCTGTCCACTGAACTTGACTTTTCTGCTCAATAGGTACTCGTTCGACCATAGTTCGACCAGGTAGGTCTGGTCGAACAGAGTTGCTTTGGTCGAACAGCGAATCAGAAAATAAAGCATCATTTCTCTATTTTTCCAAAACTTGTTCGATCTCTGTTCGACCATCAGTTCTGGTCGAGCGGCATAAGTTTTTTCGTTTTTGTCCACCAACTTCATCGGACTATCGTACTGCATTCCGAAGCTCAATGTGATAGCATGACACTCTTTAGGGTTCGTAATACTTTGAGATGGAAGCTTTCCTTTCTCTATTGTTTGTGTCAATTGATTTATGCTCCCAACCATCTGACTCATCAACAACATTAGTTCCTTAATCTGCTTTGACAATTCCTCATGATTTGAATCAATTTTTCCTTCCAAATGATCCACCCTTGTGTCATTCCTAGCCACATATCGGTTCACCGTATCCTCTAAACTAGGTTTCCCTTCTTCCATCTTTGCACCAGGATTAATACTCGCAGGAAGTTGCATTGCCCCGTTCGGATTGCTCCATAAAACTCTGGCCTCCTTGGTTTTTGATAGTTACCCGGGGGACCACGATTGTTGTAGTTCCCTTGGTAATTCCTGTTTCCTTGATTATTCGGATACCTTGTTCCTTGAATATTGTCCCATGGCATAGTTTGTTTCTTCTAATTCCTCGTGGATCGATCTCTCTTCACCATCATACTGCTACATCATCATTGGTACTTTCTGTGAGAAATTAGTAATATGCTTGTGTTGGGATTCAAGCAGCTTGTTAATGTTTTCCAAGCTCGAGACGATCTCACCTTCTCTACTAAACTTTACCATCATATGTTCAACCTGTGCCACTTTTCTAAGGACCTAGGTCCGTCTAACTCTACTAGTTGGCCAATCTCTTGAATTCATCGAAATATCCTCAAAGAGCTTTTCGCCTTCAACGGATGTCTTAGAAGTAGTGCTCTATTCGATGAAGCATCGAGTAGAACACGAGAATCACAATCCAACCCATTGTAAAAGATACTAATATACTGAGCTTTTGACAACCCATGTTGTGGGCACCTTATAAGCGTGTCCTTGAATCTATCCCATGTTTCATGAAATTTCTCAATACCATTGATAGCGAAGTGATTGATTTCTTATTTCATCTTAAACACCTTTGAAGGTGGAATGTATCGCTCCAAGAACTTCACTTTCAATTGCTCCTATGTAGTACATTCAGTAGCACTAAAAGTATCGTACTAATCTCTCACTCTTTCAATAAGCGAGAATTTAAATAAGATGATCCTCCTAGTATCTTCATGAGTTCCTGCATCTTTTTGTGTACTTGCATAACTAAGGAACTTATTAAGATGTTGTTGAGGATCCACGAAAGTTCCCCAAGAGAAGGAGTTCCTTTCTATCATGCTGATAAGAGCGGGATGAAGATCAAATCTGCATCGGCTGCACTCACTCCTAATAGCCCCATGTTTTCCCCTCCGTTATTCTTGAAGACTTCACGGATGGCAACATTGTCCAGATTTGCCCTATCTTGGGCCATGTTGACTGCTTCTACTTCCGATTTGTCTCCAGTTGCAACTTTATTCATTTCTAGGTTTAGCCTTTCAACTTCAGCTCCTAGATTAAGAGCTTCGGTTGCTTTCACATTCTTGTTCTTCTTTTTCTTTGCCTTCTTCTTCCATGATGATGCTCCAATTTCAGGATCAAAAGGCGCTAATGTTCCTGCCTTTGATCTAGTGTGCATACACCTAAGAAAAATATAGCGTTAGAATCTAAAGACAAGTAAGGTATAGTTTCAAATAAAATAGCAACAATAAATTTGATAAAGACAACCGTCCCCGGCGACGGTGCCAGAAACTTGATGGGCATTTTCTCAACACACAATTAATTTTCAAGTATTAAGGATGCGATTGTAGCTTAGATAAGAGACCAAGTTATATTATCGAACCCAAAGGACATTTGGTTATCAATTTATTATTGACTAAACTAAGAGAAACTATTATTTAACAATTTCAGTGGAGAATTGTTATTAAACTAGTAACGAATAATAAAAAAGCAAATTAAATAGAACTGTAGAGATAGACAAGAATTGACAAGTGAGAAGATAGGTAGCCCTTCGGGCCATCCAGTTTCACTAATTAATCTCTCTTCTAAGTGTCAATGTCTGACTCTGCGTTGTGAATTATGGACGCATCACTATACTATGCAAATATACTCTATAGACACAAGCAGATAAGAGTGTAACACGTGTGAATTCCCTCGGAGTAAAAAACACAATTACACCCCCTTTCTATGTACTATCAGTATCAATTATTTCTCGTGCACTAAGTACTCAAACCCAATATGATCTCCCTTTATAGATACTATATAATTATCCTCTTTATCCTACTTACTAATCCGAATTCAATTCAATTAATAAGTATTCATATAAGATAGTTCTAAGGAAGCTTCGGAGTCCCCTCACATAAAATCATAACATGGACTTCTGCTCAGCAATGAACGCACTCAATCAATAACCAAGATATGTATTCAGACTCTACATAACAGTTAATGATGCACAAAACATTTCTGAGTATGAATTAATAAAGCATTGTCTTATATAAAATAAATCCACAAGTAGTGTTGTATGGAGTATCACACGGAAGTTCAATTAACTAGATAGAAACCTTCATAACCCTAGAACTAACAAGGATGTTCTAGCCCATGATGCTTCGAAGAATGTTCATGGTGTTTGGATAGATCTTACCCATAGTCTTGAAAAAATTACAAGAAAAATTAAGTTGCGAAGTAAAGCCTAGAGATAGGCGTTGTCGCTTCTCGCTCCATCTTAAATCTTCACTTGGTTCTCACTTGATTTGCTGCACGAATCTCTCTCCACAGCACCTGCGGATGGAGCTAGGGTTTGGATGTGGTGTAGGATGGATGTGGAATCTAACTCCCTTTTTGATGTGATCAGCACCCCTTTTTGTACTTGTAACTTCTCCTCATGGACCTTTACTGGGCTTTTTAGTAGAAAACAGGCATATGCGTGCACTGGAGGTAAAATCTCGGTGTTTTAGAGCTATGTGTCTCTGTTCGAATAGATTGGAATTGGTTGAACGAGACCTCTTGGTCGAATGACGATCGAACGGCATGTCTGTAAACTGAAACTCGTCTTTACATTTTCCGTTCGACTTGGCTTATCAGTTCAAGTTGTTGTAACTTGGTCGAATGGGATGGTCTTGGTCGAACGACCTCTCTGTAATCTAAAACATCACCGTTCAACTTCACTCTGTAGTTCAACCAGCCTAACCTTGGTCGAAAGGCATAACTCTGGTTGAACTGTACCTCGAAAATTGTATTTTCCCATTTTGAGCACTTCTAACCTGTTCTCATGTACAAATATGCTCAAATTGCCTCAGTAGCATCTGATTCACATGTTTTATATAAACATCTCAATTTGTCTTACTTAATATCCACACTAATATGAGCTCAAAATACGTGAATTATCACTGTCATCTACTTGCCCGCCATAGGGCTCCATCACATGGAACCAAAATCTACCATCCAGCTGCTTCCAATCGCTCCACGCAACATGCAAAACACACGCCCTTCTTCGTGTACAACTTCAAGCTTTCCATTGTCTTCTCCAAGTGAGAATATTACGAACAGGTTTCGTGAATTCATTCATCGTCGACAATACAGAGACTATCTAGGTATAATTAAATTACACCAAAACCCTAATTTACACATGTGATCCTATTTGAACAATAAATCATATATAACACATAAACCCTAACCAAATGTTTCATGCAGAACCAAGAAACCGTCAGCTCTGATACTAATTGATGGTGATAGGATCTTATGGTCTACGTAATCCGTTTGGGTTCCATGCATATCTAACGTAGCGGATTACAAAAAGTATTACCTTTCACCGAAGACTGGCGGAGAAGTCTGAATCAGCTGCAGAAACAACCTTGTGATCTCAGAAAGTATTCTTATGCCTCGTCTAGATGTTGTGTGATCAAGGATCCTCTAGGCGATCCTAATCTGCAGTTTCCTTCGAATTTCTCACGTTCTCTCTTATCTAACGAGAATCTGATTTCTCACGTCAAAAGTGAAAGTGGCGTGTAAAAAAATGACTAAGACAGCTGGGATGGCTTACTTATAGGCTACAGTAGGGACCAGGAGGAGAAATTAGGGTTGGGCCTTCCAATAGGCTTAAGCATCTATGTTTAGCCCAAAACTTATACTTAAGCCCAATAATAATAAATCAGTCCACAAAAACACTATTCTTGCATGCCACCCTAATCCCAAATTACGTTATGGGCTCCTTCTTAATATGAGCCCGTTTAACTCCTCGTATTTAAGATATACAATGCCCACTAATTAAATGAGTTACTGACAACTCAATTAATTAATCTCTTATTCAAGTAGTACCACTCAACCTTATTATCATACCGGGTCGAATCCACCTGCACGATTTACGTTATAATCCTTATGAGCTCCTCAAGGAAGCATCATCAACCTAATTCATTAGGATACGGATTCCTTCTACAATCAACAGCATACCATAGAGACAGTACTATCTCCCAACTCACCGAGCATATTGATTTAATAATTAAATCTCATCCATTGATGAATCAAAGCAATAAATACTGAATTACGTGTCGAGGTTATTGTATAGGGATTAAGAGTACGAACATCTATAATAACTGAGGTCTAGTTCTTTTATATAGTCAGTATAAATCGAACAACCTCACGCGATCCTACTCAATACACACAAAGTGCACTAGTGTAATTTTATAGTCAAGACAAACTAATACCAAATCACACTGTAACCATCCCAATAGATTGTCCCCGTCTATCTCGGTTGTGACCATCTGTTTATACTTTGTAAAGGGCTGATAATATGATCTTCTGTGCGATGCCACATACCATATTATCTACAATATAAAGTAAATGAACTTGCATCGACATGCAATCATTTGATCAATGATTCTCATTTCAAATATTATTACAACATTGTTCATATTAAAGTTAGGCTTTCAGTATACAATCTAATAGGCTTACCCTCCCGTTTTATGGTTTTTATGTGTTTGTTTTAGTGTAGGAAATTCTGTATTAGGTACTATTCATCTTCGGTATTTACTTATTTGAAAACTTAGTTTCTCATTTTGTTTGAACTAAGTTTGGGAATGGGCGTATATACCATTGTCTTGAAGCATTGAGCTAAGTTTTCTGCGCCTCATTTTGTGCTTGAATGTCGATTTTTTTATGATTTTTCGATATTTTTTATATCTCAATTTGTTTGATATTTTTGATTTTGTTGATCTTTCGATTTTGTGCAATTGTCTAGGTGTCAGAACGGTATTTTCTTTGTGAAGAGCAAGTGTACTCTATCGTAGTAATATTGTTAACCAAGTCATAATATATCGAACCCAAAAGACAAAGGTATGCATATCCATGGTCAAGAAGTGCTCACTCTAGAAGGACAAGATCGATTATATGGGTTTGGATTATGCTATAAATTATCAACTAATAAAAAAAACAAAGGAAATAACAAACCAGAGTAAAATAACAAGAGATATGGAATGAATGTAGGTAGAACAATAAAAGAAGCATGCAAGGCTAACAATATCATGGTAAGTTTTTCTAGGTCATGCACTCAAGTAAATAGGGCAAAAGCTTAGAGGGAGGGGAGAGAGAAATAATAGAAAGAGAAAACCCGTTCCCCCCTCCCTCAAATAATTGATGATTATATATGAGGAAAATAATTAGCATGTAAACATGGATTAAAGAATATTAATCCTTACACATATCTTCCAGTCATGGAGAATTTGACACCAAACAAATATCCACCAAGAATTTTATACCACCATTCGGCCTTATGAAATTCACTCATAATAACTAAGATGTAATAAGATAGAATTGTTATGGAAAATTTTAATAATTAATTAATTACAACAAGAGAAGAAGTCGCAGACAACAATTTTTGCCTTTGATTGGTTTCTTTTTGCAGCACGAAAGTGGTTCCCTGCATAATATCATTAGTGGATGGCACACAAGCTCATCTCTAATAGTTTAAGTTTTTAAACAAAATAGTTAAACAAATGGACCCAACCATTACAAATGTAGCGTAAGAGCAGGCACAAGACTAGTTGGTTGCAAGGAGTAAGAAGAAACTTCCCGTCGAAGTAAAACAATAGAATCAGGGGCAATTCAGCAATGGCCCTATCCCATCCAATTCTACCAAGTATCGGGCATATCCCATTGATCCCTAAGGGTCGCTTTCATGAAGACATGACAAACAGATGCCATAGGAGTTAAGCAATAAGGGCTCAATCCCATGCCCCCAGTTTTTTCCTTCAACCACCAATTCCCCTGCATCATCAACTAAACCACAATCATATTTTCAATGATTTCCACAATATGAAAATAGTAGGAGGATCAAATGGAGGAGTTCAAGAAGGAAATGGAACATGGATAATTAATATACTCATTCAATCAAAGAAAAGACTATGCTCAAATTGGCTTTTCTAAAGGATTAGCATGATCGGGTAAATAAAAAGATGGCCAAAGTATGGTTTGCCTAGGTGCCTTTATCATTTAAGTATACATGCTCAAATTTATGATCTCAAAATGCATCCAAGGAGCATTTTCTAGAATGTACATAGCAAGTTCAATTTGCACTCAGTCAAAAAAATAATAGAGCTTTTCAATTAAAAATATTATCACTTTTTCTTGCAAATATTTCTCCTTACGTTCCACCAAAAGGTTTCTATTTTACTGTATTAAGTGTCTCATTCAAAGTCTCAATTTTCCTCTTTTAGTAAAAGAGCCTCACATATGGTTCACCACTCACTATCAATACAATTACCCACTATACATAAAATAATAATCTCCTTAATCCACGTGCAAAAAGTAAATTGGGTATTATGGATGAAACAAAGGGGGTATCACTTTTCATTCAAGGCTCAAAGCACACAAAAATAAGTTAAAATTTTTGCCATGAATTCTAAAAAAAAAATTATTCCACATTTGTCACAAAAATAACAAGACAAATTCAACAACTCACAAGTATAGGCGCATCAAATTCATTTCTCTTGTCATGCCACAAATTTCACATATCAAAAACACAATTTCACCATAAATCCAATACCAACTTCACATGTGCACAAATGAAAAATATGTTTCCAAATAAAAATAACAAGTATAGGTACATCAAATTCATTTCTCTTGTCATGCCACAAATTTCACATATCAAAAACACAATTTCACCATAAATCCAACACCAACTTCACATGTGCTCAAATGTAAAATTATGTTTCCAAATAAAATACTATATGCACATCTATTAACCAAAAATATTGCAACTTCAACACCACTCAACACACCAAACCTACCCACACCTAATATTTTGCTTGCCCTCAAGCAAACAAAACACCATAAAATTAAAGGGAAAAATATGAAGTGTAAGAATGGAAAGAAGTCACCGTGTTAAGCTCATTGTGATTGACCACATGTTGGAGTTATCCTCTCCTTCTCCAGAAATGTCACCAACACCATCATCGTTTCATTTCATAGCCTACAAATAAGAATCCACCAAAAGAAAAATATTATTTATTAAGAAAAAATTAAAATTAAAATCCTAAGTTGAGTTGCCTCCCAACAAGCACCTTTTCTTAACGTCGTTGGCTCAACATTCACTTCCCTTTCTCGTGATTGGAGTAAAATGTTTAAATCAATATAATAATTTTATTGGTTTACAAGAAGTATTCGGTCTCTTTAAAATCAAATGGTTCTTGACCAGCCTTTTTGTGCAAAGCTCCATGGCATTTTTGTTGATCGCCTCAAGAAAATGATCATTAATCTCATCAATCTGAAATACTTCAATTGTCTCCTTTTTTTCAGAGAGATCAGCAACCTTTTCCACCCTTAGTTGAGATAAGAAAGTATTAGAATTAATAGAAATTGATTCAAGTAGTTTTACTTCATTTTCGTTATCAACAGAATTGACACTGAAGGGTTCCGTGTCAGTTTCTGCTACCATATTTTTTTGACCAAAATTAGCAGAATTTTTAGCACATTCTTCCTCTTCAATTTCTGCTTTCATCTCGTATTTCTCATCTTGGGTGGACTCCTCAGTACATTCCTCATGATTTGCACTATGTTGTGCTACCAAACGACCAACCTCGAATACTAATTAGCTGCATTGGAGCTCCAAACTCCAAAGACTCAATAGGGTTTCTTGTTTAAATAATAATATACTAATTTTCATTCGTTTCACCAAGGACTCCAATGAAGCCTTTGAACTTTGTTCATCACCATAATATCTATCATCCTCATAATAACATTCACTATCATTGAAGGATTGGGATCTTTGCTCATAGTAGTCATGCCTTTGATATTTACAAGGTTGATTGTATGAATAACCAACATATCGGGAAACACGAGGGTTATTCCACCCTTGATTGTAAGTATCCTGACCATAAATACCATGATACCGATCCATATGAACTAAACCTGCAGAGGGAGAAAGTGATTAAGTACGAAAAAATAGAAAACAAAACAGAGCAAACCTAACATTAAAAGGTTCAGTGTCAGTACTCTGCTGGCAAAATTCAAAAATTAAATTAAAAACACAAAAAATTTAACCAAATTCAAAATTATTCCCCGACAACGGCGCTAAAATATGATGTGCTGTCATCGGCACTCGAAAATAAGATTTGTAATTTTCTGAACAAACCCACTAAGAATGTAGTAAGGTAAGTACGGGTTGAACCCAAGGGAATAATAGAATTTGAATTGAATTAATTATGTTTTTTAAATTGACAAGAGAGGCAGATTTCGAATGAATAATCTAACAACTACTAGACATAAAACATAAATAATAAAAAGTTCTAAATGATAAAATTAAGAGAACAAGTAAAATTAAAACCTAGTCCAAGGATTTGATCCCCTCCCATATTCTAATTTACATGGATGAAATTCCTAAAATCCCAACAACTTCATAAACTCAAGCTCCTAGGCTAACAATATGACCAATTAACCTGAAATATCCTTAAGGTTAATAACCTAGGGTACGACCTCTAGACTATGAAAACGGACTGCTACAACCTAGATTTCGTGATTTCAAGAGGTACTCCCTCACTTTGTTACTAGATTGTAATATTATAACAATTATAGTTTATAACATGCAAAATAACTATTGAACAATCAATCACCTATTCAGATGGCCAGTCTAAACAAGCAATTGAAAATCAAGATTGACATCAAAACCAATTATAAAATAAATTCATAAAATATATTGGTAATTTAAATCATAAACAAACATGTAATTTATTCAACGGGAAGTTTACAATCCTTGGACTATAAACGAAATCACATTAGTTAAAAACTAAATTAAAAGTAAATAATAAAATGAATAATCTTTGCACTTCAATTGTGTAGTGCTCCAATGTTTCTCTCCAAGCCAATATGCCTCCTGATGGTGTCCAACGTGTGGTGGTTTCGAAGGGTAAAGTCCTCAAATCTTTTATTTTTGACCTTTCTTTCTAAAGGGTGTCCAGGTGCAACGAACTCTCACCATTATTGGTCATTAATGTAATTGACGTAGAATCATCAACCCATAATGCTCCTCAAAAATGTGTTCCTTTAGGCCTGTTTAGACAAGTAATAAAATAATTAAAACATATATTCGTGACATAGAAATAAGTCGTAATTAACATATAATAATCACAACTCACATAAAAATATATATGAATTAATCTAAAATAATGAGATATAATTACGACTTATCACTCGAGTCAATTACTGTCGACTTCAGGCACTTCTTCCCATTTTGCTCCGTTTTTCACATGTTTTCAGCATATTTACGCTCATTTTTGTACATTCAACATTTCCAAACATAAATCTCAATATGAATATAAAACATCAACAAATGCTACAAAATTTTATCCAAACTAGATAAAATCATACAAAAATACACATAAAAGAGTACTAAAATTTAGGTGAAAATAGCTCCATTAAGTGCCCTGTGTTTTTTGCTCATTTTGTGTGTCCCCTAGTGTTTTATTGTAGATTTTTTTAATTTTTTGTCTTTTCAATTTTTTGATTTTTTTCAATTCTTTGATTTTTTTGTGTCCTCTGTTTTATTATTGATGAATTCTTATTTCTGATGAGGTGTGTTTGAGTTTTGATGATTGATAAAGGTAAAAGAGTGACAAGGTGAGTTCGACAGTGAAGTTTTAACCTGACCGAGTTGAATAATTCGAGTAGCTCATGAATATTTTGAAGGATAAAAATCAAGTGCACTCGTTTCTTATTCTAATTTTTATGTGTTCTTTTTGTTTGTAGGTGTAAAAGGACTGAATTTTCGATTATTTATTCTATGTGAGCTTATATTGTTTAAATTCTGCCTAAGATTTATATGCTTTTTAAATTGATGAAGGAAGTGTACTTGAGTTATATTGTTATATGAAATTCTACGTGTACTTGTGAGATATTACTTGCCACGAGAAGTTCTCGGTTACTTGTTAAAACTCATGTGAGATTTGAGTCTTATGTATGTACATAAACACATGATGTGTCTTTTCTTGCGAGTATCGTTCTTGTACGTGTATTCTAAAACTTGCCTTTTGTCTTGATTGAGACTACATGTTAAATTGATGATGGGAAATGATATAGGCCATCATTGATTTATAGCTCATCTTTTCACATATACTTTACCTGAATTCATTAAATCCTTAGTCAGCCAGTTGAGCCTTTTTAAATCCATTTTTTATAGCTAATAAAGCTTTATTAAAGAGAGTGGTGATTTGTGGGATGAAGAGGATGATGAAGAGAGGATCAAAGAAAGAAAAAAAAATTCATGGAGTAGTGCTTAAATCTAGTACTCCACGAAACAACCACCTTAAGGTAGTGCTTAAATCTAGTGCCCTATGGAGGATCCATTGGGGTAGAGCCTGAAACTGATACCCCATTCAAAAAAAGGAAAGAAAGCAGGAAGAAAAAAAAGTGATGCTTGAAGGAGAAAAAAATTGAAGAGTTGAGGAAGATGAAGTGCTTGAATTGAAGTGAAGAGGAAGAATGAAAGTTCATGATAGAGGGCCACATGATTGATCTGAGTTTGAGTCACTTACTCATATATTTCATACCTTAACCAAAGAGTCAACATTACATTAAAAATAAAAGTTCATTTGGATCCCGTTGTTGAGTCATGCTCTTAGTGGTGCAGAGTTCAAGATAATTGGCAAGTTTATGGTTACGCATGCACTTTAATTGAATATGAGTATAAATGCCTTAACTCATAAGTGTACATCTTTTACACTTAAGTGCGAGTGATATATACTCCCTGTGAGAACATGTCAATGGAGCATTTTAATTGGTGATGATTGTCTTTTCTTGTACACAATGAATTGATTATTGCATGTAATGAGAGTTGCATGACCGGAGTTGAGGACAATTGCGATTTCAATAGTTTGATTATTATAATCCTTGTTTCCATGTGATTTTCTCACACTTTCTCTCTCTCTCTTTATTTTTATTGCATTGTCTTGGGAATACGCATTCGATCGTTTGGTTAACGTGAACCCTTATGGTTCCATGTGATTCTATATCAGCAGAAGAAAGAGTAAAAAATCGTATTTCCTTTCATCAGGGTATGTTAAGGAAGAACAGCTACAAAAAATAACCTCTTCATCTTCTGCTGTATTCCCAAGTCCAATCTTAACATCATGTGGGCGACGATCTTCAAGATCCTCTCAATCTGCTTTCTCCCTCTCTCAAACATGTTTTAGATATATATCTTAGGGTTCCGAAAGCTGGGATGACTTATTTATGGGCTACAGTAGGGACCAGGGGGAGAAATTAGAGTCGGGTCACCATTTGTCTTAAATATCTAAGTTTAGCCCAAAATTTATACTTAAGTCCAATAATAATAATATAGTCCACTAAAATATTATTACTACACTGCCGCTCTAATCTCATAATTACGTTATGAGCTCCTTCTTATTATGAGCCCGTTAGTCTCCCCATGTTTAAATATGCAATGCCCATTAATTAATTAAGTTATTGACAACTCCATTAATTAATATCTCATCCAGGAGTAGTACCACTCTACCTTGTTATCATGCCGGAATAAATCCACCTGCAGGGTTTACATGATAATCGTTATGAGCTCCTCAAGGGGACATCATCAGCCTATTTAATAAGACACGAATTCCTTCTACAATCAACAGCACACCATAGAAACAATACTATTTCCCAACTCACTGAGTTTGTTGATTTAATAATTAAATCTCACCCATTGATGAATCAAAGAGATACATACTGGCTTACATGTCGAGGTTATTGTATAAGGATTAAGAGCACGAACATCCATAATAACTGAGATCAAGTTCTCCTATATAGTCATTATAAATTGGATGATCTCAAGCGGTCCTGCTCAATACACACAAAGTGCACTAATGTGATTTTATAATCAAGACAAACTAATACCAAATCACACTATAACCATCTCGATAGGTTGTACCCGTCTATCTTGATTGTGAGAATCTGTTTATACTTTATAAGGAGCCGACAATATAATCTTCCGTGTGACGCCGCACACCATATTATCTACAGTTTAAAGTAAGTGGACTTTTGCTATAATCATATAAGTAAATTATAATATGCAAAATATTTTATCACGTTATTCTCATTTCAAATTCATTGTTAAACATTGTTCATATAAAAAGCTAGACTTTTAGTATACAATCCAACAGGGACGAGCAACAAATAAGTTGGGGGTTTGTTGAAGTGAAATCAGCATTTTTTAGTGTTTGATTTAAGGCATTTTGTGAGAATTGTTGTCATATATTAGCCCAAGTCTCTTACATGTCCATATATTTGGCTAAAAGGTGCATTTAAGTTGTTTTATTATGTTTTAGGTAGAAAAAGGATCAAAAGTTCAAAGTTGGAATGAAGAGGGAAAGTGTAAAGGAATGCTGAAAAAACGCAGGTCCATATTGCATAATTTTTCCCTATTTGTGTGAAAGTTAAAATTAATCATGTAATATATGGTTGGAAATCCATGGAAGAGTGGATCATTTTGGTTCAAGAATCACTCAAAATGAAGTTCTGATGTGAAAGTTATAATCATAATAGTGAGATCACACGCGCTAGTATGCCACTCAGGAAGCCACTCGGGAGCCGCTCAGCTCGAGCTGCACTAGGTGTGGTTGAGCCGGGTGCAGAGTTAGGGTTTTTTAAGGCACACAAATTGTATTTTTACACCTCTTACTATGTAGAAGTGTGTGAGGGACAAAATATAAGAAAAAAGGTCAGTTTTGGAGGCCTGCATCTATAAAAGGGCTTGAAAGGATAAAAGAAATGGGAGATCCCTAATTCCACACATCAAAGGAATTACTCCTCACGCCTCCTGCACCCTTCCTCATCCATCTTTCACTTCATCCACATCCATCCATGTCGAAAGAGATTTAAGTGTAATTCAAGAGGGAGATCAGTCAACCGGAGAGACGGAGAAGGAATCTGGAACAATGCCAATGGTAGGACTTTTCTATTCTTCTCTTTACTTTTCATTTTGTTAAGACTTCTGGTATGAATTTGATATCCATGGAGTTGCTTGTAACCCCATGGCTAATTTTGTTTACCGTTTTAAGGTTTGAAGGATAGACGTAATTTATTTGATAAACTAGACTGAATTTGTTAATTCATATAGATTATTATTTTGGTTTATTTGATTTGTCTTGAGACTCCGAGATCATTCTTCGTAACATCTTCATAATGCTTGATTTATTATGTTAGTTTGTGTGCGTTTGTAAATTGAATTGTCTATTTATTAGTAATTAAGGTAGTTCCATGATAAACACCTTAATTCTAAGAATTAGTAAATTAGATGTTTAAACTGTTTAGTGGAACAATGCAATTAAACTTTCAAGCAGGATATTAAAGAGAGCCTTGTAGTATTTTTTAGAATTCTTATTAGTCAAACTTATCATCCGGAGGTTTTGCGTTTACTTTGTTAGTATCTAGAAAGGGGTTTGGTTATATTCACATACCTTAGAAATTAATTCAGATTATACTGTTAGCTTTGAATCAGATCATATTCGGTGGATAACAAGGTTATGTGGTGTGTTTTCATAAAGTCTGCATGAATAAACAATTAGATGTCTAGGGATTTAGATTGATTAGTCTATACCAGATTGCCTTAAAACTGTTGATTTTTCTTGCATTAATCTTAAATCTTTCTTCTGTGATTTATTTTAATAGTTATTTCATATTTTCAGTCTTTTAGATAATTCATTTACAACAATTGGAAATTGGTTGCCTGTCTTAATTAATTTAGTAATTTTAGAAGTAGATAATTGACTATCCAGTGGGTTCGATGTTTAAATTAGTACCTTGTGCACTACAACTAATATCCCTTCACACTTGGGGATTAAGTTGAAGTGCAAGAAAACGCGCAACAAAGACAAAATAGAAGTTAGGTTTGTTTTTATATATGTGTAGATGCTATGCAAAAGTACATGTTGGATCATTAAGATATATAAAATAGAGTTCCTCAAGCTAAAGTTTTTACAAGTAATAGTGCTGGAGAATACGATTGGTACAAGTAGGGATGACAACGGAATATATATTTTTTGATACCTGTTCTACTTGAACCCTTTTGAGATGGTACGGGTAATTCGAATCGAGTTTGAGATGGTTACGAGTAATTTAAGAAAATTCTACTATATTTGGACATGAGTGAGTATATGCCTCGAGTACTCATTAATATCCTTTTATACATAAACTATGCAAAAATTTTAATATATTTTATATAATTTATATATCATGAGATATTTTATACAGTTTATTAAGGAGTAATATTATTATTTAATGTGTCGTGGGTAGTTTTTTAATGGGTTGATCGGTATTTTCCCTATTGATTAGAGCAAGTGTACTCTGTAGTGTGTAAAATAGGTGACCAAATAATAAAACTACTATCGAACTCGGAGGAGAATGATAGTCTATCCATAGTTTACTCAAGTTATGCTTTATAATGATGATTGAAATATGAGGTTTTTGAATTATCTAGAATTGAGCTTACAATTAACCAACTAGTGAACAAGTAAAAAGTTAAAAATTCAACAAGTGCCAAGTAAATGCATGGAATGAGTGAAGGTAGATCAACCTAAGAAGGTAGTAAGAATAGCTACACTATGGAAAGGGTTATTCTAGATTATTGAACATGAAATTATGAATGTCAAGGATTAGTTACTATAAAGGCAATCACTAACTTCATTAAGTGCTCCTTCACAAGAGACAATATAGATTTAGGATGCTTTAAACAACTCCTAAAAGGCTCCTAAAAGTGTCTCTCTATGATCACTATTCCCTTTCAAGGTACTAAGATCCTATATGTATGCCCTTTCAATTAATCTAAGCGCTTTCACAAGCTACTCTTCCTTATTGTTCTATCATGAGACTCTAAGCATGTATTGATCTTCACAAACTCAAGTAAAACTTATAGTAGAAATGACTCACATGAAGATATGATTCAATCAAAAGTTCATAACATGCAATTAAGTTCACACTCTAACAATATGACATGAAGAATTAACACAAAAATCATCATATGAATAAGAAATAGACATTCATGATAGAAAATACACTTAATCCCTTCATATCTTCAAAACAATGTTCACAAACCTAAAATTTCCTAACCAATCTTGATAGCTAGTCTCACTAAGAGACTAAGCCTACAATTTTCATCATTAATTCATTACAATCCTTACAATCCTCCATTTGAGCCAAATAAAGAGAAAAAGTGCAAAATAGAATTTGATTTGCTTGCCTTGCAAGGTAGAGCTCCTCCTCTCCTAGCATGCCAAATTCCTCACCAATGGATGTTTTCCTTCTTAGATTTAGGATGGGTGGAAGTTTTATGAATTAAATTGTGAAAATTTGATGGAAATTGGTGGGAAATTTTATGAATTTTAGATGGAAATGAATGGAGAAGATATGTGTGAGAATTGTGGTGTGTAGTGTGTGTTTTTCATCTAGAATGCGAAATCTGACATAATGAGCACGCCAATTGGGTATTTATAATAGGCAAATCTTCTAGAATCTTCGCTGAACTTATGGGCAAAAATCAACCAATTCAAGTCGAGCTCTACAACTCGAGTCGAGTTGCGACGCGTGTTGGGTGGCCTTTTCTTGGCAATGACGGAGCTTGACTTGTATTCTGCAGGTCGATATTAAGGAAGGCCGAGTTCATGTTTCAAGTGTCTTCAGTCGACATCCAGCCTGGTCGACTTCTTGACTCGACGCGTGTTGGATGTCGGAGCTCGACACGAGCTTTGAGCATGTGTCGAGTTCGAACACTATTTTTCAATCCTTCTATGTTTCGACTCTCGACTCCATTTTGCTCCATTTTCCACTTGTTTTACATAATTATGATCATTTCACAGTATCTTCGTCATAACACAAATAATCTTCAAATGGCTAAATACACTACCAATTCTACAATAAATAGACAAATAATACGAAAATGAAAAGTAAATTAACACAAAAATCTATGTGAAAATAGTGATGATCATGGATGTGTGTGTCCCATGTGTGTAAAAATTGTAATGAGACTCTTTAGGACGGACACCCGAAATGGAAAAAAGAAACTCTTTAAAGTGGACGGATGGAGTATAATTTTTATTTAATCATATTTTTTTAATTATTTAAAAGTAATTGAGTTTATATTATATTCCCTCCATCCGGTTCTAAGGTATCCATTTGCTTTTTGAACGTGGATTAAAGAGTATTATTATATGTAAAGTGGGTAGTTGTATTAGAGGGAAGTGGTGGGCCATATTGTGTACTTTTTTACTAAATAGGAAAAATGAATACCTTTAAAGCGGACGCAAAAAATAGTAAAATGGATACCTTAGAAGCGGACGGAGGGAGTATTTAATAAATAATACTCACTCTGTCTCGAAAAAGCCTTCACTATATACTCACTCCATTTCGAATATATATATAATTAATATTAAACGGGTACTGAGTAACTCTTGGGTATTGAGTCATTGATTTGAGACGAGTTTGGGCATTATAATGGACTTTTTTTTAGACGACTATAGATACAGGGTAGATATGTAAACGAATACAGATACCCCTAAATTAGCATGTACTCTATACGTTGTCGTCCCTAGATATAAGTAAATATTTATGTTATAAAAAAAACGTACATATAAAACTACGTTTAAATGTTTTTTAAATATTATGTTTATATACTCCCTTCGTATCCTTTTAAATTACACACTTTTCATTTTAGATCGTCCCACAAAAGTTTGCATTTCCCAAAAAAGGTAAAATGTAAAAAAATACCCTTCCCCCATACACTATATTTACACAAAAATCACCACTACTAAACACACCTAATATACTTATCATTAATTTATTAATAAAAATATCATAATATCTCTAAAAGTTATCACTTATTTTAATATCTGCGTCGGAGGAGGGGTGCAATCTTTTAAGAACGGAGACAGTATTATATACTCTCTCCGTCCGCAGGTAAGATATACATTTGCGTTTTGTACACGAATTAAGGAGTATTATTATTTAATGTGTAGTGGGTAGTCCGTCTCACATAAGCCCTTACATGAGAAGGTCTCACACAAATCTTTGTCTTTAATTAATTACTTCATATAATAGTAATTTTATTCTTAATTGTTATCTTTTAAAAAAATAAGGTAAAATATAAATAAAATTAATTTATATCTAAATGTTCATAATTTTGTAATAAATTAATTATCTTTATTTTTTCTAAATTTACATTTATTGGTTTTAAATTATTTGAAAAAAATTAAAGAATTTTTTTTATAATTTATATGTGATGATTGAATAATTAAGATATATATGAATAAATAAATAAATGTTAATATATTAAAATTGAAAATTTGACAAATGTTTACAAACTCGATTCTAATGTTATTTGCTAATATAGAGTAATATATTAAAAAATATAAAATAAAATAATGATTGAACTTAAAGAACTTGATGGAGTATTATTTTTAACTTATGATAACGGTTAAGTATTTTTTAATTAATTACTCTATATAATAGTAATTCTATTTCTTTTAATTGATATCTTTAAAAAAATTAAGGTGAAATATATATAAATTTATTGTAAATATAATAGTATATTTGTAAATATTCATAAATTTGTAATGAATGAATTATCTTTATTCTTTTTAATTTACTTTTATTGGTTTCAAATTATGTAAACAATTAAGGAAAAAAATAATTAAGATATATATGAATAAATAAATAAATATTTATATCCTTAAATTAAAAAATTAACAAATGTTTACAAACTCGATTCTAATGTTAATTGCTAATATAGAGTAATATATTAAAAAAAATACTCCCTCCATCTCATTGAAACGTACGCGCTTCCTTTGTAAAGGAATTTACAAAAGAAGTGCGTACGTTTCAATGGAACGGAGGGAGTATAAAATAATGATTAAACTTGAAAAAACTTTCGATTCTCTACATGAATCAGTTTTTCAACCTCTTATTCATCTTAAAGAAAACTTTAATTAATTCTCTATAGGGAATTTAAGAATACTTAATCAATCATCTTCCTCTTGAAAAATGAGTACTTTAATCCGTCATATTCCTTTTGAAAAATACTTGAATCGATTCTTTAAGATAAATCAATTATATTCTTCTTGAAGATTACATGAATCGATTCATACATGCATAAATATATTTTAATTATTTATGAAATTAATTTTTATTAATATTTTTAATCTATATATGAGTATAAAAAATCAAATAAATATATTTTCAATTTATTATCTAATTAAGATTCATTATAAAAAAAGAAATATATTATTTAAAAAGGAAAATGTTAAATAAGAAAATTGATTATAAGTATATAATGAAAATATTAAAAAAGAAATTTAAAAATTCAAAAAATTGAGAAAATTATACGTCATTTTAGAGCGCTCTGGAGACGACACGTAAGTAGAAAAAAGTTCCGCTATAGTACACTTGGCTAATATAAAAGTAAAATTTTTAATAAGAAAAGTAAATAATTATAATATAATTCTTTTTATGCACCATAACTAAAAATCTAGTTTTAAATATTCCCTCCATTCCCTTCAAATAGAGTACTCCCTCCATCCCGTTTCAAACTTTACTTTTAATTTTTGTACGTAGATTAAGGAATGTGGTATTTTAATGTGTAGTGAGGTGAGAGGAATAATATTTTAATGTAAAATAGGTAAATGTATTAGTGTGATGTGTGGAGTCATGGAGAGAGAAATAATTAATTTGTATGGGTTCCATTTACTAAAAAGGGAAATGTAAAGATTGAAATGAGACGCCAAAATTGGAAATATATAAATATTGAAATGAGACGGAGGGGGTATTTTTTTCATTTTGGACGTCTCACCCAAAGAGTCTCATTTCATTTTCTTATAAATATGGGATCTACACACACTAATACAAATATGAGGCTCATATTCTCAATAATACAATTATCCACTACACATTAAATAATAATACTTTTTAATTCAAAAAGTGAAAGAGTTGTTGCTATAGAACGGAGGGAGTAAATATTGAAAGGAATATGAAAAAATTGGAAAAGTGAATTAAAAAAAGATTAAAATTATTATTTACGCAATGTAAAGAACTAAAATTAAATTATGACCGTGTACTCCGAAATTTCTGACAATTTTCCAATTACTTTTTATTTTCTAACTTAAGTTGAACTAAAATAACTATACTGGATTTAATATATAAGAGAATATAAATTATATTAACATTTTTTCTCTATAATTTTAATTTGAATGGAGGACAAATTTTGTAATATTATAAAATTTTAAAAATATTAATATTAAAGTTAGATTTTCACTTAGAAAAAAAAGAATAAACATTCAAATGAGACGCACAAATTCATTATACTTCCTCCGACGTCAAATGTCGATATTAATATTACTATTTTCTATTTTCGACGTTCACTCTAATTGTTTCAATTAAACTTTTTTTCTTTGGAAAGAGAGTTTCTCACATGGCCCATCATATTTAAATAATATAATTATTCACTATAAATAAAATAATATTTTTTAATTTACATAAAAAACAAATTGATACATTCATATTCATATACTCCCTCCATCCGCTTCTAAGACATTCATTTCACTATTCCTGGGGTCCGCTTCTAATATATCAATTTCCTCTATTTAGTAAAAAAAGTACACAATATGACTCACCACTTCTCTCTAATACAACTACTCACTTTATCTATAATAATAATACTGCCCCCAGGGCATAGCTCAAGTGGTAGAGGGGAGGGTGGAAAGGCCTTCCAGCTGAGCTTGGTTGCTGCAGGGTGGGGGTTCGAATCCTGCCTTTGGCATGGATTTGGCCCCTTGCAAGCACAAGTTTAACAGTGAGCCCTCTCTATAAGCCACTTGAGGCATATCCTGCGATTTACCTCCTCCACCAATCCCCAGGGCAGGGGCGGTGGGGGCCCCTAATGGTGGGGTACACCATTTTTTTTTTATAATAATAATACTCCTTAATTCACGTGCAAAAAGCAAATAAAGACCTTAGAACTGTCCACGTGCAAAAAGCAAATGGTTACCTTAGAAGCTGACGGAGGGAGTAATATATTCCCCCCGTCCCACCTAAATAGCATCATTTTACTATATTGAGCATCTCATTCAAATTGCAACATTTTCCTCTTTTAGAAAAAATGGTCCACCAATGGCTCACTACTAGTCATTACATCTCTCTAATACACCTACACACTTTATATAAAATAATAATACTCCTTAATTTATGTGTAAAAAATAAATATATCTCTTTGTTTGGGACGGAGGGAGTAATAGGGAGAAAGTATAAAAAAATGTAATGAGTAAAATGATGGGACACACAATTTCTTTAATTTAATTTTTTGCCATAACATAAGAGAGAAAAGAATCTTTGGAGAAGGACTGTCGTCCTACATTAATAATTATACCAACTTTATCTTTCAAGTCAAAATAAAGAAGGTGGGAGTTGCAATGGAAATATATGTGCAAACTATAGGAGCATAAATAGGGAGAATATATATAGATGGTAAATTGTACATAGTCTAGAAAAAGAGGGCACATAATTTGGGTGTGTGTGTTTTAAATTTGGAGTAGGTGGGCAGTCAGTATTAGTAAGCCCTTTTCTCTGTTTGAAAAACAATGTAACTAATCCCAGCCGACAAGAATTTGTCTCTCCACTAAATCAGTAATTAGATGACATAGAAAGCCAATGCTACATAATACTCTACCCCATTTTTATTAGACTTTTCTTCTCTCTCCTCCCACTATAAAGTTAAACCAATAATTGATTTCTCTGTTTTCACCTTCCACTGTCTTTGATGTGAGTGGTTGAATTTCTCATGAAAAATCCAAGTTTTACAGCTCACAACTCAGCATGTAGATTGCCCAATGTAAAGAAAAAGTGAATACTATTAGTACTATTTGGTATCTCGTGTGTACTAGATACAATCAATCCACTTGACCTAGCAATTTAATTTAAGAATATTATTTCTTAATCAAAGAATAATACTCACTTCGTCTACCTATTACAGTATTATTTGTTTTTTATACATGAATTAAAAAAATATTATTATTTAATATGTGTAATGAGTAATTATATTAGTATGGTGTGTGATTTCATATTTTAGTCATATTAGCAATTTTCCTAGATTTCATATAATATAAATAAAAAAACAATTTGAGACAAATACCAAAACCAATGAATTTAAAGATTTTATTTTTAATTCTTTTGGCATATATTATACTCTCTGTCGCTCGAGTTTACAATAGTATAATTCTTCATAAATTCATGGAATAAAGGAAGTACTCTCTTCCGTCCAGTGTATTTTTACCCATTTGTACTGGCACGAAGATTAAGTCATTTTATTTTTTTAATATATGATGTAAGAAAAAATAAGGATTAATTAATAATTTAAAAAGAAAAAGTAAATAAAGTTGTTGTGAATGATGAATAAAGTGTATAAAAGTAATTAAAGTTGTTGGGATTGTAAAAAGTAGATAATAAAATATTATGTGTTTTTACCATTAATGGAATGAGTAAAAATACGTGAGATATCCCAAAATAAAAAGTGGATAAAAATACATAAGAGTAACATTTTTAATACTCTTTCTATACGGCTACATATTTCATCATTACTAAAGACACATAGTTTAAATAAGGAGTATTGCTTATAACATAAAAAAATATGTTATGTATCTTAATAAGAATGGTCATTTCTGTAAATTTAACATACCAAGAGTTTTATTTGTGAAATACACCTTTTGTCCCAAACAAAAGTTACATTTTATTAATTAGTCGTCCTGATATAAGAGTTACATTTTCTTTTTTAGTAGTTGGAACTCACATAAATCAATCACTTTATCTTTATGAGTCCACACATAACACTAATACAACTATCCACTTTATATTAAATTATTATATATCTCAACCCGCTACACATTGAAATACTATTTTTTAATCTCCGTTTAAACAGTAAACGTAACTCTTTTCATGGGACGGAGGGGTATGTTTTTATTAAAAATGGAGTATAAAACTTTAGTGAAATGGGAAAGTACTGTAAAAGTTTATTGAGAGTGAGGGAATATTATTTTATGGTATCTTATGCAATGTACATTCGTCTATTGAAAATTCATTAAACTATGTTATACTCTGTCATACTTCACTTTTGCTTGATGAAAGGAGAACGAACTAAAATCCATTAATAATTTCTCTTGATTCAGATAACTATGTCATTTATTTTAATCATAATCATTCTTATACATTTTTTTTTCTCAAATTAAACCAAGCAACTTATTCTTGAGTTTGTATTTAAATGATTTGGAGTTTAAAAATATTAGCCATTGTAGTGCATGATGAGTGTAGTTTCTTGAATAATCTATTTCATTTTGATGATGAGTGCAGTTTCTTGAATAATCTATTCCATTTTGATGGCTACTGACCACAGCCGTAATTGGAAAATATGAAGAAGACCCATTAGAATCCCATTATTCCAAATTCCTTAATTCATGAATTCAATAATTGATAATAGAAGGGTAAATCCCTGTTATTTTTTTTATTTTATATTTGATATTCTACTTTGTACATCCCACGCTTATTCTCCCACATTTATCTTCATCTCGCGGTGAGAATAAGTGTGGTATAGACAGAGAATTTTTTTTAATGGATGAGGTATTTCGAAATTGCTTTTCAAATTATGGTCCAGTGCACTAAGGATTTCAGTCATTTTCAGGGTATTTGAAAGAGTTTTTTTTAGAATAAAATCTACTTATAGTAATTCATTTTCACCTCAAAACCTTGCACAAATCTAGAGCCGTGGCATTGCTTTAGACACGAGACATATTAAAAGTAAGAAGACACGAAATGAATCATTAAAATGTAATAGAAAAACCATGCAAGGCAAGATACATGCGCGTATAAACTCAATTTTGTGCAGTAAATTCTTCGTCCAATTTTTCATACGAGAGCCAAAGAAAGGTGTTCCGGAGAAAAAATAGAGACGAAGAAAAGCTTTACTAGGCACAGTAGACACTCCTACTTCCACACACATGTAACTTATAAAATAAGTGTAAACACGCAGCATAGCAAATGGATATGTTTCCACATATCCATCTCTGAAAGCTATTGGTAAGCTTAAGTAGTCCATCTCTGCTATGCAATCACTGTCAAGACCCCTCGACAATGTTGTTCAACTTTGGGTCCTCTCAGGACCTTTTCTACAATGATGGGGAGCATCATCCAACGCTGCATGTCATCACCACTTATCTTTCTTTCGAATGTTTAAAGGTGAAGGTACCTGCCATAAAACATGATTTCAAATTAAGGGCCTCTCCCTTTTTCATCATCTCTCTGTGTAACAACCAAAATTTGGAATAGACTTCCACGTTCCGTGGTGGGGCTCCACCCCCACCCTCTTAAGAAATTAATAGGCTAAAGCTGATCCAGCTCAAAAGATTGATTGTGTATATAGGCCCTCACAGCCTCTTGATCACGGTGGTAAAGCTTGTGTATATGTTCAAATCTATGGTCTCAGTGGAATCTCCTCATCTCACTATTGAGGTCTCACCGGTTGTACGGAACATGCTCTGATCAGATACTTCTGCCATCAGGAAAGTTTAAACTGATGTTTCAGTGCATAGTTTAGGCAACAAATCACAGATCAAGATTCAAGATTATATATGTTGAATCAGAACTCATGCATATACGACATGAAATTATTGTAACTTTCCTACTAGAATTATAGAAACAAACTAGCAGACTAACGTGTCGTGCTAAAGACGAGGATGGAGCAATTCTAGTAGCAAAAAGAACTGACCCAAGCATCATAGATATTCTATGAGATATGCAAATAAGGATCAATCTTTTGAATAAATGAATTATCAAGTGTTGTCCTCAATTTATTTCATTCCAATTTACATAGGAAAAATTACATAAAAGGCTTTCTTTTAGCATTCTCCACAAAACAAAGGTTCTTAAAGACTACAAAAGAGGCTCAAGATAAAAGTATAAATATCCCCATTTAGCAGCCTACTTCCTCAAATTTCCTAATCACCACCAAATAAATACTATTGACTGAAATAATTTAATGCCTAAAAACCAGAACAATGCAAAGATGGGAGGAAATGGAAATCTTACACAGAGGAAGTATCAACAAAAACCTCATTGAGCACATCGTCCTCACCATTTGCCAAGTCGAAAAGCTCAGTGTCCTTGTCTTCATCACTCGAAAGATGATCCCTCTTCTCCATCTTCGAATGAGCAGAAATGAATATCAACTTCTGAGCCCTCTCCATTCCCACCCTTGAATGCGAATGAGCACTCACCCATCTCAGTAAAGACCAGTTGCATTTGAAACCACACGACGTTGCATGAAGAAAAATCAACCTAACTGCTACCCTTCCTAATGACTTGAACTCAGTCAGATACGTCTCCCAGACGAGCCTACTGCTCTGTGGATTAGCTATCCTCATCTTCCCAGTATTAGGATCTCTTTGCTTCAACTGCACAGCTTGTGCATAAACCGGATCCAGCCCTTCTGTTCTCCATTTCATGAGCTCCATGAGAGCAATGTGAGCCTCTTCTCTTGAGACAAGCCGTGTTATTAGCTTATCCACGTCCTTCTCTTGTTCCGGGGTCAGGCATTTGAAAGGGGGTAAGTACTTCCCACTAGAGTCCCTAATCAAATAAAGAGGATCAAGAATAAAAGCAGCAGCCCAAGCTGGATGATAATTCTTCTTGAACCTTTTGTCAATCAACTTCTCCACGGGTCCTTCCACAATGTGAAATTTAGAACACCAATCTTTCACTTTCACTCTGAGTTCTTCCCAAAGTGGTAGGCATTGCCCAATTCGTGGCTTCTCTGCTTCGATCCCTTGAGCCATTGCTTTAATCAGCTTAACTAAAGAATGCACAGCTTCTAACTCATTCCAAAAATGGGGGTTCCTCATCATTTCTTCGATTTCTCTAGCAATGGGCTCCTCTATTGATACCATCTTGTATGATTCATCTACTAGTACCAACTGCAGAGCCCGAGCTGAGCTCAATATATCCTCTACCAATGCATACACAGCCCCAAAATCAGAACTAAAGTGATCTTGAAATGGTCGTACTCTCAGCAAACTAGCATGCCCGTATTCTTGCAGTTGATACTTATGAAAGCTATGCCGAATTTGAGACTTGTGGTTCACAAAAGTTGCTAACTTTAAGCAGTTATCAGTAACACTTTTGAACAACAGAAGCTCCTTACCAAAATCCTTGATCAGAGAGTTAAAGCCATGATATTGGCAGCTGAGATTGACCATCCAATGATGCTGATTCTCTAGATTCCTCAATGCCTTGGCCTTGAACTTATCTGAAACTATACCTACACATTGCTGCATATTGCTCCCACAAATCACAGTGATTGTGTCCCACAAGATCTCCTCTGCAAATTTCGAGGGGACGTAGCTGGTAAAAACAGCTCTTCTGAACACACTAGTTCCATTGGGAAGATTTACGGACAAATGTACAAGGTTCTCCTCCCCCATGCTCCCGACATCCTTCGATTTCCAACCGTCAGATGCAATCTGAAAGAACATGGCATCACGGATTTTAGCCTCACACTCAGCCTTGGCCATTTCGTATTTAGCATCCAATCTTGAACCTGCGAAGTCTCTCTTCGATACAGAGGGCAATCCCACTTGATTGAGAAATGCTTTGAATTTCGGATGCTCGAGGCTTGAAAATGAAATAGAACCACAAGATTCATACACCCAATCAGAAAGAAAATCGAGAGCGGAATCAACCTGAGCTTTGCTCAGTGATGGTCCAGGTGACGCTTTGGGGCTCTTCAGCCGCTTCACACTGTCTTCAAGCATTGCAAGAGCCCCTAAATCCTCTTTTCCGCCAGATAAAACCAACTGCTGTTGACCAAAAACACCGCCGCCGGCGGCCGCGGAGGGGCTCGCTCCGGCGGAAGCAATAAACAAGCCCGTACTGGCGGCGGGTGGATAAGCTAAATCTACTGTGAATCTAGAAGGGTCAGCAATAGCCAATGGTGGAACCACGTGGTGCGCGGAGAATGTCGTCACTATACCACCAGAATCCCCACTCCCGCTGCCCCCGCCGCGGCTTCCGGCGGAAGAACAACGCTTGCGGTGGTTGTGGGGCGGCTGAGAAGAGGAGGGAGACAGAGCAGCAGCACCGGACACAGAAGAAGATGGAGGCATCGAAGAAATGGGTTGTGGCGCAGAAGAGAAGTTGGGGCAAGTGCCCCGCTTGAGATGCTCGGAGGCTGTTCTCGAGGGATTCGAGGCGGAGAAAAGGGCGTCGCACAGGGTACACCGCAGCTTGACGGCCTTGGGTAGACCAGAATCCGAATTGTTGACGAGAATCGGCTCCAGGTGTGCCCAATACCATGCCCCTTTTCCCTTAATCGCCTTCGTCCGTACCATCACCAACCCTTCGTACCTCCTGTGCACTGCCTTTGCCGCCAGCTCGTCGGAGGACTCAACGGCCGACGCCGTGGCGGCATTTGGTGCAGCCATAACTATTGAACCAGAGAAATTACTATACGTCCAACAACTGTTTGCTGCAACAAATAACTGGTTTAGCGTGATTTTGTGCTGAAGATATTCCGAGAATTTGACGGTTCTTGACGCGTAGTTGAGAAATCCATGACGTCGGCCATGAATGCATAATCAGCCAAGGGCGGCGGAAGCAACCTTGGGTCCATGACCGACAGCGGCGGCGAGTTTTACCCAGCGGGAGAGCAGTTTGAAAAGGGTAGAGGAGGGATTGTGTGGCAATTGTTAGATTGTAGCACGGGGAAGAGGGCTGAGAGGGAGAGCAATGCAGTAAGTGCAGAGAGAGAGAGAGAGAGAGAGAGGGAGGGAGAGAGAGAGAGGCCAGGAGAGAGTGTGCAAGGAATACGGTATAGTTAAATTTGGGTAGTTCTGAGCTTCCAACAGAACTGTTGTTACAAACACGCGCGGCTACTGTTCATGAATAGAAGGTTCCGAGAGCCGTCGGACTCCTTGAATTATTCATGTAGGATTAAGGGCAAAATTGGGATTAAGAATTTCGGTGAGATGTACTCCCTCCGTCTATCCTCAATGTATCCATTTGTTTTTTGCACGTAAATTAAGAAGTATTATTATTTTATTTATAGTATGTAGTTGTATTAGTGGATGAGGTGGGTCCCATATTTTATTTGTATTAGGAGTGAGGCTTGCGTCTGCCTTGGCGCACGCCTTACGCTTTTAGAATTTAATATTATGGATAAGGGTATATTATTTTGTTCTAAATGGTATACATTTTAATTAATAAGGGTACACCATTTTATTCTAAAGGGAGTATACACTTTACATTATATTTTTTATTTTTCTTCATAAAATAAAAGATACACATCTTAATACTAAAAGGTATACAATTTAATACAAAATTCTTAAGGCACACGGAGTGTACTTCCGTGCGCCCGGGCGCACACAAGTTTTTGCCTTGTAAAATAAAAGATACACATCTTTATACTAAAGGGTATACAATTTAGCACAAAATTCTAAAGGCACACGAAATGTGCTCCCGTGTGCCCGGGCACACACAAGTTTTTGTCTTGTATTAGTGGAGGGTGTGGGTCACATAGTCCAAAAAGGGAAATGGATAGATTAAGGATGAACGACCCAAAATAGTAAAATGGATAGATTGACAATGGACGGAGGGAGTATTTTGGTGTGGGTATAATATCTTAGCCCAACTAGATTTTTGTTAGAAAGCCCAAAACCTAATTATTTATTTTTATGGCCCAAAATATAAGCCCAATTAAGCCCAACTAGATTTTTTTTAGAAAACCCAAAACCTATTTATTTATTTTTATAGCCCAAAAGGCCAGCCCAATTAAGCCCAACTAGATTTTTTTAGAAAGCCCAAACTTATTTATTTATTTATTTTGTGGCCCAAAGTTTCAGCCCACTTAAATGGCCTGATATATAATTAGTAAGGCTAAAGTTAAAAAAAAAAGAGAGAAGAACGGGAGAAGAAAAGCAAAAGAGGGGAAAGAAGAGAGTGAAGAGGAGAAACCCTTGTTGATCAAATTCTCCCTTACAACCCTCATCCTAGGTGGTTTCTAAGTTGTTTTGAGGTAAGTGGTGTGTGAATTAAGCTTCCTTCTTCCATGATTTTGTAATTTTGTGGGGTTTTTCTTTTTGGTATGTGGGTAATTTGCAGACTGTTCGAACTGATTTTGACATAGCTATTGCCATCGAAACTTTGCAAACTTAATTTCTGTACGTAGCTGAACTCGTTAGCTTTCCTTAGCCACTTGAAACGCCTCAATCCGATTATTCTACAATTAGTTATGATTTTTCTCGTAAACTGCCGCTAGCTGGAAAATTTCAGAAATTTTATGTCGAATTCAAACTTATTTTTTTATCGTTTCGTTTAGTTAATGTATTGAAACGGTTATATGGGATTGGGAACTGATGTTAAGGAGTTACATGCCATTTTTATTTAATATCGACTCGTTCGAACTCGATTAGGATTTGTTTTTAGCAATGAAAGGGATGTTAACGCTAATAGTTAGTTATATTTAATTTGTCTTTAATTGCTCATCTCCTTTCTAGGTAAAGAACCATCGACGAAGGGCAAGGGACCGACTTCAGATTCCGGAGAGAGTTAATCACTTCCTTGTGAGTTGATAATTCGGGAACGCCTTCTCTTGTGGGAAGTGTGGACCCTCGATAAATGTGCATTTATTTTAGTTTTAGTTAATTGATAAGAAAATTATTTGGTATTATGTTATGTGGTAAAGAGCCTGATTGGCTCGATTGCTCTGGTTAGAGTCATGTTAGCCATTTTATGAGTATTATTGATTTCTGGTTATTCTTGTGTGCCAATTAAGACTCTAACTTGAGTCGTTATTTATCTTATGATGCACATGCATATGTATGCCTGGTACCAAGGTTAAGTAGCCCGAATTGGTCACGGTTCGGGTGAGTTGGAGCGACATTGATTAAGTAGCCCGAATTGTCGCGGTTCGGGTGAGTTAGAGTGACAACCAAGTTGCTCGGATTGGCAAACCTGGGTGAGTTAGATCTAACGGGGCACTTGTCCATTTGCTAAATACTGATACTCTGGAGGGTGATCGTTAGATGGATCAGTCTATTATAGGCTCAGTCAACGTCACCGGTGTGGGACATGCATGTCATATATGTTTATATGTTTGATCATTTCAAGTATTCAGTCGATATTGAATTGTGAACTTTAGCACTTGGCGTTGAGAAAGAATATTAATGTGCATTTTATCTAGAGTAACGGTGACGGGCTTGGACTGTCTCTCGACGGAGAGCTCAGTTCGAGGAGGATATTGACTACCCACGCGTCTTTTTTGTGATAACATGTTGTTTGAACAAATTGGGTTATTCGTAAATGTGCACTAAGGTTTTTATTTTCATTTATATGTACACTGAGTGAGAAATAGTTATTGTGAGACGAAATGTGGGATTTTATGTTATGAACCACGAGTGGAATACATGCTTCGTATAAGGGTCGGGGTGACCGGCTTATCACCTCACTGAGCTAGTGGTTTTGCTCACCCCCCATCATTCTTTCCTTTTCAGGCTGTTGATATCATTTTGGTTGGAGGTTTGCCTATCGTTTGCTCATCATCCAATCCGTGTTTTGGGTACTTTCTCTTTTATGTAAATTGACGGATTCATTGGCGAGATTGTATAGTTTATATTTGGTGACCCCCTTGATGTTCTTTTTGTACCTTCGCGATGTTATATCGTTCATGTATATTTTCTTTAAACTAAGTTACACCGTTGTATTTTGTACCTTTGTAAATCCTTGTTGATACTTTATGAGATGATGTCCTCGGGTTGTACCCGTTGTTATCAGTTGTTCAGTTCTACAGGTACTTGATAGCAAGCCTTACGTTTTCTATAAACTTTGTGGAGTGGAGTGCACCCATTCTGCGAAATTTATGGTTAACGTGGCGGTTGTCGCGCTCTGTCTGGGGTCGGGGCGTGACAACTTTCTTGGTATCAGAGCCTGGTTTTATGATTCTCATTCTTTTTGAGTCGAGCCAATGAGTCCAACTTTGTTTCTATGTCATCCTAAGGTATCGTATTACTTTGATGTTGACCTTGCATTTTCTTTCCTTTCTTCCTTTCAGTCATTATGGCACCTCCAGTTCGTCGTCGAGGTCGAGGTCGAGGTCGAGGACACGCTCCTCGTGATCCTCCGAGTCCTCTACTCTCTTCTGTTCCTCGTGGACCTCGAGGACATGTTTCTTCTGATCATGCCGTTCCTCCGACGGCTACGGACCCTATCAATTCTGATCATAGGGTGCCGGTTTTCCAGGTAGAGCAACCACGAGCCCAGTTGCGGGTTGAGCACATGATGACACCCGAGCAGTACCAATTGTATTATGATCACATTCGAATACATGGTGTTCCACCACCTACAACTGCTCATACAACTACGACTGTCACTGAAGAGGTTCTTCATGCTAATGAATCGATTCAACCTACAACTAATGTACCAGTTTTTACTCCAGAAATGGCTTTAGGAGGTTCTACTTCTCGAGGTGCACTTTTTATACCTGATTTGGTGAAAGCAGTTGAAAACATGGGGACATCGAAATTTGACGGTGCAAGAGATGTTTCTAAAGCGGGGGCATGGTTAAAGGAGATTACAGAGACCTTTGACACTTTGATGATTGAAGAATGTTATCGTGTGGTCATTGCAACCAAACTGTTAGGCCCAGATGCACGACGATGGTGGCAGAATTTAAAAGAGACATCTTCGGTTACTATTACGTGGGCTATCTTTGTGGAACGATTCAAAGATCGATACTTCTCTCAGTACATCAAGGATCAAAAGAGAAAGGAGTTCTTCAACCTATTTCAAGGCATTATGTCGGTCGTGGAGTACGAAAGCAAATTTCTGGAATTGCGAGAATTCGCTCCTGAGTCATATACGACAAGAGACTTATGCAAGAGATTTGAAGATGGTCTTAATTTAAATATTCGAGATCGCATCAAGTCTGGAGACAAGTACGAGAGTCTTGACGATCTCGTAGAAGAAGCCCTGAGGGTAGAAGGTTTAGTTCAGGCGAGACATAAGCTTGCAGAACGATCTCAAAAGAAAAGGCAAGGGAGCGCATTTCCAGGAAATGCATCGAAGGTGTATAGGGGTGTGGGATCTTCGCGTGGCGCACCAAGTTCGGTATCTATTAGTTTTCCTCAACCTCGGGAGCAGTTTGGTAGAGGCGGGAGCAATGTCTCGGGATCGGTTGGTGAAAATCGCAAGTGCCAGAATTGCCTAAAATATCATGACGGCCCCTGTAAGGCTCCTCAAGTATGTTTTCAGTGTCGACAGCCGGGGCATATGCGAAGTTCTTGTCCTCAGCTTATGGGAACGAGCAGTCAAGGTTCTGGTCAGCTTCGTGGTAAACTAACATATTCTACACCCAGAGATACTCGATCTGCAGTTACTAGAGTGCCCGATGCCTCAAGCGGCCCTAGTACTCAATCACCTATGCAAGGAAGGAAGCAAACTAGAGTATTTCATATTTCCCAGGAAGAGGCTCGCTCAGATCCGAAGGTTGTGACAGGTAATTTATAATCTGAGTATTTTCACATGCTAAATCTAACCCCGCCTTGTTATGCCACTTGATTACGAATAAAACATTCGTAAGAAATTCTATCTTTCCGAATTTTTAAATCACAATCTCACCTAATATTGCTTCTTTAGGCCATGTGTTTGTGGGAGACCATCAGGTCTACGCTTTATTTGACCCAGGTTCTGATAGGTCTTATATCCGAGATGATCTTACTTCGATCTTAGATTATCCTATCTCTCATTTGTCACCTGGAATCATCGTTCATACCCCTCTTGGAGAGCGTCTAATTCGTGATTCGGTATTCCTTGGTTGTCCATTGAAGATCAAAGATGTCATTTTAGAGGCTGAATTGATACCATTGCCTTTGATTGATCTTGATGTTATTCTTGGCATGGATTGGCTTTCTTCTCATCATGCAATTCTCGATTGCCACGAGAAGCTTGTTATTTTTCGTAGACCAGGATTCTCAGAACTTGTTTTTGAAGGTAAACTTCAAACGAGATCCCTCTCTTTTATTTCAATGTTGACTGCGCATAAATTAATGCGTAAGGGTTGTGAGGCATTCTTGGCAATTGTCATCGATACTTCTCTTTCTGAAACTAAACTAGATGACATCCCAATCGTGAATGAATTTCCTGATGTCTTTCCCGAAGACTTGCCAGGACAACCTCCGAATCGAGAGATTGATTTTTCCATTGACGTACTTCCTGGAATCACACCTATATCGATTACTCCATATCGAATGTCGCCTGCTGAGCTCAAGGAACTCCAGACACAACTTGGGGAATTATTGGAGAAGGGGTTCATACGACCTAGTACATCTCCGTGGGGTGCTCCAGTTCTTTTTGTCAAGAAGAAAGATGGATCACTTCGCCTATGTGTTGACTACCGTCAATTGAACAAGGTGACAATTAAGAACAAATATCCTCTTCCAAGAATCGATGATCTGTTTGATCAATTACAAGGAGCAACTGTGTTCTCAAAAATTGATTTACGATCCGGTTATCACCAACTCAAGATTAGGGAATCTGATATCCCTAAGTCTGCTTTTCGAACCAGATACGGTCATTTTGAATTTTGTGTTATGCCTTTTGGACTTACAAATGCTCCTGCAGCTTTTATGGATCTTATGAATCGGGTCTTTCGGCCGTGCTTAGATAAGTTTGTCATCATCTTCATTGATGACATTCTTATTTATTCTAAATCGGACGACGAGCATTCTCATCATCTAAGAATTGCTCTGAACATTCTCAGAGAAAATCAGCTTTATGCTAAATTCTCGAAGTGTGAATTTTGGCTTCGCGAGGTAAGCTTTTTGGGTCATCACATTTCTAAAGAAGGAATCTACGTCGATCCAGTGAAGATTCAAGCTATACTAGATTGGGAGCGTCCAAAGAACGTGACAGAGATTCGTAGTTTTCTGGGATTAGCTGGATATTATCGACGGTTTGTCAAAGACTTTTCGTTATTGGCTTCATCTTTGACTAAATTGACTCGGAAAGGAGTAAAATTTGAATGGAGTGAAGAATGCGAGGAAGCATTTCAAGAATTGAAAAGACGACTCGTTTCAGCTCCTATACCTGCTTTGCCAGACCTAGCGATTGGAGAATTTACCATTTATAGCGACGCCTCGAGACAAGGATTAGGATGCGTTCTCATGCAAGAAGGAAAGGTTATTGCCTACGCTTCAAGGCAATTGAAGAAGAACGAAGAAAATTATCCTACACATGATTTAGAGTTGGCTGCAATCGTCTTTGCATTGAAGATATGGAGGCACTATCTGTATGGTGCAACTTGTCGGGTTTTCACTGATCACAAGAGCTTAAAGTATATCACCACGCAAAAGGAGCTCAACCTCAGACAAAGGCGATGGATGGAGTTGATTTGTGACTATGACTTAGTCATCGATTATCATCCTGGCAAGGCGAACGTTGTTGCAGATGCTCTGAGTAGAAAGTCTTCTACCTCACTTGCTTCGATTCAATCTTTTTATCTTCCTATGTTGGAGCAATTTAAATCTTTACACATTTCGCTCGATTGTGAAAAGTCTAATGATTCTGCCTTAATCGCCAAATTCGAGGTTAGACCTACCTTGTTCGAGAAAATTCGAGAAAGACAATCACACGATGTTTATTTACAACAGAAGATGGCGAAGCTAAATCAAGGAAAAGAAACAGAATATCAAATTCGGGATGATGGACTTCTTACTTTTAAAAATCGTGTTTGTGTTCCATCAGAACTTGATGTTCGTAGAGCTATTCTTGAGGAAGCCCATTCTTCAGCCTATGCTATGCATCCTGGTAGTACCAAAATGTACAGAACACTTCGGGAGCATTATTGGTGGCCAGGTATGAAACGGGACATTACTGAATTTGTATCAAAGTGCTTATCATGCCAACAGATTAAAGCGGAACACCAAAAACCAGCCGGTATGCTTCAACCACTACCTATTCCTGAGTGGAAATGGGAAAACGTCACAATGGATTTTGTTTCTGGTTTACCTCGAACCCAAAAGGGTTTTGACTCAATTTGGGTCATTGTCGATCGTCTGACGAAATCGGCACATTTCCTTCCAGTGCATCCTAACGAATCTTTAGAGAAACTTGCCAAGTTATATGTCGATGAGATCGTGAGATTGCACGGAGTACCAGTGTCAATCATATCTGACCGTGATCCAAGATTCACTTCCCGTTTTTGGCCTAGTCTGTAGAAAGCGCTAGGTACAAAATTACTATTCAGTACCTCGTTTCATCCACAGACTGATGGACAGTCAGAGAGAACTATACAGACACTAGAAGACATGTTACGTGCAGTGGTGTTGAATTTGGGAGGTAGCTGGGATAAGTACGTAACTTTGGTGGAGTTCACTTATAACAACAGTTATCATTCAAGCATTGGAATGCCCCCGTACGAAGCTCTGTATGGCCGAAAGTGTCGAACACCACTCTTTTGGGATGAGGTTGGCGAGAGACAAATCGAACAAGTAGAGCTTATCGAAGATGCGAAGGCAAAAATACAACTTATTCGAGACAGACTTAAGGCAGCGCAAGATCGACAGAAAAGTTACGCAGATAATAGGAGGCGCGATTTGGAGTTTAATGAAGGAGACAAAGTTTTTCTGAAAGTTTCTCCATGGAAGGGCGTGTTGCGATTCCGCCGTCGAGGAAAGTTGAGTCCAAGGTATATTGGCCCGTTTACGATCGTGCAAAGGATTGGTCGTGTTGCATATCGACTTGAGCTACCATCGGAATTGTCGAAGATTCACGATGTCTTCCATGTCTCTATGCTTAGAAAATATGAACCAGATCCTTCGCACGTGCTCAAAGATCCCCCAGTTGTATTAAAGGAAAATCTATCGTACGAAGTACAACCTGTTCAAATTGTAGATCGCCGAGAGAAAATGCTTCGTAACAAATCCATTCCTATGGTGAGAGTTCTATGGAGAAGTGATCAAATTAAAGAAGAAACATGGGAACCAGAGTCAGTCATGCGTCAACACCATCCAAATCTCTTTTCATCTCTAGGTACGTTTATGTTTCGAGGACGAAACTTTTTAGAGGAGGGGATACTTTATAATATCTTAGCCCAACTAGATTTTTGTTAGAAAGCCCAAAACCTAATTATTTATTTTTATGGCCCAAAATATAAGCCCAATTAAGCCCAACTAGATTTTTTTTAGAAAACCCAAAACCTATTTATTTATTTTTATAGCCCAAAAGGCCAGCCCAATTAAGCCCAACTAGATTTTTTTAGAAAGCCCAAACTTATTTATTTATTTATTTTGTGGCCCAAAGTTTCAGCCCACTTAAATGGCCTGATATATAATTAGTAAGGCTAAAGTTAAAAAAAAAAGAGAGAAGAACGGGAGAAGAAAAGCAAAAGAGGGGAAAGAAGAGAGTGAAGAGGAGAAACCCTTGTTGATCAAATTCTCCCTTACAACCCTCATCCTAGGTGGTTTCTAAGTTGTTTTGAGGTAAGTGGTGTGTGAATTAAGCTTCCTTCTTCCATGATTTTGTAATTTTGTGGGGTTTTTCTTTTTGGTATGTGGGTAATTTGCAGACTGTTCGAACTGATTTTGACATAGCTATTGCCATCGAAACTTTGCAAACTTAATTTCTGTACGTAGCTGAACTCGTTAGCTTTCCTTAGCCACTTGAAACGCCTCAATCCGATTATTCTACAATTAGTTATGATTTTTCTCGTAAACTGCCGCTAGCTGGAAAATTTCAGAAATTTTATGTCGAATTCAAACTTATTTTTTTATCGTTTCGTTTAGTTAATGTATTGAAACGGTTATATGGGATTGGGAACTGATGTTAAGGAGTTACATGCCATTTTTATTTAATATCGACTCGTTCGAACTCGATTAGGATTTGTTTTTAGCAATGAAAGGGATGTTAACGCTAATAGTTAGTTATATTTAATTTGTCTTTAATTGCTCATCTCCTTTCTAGGTAAAGAACCATCGACGAAGGGCAAGGGACCGACTTCAGATTCCGGAGAGAGTTAATCACTTCCTTGTGAGTTGATAATTCGGGAACGCCTTCTCTTGTGGGAAGTGTGGACCCTCGATAAATGTGCATTTATTTTAGTTTTAGTTAATTGATAAGAAAATTATTTGGTATTATGTTATGTGGTAAAGAGCCTGATTGGCTCGATTGCTCTGGTTAGAGTCATGTTAGCCATTTTATGAGTATTATTGATTTCTGGTTATTCTTGTGTGCCAATTAAGACTCTAACTTGAGTCGTTATTTATCTTATGATGCACATGCATATGTATGCCTGGTACCAAGGTTAAGTAGCCCGAATTGGTCACGGTTCGGGTGAGTTGGAGCGACATTGATTAAGTAGCCCGAATTGTCGCGGTTCGGGTGAGTTAGAGTGACAACCAAGTTGCTCGGATTGGCAAACCTGGGTGAGTTAGATCTAACGGGGCACCTGTCCATTTGCTAAATACTGATACTCTGGAGGGTGATCGTTAGATGGATCAGTCTATTATAGGCTCAGTCAACGTCACCGGTGTGGGACATGCATGTCATATATGTTTATATGTTTGATCATTTCAAGTATTCAGTCGATATTGAATTGTGAACTTTAGCACTTGGCGTTGAGAAAGAATATTAATGTGCATTTTATCTAGAGTAACGGTGACGGGCTTGGACTGTCTCTCGACGGAGAGCTCAGTTCGAGGAGGATATTGACTACCCACGCGTCTTTTTTGTGATAACATGTTGTTTGAACAAATTGGGTTATTCGTAAATGTGCACTAAGGTTTTTATTTTCATTTATATGTACACTGAGTGAGAAATAGTTATTGTGAGACGAAATGTGGGATTTTATGTTATGAACCGCGAGTGGAATACATGCTTCGTATAAGGGTCGGGGTGACCGGCTTATCACCTCACTGAGCTAGTGGTTTTGCTCACCCCCCATCATTCTTTCCTTTTCAGGCTGTTGATATCATTTTGGTTGGAGGTTTGCCTATCGTTTGCTCATCATCCAATCCGTGTTTTGGGTACTTTCTCTTTTATGTAAATTGACGGATTCATTGGCGAGATTGTATAGTTTATATTTGGTGACCCCCTTGATGTTCTTTTTGTACCTTCGCGATGTTATATCGTTCATGTATATTTTCTTTAAACTAAGTTACACCGTTGTATTTTGTACCTTTGTAAATCCTTGTTGATACTTTATGAGATGATGTCCTCGGGTTGTACCCGTTGTTATCAGTTGTTCAGTTCTACAGGTACTTGATAGCAAGCCTTACGTTTTCTATAAACTTTGTGGAGTGGAGTGGACCCATTCTGCGAAATTTATGGTTAACGTGGCGGTTGTCGCGCTCTGTCTGGGGTCGGGGCGTGACAGTGGGTCCTATAATCCAAAAAGGAAAATTGTTATATTAAGGATGAACGGTCCAAAATAGTAAAATTGATAGATTGACAATGGACGGAGGGAATATTTTAGTACAGGTGAGGCTCTTGTGGCCCTAGGACACTGTGCCCCTTTGCAATTTAAGCTCCTAGCAATATATACATTTAAATAGATTATGGAGGGGGAGGGTTGTGTTCCTATGGGGACACACCGTATCCCAGAGGGCGCAGAAGTTTTTATCTTTTAGTGCATACCCCCTCCGTACCCAAAAAAAAAACTTACTATAGGTATATTAAAAACTCCTTTATTATTATGAGATACAAATATACAAAAAATATTGCTACTAACTACATAAATGTATTGCGATATTCCAATATTACCATTACAATTTGCTACACATAAATGTTTGTGTGCAGCAAAAATTATATGCATCGTGAATCGTAAGTATCATGTGCAGCGAAAAATTATGTACTCCTACTCTCCGACATGAATCGTAAGTATCATGTGTAGCGAAAAAATTATATACTCCTACTCTCCGGCGGCGACAGGGGGCGGCGGTCCGGCGGCCGACGGGTGTGTGAGAGGTTTAGGGTTTAGGGTTATCACAACGAAACAAAAAGTATCATGAACGCACTCAATCTACGACCAAGTGAAATATCGAATCCAAAGAACGGTGTATTATCAATTTAATTATTAACTAAATTAATTAAGACGAATTGGCAATAAAGTTGTGAATTTATTATAAACTACTAAACAATGAATTAAAATAACAAATAAAATAAATAAGGAACTAGGAAAATACTAAAGTGAATCAAGAAGGAGAATAGGTAGCTCTAGGATAATCTAGTTTCACTCCTTAATTTTCTTTTCGTGTATCAATGTCCGACTCTACCTTGTGGAATATGGACGCATCACTTAGCCATGCATATTTGCTCCATTGACACAAGTAAATATGCGTGCAACATGTGTGAATAAACTTGGAGCAAGAGATATAACTTCAATCCCATTTTTAGGTATTATCAGTATCAATTATTTCCCCCTAGGATTAGTACTCTAACCCGATATGATCTCCCTTTATTGGTTCTATAAAATTACCCTCTTTATCCTACTTACTAACCCGAATTCAATTTAATTACTAAACATTCATATATGACAATTCTAATGAAGCTTCGGAGTCTCCTAACTTAGAATCATAACATGAAATCATGTTCAGTGGTGAACGCACTCTATCTACAACCAAAATATATATTCACACTCTATATATCAATTGAAGATTCACAAAAGGACCGTGAATATGGATTAAGAAAGCACAATCATATATAAAATCAATCCACAAGTAGTGTTGTATGGAGTATACACACGAAAGTTCAATTAATTTATAAAAACCTTCAAAACCCTAGATCTACCAAAACGGTTCTAACCCATGATGTTACGAAGAACAATCATGGGGGTTGGATATATCTTACCCATATATCTGAAAAATACAAGATAAATTAGGAAACGAATAAAACACTAGATGTGGGCGTTGTTGCGTTCTTCTTCGTCTTGAATCCTCCTCTTGGTTCTTCTCTTGAATCCACAAACGAATCTTCAACGTGATGGATGGATGGAGAAAAGGATGTGGATGATGGTTGGGGGTGATCCCCCCGTGTGGGTGTAGGATGATTGTGTTGTCTCGTGTCCCTTCTTTGTGTGATCTACATCCCCTTTTATACTTGTAAGCTCTCCTTATGGACCTTGGATGAGTTTTTTCTTTGAAAAAATGAAAATACACGTACTTGGAGTGTAAAAACACGATCTATAGCTGTTCAAGCATTTGGTTCGACCATGGCTTGGTCGAACAAGAGCTGTCATGGTCGAACCGATTTTAACCAGCTTGCGCAATCTCATCGTTTCGTGTATAACTTTCACATCTGAGCTCCGATTTGAGTGATTCTTGAGCTCACGCGATTCTCTCCCCTTGCCTTTCTATACATATAAAGAGCTTACAGAAACTCCAATATTTGAATGTGTAACAAGTCATGCAGTGTAGCACAGCCGTTTTGTTCGGCACAGCTCGAGAGACATCACCATTTTGATCATAACTTTCTCGTTTTGACTCCTATTGAAGTGTTCCTTATGCGAAAACGATCCTCTCTTCTGTGGATTTAAAACCATTTATCACATTTCTAGTTTAGAGCTCTATAAAAATACAGGAAAAATTACACAATTTGGACGTGCATTTTTCAGCATTCTAGCACAAGTTGCATCTTTTCTCTAACTTTGCACTTTTGATCCTTTTTCCACCTAAAACACAATAAAACACCTCAAGTGCACCTTTTTCTCATATGTATTGAATATAAGATACTTATGCTAATATATAACAACAATTTCCATAAAAAAGTATTAGATTGGACACTAAAACACGCTTATTTTCACTCTCATCAATCCCCCAAATATACTTGTTGCTCGTCCCAAGGCAAAAAATAAAAATAAAGAGAAAGAGAGTAAGAAAATTAATGGGGAAACAAGGACTACGACAACTCCCCATTCACAATACAATTGTCCTCAACTTGGATCATGCAACTCTCATTACATGTAATAATCACTTCATAGCATACAAGATAAGATAATCACCACCAATTTAAATGCTCCATTGCATATTCTCACAGGAAGTATATATCATTCGCACTCAAGTATAAAAGATGTACACTTATGGGTTAAGGTGTTTACACTCAAATTCAATTCAAGTGCATGCGTAACCATAAGCTCACCAAATGTCTCAAACTCTCCACCACTAACAGTACGATTTGACAATGGGATCAAAAAGGATATTTCTTTTGGATGCAATGTTGGCTCTTTGGTTAATGTAGGAAATGTATGGATAAGTGACTTAAAACTCGGATCAATCAAGCGCGCCTATCATGATCTTTCATTCTTCCTCTTCACTTCAATTAAGCACAAATCATCCTCAACTCCTTCACTTCTTTTTCCAGCATAATATTCTTTCCTTCTTTTTTTTCTTTTCTCTCGAGGTACCAGTTTCGGGCACTACCTCGCGCATCCTCCATAAGGTTAATTGATTTAAGCACTACCCTAGGGTGTTTTATTCCATGTAGTACTAGATTTAAGCACTACTCTATGCTTTTCCTTAGATGCATTTTCAAGCTCAATCACTGTTTCAACACCAATTTCATTCCTTCCCAAGCTGTTATAAAACTCTATCAACACACTTTGAAAAGCCATTAATTCTTTTCTAGAAGTACAATCAAGGCTCAAAAAATTCAAATGCTCAAAGTGGTTATTTCTCGTAAGCTGCCAAAGAATGAGTATTTTAGACTCAATAGGGCTAACTACGGATAAACATCATTCGGTAGGGAATTATTTGGCTTAAGTGACTTATAAATTCAAGGAAGACCTTAGATCATCTCCCATCATCTAACACACATTAGTTTCAACTAAGACAAGAGGCAAGTTCTATAATACACATACAAGAATGATAGTCACCAAAAAGAAATATCATGTGATTATATACATGATCAACAAGGCTCAAAATCTCACATGATTTTTAACTAGTAATAGAGCACTTTTTATGGTAAGTAATATCCCACAAGTACACCTAGAACTTCGTACCACAATATAACTCAAGTACACTTCCTTCATTAATTTTAAAAGTTTATGAATTTTAGGCATAATTTAAAAATATAAGCTCATATGGATTACCAAAATCAAACTCAATCCTTGCGCTCCATGAATTAAAGCACATGTAAAAATTAGAATAAGAAAATGAGGGCACCTGATTTTTCTTCAATGTATGCACGAGCTCCTCGAGTTGTTCAACTCGGTCAGGTCAAAGCCTCAGCATAAAACTCGTCTTGCCCCTCTTTTTCCTTTTCCATCTCAAAGCTCAAACACACCTCATCATCACAGATTCATCATTAATAATATAGGAGAACTATAAGAAAGACTCAATTGACTATCAAATTGACTCCACACACTAAACACACCGACACAAAATACTAAACATTAGGTAAGTTGCAAAAAACAATATACCAACACTAGTTAAAATATCGATATACCGTAAAAAATCAATCTCCTAACAAATAAATAATAAACAAAAGGAAAAATTATACCCTTGGTGCTCTTATAGTGCTCATAAGATGAGGTAAGTACATCACACCCCCCAAACTTAATAAAAACGTAAGTCAAAACTGAGTTTGAAAAGAGATGTAATTGCCGAAACGTGAGCACCTTAAATATAATAACTCCTCACTCACACGAAATAAATAAAGCAATAAAAATGGAAGGGACAAGCCCCCAACAGGCGGTCATGTTTAACGTCGGAGAGTCACGACGCAATACCTCTTTTAGAGCTACTGGATAGGAGGACGGTCTTCTCACATCCTCACCTTCAAATACTTTCTTTCCCTCTTCTTGTCTACACTCAACACCTCACCCTTCTTGATCATAAAATATAATCCTCAGGATTTCCTTCTTCCAATGGTTGTCTAGACTCCTCCTTGTCAATCTTCCACTCAACTTCTGAATCATCTGTCCTATTAAAATTAAGATTAAACAAGTTAGAAATCAAATCTATGCTCTTGCATGATTGAGTTTCCATAGGCATTATCATTTCTTTATCAAGAGAGAAAACCACATCTTTATTATCCATCTGCAGTCTAAGCTTCTCGGCTCTCAACCTCTTTACTCTTTCCCACTTCTTCTCAACTATAAGCTCATTTTTCTGCTCTTGGAATGGTACTGGAGTAACATCAATATCAGGTATAGCTTTCTGCACGAAAATGAGAGTTGGATAGGATGGTTCAACCTCGGTTCGACCTTGGGTGCTGGTCGAACCAGGTGTGTAGTGGTCGAACCGATCATCTAAAAGTTTGGCATCCCTCGTACATGTTGGTTCAACCAACAGAGTCAGTCGAACCATGATGGTCGTGGTCGAACCGTGCTTCAGCAAAAACATGGTGCTACGGACAGGCTAGTTCGATCTTGGTTCAACCAACAGGGTCAGTCGAACCATGATGGTCGTGGTCGAACCGTGCTTCAGCAAAAATAGGGTGCTGCGGATAGGCTGGTTTGACCTCGGTCCCCCATACTGTGTTCCAGAGCATAACGTGATGGCATGGCACATCTTCAGATTCATTAAGCCATGAGATGTGAACATTCTTTTCTCCAATATTTGTATTAATTGATTCACGTTCCCAGCCATTTGTTCCATCATCAAAGTAAGGCCCTTCAACTTCTTAGATAAATCTTCATGATTAACATTCATTGTAGCCTCAAGACGATCAACCATTGCATCATTCTTAGCCATGTATCGATTGAAGGTATCTTCAACACTCTTCACTCCTTCCTGCTTCATACTAGGCCCCCTTTCTGTCAACTCTGTAATCTGCTTCTGTTGTGACTCTAGTAGCTTGTTGATATTAGCTAGACTAGAGACAATCTCATATTCCCTATTTGGCTTCTCCACTTTATATTCAACATGCGCTACCTTGCCAAGTACATATGATCCTCTTACTCTTTTTGTAAGCCAGTCACGTGAATTCATAGAGATGTCTTCAAACAACTTTTCTGCTTCAAGTGTTGTGTTAGATAACAGCGCTCCTCCTGATGATGCATAAATAAGAATACGCGACTCACAATCCAATCCATAGTAGAAGATGCTTATATATTGAGTCTTAGACATCCCATGTTGTAGGCACCGCCTGAGCATATCTTTGAACCTATCCGATGCCTCATGAAATTTCTCACCCTGATTCATAACAAATTTGGTGATGCCTTGCTTCATTCTAAACACCTTAGAGGGTGGCATGTATCTTTCTAAGAACTTCTGCTGCAGTTGGTCCCATGTAGTGCAATCTGCTGGATCAAGAGTCTCATACCAAGCTTCCACCCTATCAACCAAAGAGAACTTGAATAGGACGATCCGTCTAGCATTATCATTAGCTCCATCACCTTTTAGAGTGTTTGCATAACTAAGAAATCTTCGGAGATGCTGATATGGATCTTCGAAGCAACCTCCAGAAAAGGGATTATTCTCTACCATGATAATAAGAGCGGGATGTATCTCAAAATCATCATCTTCCCCCTTGCTCCTATCAACCCCATGTTGCCAATCCCATAGTTCGTGAAAATTTCACGTATGGCAACATTATCCAGATTTTGCTCTGCTCCGGCCATGTTTAGCTCAGTGTGTTATTCTTTCCTTTCCTTCCTTTCCTTTTCATAGTGCACAAGTACCTCAGAAAAATTCAAGGTTAGATAGAAATAAATAATCACAAATAAAAGTTTTAATCACCTAGAAATGATAAAATCAATAATAACAGCCATCATCGGCAATGGCCCTAAGAACTTGATACACATTTTCTTTGCACGTAAAATTAATCCTGAAGTATTAAGGATATCAGTTGCAGCTTAAACAAGCGACCAAGTGAAATATCGAACCCAAAGGATGACGTATTATCAATTTAATTATTAACTAAATTAATTAAGATGAATTGGCAATAAAGTTGTAAATTTATTATAAACTACTAAACAATGAATTAAAATAACAAATAAAATAAATAAGGAACTAGGAAAATATGAAAGTGAATCAAGTAGTAGAATAGGTAGCTCTAAATTAATCCAGTTTCACTCTTTAATTTCCCTTTCGTGTATCAATGTCCGACTCTACCTTGTGGAATATGGACGCATCACTAAGGCATGCATATTTACTCTATAGACACAAATAAATATGAGTGTAACACGTATGAATAACCTTGGAGCAAAGAGATATAACTTCACCCCCTTTCTACGTACTATCAGTATTAATTATTTTCCCCAAGGATTGGTACTCTATATAATATCTTAGCTCAACTAGATTTTTTTAGAAAGCCCAAAACCTATTTATTTATTTTTATGGCCCAAAAGGCCAGCCCTATCTTAGCCCAACTAGATTCTTTTTAGAAAGCCCAAAACCTATTTATTTATTTTTATGGCCCAAAAGGTCAGCCCTATCTTAGCCCAACTAGATTTTTTTTAGAAAGCCCAAACTTATTTATTTATTTATTTTGTGGCCCAAAGTTTCAGTCCACTTAAATGGCCTGATATATAATTATTAAGGCTAAAGTTAAAAAAAAAGAGAGAAGAATGCGAGAAGAAAAACAAAAGAGGGGAAAGAAGAGAGTGAAGAGGAGAAACCCTCGTTGATCAAATTCTCCCTTACAACCCTCATCCTAGGTGGTTTCTAAGTTGTTTTGAGGTAAGTGGTGTGTGAATTAAGCTTCCTTCTTCCATGGTGTTGTAATTTTGTGGGGTTTTTCTTTTTGGTATGTGGGTAATTCGCAGACTGTTCAAACTGATTTTGACATAGCTATTGCCCTTGAAAGTTTTGCAAACTTAATTTTTTACGTAGTTGAACTCGTTAGCTTTCCGTAGCCACTTGAAACGCCTCAATCCGATCATTCTACAATTAGTTATGATTTTTCTCGTAAACTGCCGCTAGCTGGAAAATTTCAGAATTTTTATGTCGAATTCAAACTTATTTTATATCGTTTCATTTAGTTAATGTATTGAAACGGGTTATGTGGGATTGGGAACTGATGTTAAGGAGTTACATGCCATTTTTATTTAATATCGACTCGTTCGAACTCGATTAGGATTTATTTTTAGCAATGAAAGGAATGTTACCGCTAATAGTTAGTTATATTTAATTTGTCTTTAATTGCTCATCTCCTTTCTAGGAAAAGAACCATCGACGAAGGGCAAGGGACCGACTTCAGATTCCGGAGAGAGTTAATCACTTCCTTGTGAGTTGATAATTCAGGAACGTCTTCTCTTGTGGGAAGTGTGGACCCTCGATAAATGTGCATTTATTTTAGTTTTAGTTAATTGATAAGAAAATTATTTGGTATTGTGTTATGTGGTAAAGAGCCTGATTGGCTCGAATGCTCTTGTTAGAGTCCCGTTAGCCATTTTATGAGTATTATTGATTTTAGCTTATGTTGAAGAGCCTTGCCGGCTTGATATCTGATAGCATTTATTGTGAATTATTTGAGAATTGATTTATGGTTATTCTCGTATGCCAATTAAGACTCTAACTTGAGTCGTTATTTATCTTATGATGCACATGCATATGTATGCTTGGTACCAAGGTTAAGTAGCCCGAATTGGTCACGGTTCGGTTGAGTTGGAGCGACATTGATTAAGTAGCCCGAATTGTCGCTGTTTGGGTGAGTTAGAGTGACAACCAAGTTGCCCGTGATTGGTAAACCCAGGTGAGTTAGATCTAATGGGGCACCTGTCCATTTACCAAATACTGATACTCTGGAGGGTGATCGTTAGATGGATCAGTCTATTATAGGCTCAGTCAACGTCACCGGTGTGGGACATGCATGTCATATATGTTTATATGTTTGATCACTTCAAGTATTCACGTCGATATTGAATTGTGAACTTTAGCACTTGGCGTGAAGAGAAAGAATATTAATGTGCATTTTATCTAGAGTAACGGTGACGGGCTTGGACTGGCTCTCGACGGAGAGCTCAGTTCGAGGAGGATATTGACTACCCACGCGTCTTTTATGTGATAACATGTTGTTTGAACTAATTGTGTTATTCGTAAATGTGCACTAAGATTTTTATTTTCATTAATATGTACATTGAGTGAGAAATAGTTATTGTGGGACGAAATGTTGGATTTTTTTATTATGAACCGCGAGTGGGAATACATGCTTCGTATAAGGGTCGGGGTGACCGGCTTATCACCTCACTGAGCTAGTGGTTTTGCTCACCCCCATCATTCTTTCTTTTCAGGCTGTTGATATCGTTTTGGTTGGAGGTTTTCCTATCGTTTACTCGTCATCCAATCAGTGTTTTGGGTACTTTCTCTTTTATGTAAATTGACGGATTCATTGGCGAGATTGTATAGTTTATATTTGGTGACCCCCTTGATGTTCTTTTTGTACCTTCGCGATGTTATATCGTTCATGTATATTTTCTTTAAACTAATTTACACCGTTGTATTTTGTACCTTTGTAAATCCTTGTTGATACTTTTTGAGATGATGTCGTTGTACCCATTGTTATCAGTTGTTCAGTTCTACAGGTACTTGATAGCAAGCCTTACGTTTTCTATAAACTTTGTGGAGTGGAGTGCACCCATTCTGCGAAATTTATGGTTAACATGGCGGTTGTCGCTTTCTGTCTGGGGTCGGGGCGTGACACTCTAACCCAATATGATCTCCCTATATAGGTTCTATAAAATTACCCTCTTTATATATGACAATTCTAATGAAGCTTCGGAGTCCCCTCACTTAGAATCATAACTTTGAATCCTGTTCAGCGGTGAACGCACTCAATCTATACCAAGATATATATTCAGACTATATATACCAATTGAAGATGCACAAAACGACCATGAATATGGATTAATAAAGCACAATCATATATAAAATCAATCCACAATTAGTGTTGTACGGAGTATAGACACGAAAGTTCAATTAATTCATAAAATCCTTCAAAACCCTAGATCTACCAAAACGGTTCTAGCCCATGATGTTACGAAGAATAATCATGGGGTTTGGATAGATCTTACCCATATGTCTGAAAAATACAATATAAATTAGGAAACAAATAAAACCTAGATGTGGGCATCGTCGCGTCCTTCTCCGTCTTGAATCCTCCTCTTGGTTCTCCTGTTGTATTCACAAATGAACCTTTAAAGTGATGGATGGATGGAGGAAATGATGTGGATGATGGTTGGTAGGTGATCCCCCCTTGTGGGATGTAGGATGATTGTGTTGTCTCATGTCCCTTTTTGGTGTGATCTACATCTCCTTTTATACTTGTAAAATCCTCTTATGGACTATGGATGAGCTTTTTCTTAGAAAACACAAAAATACACGCACTTGGGGTGTAAAAAAATGGATCTGTAGTGGTTCAGGCATTTGGTTCGACCATGGGCTTGGTCGAGCCAGAGCTATCGTGGTCGAACCGGTCTAAACCATCATGCGCAGTCTCACCATTTCGCGTATAACTTCCACATTCGGGCTCCGATTTGAGTGATTCTTATGCTTACGCGATTCTCTCTTCCTTGGCTTTCTAGAAATTTAAAGAACTCACAAAAAATATAATATTTGCATGTGTAACAAGTCATGCAATGTAGCACAGCCGTTCTATTCGGCACAGCTCGCGCGATGTCACCATTTTGATCATAACTTTCTCGTTTGGACTCCTATTGAAGTGTTCCTTATGCGAAAATGATCCTCTCTTCTTTAGCTTTCTAACCATATATGACAATTCTAGTTTAGAGCTCCATAAAAATACAAAAAAATTACACAATTTGGACGTGCATTTTTCAGCATTCTAGCACAAGTTGCACCTTTTCTCCAACTTTGCACTTTTGATCCTTTTTTTCATCTAAAATACAATAAAACACCTCAAGTGCACCTTTTTATCACATATATTGAATATAAGACACTTGTGCTAATATATAACAACAATTTCCATAAAAAGGTGTTAGATTGGACACTAAAACACGCTTATTTTCACTCTCATCAACTCCCTTTCTATGAAGGGATATCAACAAAAATATCACTTTTAATACTCCCTCTATCTCATCGAAAAGGTCTCCATTTTACTATATTTAGCGTCCCACAGAAAGGTCCTCATTTTCCTCTTTTAGTAAAAGGACCCCACATATAGCTTACCATTTACTACTAATACAACTACCTACTACACATAAAATAATAATACTCTTCAATTTGAAAATATTTTCCCGGGATGGAGGGAGTAATTCATTTTGGAAAAAATTCACCCATTATAATTTTCTTTTTGAAAAAATACCACTTTTTTAACAATTTGGACATAATTAACCTTAGTCTGCGACCTCTTTTGCGATTATGCCTGCAACCCTGCACGCGACTATATGTGCTACTCTACACGCGACTATATGTACAATTATTCACATGCATTTTTTATTTATTAATATATGTGCGACCACTACACGCGATTATATGTGCAATTATACGTGCGACTATGTATTAATTATATTTGTACTCAAAATTTAAGATTTTTCGTTTTAAAGAATGAGAATAAATAATTTAGTTAATTTAATTAAAAATGTACATAAAATTATTAGGATGTATAAAAAATAAGTATTATGTTGAGATGAGTTCAAAAAGTGGGTATTGTTATAGTTTTTTAATCACATTTAGTAAAAGAAAGTATAAATATTATGTGAGATGAATAAATAAGGACAATGTGTGATCGTCACTATTTTCACCTAAATTTTAGTATTTTTATTTTTGAATTTTATTATATTTTTATCTAATTTGTGTATCTTTTGGTAGTGTTTTATGTTGATAAGGAGAAGGGTGTTATAAATTGATAAATGTATGAAAATAACCTTAATTGTGTGTAAAACAGGTAAAAACAAAGCAAAATGGAGTGGGAGCAAAAACTGAAAATAGTGATAGAACTTGACCCGACTCAAGGCGAGTTCAGAGCTCGAGTCGAGTCGGCGCCAGAGCCCGAGTTGAGCTGAGCGAGGTCGACCACCGATGGTCGACTATACACATCAGAATCATCTGCTCGACCTTCTATTTTGTTCGAGTCCAAGACTCAAGTTGAGCCTGTTTGAAGCCGAAAACTGCCGAGAAGTCAAGTCCTAACTTGAGTCAAGCTTTCGAGCTCGAGTCGAGTTTGACCGAAAGTCATAATCGTGAATGTGCACTGATGTGCGATTTCTAAACACACAATTAATCCTCAAGTATGAAGATATAATTGTAGTTTAGGTAAGCAACCAAGTTATATTATCGAACGATTATCAATTTATTATTATCTAAATTAATTAAAACTATGGTTGAGCAATTTTAATTGAGAGAATATTATTAAGCTACTAAATAGAATAATTAAATAACAAATAAAATAGAAAACAGTAGAGAATAATCGAGAGTTGAACAAGTGAGAAGATAGATAGCTCTTCGGGCCATCCAGTTTCACTAATTAATCTTTCTTCTATATATCAATGTTCGACTCTGCCTTATAGAATATGGACGCATGACTAATTCACGTAAATCTACTCTATAGGCATAAGTAAATAAACGTGTAACACGTGTGAATTAACTCAGGGCAAGAACACAATTTCACCCCCTTTCTAGGTACTATCAGTATCAATTATTTCCCGTGCACTAAGTACTCTAACCCGATATGATCTACTTTTATAGGTACTATGAAATTATCCTCTTTATCATACTTATTAACCCGTTTCAATTCAATTAACAAGTATTTATATAAGATAGTTCTAATGAATTTTCGGAGTCCCCTCAATTAGAATTATCACATGGAATCATGTTCAGTAGTGAACGTGCTCAACTAATAACCAAGATATATATTCAGACTCTATATAACAGTTAATGATGCACAAAATGACTATGAATATGGATTAAAAATGCACAGTCTTATATAAAATAAATCACAAGTACTGTTGTATGTAGTATACACACGAAAGTTCAATTAACTAGTAAAACCTTTATAAACCCTAGAACTACCGAAGTGGTTCTAGCCCATGACTTTTCAAAGAACGTTCATGGTGATTGGACAGATCTTACCCATATTCTTAAAAATTACAAGAAATATTATGTTGCGAAATAAACCCTAGATGTGGAAGCCTTTGCTTCTACTCTGTCTTGAATCATTACTTGGTTCTCACTTGATCCAACAGACGAATCTCTCTCTATAGCTCTATCAGATGGAGTTAGGATTCAAATGTGGTGTAAGATGGATGTGGAATCTTACTCTCTTTTTTATGTGATTTGCATCCCTTTTTATACTTGTAAACTCTCCTTATGGACCTTTAATGGGCTTTTTCGTGGAAAATAAATACACGCATTGGAGGTGAAATCCTGATGTTTCGACCCTGACGTGTCCCAACTTGACCAGAATGGACTTGGTCGAGCTGGATCTCCTTGATCGAGCTACGGTCGAGCTGCATGTCTGTAAATTGAATCTTCATCTTCACGCCCAGCTTGACTTCCCTGTTGTAGCTCGACCAAGCTACTCTTCCCTGGTCGAAAAATGTGCCTTCCAATTCTGAGCACTTCTAACTTGTTTTCCTGTATAAATATGCTCAAGTAGCCACTTTCCTGTATAAATATGCTCAAGTAGCCTCATTAGCATTTGATTAATGGATTTTCCATAAACATCCCGATTTGCCTTGATAATAAACCAAATCGCACTAATTTTCACACAAATCGGAGCTCAAAATACGTGAATTATCACTCTCATCATGCACATGTTCTAGAAAATTCCAGGTGTATAAATATCCCATTTGAGCGTGAATTACGAGAGATATTCCATTCTGATCAAATTCCACATCAAAACACACACTTCCACACCATTCCTACACACACTATCTCCCCCATCCATCTTCCACCAAATTCACTCCATTTCACCATCACTTGCCATAGATAAATCCATAGATCAGCTACCCACACCATCCTTAAGAAGAATTGAGGCATAGAAGATTGGAATGCAAGTGAAGGAAGGAGATCAACCTAAATAAAAAAGGGAAGAGATTCATCCTTCATTTTGTAATTCTGAATTGATTGCAACAATGGATTCATCTAAACATTGTAATGATTGTATGATGAAGTTTGTTGGCTAGTCCTCTTGTGAGGCTAGCCACATGATGGATTAAGCATATTCTAAACTTATAGGTTTTTAATGGTTTAATTGATTTGATATTGGATTTTCTCTTATGATTTATGATCCTTGATTCATGTTATGAATTTTGTGATTAAATTCTCTATGCATTATGTTAGGATGACCATTCCAATAATGTGTGTAATATTTTAATTGAATCAATTGATAATTTGATCATGCATGTTAGTGTGAGAAGAGATAAGTCATACCCTTCTTGTGCTCAAACATTCATAAGTAAACATTTAAATGATTAAGTGAGAAGAGCCCAACTTATGATCATAGTACCTTCATGGGAATCGATAGTAAGATACAATCCTAGGAGATTTAAACTTGTAAAAGAATTGAGAACTTAATTGCCTAAGACATAGGGATTAGGGGTACATAAGTGATTGCTTCTAGTCCATTATCAATGATATTTGCCATTAGATTCTTGCATGTCTAGATTGATTCCTTAGTCTTGATTGTGGTTAAGCCTTACTTCTTTTTAAGATCTTATTACACCTATTCCATTCCATCATTGTCACTTGATAATCTAGTTGTTATTTGCTTTTATTAGTTAATTGTTAGTTTAATTGATAGCTTTAAAACTCAAAAACAAATTCGATCACTCTAACAAAGTATGATTAAAAACAAATCCGGATACACTCTTGATTTTACTTCTCCTAGGAATTGATAATTGCACTTGGTCACTTACGTGCTACACAAGATAGAGTACACTTATTCTAATCATTTTATACCAAAAATGAAACCAAGTTAAGTGTGAAATACTTATTGGACCGAGTGAGTATGTTACACTTGTTTTGAGAATATTTATATGTATTTAATTGCATCGAATTTAAAAAAATTGATTTTGGCAGAATTACTCAAGAAAAAGTAGAAGTATTTTAATGAGTATTATTATTTTATGCGTAGTGGGTAGTTTTATTAGTGAGATGTGATTGATATGTGTGAGACAGTCTTTCCAAAAAGGGAAAACTGACAAATTAAAATTGAATGTCTAAAATGGTAAAATGAATACATTAGGGGTAGACGGAAGGAGTATCAAAATATTAAATGACTATTGAACACTAGCACAATCGATGGTAATTTAGGCAATGATTATATATATATATATATATATATATATATATATATATATATATAATATGAAATAATAGATGAATATAATAGTGGAATACGTGATCCTTTTTAGTTAATACTTTCTGAGTTATTTCATTTTTGGGAGAGTGCAAGTTATTTTTAAATGGACTAAAAATAAAAGTGTACATGTATAAAGGGGATTAAGGAAGTATTTTTTTATACTAGTTATTGTAGACGTGTGCGCGTTACATGTTACATTCACATATTCCTTTGTAATGTGATATAAATTTTCTTTACATTATTTTTCTTTGGGTAAATACACTTTTTTGTCCATTAACTTTCTTCGATTTTGAAATTGGTTAATCGGTTTTACACTTTTGAAATTGGTCCATTAAGTTACAAAATTCGACAAATTCGTCCTCTAACCTGCTATAGCGGGTATCTTACCTGGTAATGCTGACATATAATTTATTTATTTATATATTTTAGGGTAAATACACTTTTGACTCCAAGCCAACAATGACATCTATGGCGAAGAAGGTCGTGCTGATCAGCTGCAATTACTCGGGAACGAAGGGAAACATGAAGGGCTGCATCAACGATGTCAAATGGATGTACCAGTGCCTGGTCGATCAGTATAGCTTTTCCAAGGAGGATATCATGGTGCTCATAGACCCCGATGATTCTTACAAATAGTTGACCGAGCGAAATATCTGTGGTGCCTTTGTCGATTTGGTCAATTTCGCCTGGCCGGGGGACTTCCTCTTCGTTCATTACAGTGGCCACAACACTTTCTTTCAATGGAGATTTGCGTTTAGGATGTAACGTTAGCTCTTTGGTAAAGGTAGAAGAATCTAGATAAATAACTAAATTACTAGTAAAGAAGTACCTTGGAGAATTGCTTTTCAACAACTTCCTTCTTTTCTCCTTCGTCCTTCTTATGATCGCTTCAATACACGCTTTCTCCAATTTTCTCTTAGATCAACATCTTTTCTTAGCGGAAAAATACTAATTCCAGTGTTCTTCAACTATACGGGTACCAGTTTCGGGTACTACCCTTTCTAGCATTAGGGATACCGGTTTCAGGCACTATCCCTTGCAAGATTTAACCACTTGTCTCTTGATTCTTATCACACCAAATCTCTCCTTCCTATTTCTCTTAAAAACTGCATATATCATTTAACTTCACTCTTTACTAGTAATAGGTGTTCAAAGCTCAAAAGATAAACGGCTGTTTATCAAAGGCTTGCCAAAGAAGAAGCTTAAAGGATCAAAAGGGCTTCCAATGATAATCATATAATAAGGTAGGATATATTTGGTTAAGTGACTTAATCAACAATAATAGCCTAAGATCATTTCCTAGTATCTATCAACTATAGACTTCAAACAGGACTCCAAGTCAAGTTCTAGGATACGAGTATACAAATGACTCTCAAGAATAAACTATCATGCTTATAGCACGATCAAAAGACTCAAATCATCACATGGGCAATAGAATCCTAAGCACTCTTCAAAGCATGTAATCAACATCAATTTTCTATGAACTACAAGTAAAAATAGAACATGCTCATCATCAACAAATCAACATGCATCAAAATAAGGCACATGCATAACATGAACAATCCTCATCACTAAACAATCCAAAATCCATGTAAGCATCTTCCAACAATCAATCACCCAATCATCATCAATATTATCAAATACATGCCACTCACACCACAATACCCAACCTATAAAGATAAAAGAGAAGGGAGATGAGATGAAATAGACAAAGAAAACTTGATGCTCTCTACTTCTCAGGAGCGTCATCATCACTCGCACCCTCTTCGTCATCACCATCGCCCATCTCCAAGCATAACTGATCTACATCTCTATGAAGAGCATTAAGCTTCCTATCCAACTCGCGCTCGTCGGCATGCGTCCTCCCTAATCTTCTATCCATCTCAACATAGTTGCCCTGCAGCGTGCTATACCTTGCATCAAGTGCGGCATAATTCGCATTTGCCAATGCCAGCTGCCAATTCGTCTCTTGTTGATTCGTATTAAACATGGCGAAATGCTCATGCATCAATCAAAATTGCTTCTGATAAAACTAATCCTGGGTTACCCAATAATCCCACTGCGGCTGTGGCTGTGGTGGTTCGAAAAACTCCTCCTGCTGAGGCAGCACCAGAGGCATATCTATCCCCGGATAATCAAAAGCAGGTAGTGGCTGCAGCTCCTCCTTTTCAAAGTCAGTCGGATCTCATATCTGGACCATGTCCTCATCTAGGATGATCCCATGAGCCCGCATATCGGCAAGGAGTCTCCAATCCCCTCTTCCCAAGCATGTCTCCGAGATCACCTCATGCTCCGTGGTATTCATCAATAAATTGTTGTCAACCCTAATGGTAGTGAGATCAATAATCACCAGTGGAAATCTGAACGTACTAGGATTCTTTCCTCTGATGAACATCAATCAACCCCATCCTACCACATGACTTTAGAATCAAGTCTGAATCCCCTCGGATAGGCCTGTGCCTGCTCAAATCAACTCTATAGTACTCAGCTATCAAGGTGATGAGTCCTCCGATGTTCACGTGCTGAAATCCATGAGTCGTGAACTTGTGAACTGATTGAAAAAGTACGCCGCTACATTGAAGCGAACTCCATGAAGCATGCACCACAAAACATAAAGCTCTCCCCTAGGAATACATGTTCCTTCAAACCTAGCAAACAACGTGTTGCTCCAAATTCTTTCCATGTTAGCGATCACTGGGTTGCGAATGAAGGCAACCTTGGGAGTATTCGAATTATATCGCTCTCGCCTCCCCGTAATAGCTTTCCAAAACTCATCCAGCTTGAAGTCATCATGCTCCACATCCGTCTCATTCTCACAGCCAATCAATTCATTAAACTCTTGAGCCGACATCGTCTGCTCTTGCCCGTCAATCTGCATCCGAATACCATAAGGAAAGTATCGGTCTCCACGCTCAATCCTCAACGTGCATAAGACCTCCGCAGTGATATGAAAATAGATCTCTCTCTTCATCTCCATGAACTGAGTAATGCCTACTTGACCGAACATCCAACGAATATCGTTGATAATATTCATCTCCCTCATCGCATGATCATCCTGATACCGCATTTTTGTGATCTTTTGCGCTATTGCAGACCACAGTTCCTTCTTCTCCTCCCAATTTGGAATTTTGATGCCATAATCGGATGGCCTCATCTTCTCCATCCTCATTTTCTTTACTATCTTTCCAAGCGACGGCGACCTAGGTCTTTTCCTCTTGGATGAAGAAGCAATCTCTTTTCCTACAAGAACAATACTTCAATACATACCAAAAGAGATGGATATACTTATCCTAGACTAGCATGAATCCTACTCAAGACTTCAAATTCATGTGCTTCAATCATCTCAACCTCGAGTGTTCATTCAATTATAATTACAATATACATCAACACTTTCAATCAAGAATAATAACTACTCCACATAAACATGCTTTCTTCCTCACATAAACTTCAACTAAAATACTAGCATGTTCATCTTCCACCTTCAATTACACCACAACAACACTTCAATTCAATGAGCCCATATATATAAATCAAAATTAACCTCAAGCCCATACTAAACACACCATCAATTTCACAAAAATTCCATAATTCAATGTAAATCGAACCATGAAAATTCAAGTGCAATTTCAAATAAGAACTTCAACAATTCAACAATCAAATCCAACCAAAACTAGCATGAATCCACTCACCCATTCTTCACTAAGAATTATCACTACAATTCAAGAGTAGAAAGTAAGGAGAAATCATACCTTTGTTGGACATTGTGTGCGTGTGGTGATTGGCAATGAAAACCCCCAAAATTCAAGTGAAAAGCCTCAATCGGACTTGAAGACCTTCGAATTTGGATGTGGACGTGTGTGGAATGGAGAATTAGGGTGTAGGGAAGAGTTTGGAAGAAAAACTTACGGTTTGGGATTGGTGCTCGAGAAAGGGTGACGGGTGTATGTCGAACAGAATGAAAACTGACCTTTTTAAAACTGTTTCCAGACGAACCTCTCTTCACGACTCCTTCGGATAACGGTAGGGTTTCGGTGGTAGATGAATGATGGATGATGTGTGTCTTCTTTCTCCTGCGAAAGCTCTTCTTTTATACTCATGGAACCTCCTTATGGGCTTAGGATAGGCTTTTGCTTGAAACACACGTCAAATTTGGTAAAAGAAATTCAAAATTTCCAAAAATAGAAGCAGCGAGAATCCCTTCGCCCAAGCCTTGACTAGTCGAGCAAGGCCTTCCACTCGAGCAATGGTCGAGCAAGCTCACTGTAAGTTTTTTCACATTTTGTTCGACTTCACTCATCTGGACGAATCTGCGTATTCTGCTCGACTTGGCCACCTTGTTCGACCAAAGTAATGATGGTCGAACAAGGCCTTAAGGTCGAACAACCTTCGAAAATTGCCTAAAAAATCTTGTCTTCCAATTCCGAGCCTTTAAGGCTTGTTTTCCTGTACAAATATATTAAAAAACCCTTATACCCTCTGATTCGCGCCTTTTTCATAAACAACCCGATTCGTCTCAATAAAAAACTCAATCGTACTCAATTCCCACACAAATCAGAGCCCAAAATACGTGAATTTACACTCTCATCATACATGTTATAAATCTTTATCACAACCTGTTAGATTGTATACTAAAAGTCTAGCTTTAGTATGAATAATGTTTTAACAATATTTAAACTAAGAATCATTGATCAAATGATTGCATCTTATAATTTATTTATATGTCGATGCAATAGTCCACTTACTTTATACTGTAGATAATATGGTGTGCGGTGTCTCACGGAAGATCATATTGTCGGCTCCTTATAAAGTATAAACAGATGCTCGCAACTGAGATAGACGGGGACAATCTATCAGGATGGTTGTAGCCCATATACAAGTCATCTTAACTGTCCGGAACCCTAATTTCTGCACCTAATACATGTGAGAAATAAGGGAGGAGAGTAGATTGAGAGGGTCTTGAAAATCGTTGCTCACACGACGTCAAGACTGGACTTGGGAATACAGCAGAAGATCAAGAAATTATTTTCTGCAGCTGTTCTTCTTCAACATACCCTGGTGAAAGGTAATATGATTTTATATTCTTACTTTCGCTGATATAGAATCGCATGGAACCCTAACGATTTACGTTAACCAAATGATCGAACGCCAATACAACCTACCATATATACATGCAAGATCATTATTTTCATAAGGATGTAATCATAATACAAAATTTATATTAATAAAAGAAGGGAAAAAAATTCAATTGCTGCAAGTTGAAATATGCAATTATAGAAAAGAAAAAAAAGGTTTAATTGAAAAAAAACCCGATCTTTACTTCTATTACTAATAAATTCCAACTTTTAAGAATTAGTAAAAAAGAACACTACCTATAAGCTTCGTTGGAAAATGCACGCAATAGGCGAGAGATGTCTGCCTGACTGCTAGATATTGGATAAACTCTCAAGATTCAAATTCAAACAAATCATAACTTTATTTCTGTATTATTACATTGATTTGATATTCATTATTTGTACATCTTGTAAATACAATTGTACCTATTTAATATTGTTCAATAAAACTGTATACCAAGCCAATATTTCTTAACTCTCTACATGGTATCAGCCTAACCTAGGTACACCAACAAAAATTCTCTAATGGCTTCATCAATTCCTACTACTGATTCTCTTCCCTTTGCCACTCTTCTTCACTTGATCACTTTCAAGTGTACCTCTAACAATTACCTTTTGTGGCGCAAATAAATGACTTCAATACTTGAGTGTCAAGATTTCCTATGCCATGTTGATGGAACAAAAACCCAACTGAATTATCTCATTAAAGACGGACACAACAATGATGTAGCAAATCTTGAGTTTCTTGTTTGGCACACTACCGATCAATGCCTTCTTGCATTAATTTTACCATCCCTCACCGAAGAGTCCATGGGCGAGGTCCTCGGATGCACATCTGGCCGTACTGTTTGGATGTTGCTCGAGTAGGCCTATTACCATTCCTCCAAATCTCGTGAGCTTCATATTAAAGATGATCTAAAACACATGAAAAGGGGATCCATGACTGTTGTTGAATATAGTCGGAAGTTCATGATTCTATGTGAGCAATTAGTAGCGATCGGACATCTTGTTAAGAAATTGAAAAATCCCATTAGTTTCTTCATGGACTTGGCCCGGTTTCACGAGTTTTTCTACATCTCATATGGTTATGTCTCATCTTCCCTATTTCAAGGATTTACAATTAGATGCTGAAGGTTTCACTCTATTCCAACAATCTGTTGGAAACTCTTGTGTGTCATCCCTTGTCTTTATGGCTTCCACAACCTCTAAAACCCCCAAATTCATCCAGCAATGTTCATTGTTCTTTCTCACAATAGAATCCTAGATTTCATCCATTAGGTAATTATCACAATAGGAGACCCAATTTTTAAAAGGGTCTACGTCTTGAACGGATACCCCACTGCTAAATCTATCGCACAAATGGGCACTATGCAAGCTACTGTCCTGATTTATATACACCAAAAAAATCTTCTTCTATAGCTAATCTTGCTAAAGCACTTCAATCAGTTGCTCTTTTCAAAACTCTTAATGTTTTAAATTGGTATCTCTATATAGGCGCCACTGCTCACACGAAGTCTACCCCGGATTCATTCTCTGATCACTGTCCTTATTTTGGTAAAGATTAAGTAATTGTTGGTAACTGTGCTTACCTCCCTCCCTATATCTCATGTTGGAAATTAAATTTAAATTCTAATATTGGTTTATCAGATGTGCTGGTGGTTCCTTACATAATAAAAAATCTTTTGTCTATCAACAAGTTAACATCAGATTATCCAATTGATGTCCTGTTTAGTGATAGCTCCTTTGATGTTCAGAATTGAATAACCAAGGATCATATAGCTAGCAGTCACTGCGCATTTTCCCACACGCAAATTTAATCCCCAAGTGTGAAGAATATCAATAGTAGTAGAAAAGCGACCAAGCTAAATTATCAAACTCTAAAGGACAACAAATTTTCTACTTTTATAATTACTAGATTAGTTAAGACACATAACTAATTGCTAATTTTAAGTTAATTATTATCTAAAGAAAAGAAAATTAAATAACTAATATAGTTAAATCCACTAAAAAAGAGTTCAAGTTTAATTCAATAAAAAAACAATAGTTCTAAGGAAATTTGATCGGTACTTTTCTTAATGAATAGAGTAATTGTACTATACACATGTGATGACGAATGTCATAAATTGATTACTATAGGCTCTCACAATTTCTACTATATATGCTCCTTTACAAGACACACATAAAAGTAGGAACTTAGCACCTAAGTAATCTTGAAATGGCACCTAGAAGAGTTTCAATATACTTCTCACTCCCTTACAAGGTACTAGAGTCCAATAGAGAAGTCCTATCACAAGGTCAAAATTCCATTTTAAAGGAAACTCTCTCTCATGTCCTATTGTGAGGTTCTAAGCATGCATTGGACTTTACAATCTCAAGTCACACTAATAATAGAGTCATCTCATGCCATCGAATGATTCAATTAATCAACAACAAGATATAATAAAGTTTACACTCAAATTAAAATGTAATGACAAATTAATCACACAAGTCATAACAGTAAATGAGAACACGCATTCACAATAGAACGTAATTCAATCCAATCAATTCATCAAACACTTTGTGTGCAGTACCTAAAATTCCAAACCAATCATGTTTGCTAACTTCATTAGAGGCCTAGCCTATAATATCCATTACAAATTCTTTACAAACCAAGGCTTGCTCCACATCAAAATAACAAAATATAAGATGATTGGGTTCCCTTGAATGGTTGACCTTCTCTTCCTCTATCATGCTAAAATCCTCCACAACTTGAGTTCTTCTTCTTATATTGATGATAGATGATATGATTATGGATGGATGTTTGCAAAATTCAATGGAAATAGATGGTAGAAGGGTAGAAATGAGTTAAGATGGAATGGAGAGAAAGTGTGTGTGAGTTATGGTGTAGACTAAGTGTAACTGCCTCCAGAAATGAATTCCCCATAAAAATGACGTAAATGATGTATTTATAGGCCTTGAATCTTCTAGAATTGGTACTGATTAAAATTCAATTTCATGCCAAACTCGATTCGAGCTCTTCAGTTCGACTCGAGTTGCCGCGCTTTTCTTAGCAGTTTTGGTGGCTAGATAGAGCTCGACTCGATCTTGGAAGGTTGATGAACAGGGGTGCTGAGTTCATATTGCAGGTGTTCATAATTGACTTTCGATGGTCGACGTTGCTGAACTCGACACGTACTTGGTGCATGAACTCGACTCGAGTCCATGAGCCTTGTTGAGTTCGGTCTCCTATTTCCCATATTCTCCCATTTTGGCTCCCGACTCTATTTTTCTCCATTTTTACATGTTTTTCATACAATTATTGACACAGATTTATATATCATCACACAAAATCTTCAAACGAACAATAAATGCCACCAAAAGCTATACGAAACGGATAAAATAATACAAAAAGTAACACGTAAAAATACACTAAAATTTAGGTGAAAATAGAGAAAATCAAAATCTGGTATAGGCAAACTACTCCGAATTCTTATACATCAAATTGTGCATTCATGCAGAAATTATGGAAACATCACACAGAGTACACTTGCTCTAATCGTGCATAAAGAAAATAGCGATCAAAGCATCATCATACAACTAAGACAGGCCTTCTTATGTTGTTTCACTCCCATGCTCCTGTTGGCGTTTGGATCTTTTGGTTAACGCGAATTGTTAGGGTTCCAGGCAATTCTATTGCAGCGGAAGCATAATCATAAAATTGAATTACCTTTCACCAGGGTTTGATGTAGAGGTTGAAGAACAAACGACCTTCTGATCTTCAGTTGTATTCCTAAGCCACGTCTTGATTTTGAGTGGGCAACGATCTCCAAGACAAACTCAATCTGCAGTAATCTCTCTCAAACTCATGGTTTTTGGCGTGTATGATAAGATATCCGGACTGTTGAGATTGGCTATTTATAGGCTACAATAGAGACCAAGAGATGAAATTAGGGTTGGGCCTCCCATTGGGCTTAAGCATCCAAGTTTAGCCCAAAACTTATACTTAAGTCCAATAATAATAAATCAGTCCACTAAAGAAATATTATTGCACTGCCATCCTAATCCCAAATTATAATATTGGCTCATTCTTATTATGAGCCCATTAATCTTTCTGTGTTTAAGATTCAATGCCCATTAATTAATTAAGTTATGGACAACTTCATTAATTAATATCTTTACCGAGAGTAGTAACACTAACCTTATTATCATGCCGGAAAAAATCACTTGCAGGGTTTACATGATAATCATTATGAGCTCCTCAAGGGGACTGATGGACATTTTCTCAACACACAATATTAATCCTCAAGTGTAAAGGATGCTATTGTAGCTTTGATAAGTGACCAAGTGATTATCGAACCCAAAGGACGTATTAAATTGACAATCTAGTTGTGATGACTTAGTAGCGAATAAACAAATAATTAAAATAGCAATTAAAATAAATAACAATAAAGAATAAATGAGAGTTGATAAGTGAAAAGATAGGTGGCTCATCGGATAATCCAGTTTCACTAATTAATCTCTCTTCCGTATGTCAATGTCTGACTCTTCCTTGTGGAATATAGACGCATTACTAAACCATGTAAATCTACTCTATAGACACAAGAAAACAAGCGTGCAACACGTGTGAATTACTTCGGAGCAAGAGATATAATTACACCCACTTTCTAGGTACTATCAGTTCAATTATTTCCTGTGCACTAAGTACTCTAACCCGATATGATCTCCCTTTATAGGTACTATATAATTATCCTCTTTATCCTACTTACTAACCCAACTCCAATTCAATTAATAAGTATTCATATAAGATAGTTCTAATGAAGCTTTGGAGTTCCCTCACTTGGAATCATAACATGTAATCTTGCTCAGCAGTGAACGTACTCAACCAATAACCAAGATATGTATTCAGACTCTACATTACAGTTAATGATGCGCAAAACAACTCTGTGTATGAATTAATAAAGCATAGTCTTATATAAAATAAACCACAAGTAGTGTTGTATGGAATATACACACGAAAGTTCAATTAACTAGATAAAAACCTTCATAAACCTAGAACTAATAAATTGGTTCTAGCGCATAATGCTTAGAAGAACATTCATGGTGATTGGATAGATCTTACCCATACTCTTAAAAATTACAAGATAGATTATGTTTCGAAGTAAACCCTAGATGTTGGCACCATCGCTTCTCGCTCCTTCTCGAATCTTCAATTGGTTCTCATTTGATTCGCTTCACGAATCTTTCTCTATAACTCCTTCGGATGGAGTTAGGGTTTGGATGTGGTGTAGGATGGAAATGGAATCTAACTCTCTTCTTTGTGTGATCGGCACTCCTTTATATACTTGTAACTTCTCCTCATGGACCTTTATTGGGCTTTTTCGTCGAAAACACACATATGCACGCACTGGAGGTGGAACTCCAGACTTTTCGAAACTGATACATTGCCGTTCGACCAGACTTGGCATGGTCAAATGGGATCTCTTGGTCGAACTGAGGTCAAACGTATTGTCTGTAAACTGGACTTCGTCTCTACTTCCCGTTCGACTTGACCTCCCTCGTTTGACTTGTATTCTTCTGGTCGAATGAGCTTCACTGGTCGAATGACCTCTTTGTAAGTTGATATGCCTCCCATTCGACTTATCTCCTCTGTTCGACTTCACTACTGCTGGTCGAACAGCCTCTCTAGGTTGAACAATACCACAAAAATTGTCTCAAAAATCATGTTTTCCAATTCTAAGCACTTAAGACATGTTTTCCTGTCAATTACGCTCAAATAGCCTCAGTAGCATCTGATTCGTGGATTTTTCATAAACAACTCGATTCGTCTTAATAACAAACCAAATCATACTTAATTTCCACATAAATCGGAGCTTAAAATACGTGAATTATCACTCTCAACAAACCCCCAAACTTACATGTTGCTCGTCCCGAGGTAACGAGAATCAAAACTAGACAAGAGAGTGTAATCACAAAGTCCTTATAACAAGCACAACTCATTCTAACACATGCGATAATATCAATTCAAAACATGCATTCATCTATCATACCTTTCATCCATGCAACTATATCAATCAACCATAATACTTCTACGAGTGAAAAATCATCTAGCTCACTATGTAAGTGTTTACTCTCGTGCTCAAGTGTAAAAGATGTACACTTTCAAAGGGTAAGTATATACGCTCAAAATCAATTCATATATTCGCATAACCATAAGCTTGGAAAGGGTCTCAAAAATCAATTTATAATCCTTTCAACACTAGGATCACAAAGGTCTTGTTTTTTGGGTTGTAATGTTGGCTCTTTGGTAAAGGCAGAAGAATATAGGTAAAGAAACTATTTTCACTAGTAGAAAATTACCTTTGAGATTTTCTTTTCATCAAACAATATTAATATTTATCCTTCTTCATCATTCTCACGATCCTTTAATACTTCATCTCCGGCTTCATTTGGAATCAAAATCTTTCTTCTTCAAAGTACAAAGGCACCAATGTCGGGAACCACCCTTTGTAAAGCAATTGGGGTACAAGTTTCAGGCACACCCCTCAACAAGATTTAACCAAAATTTTATTTGCATAACTACACACACTTTTCCTTTCTTTTTCTTCAAACGAGCAAGCAATTTATTCACTTCAACTCTCTGCTAGTACATAGGGTATTTAAAGCTCAAGTATAGGTAAATTAAGACTTTTTTATCATAGGCTTGGCAAAGAAAAAGCTTTAAAGGTTCAACGAGGCTTCCAATGATTAATATTATAGGTAGGAAATTTGGCTAAGTGGCTCACTTTATGCAATAACGGCCTAAGATCATGTCCTAGCATCTATCAATCATAAATTTCAAAGCATGCTATCAACATCAATATTTACATAAACTACAAGCAATTGCGGTACATGCCATCATTAATAAAATCAACATGCATCAAAAATAAGTTCTCATGCATAATCAAGAAGTAACATCATACACTTCAAATCCAACTAAGCATATGTTCAATCAACTTACCAAACCCTTGCTAAGCATTATTCACTTCTATTCAAGGATAGAGATGTAAGAAAAACATACCTTTTTCTCCGGTCATGGTGTTTGTGATGTGCGACAAAAATCCTCAAAAATTTGAATGAAATAGCCCCAATTCAGACTTGAATCCTCCAAATTTTGGATGGGGAAGTGTGTGGAGAGGAAGATTTAAGTGTGGGAAGAGTTTAAAGTGAATTACTTATAATTCGTGACGGGTGCTTGAGAAAGGGTGACGGGAATCGGTAGAACAACTCGAAGAAACTGACCTTTATTTTGATTTCAGACTCCATTCGACTCGAACAACATGGTTGAACAAGGGCTCCTGGTCGAACTGCACGAGTCTGCCCGTAAAACGTGACCTCGTTTGACCTCCATTCCACTCAAAATGTCTTGGTCGAACAATAGTGTGAGGTCGAACGGTACCACTGTACGCTGAAAAATCACACCTTGTTCTCCCCTGTTCTATTCGACCACTGTTTGACCCCACTATCGTGGTCGAACAGCAGTATTTGGTCGAACGAGCCTCCGAACTTTCAAATTTTCGTACTTTCTCATCTTGCCCTGAAAAACTTAATCTCTAGAACAACATCAAGCATCATAATAGCCAAAACAAAAGCTAGAGAACCACTCTTAGACTATATAAAAATAAACATGTATAATACTCCGCTCATAATAATAAAACACCACCGAAAACTAGGCAAATTGTAAACAATCGACACATCAAAACCAGTTGAAGTTTTAATATACCACAAAAAATCAACTCCCCTAGCAAACGTTACAAAGAAAAGATTATACTCTTGGTGCTTCAATGAGGTAAGAACATCACACCCCCCAAAATTAGTAGAAACTATAGTCGAAACTATGTTTGCAAAGAGATGTAATTGCCGATTAGTAAGGACCATAAATATAAAAATTTCTTACTCACACTAAATAAATAAAGCAAAAAAGGGGAAGGAGAGCCCTCAACAGGTGCTCTTGTTTAACGTTGGAGAGTCATTACGGTACCAACTTAATGTAAGGTATCTTCAAAGAGGACGCAAGCATCAACTGGCAACCTATAGTGCTTCAACCGATGCCCATTCGCCGTTATGATGTCTCCATCTTTGTCCATTATTTCAAAACTTCCCCCTCCGCATGCTCTATGGATAATGAACGGACCCTTCCTCTTTGATTTCGGTTTTCCTTCGAAAAGCTTCAAACGAGAGTTAAAAAGTAATACCTCATCTCCTTGCTTGAACTCATTATAAGTGATCTTTGAATCATGCCACTTCTTCATTCATTCCTTATAGATCACCGAGTTCTTTTACGCTTGATTTCTGAACTCATCTAGTTAATTGATATGGGTCATCCTCAACTCCTTTTGATCCTTAAGACACAAGTTCAAACTTCTCAATACCCAAAAAGCTCTATGTTGAACTTCTACGGGTAAGTGGCACGGCTTCCCATAGATAATTTGATATGGTGACATGTCGAGCACCATCTTATATGCGGTTCGGAATCCCTATAGGACATTATCAAGCTTCATAGCCCAATCCTTCCTATTAGTTTCGACCACTTTCTCCAGGATTTGCTTCACTTGCCGATTAGAGACTTCCGCTTGCCCATTCGCTTGAGGATGATAGGGTGTAGTAACCCTATGCTTAACACCAGAATCCTTGAGAACTCTTTCAAGAAGTTTGTTGACGAAGTGGGAACCTCCATCACTCACAAGTGCTCTAGGGACTCTATAGCTGACAAAGATATGTTTCTTCAAGAAAGACAACACGGTCTTCGAATCATTCATACGAGTAGGAATGGCCTCCACCCACTTAGAAACATAATCAATAGAAAGAAATATGTATATGAATCCATTAGATGGGGAAACGGCCCTATAAAATCAATTCCCCATACATCGAAGAACTCTACAACAATGCTTAGCTGAAGTGGCATCTCATCCCTTTTACTTATATTCCCCATCCATTGACAACTATCACATGTCGCCACATAGGATTAACAATCTTTGAATAAGGAAGGCCAATATAAAGCGGATTGTAGTACCTTGGCTGTAGTGTTTTGAGCTTCAAAGTGCCCCCCGGTAGGTTGTGCATGGAAAAAATCTAGAACACTCTCCATCTCCATCTCGAGCACAAACCTACAGATAATAGAATCCGTATAAATTTTATACATAAACGGATCGTACCATATGAAAGTCTCAAATCTCTTTTGAATTTTGCAAGTTGATACCTATTGAGATATTTCGGAATTTCACCTACGACAATGTAATTGACGTAATCTGTATACCATGGATCCATTCCTTGAGCAGCCTCTACACAAGCCCTCTCTACTCCTTCCACAAACACCGCCATGATCTTCTCATCCAATAACATATCTTCAATGTATTCAAAAGAGTTATCACATTGTTTCCTTATTTCTAACCTTGATAGGTGATCCGCCAAAACATTCTCCATTCCTTTTTTGTCTCAGATCTCCATATCGAACTCTTGTAGAGGAAGGATCCATCGAATAATCCTAGGCTTCGCTTCCTTCTTCTCAATCAATTACTGGATCGTAGAATGATCCGTGTACACAAGTCTTCATGCCAACCTAATATTGTCAAAACTTGTCAAATGCATACAAAACCGTTAAAAATTCCTTTTCAGTGAGAGTTTTGTTCTTTTGTGATGCATGAAAAATTTTACTCGCATAGTAGATAGAGCAGAACTTCTTTTCCTTCAGCTGTCCGAGCACCACTCCAAGTGCTAGATCACTTGCATCACACTTAAGTACAAACGACTGAGTCCAATCCGGTGTGATCAAGATAAGTGCAGTAATAAGCGCCTCTTTCAAAACCTGAAAAGCTGTTAAACATTCTTCATCAAAAACAAAAGGAACATCATTTTCAAGTAAATGAGATAAGGGCTTGGAGTATTTTGAGAAGTCTTTGATAAATCTTTTATAGAAACCAGTGTGTCCAAGGAAGGACCGCACTCCTTTTTTATTTGTAGGTGGTGGAAGCTTCTCAATCGCCACCACCTTAACTCTATCAACCTGCAATCCCTTGGCCGAGATAAGATGAATAAGAACAATCCCATCTCTTACCATGAAGTTGCACTTCTCCCAATTCAAGACAAGATTAGTTTCTTGACATCTCTTCAAAACAGTAGATAGGTTAGACAAACAAATATCTTAAGAGAAACCAAATATAGAAAAATCATCCATAAACACCTCCATGATCTTCTCTATTAACCTATCAAATATGACCATCATGCAATGCTGAAATGTAGCAGGTGCATTACATAATCCAAAAGGCATCTTCCTAAAAGCAAAGGTTCCATATGGGCAAGTAAAAGTTGTCTTTTCTTGATCCTCGGGCGTAATCATGATTTTATTATAATCCGAATACCCGTCCAAGAAACAATAAAACTCATACCCTGCTAGACGGTCAAGCATTTTATCCGTGAAAGGAAGAGGGAAATGGTCTTTGCATGTATTTTCATTCAGTTTCAGTTCAATGTAATCCGTACACACACGCTATCCCGTAGGAATCCTAGTGGCTAAGGTCTCGTTATCATCGGCTTCAAAATATTCATGCCCCCTTTTTAGCTACAACATGTAATAGACTTACATGGGGACTATCATTAATTGGATAAATAATTTATGCATCAAACCACGTTAGAATTTGCTTCCTAATCACTTCTTAAATCGCGGGATTAACTCTCTGCTGATTCTGTATACTACTCTTAGCTTAATCTTGTTGGCATTCGATCGTTTGGTTAACATGAACCGTTAGGGTTCCATACATTTCTAATAGTCAGCAGAAGCATGAAAACAAGAAACGTATTACCTTTCACCAAGGTATGTTGAAGAAGATGAATTCTCACCACCAGTCTGCGCAACCTTACCGTTTTGGGCATAACTCTCTCATCCAATCTCAAAATTGAGTTATCTACATGCTAAAACGATAATCTCTTTTGTGACTTTCTGTCAGTATATCACAAGTCCTGTTATGATGTCTGTACAAGTCTTGTTATGATGTCTGTACAATTTTATAAAAATCATAAAAATCTCGACGTTGTGTTGGCGAAGATCTTCGAAATCTTCTCATTCTGCTATTCTCTCACCCTCCTCACAGTGTTAGGCATGAATAATCTCATAGATTAGGGTTTTCGAACAGCTGAGATGACTTGTATATGGGCTACAGTAGGGACCAGGAGGAGAAATTAGAGTTGAGCCACCATTGGGCTTAAGTATCCAATCTTAGCCCAAAACTTATACTTAAGTCCAATAATAATAATATATACCAGTAAAATATTATTACTCCACTACCGTTCCAATCCCATAATTACGTTATGGGCTCCTTCTTATTATGAGCCCGTTAGTCTCCCCATGTTTAAGATATACAATGTCCATTAATTAATTAAGTTATTGACAACTCCATTAATTAATATCTCATTCGAGAGTAGTACAACTCAACCTCATTATCATGCTAGAATAAATCCACCTGCAGGGTTTAAATAATAATCCTTAAGAGCTCCTCAAGGGGACATCATGAACCTATAACGGACATGGATTCCTTCTACAATCAATAGCACACCATAGAGACAACACTATTTCCCAACTGTCCAAGTTTGTTGATTTAATTACATGTAAATCTCACACATTGATGAATCAAAGAAATACATACTCCCTTACTTGTCGAGGTTATTGTATAGGGATTAAGAGCATGAACATCTATAATAACAGTGATCAAGTTCTTCTATAAGTCAGTATAAGTCGAACGATCCCACGAGGTCCTGCTCAATACACACACAGTGCACTAATGTGATTCTATAGCCAAGACAAGCTATTACCAAACCACACTACAACCATCCTAATAGAGAGACCCCGCCTATCTCGGTTGTGAGCTTCTGTTTATACTTTATAAGGAAATCAATAATATGATCTTCCGCGTGTTGTCGCACAACATATTATCCACAGTATAAAGTAAGTGGACTATTGCATCGTTCATATAAATAAATTATAAGGCGCAATAATTTGATCATATGATTCTTATGTCAAATTAATTGTTAACGAATTGTTCATACAAAAACTAGACTTTTAGTATACAATCCAACAAATCTAGCAACCTAATTTTATGCATGCAATACGATGGACTAATACCTTCAAATCTTCAAGACTCCAACCTATAGCAGACTTATACTTCCTAAGCACATCTAACAACTCTTTGAGTTGGTCATCAGTAAGAGAAGAAGATACAATTACTGGATAAGTTTCATTATCGCTTAGATAGGCGTACTTCAAGTGTTTCAGTAGTGGTTTCAACTCCTCCTTCTTTTCTTCCTTCGGTATGCTTTCTCTATCCAATGGGAGATATTGCCTTGTCCATTTGACTTCTTCAATCTTGGTTATTCTCGGTTCATACCAATCATCACCAAAAGCAAGTAAATTTTCAATAAATTAAATACATACCTCATTAGAGAGCTCATCTAGCTCTGTGGTAGGAAAAGTAAGAGACTCCGCCAAGCATGTCTCCAAGGGATCCTTTGATATAATCAAGGACATATCATCCATCATAATCTCATCAACCACATCAATGCTGTAACATTGCATCTCCATTGGCATCTTTATTGCCCTATCCAGGTTGAATTAAACCTCTTCCATATCCATTCTCAATCTAAGATCCCCCTTTTGGACATCAATCATAGCTCCAGCTATAGCAAGGAATGGGCTTCCCAAAATAAGAGGGACATTTCATCTTCCATCTCTAACACAAGAAAATCCACAGGAAATACAAGCTTATCCACTTTAACAAGTACATTCTCTATCACACCCTTCAGAAAAGTCATAGACCTATCCACCATTTTTAGAGCCACTGTTGTTTTGGAAATTCCCCATTCATCACGTTCCACCTCCTTCGCTTTGTCTTTCTCGGCTTTCAATCTCTTGGCTCTTTCCCACTTCTTCTCTACGACAAGCTCAGTATTCTGCTCTTGTGATGGCTCTGGAGTGTTCCGAACAACAGGTGTAGCATTCGATAACAAAACAGGAGGTGTGTTAAGCTGTTCGACTACTGTTCAACCAGAATATTTTGGTCGAACAACATGATTTTGGTCGAACGAGGACTCTGTAAATGGGTTCAGTTCATTCACAGCAGGTTCGACCATAGTTCGACCAAAATTATCTGGTCGAACAAGATGAGTCTGGTCGAACAGAGACCCTGTAAACTTAATGCGAACCTTCGACCAAAGTGATCAAGTCGAACAGAAGTGTCTTGGTCGAACAGCGAGACTGATATCAGAGCATCATATCTCTATTTTTAAAGCAGTTCGACCTCAGTTCGACCATCAGGTCTGGTCGAACTACGAAGTGCTGGTCGAACAGTGCTCTTACTTTTTTTTGTTTCCACTCACAGGCTTCATCGGACCTTCGTACTGCATCTCGGAACTCAATGTGATGGCATTACAAGATTTAGGGTTCGTAATACTTTGAGATGAGAGCTTTCCTTTATCAATTGTTTGTGTCAATTGGTTTACGCTCCCCGCCATCTGACCCATCAATAATGTTAGTCCCTTCATCTACTTTGACAATTCTTCATGATTTGAATCAATTTTTCTTCCAAATGATCCACCATAGTATCATTCTTAGCCACATATCGGTAAACCGTATCCTCTAAACCAGGTTTTCCTTCTTCCGTCTTAGCATCAGGATTAACACCAACAGGAGGTTGCATCGCCACATTTGGATTGCTCCACGAAAATTCCAGCCTCCTTGGTTGTTGATAGTTATCCGGGGGACCATGATTGTTGAAGTTCCCTTGGTAATTCCTATTTCCTTTATTATTTGGATACCTCATTCCTTGAATACTTTGACGCATGGCGTAATTCGCTTCTTCCAATTCATCTTGGTTAGTTCCTTCATAACTAACGTCCTACTGCATAAATGGTACTCGCTGTGCTATATCAGTGATCTGCTTCAGCTGAGACTGAAGTAACTTGTTGTACTAGCCAAACTAGAGACGATCTCATCTTCTCTACTTGACTTAACCATAGTGTGCTCAACCTGTGCTACTTTTCCAAGAACATAAGTGCCTCTCACTCTATCAGTTGGCTAATCTCTTGAATTCATTGAAATATTCTCAAAGAGCTTTTCGGCCTCTATGGATGACTTTGTAAGTAATGCTCCATTAAAAGAAGCATCAAGTAACACTCGAGAATCGTAGTCCAATCCATTGTAGAAAATACAGAAGTATTAAGCTTTAGATAGCCCATGCTGTGGACACTTTCAAAGCATGTCCTTGAATCGGTCCCAAGCCTCATGAAACTTCTCATTACCATCGATAGCAAATTGATTGATTTCTTATTTCATCTTAAACACCTATGAAGGTGGCATGTATCGCTCTAAGAGTTTCAATTTCAATTGCTCCCAGGTAGTGCATTCAGCAACATCAAGAGTATCGTACCAATCTCTCGCGCTTTCAGTAAGTGAGAACTTAAATAAAATATCCTCCTTGCATCCTGATGAGTTCCTACATCCTTTTGTATATTGCATAACCAATGAACTTATTCAGATGATGCTGAGGATCTTCAAAGGTTACCCTAGAAAAGGGACTCCTTTCAATCATGCTGATCAGAGCAGGGTGAAGATCAAAATCAGCTCCGGCCCCTCTTGCTCCTAACAGCCCCACATTGCCTCCTCCGTTGTTCTTGAAGACTTCACGGATAGCAATATTATCTGGATTTGCCGCCATGTTGATTGCTTCTACTTCTAAGCTGTTTTCAGTTGTAGCTTCAATCATTTACGAGTTCAGCTCTCCAACTTCAGCTCCTAGATTAAGAGCTTCAATTGGCTCCACGTTCTTGTTCTTTTTCTTCTTCTTCTTCTTGTTCTTGTTCTTGTTCTTCAACGATACACCAATTTCTGGATTATAAGGCGCTAATTCTCCTGCCTTTGATCTAGTTTGCATACACCTAGAAAAACGAGCGTTAGAAAATTAAGACAAGAATAATAAAGTCTTAATTAAATTAGAAAAATAAACTAATAATTAATGTCATCCCCGACAACGGTGCCAAGAACTAGATGGGCCTTTTCTCAACACAGAATATTAATCCCCAAGTTTCAAGGATGCTATTGTAGCTTTGATAAGTGACAAAGTAATTATCGAACCCAAAGGACGTATTATTATTAATTTATTTATTAACTAACTTATTAAGACTAATTTGACAATCTAGTTGTGATGACTTAATAGCGAATAAACAAATAATTAAAATAGCAATTAAAATAAATAATAGTAAAGAATAAACGAGAGTTAACAAGTGAGAAGATATGTAGCTCATCAGGAAATCCAGTTTTACTAATTAATCTCCCTTACGTATGTTAATATCTGATTCTGCCTTGTGGAATATGGACGCATCACTAAACCATTCAAATCTACTCTATAGACACAAGCAGACAAGCGTGTAACACGTGTGAATTACTTCGGAGCAAGAGATATAATTACACCCCTTTTCTAAGTACTATCAGTATTAATTATTTCCTGTGCACTGATTCGACCTGTTGTGGAGGTCGAATCGATGCTCGGGAACTTACCATATTCGTATTTTTACACCGTTAATATGTGTGATCACTTGAAAAGCCCATTCCAGGCCCGTGAGGCGCAAATACAAGTATAAAAGAAGGCTTATGCAGCAGTAGAGACATAATCTATAATACAAGAGAACCATAAGAGAGGCCACAATTATACCGCACCCCACAAGGGGGGATCACCCCCCAACCATCATCATTTCCTCCATCCATCCATCACTTTGAAGATTCATTGTGGAATCAAGGGGAGAACTAAGAGGATAATTCAAGAGCGAGAACGACGCGATGACGCCACATCTAGGGTTAATTCATTTCCAAATTTATCTTTTATTTTCCAGACATCCGGGTAAGCACTATCCAACACCCATGATTGTTCTTTGCAACATCATGGGCTAGAGCCTTTTTGGTAGAATTAAGGTTGTGAAGGTTTTATCTAGTTAATTGAACTTTCGTGTGTACACTCCGTACAACACTACTTGTGGATGTATTTTATATATGATTATGCTTTATTAATCCATACCCATGGTCGTTTTGTGCATCATTAACTGTTATGTAGAGTCTGAATACATATCTTGGTTATTGATTGAGTGCGTTCACTACTGAACATGATTCCATGTTATGATTCTTAGTGAGGGGACTCCGAAGCTTCATTAGAACTATCATATATGAATACTTATTAATTGAATTGAATTCGAGTTAATAAGTAGGATAAAGAGCATAATTTCATAGTACCTATAAAGGGAGATCATATCGTGTTAGAGTACCAATCCTAGGGAAAAATAATTGATACTGATAGTACCTAGAAAGGGGGGTTAAATTTTATTTTATTTTTTTACGAGGTTATTCACACATGTTACACGCATGTTTACTTGTGTCTATAGAGTAGATATGCATGGTTTAGTGATGCGTCCATATTCCACAAGGCAGAGTTGGACACCAACACACGGAAGGGAAGTTAAATAATAAAACTGGATTTCCCTTGAGCTACATATTCTTCTACTTGATCCACTTTCGTATTCTTCAAGTGACTTTATTTTATTTGTTATTTTAGTTACTTGTTTAGGTGTTTAATCATTCAATCCTCAAACTATATTGCCATAATTGTCTTAATTAATTTAGATAATAATTAAATTGATAATACGCCGTCCCTTAGGTTCGATATTCACTTGGTCACCTTTCGAAACTACAATTGATATCCTTCATACTTGGGGATTAATTGTGTGTTGAGAAAACGCTCATCAAGTTCTTGGCGCCGTTGTCGGGGACGGCTGTTATTATTGATTTTATTATTTCTAGTTTGATTAAGACTTTTATTTGTTATTATTTATTTCTATCTAACCTTGAATTCTTCTGAGGTACTTGTGCACTAGGAAAAGGAGAGAAAGGAAAAGAACTAATACCACATTGAGCTGAACATGGCCGAAGCAAGGCAGAATCCGGATGATGTTGCCATACGTGAAATATTCACGAACTATGGAATTGGCAACATGGGGTTGATAGGAGTAAGGGGGAAGATAATGATTTTGAGATACATCCAGCTCTTATTAACATGATAGAGAAGAATCCCTTTTCTGGATGTTGCTTTGAAGATCCATATCAGCATCTCCGAAGATTTCTTGGTTATACAAACACTCAGAAGGGTGCTGGAGCTAATGATCATGCTAGATGGATCGTCCTATTCAAGTTTTCTTTGATTGATAAGGCAGAAGTTTGGTATGAGACTCTTGATGCAGCCGATTGCACTACATGGGACCAACTGCAGTAGAAATTCTTGGAGAGATACATGCCACCCTCAAGGATCTTAATGATGAGGCAAGAGATCACCCGATTTGTTATGAATCAGGGTGAGAAATTTTATGAGGCATGGGATAGGTTCAAAGACATGCTCAGGAGATGTCCACAACATGGGATGTCTAAGGCTGAATAAATAAGTATCTTCTACTATGGATTGGATTATGAGACGCGTATTTTTATTGATGCATCATCAGGAGGAGCGCTATTATCAAAGACATCACTTGAAGCAGAAAAATTATTTGAAGACATCTCTATGAATTCACTTGACTGGCCTATAGAGAGAGATAGAGGATCATATGTACTTGGCAAGGTAGCGCAGGTTGAACATCAAGTGGTGAAGCCGAATAGGCATGATGAGATCGTCTCTAGTCTAGCTAACATTAACAAGTTACTAGAGTCCCAGTAGAAGCAGATTACAGAGTTGACACTAAGGCGACCTAGTATACGGCAGCACGAAGTGAAGAATGTTGAAGATACCTTCAATCGATACATGGCTGAGAAAGATGCAAGGGTTGACCACATCGAAGCTAGAATGAATGTTGATCATGTAGATTTATCTAAGCAGTTGAAGGACCTAACTTTGATTATGAGGCAGATGACCATGAACGTGAATTAATTGACACAAATATTGGAGAATAATGCCATCACGTTAAGGTCTGGAACACAGTACGAGGGACCTATGAGGCTGGAATTAGAATTAGAGACGTCGAGAGCTTAATTTGACTCCGATTCGACCTACAACACATGTCAAATCCAACAGGGGAGGTCTAATTGGCCCACTAGACGTGATTTGGAAACACCAGTGCTTCGATTCGACCAACATCCTGTCGATTCGACCTGGACCTCAGGTCAAATCCAGGTCGAATCCACCCATCTGGAGCACTCTGTTTCGTCAGAAGCTAGATTCAACCAACACCATATCGATTCGACTAGACCTTCAGGTCGAATCCATGTCGAATCAGAAGGCAGAAATCTTACAGAGTGTCGATTTGACCAGACCTCCAGGTCAAATTCAGGTCGAATCGGAGATACGGAGGGAGAATGGTGCTCCAGAAGATCATTTCGACCACTATGTGCCCAATTCAACCAGGAGCCCTGGTCGAATTGAGGTCGAATCACACCAACCTGCACCATTTTCTGTGCCGAATGCTCCACATGTTGTTGATGTTACTCCAGTACCATTACATAAGTAGAATACTGAGCTTACAATGGAGAAGAAGTGGGAAAGAACAAAGAAGTTGAGAGCCGAGAAGCGTAGACTACAGATGGATAATGAAGACGTGGTTTTCACTTTGATCATTCAATGAAGATGCCCATGGAGACTCGATCATGCAAGATTATAGATGTGGTTTCTAACTTGTTTAATCTTGATTTTTCTAAGGCAGATTATTCTAAATTTAAGTGGAAGATTGACAAGGAGGTGTCTAGACAGCCATGGAGGAAGGAAATTCCAATGATCATATTTTTGTAACCAAAAAGGTGAGGTGTTGAGTGTAGACAAGAAGAGGGAAAGAAAATATTTGAAGGTGAGGATGCGAGAAGACCGTCCTCCGATCAAATAGCCTACAAAGGTTGCATCCGTCGCGACTCTCCGACGTTAAACTTGAGCGCTTGTTGGGGGCTTTCCCTTCCATTTTATTGCTTTATTTCTTTCGTGTGAGTAAGAAATTTTTATATTTAAGGTGCTTACTAATCGGCAATTACATCTTTTTTCAAACTTAGTTTCAACTTATGTTTTTACTAAGTTTGGGGGGGTGTGATGTTCTTACCTCATTGAAGCACCAAAAGTATAATATTTTCTTTGTAATGTCTGCTAGGGGAGTTGATTTTTTGTGGTATGTTGAAACTTTAATCGATTTTGATGTGTCTATTTTTTGCAATTTGCCTAGTGTTCAGTGGAGTTTCTAGTGTATGGAGTCGTTTAGATAGTCAATTGAGTTTTTTTTAGAGTTCTCCTATCTTATTATTGATGAATCCTGTGATGATGAGTGTGCTTGAGCTAAATGATAGAAAAAGGTTAACTAGGTGGAAAGACGAGTTCTACATTGAGGCTTTGACTCGCGGAGCTCGTGCATACGTTGAAGAAAAACCAGGTGCCCTCATTTCCTTTTTCTAATTTTTATATGTGCTTTTAATTCATGGAGTGAAGGGTTGAGTTTATGGTGGTGATCCATGTGAGCTTATATTTTTGAAGTGTTATAAAATTCATATGCTCTTGAAATTGATGAAGGAAGTGTACTTGAGTTATATTGTGATATGAAGTTCTATGTGTACTTGTGGGATATTGCTTACCATGAAAAGTGCTCTGTTACTTGTTAAAACCCCATGTGAGATTTTGAGCCTCGTTGATCATGTTACATAATCATATGACATTTCTTTCTAGTGAGTATCATTCTTGTGCGTGTATTCTAGAACTTGTCTTTTGTCTTACTTAAAACTACATGTGTGTTAGATGATGAGAGATGATTTTAGGCCATCCTTGATAATTATGAGTCACTTTTCCAAAAAATTTCCTACAAAATAATTATATATCCGTAGTTCGCCCCTTTGAGCTTGAAAGCCTTATTTCTTTGTCAACCTACGAAGATAGCCACTTTAATATCTTATTTGAGCCTTAAAATTCCTATGTTTAGTGGAGAATTAAATGTTGTCAAAGTGTGTGAAGTTGATTTTGATGGAGTTTGGAAGGAATAAAATATTTGGAGTTGTACAAGTGATTATGAGCTTAAAAATAAGTTGCTTAGGGGTAGTGCCCGAAACTGGTACCCGAGATGTTAGAGGTAGTGTCCGAAACTGGTACCCAAGAAAGGAAAAAAGAAAGAAAAGAAGAAAAAAATAGTTGTGCTTGAAGGTGAAGAAGGAATGAAAATCGTCTACATTGAAAAGAAAGAGAGGATAAAAGTTAAAGTGATCAATCATCTTTAGTTCTCCACTATTTGAGTCACATTATCCATATATTTCCTACCCTTACCAAAGAACCAACATTACATCCAAAAGAAAAGTCCTTTTTGATCCCATTGTCGAATCATACTTTTAGTGGTGGAGAGTTTGAGATATTTGACAATCTTATGGTTACACATGCTCTTGAATTGAATCTGAGCTTAAACACCTTAAACCATAAGTGTACATCTTTATACTTGAGTGCGAGTGATATATATACTTCCCGTGAGAACATGTTGACGGAGCATTTTAATTGGTGGTGATTGTCTTGACTTGTATTCTATGAATTGATTATTACATATAATTAGATTTGCATGACCTAAGTTGAGGACAATTGTATTGTGAATGGGGTATGTGTCATAGTCCTTATTTCCCCGCTAATTTCCATACTCTCTTGCTCTTTATTTTTATTTTGTTGCCTCGGGACGAGCAACGGGTAAGTTTGGGAGATTGTTGACAGTGAAAATTAGCGTGTTTTACTGTCCAATTTAATACCTTTTGATGGAAATTCTTGTTATATCTTATCACAAGTGTCTTATATTCATTATATGTGAGAATAAGGTGCACTTGAGGTGTTTTGTTGTGTTTTAGGTGGAAAAAAGATGAAAAGTGCAAAGTTGGAGAAAAGGTGCAATTTGTGCAAGGCTGAAAACGCACATCAAACTTTCGTAATTTTTTTGTGTTGTACTTGGTGATCTCGTGAATTATACATGACTCCTTGGTTTGATTCCGTTGCCTCGGGACGAGCAACATGTAAGTTTGGGGGTTTGATGAGTGTGATAATTCACGAATATTGCGTTCGGATTTGTGCTATTATAGAGTGTTTGAAGGATGAAATCGGTTGAAAACTGATAAATATTGTGAAAAGGCATGAATCAGGTTTTGATGAGCTATTTGAGTGGTTTTTCGAAGGAAATCGGAGTGGAAGTGTTGAATATGGAAGAAAGGAAGTCGAAGCCATCCGTTTAGGTGAAGAAGGAGTTTGATTCGACCTGAAGGAGGTCAATTTGACCTGCCCTTCAGGTCAAATTGGCAACACAACTTGTAAAGGATGCCGATTCGACTACGACATGGGGATTCGACCTGGGCATCAGGTCGAATCGAGGTCGAATCGATTGGCTAGGATGCCGATTCGACCTCATCAAGTCGATTCGAGCTGGTCAATTGGTTGAATCGAATGCCTGGGACTTACAGTAGGCTGGTTCGACCTCTGGTTTGACTTGTGGTGGTTGATTCGACCTATTGTGGAGGTCGAATCGATGCTCGGGAACTTACCATATCCGTATTTTTACACCGTTAATGTGTGTGATCACTTGAAAAGTCTATTCCAGGCCCGGGAGGCACAATTACAAGTATAAAAGAAGGCTTATGTAGCAGTAGAGACATATTCTATAATACAAAAGAGCCATGAGAGAGGCCACAATCATATCGCACCCACAAGGGGGGATCACTACCCAACCATCATCCTTTCCTCAATCTATCCATCACTTTGAAGATTCATTTGTGGAATCAAGGGGAGAACTAAGAGGAGAATTCAAGAGCAAGAAGGACACGATGATGTCACATCTAGGGTTAATTAATTTCCTAATTTATCTTGTATTTTTCGGACATCCGGGTAAGATTTATCCAACACCCATGATTGTTCTTCTCAACATCATGGGCTAGAGCCTTTTTGGTAGAACTAGGGTTGTGAAGGTTTTATCTAGTTAATTGAACTTTCGTGTGTACACTCCGTACAATACTACTTGTGGATATATTTTATATGTGATTGTGCTTTATTAATCCATACTCACGGTCATTTTGTGCATCATTAATTTTTATATAGAGTCTGAATACATATCTTGTTTATTGATTGAGTGCGTTCACTGCTCAGCAGGATTCCATGTTATGATTCTAAGTGAGAGGACTCCAAAACTTCATTAGAACTATCACATATGAATACTTATTAATTGAATTGAATTCGGGTTAATAAGTAGGATAAAGAGGATAATTTCATAGTACCTATAAAGAGAGATCATATCGGGTTAGAGTACCAATTCTAGGGGGAAATAATGGATACTGATAGTACTTAGAAAGGGGGGTGAAATTATATCTCATGCTCCGAGGTTATTCACACATGTTACACTCATATTTACTTGTGTCTATAGAGTAGATATGCATGGTTTAGTGATGCGTCAATATTCCACAAGGCAGAGTCAGACACCCACACACAGAAGGGAAGTTAAGTAGTAAAACTGGATTTCCCTTGAGCTACCTATTCTCCTACTTGATTCATTTTCGTATTCTTCAAGTGACTTTATTTTATTTATTATTTTAGTTACTTGTTTAGTAGTTTAATCATTCAATCCTCAAACTATATTGCCGTAATCGTCTTAATTAATTTAGATAATAATTAAATTGATAATACGCCATCCCTTGGGTTCGATATTCACTCGGTCACCTTTCGAAACTACAATTGATATCTTTCATACTTGGGGATTAATTATGTGTTGAGAAAACGCTCATAAAGTTCTTGAATCAATCACCACAAGTCAAACCAGAGGTCGAACCAGCATACTGTAAGTCCCAGGCATTTGATTCAACCAATTAAAGGGGCGAATCAACCCGACGAGGTCGAATCGGCATCCTAGCCAATCGATTCGACCTTGATTCGACCTGATGCCCAGGTTGAATCCCCATGTCGTGGTCGAATCGGCATCATGTACAAGTTGTGTTGCCAATTCTACCTGAAGGGCAGGTCGAATTGACCTTCTTCAGGTCGAATCAAACTCCTTCTTTGCCCAAATAGATGGCTTCGACTTCCTTTCTTCCGTATTCAATACTTCCACTCCGGTTTCCTTCGAAAAACCACTCAAATAGCTCATTCAACACCTGATTCATGCCTTTTTCACAATATTTATCGATTTTCAAATGATTTAATCCTTCAAACACTCCATAATAGCACAAATCCAGGCCCAATATTCATGAATTATCACACTCATCATGCACTAAGTACTCTAACCCGATATGATCTCCCATTATAGGTACTATATAATTAACCTCTTTATCCTACTTACTAACTCGAATCTAATTCAATTAATAAGTATTCATATAAGATAGTTCTAATGATGCTTCGGAGTTCCCTCACTTGGAATCATAACATGCAATTCTACTCAGCAGTGAACGCACTCAACCAATAACCAAGATATATATTCAGACTCTACATAATAGTTAATGATGCACAAAACAACTCTGAGTATGAATTAATAAAGCATAGTCTTATATAAAACAAACTACAAGTAGTGTTGTACGGAATATATATACTAAAGTTCAATTAACTAGATAAAAACCTTCATAACCCTAGATCTACCAAAGTGTTTCTAGCCTATAATGCTTCGAAGAACGTTCAAGGTGATTGGATGGATCTTATCCATAGTCTTGAAAATTACAAGATAGATTAAGTTGCGAAGTAACACCGTTGCTTCTCGCTCCGTCTTGAATCTTCACTTGGTTCTCACTTGATTCGCTACTCGAATCTCTCTCTACAGCTTCTTCGGATGGAGTTAGGGCTTGGATGTGGTGTAGGATGGATATGGAAGCTAAATCTTTTCTTGGTGTGATCGGTACCCCTTTTTATACTTGTAACTTCTCCTCATGGACCTTTACTGGGCTTTTTCGTCGAAATCACGCACTGGAGGTGGAAATCCAAACTTTTTGGAGCTGATACATCACCGTTCAACCAGACTTGGCGTGGTCAAATGGGACCTTTTAGTCGAACTGAGGTTGAACGGAGTGTCTGTAAACTGAAGTTTGTCTCTGCTTCCCGTTCTACTTTACCTCTCTCGTTCGACTTGTCTTCTTCTGGTCGAACAAGATTCAGTTGTTGAATGACCTCTTTGTAAGTTAAATGCCTCCCATTTAACTTATCTTCTCTATTCAACTTCACTGCTGCTGGTCGAACAACCTCTCCAGATCTAACAACGCCATATAAATCATCTCAAAAATTGTGTTTTCTAATTTCGAGCACTTAAGACCTATTTTCCTGTACAAATATGCTCAAATAGCGTCAATATCATCTGATTCGTGGATTTTTCATAAACAACTCGATTCGTCTTATTAACAAACCAAATTGTACTCAATTTCCACATAAATCGGAGATTAAAATACGTGAATTATCACTCTCATCAAACATCATCAACCAATTCCATTAGGTTACGAATTCCTTCTACAATCAATAGCACACCATAGAGACAGTACTATCTCCCAACTCATCGAGCTTATTGATTTTCCACCCATTGATGAAAAAAATAAATAAATACTGGCTTGCGTGTCGAGGTTATTGTATAAGGATTAAGAATACGAACATCCATAATAACAGAGATCTAGTTCTATTATATGGTCAGTATAAACTGAACAATCTCACAGCGGTCTTGCTCAATACACACAAAGTGCACTAGTGTAATTTTATAGTCAAGACAGACTAATGCCAAATCACACTGCAACCATACCGATAGATAGTCTCCCTCTATCTCGGTTGTGAACATCTGTTTATACTTTATAAGGAGCAGATAATATGATCTTTCATAGGACGCCGCACACCACATCATCTACAGTATAAAGTAAATGGACTTTTGCAACAATTCATAAATAATTTTGCAAAAAGTTTGATCACATGATTCTCATTTCAAATATTGTAAAACATTGTTATACAAAAGTTAGACTTTTAGTATACAATCCAACAATCTCCCACTTATACTAAAAGACTATGCTGCCATATTTGTTGACATGCACCTAATCCCAATTCATTCAACATGCCCCTTAAAAGCTTTCGCCAGAAGGCCCTTAGTGAAAGGATCAACTAGGTTATCTTCCGATGCAATATTAGTGACAACAACCTCCCCTCTTTTCAAGATGTCTCGTATCAGGTGGTACTTGCGCTCAATGAGTTTACTAGCCTTTGGGCTCGTGGTTCCTTAGAGTTTGAAACTGCACCACTGTTATCACAATAAATTGTGATAGACTTGGGCAAACAAGGAATCACATCTAAGTTCATTAAGAAGTTCCTGAGCCATACTGCTTCCTTAGTTACCCCAGAGACTGCTACATATTCAGCTTCCATGGTGGAGTCAGAAACACATTTCTGCTTAACACTCCTCCAAACTATGGCTCCTCCTCCAAGAGTAAACACATAACCCAAGGTGGATTTACTGCTGTCCTTGTTTGATTGAAAATCCGATTATGTGTAACCCACAGGTAGCAAAGTATATGCCCGATAAACCAACATATAATTCCTAGTCCTTCATAGGTATTTCAAAATTTGTTTTACCGCAGTCCAATGCCCCTTTCCAGGATTACTTTGATACTTAGTGACCATGCCCACGGCAAAACATATATCTGGTCTCATACATAGCATTTCATACATGAGGCTTCCTACTGCTGAAGCATAAGAAAGCGCCTTTATATCATCTATCTCCTTTTGTGTCTTTGCACACATTTCCTTTGATAAAGCTATTTCATGCCTAAAAGGTAGAAAACCTTTCTTGGAGTTTTGCATGCTAAAACGAGTAAGGATAGTATCAATATATGAAGCTTGGGATAAGCACAACATTCTTTTCTTGTGATCTCTTATTACTTTGATCCTTAAAATATGCCAGTATCTCCTAAGTCCTTCATTTCAAACTGCTTAGATTACCATACCCTTACACCTGATAATACCTTTACATTGTTTCCAATGAGCAGGATATCATCCACGTAAAGCACAAGAAATACCACCATGTTTCTGTCACACTTCTTTACACACAAGACTCATCTGGACATTGAATAAATCCATTTGACTGGATTACTTCATCAAAAGATGTTCCAAGATCTTGAAGCTTATTTGAGTCCAAAAATGGACCTCTTAAGCTTGCACAAAAGATGATCTTTGCTCTTTCCAATGAATCCCTCTGTTTGCTTCATATAGATGTTTTCCTCAAGACCTCCATTTAGGAAAGCTGTCTTGACATCCATTTGTCATACCTCACACTCCATATGAGTAGCAATAGACAAAAGAATTTGGATCCACTTAAGCATGGCCACAGGCGAAAAGGTTTGCTCATAATCAATTCCCTCTTTCTGAGTATATCCTTTCGCAATAAGCCTTGCCTTAAAGGTTTCACCTTACCGTCAGATCCTCTTTCTCTTTCGTAGATCCACTTAAATCCAATGGCTTTTACACCATTTGGTGGTTCTACAAGCTCCCAGACTTGATTAGAATCCATGGATTCTATCTTCGATTTCATTGGTTTTTGCCAAGAATATGCATCTTTATCTCTTAGTACTTCGTCTTAATTCCATGGGTTGATTTCATGTTCACCAGAGACTAAGTCTGGCGACTCTCCCAAAAATATGAATCTATCATGTTGTCTCACAACCCTCCCATTGCAATGAGGTACCACAGGAAATTATGTACCAGATGTGACACGCGGTGCAGTTACTTATGGTATATGCTCTTGTACAGTTGGTATTAAATTAAGTGTTTTCTCTAAATTCTTCTAGACCAATTTTAATCATAAGCTTGTGTTTCATTTTATAATCATGTAGTTCTTTTATGCCGCATCAAAAGTTTTACTCGCATAGTAGATGGCACATAACCTCTTCTCCCTCAACTGCTCGAGCACCACTCTAAGTGCTAAATCACCTGCATCACACATAAGTACAAACGACTGAGTCTAATCCAGTGTGATTAAGATAGGTGCAGTAATAAGCGCATCTTTTAAAACCTAAAAAGCTGTTAGACATTCATTATTAAAATTAAACGGAACATCCTTTTCATGTAAGTGAGACAAGGGCTTGGAGTATTTAGAGAAGTCTTTGATAAATCTTCTATAGAATCTGGCTTGTCCAAGGAAGGACCGCACTCCCTTCTCATTAGTAGGAGGTGGAAGCTTATAAATTGCCACCACCTTAGCTCTATCAACCTGCAATGCCTTGGCCAAAACATGATGCCCTAGAGCAATCCCATCTCTCATCATGAAGTGATACTTTTCCCAATTCAAGACAAGATTAGTATCTTGACATCTCTTCAAAACAGTAGATGAGTTAACAAACAAATATCAAAGGAGGAGCCAAATATAGAAAAATCATCAATAAACGCCTCCATGATCTTTTCTATCAGCCCATCAAATATGACCATCATGCACTTTTTGAAAGTAGCAGACGCATTACAAAATTCAAAAGACATTTTTCTAAAAGCAAAGGTTCCATAAGGGTAAGTAAAAGGAGCATTTCTAGATCCTCGGGTGAAATCATGATTTAATTATAACCCGAGTACCCATCCAAGAAGCAATAAAACTTATACCCTGCAAGATGATCTAACATTTGATCCATGAAAGAAGAGGGAAGTGGTCTTTGAATGTATTTTCATTTAGTTTCCTATAATCAGTACACACACGCCATCCCGTAGGAATCCTAGTGGCTAATATCTCTCCATCATCGGCTTTCACAATAGTCATGCCCCCTTTTTAGCTACAATAAGCAATGGACTCACATGGGGACTATCACTAATGGGATATATAATTTTTGCATCTAACCACGTTAAAAATTGCTTCCTAATCACTTCTTGAATAGCGGGTTAACCCTCTACTGATTCTGAATACTCCCCTTAGCTTCATCTGGCAACCTTATTTTATGCATACAATATGATGGATTTATACCCTTCAAATCATCAAGAGACCATCCAATTTCAGACTTATATTACCTGATCACATCAAACAACTCTTCAAGTTGATCATTATTAAGAGAAGAAGATACAATTACTGGGTGTTTCATTGATGCCTAGGTAGGCATACTTTAAGTGTTCCTACAGTGGCTTCAACTCTTCCTTCTTTTCATCCTTCAATGTGCCTCACTATCCAACGGGAGGTATTGCCTAGTCCACTTCACTTCATCTAGCTTGGTTGTATTTGGTTCATATCTATCATCACCCATAGCAAGTAAATTTTCAAAAAATTCAATACATACCTCATTGGAGAGCTCATCTAGCTCCGTGGTAGGAAAAGTAAGAGACTCCGCCAAGCATGTCTCCGAAGGATCCTTTGAAAGGATTAACGACATGTCTTCCTTCACGATCTCATCCACCATGTCAATACTGTTGCATTGCATTTCTATAGGCATCTTCATTGCTTTATCAAGGTTGAACAGAACCTCTTTCTTATCCATGCATAGTCTATGCTCCCCCTTTTGTACATCAATCATCGCTCTAGTATTTGCAAGGAATGGCCTCCCTAAGATAGAGGGATATTATCCTTGTCATCTTCCATCTCTAGCACATGAAAATCCACAGGAAAGATAAGCTTTTCCACTTTCACAAGTACATCTTCTATCACCCCCTTTGGAAAAGTCATGGACCTATCCGCCAATTGTAGAGCCACTGTTGTAGGAGCAAGCTCCCCCAAACTTAGCTTCTTGAATATTGAATAGGGCATCAAGTTGATGCTTGCGCCAAGATCACATACAGCTTTTCATGCTGGCCCCTTTCCAATATCACATAGAATAGTGAAGCTTCACGGATCCTTCAACTTTGCTGGCAGCTTTCTCTGAATGATTGAGCTGTAATTCTCTGACAGATTGATAGTTTCAACCTTGTTAAAGCTTCTCTTCTTCAATATAATATCCTTCAAAAATCGGGTATAATATGGCATCTTCATGATTGCTTCAAAAAAAGGAATGTTCAAGCTTATTTTGTTCATGATATCCGAAAACCTCTTGAACTTTTCTTCCAATCCCTTCTTAACTAACCTATAAGGAAATGAAGGAGGTATCTTTGTCTTAGGAATTCCCCACTCATCAAGTTCAACATCATTCGCTTTATCCTTTTCAACTCTCAATCTCTTGGCTTTTCCCTACTTCTTCTCTACTATCTCTTGTGATGGTACTGAAATGTTCTTAATTGCATGTATAACGTCCTATATGGGAATCAACGTCGACTGACCTTGCTCGACCTCCTCTCTACCATAAGTGGTTGGTCGAGCAACATAATAGTGGTTGAGTAAGGTAACTGTAATCAGAGTTTGACTTTCTAGATGTACAAGTGTTCGCTCGATCTCAGCTCGACCAGAAGGGTGTGTTCGAGTGGCCTCGTTTTGGTAGAGCAAGGTACCTGGGTAATTCCTATTTCCTTGATACCTACTTCCTTGAATAATTTGACCCATGGCGTAGTTTTCCTCTTCGAGCTCCTCTTGGATTGATCTCTCATCACCAACATCCTGCTGTTGCATCATTGGTACTCTCTGTGACAATCCATAATATGCTTCTGCTATGATTCAAGTAGCTTATTGATATTCACCAAGCTTGAGACGATTTAATCCTCTCTACTTGACTTCACCATGGTGTGTTCAACCCGTGCTACCTTTCCAAGAACATAAGTGTCCTTTACTCTATTAGTAGGCCAATCTCTTAGATTCATGAAAATATCCTCAAGGAGCTTTTTGGCCTCAACGGATGTCCTTGCAAGTAATGCTCCACTTGATGAAGCATCAAGTAGAACACGAGAATCGCTATCCAACCCGTTGTAGAAAATACTGATGTATTGAGCTTATTACAATCCATGCCGTGGGCACTTTCTTAGAATGTCATTGAACCTGTCCCATACTTCATGAAACTTCTCACCTCTACTGATATCAAATTGATTGATGTATTGCTTTATCCTGCACATCTTAGAAGGTGGCATATATCTCTCCAAGAACTTCAATTTCAACAGCTCCCATGTAGTGCAATCTGCAGTATTTAGAGAATCATACTAATCTCTCGCTCTTTCAATAAGCGAGAATTTAAACAAAATGATCCTCCTCGCATCTTCATGATCTCCTACGCTCTTTGTGTACTTGCATAACCCAGGAACTTATTCAGATGTTGTTGAAGATCTTCAAAGGTTCCCCTTGAGAAATGGTTCATTTAGATCATGCTAATAAGAGTGGAGTGAAGATAAAAATCCACATTGGCTCTCAGCACTCATAATACCCCCGAGTTGCCCCCTCCGTTGTTCTAAAAGACTTCATGAATGACAACATTATCCGGATTTGCCCTATCTTGGGTCATATTGACTACTTCAGTTCCCGACTTGTCTTCGATTTCAGCTACAATCATTTCAAAGTTCGGTACTTCAACTTCAACGCCTAGATCAAGAGTTTTGGTTGCTTTAACATTCTTATTCTTCTTTTTCTTTGCCTTCATCTTCCTTGACAATGCTCTGATTTTCGGATCAAAAGGCACTAGTGTTGCTCCCTTCGACCTAGTGTGCATACACCAAAGATAATTCAGCGTGAGAAAATTAAAGACAAGTATGGAGTAGTTTCAATTAAACTAGAAATAATAAAATTGATAAGGACAACCGTCCCCGGCAATGATGCCAGAAATATGATGTGCGTTTTTTCAACACACAATTAATCCTCAAGTATGAAGGATGTGATTGTAGCTTAGATAAGCGACCAAATTATACTATCGAACCCAAAGGACAGGTGGTTATTTCATTGTTAGCTAAATAAATTAAAACTATTATTTGGAAATTTACTTTGAAGAATATTATTCTACTAAACAAAATAATTAAAAAACTAATAAAATAGAGACAATAGAGAATAAAAGAGAGTTGAACAAGTGAGAAAATAGGTAGCTCATCGGGCCATCCAATTTCAATAATTAATTTCCCTTTCGTATGTAAATGTCCAACTCTACCTTGTGGAATATGGATGCATCACTAAGCCATGCTAATCTACACTATAGACACAAGCAGATAAGAGTGTAACACGTGTGAATTACCTTGGAGCAAGAGATATAACTTCACCCCCCTTCTAGGTACTATCAGTATATTTCCGGTGCACTAGGTACTTTAACCCGATATGATCTCCCTTTATAGGTACTATGAAATTACCCTCTTTATCCTACTTACTAACCCGAATTCGATTTAATTAATAAGTATTTATAGAAGATAGTTATAATGAAACTTTGGAGTCCCCTCACTTAGAATCATAACATGGAATCTTTCTCAGCAGTGAACACACTCAATCAATAATCAAGATATGTATTCAGATTGTACATAACATGTAATGATGCAAAAAACAACTCCGAGTACGAATTAATAATGCATAGTCTTATATAAAATAAATCCACAAGTAGTGTTGTATAGAGTATACATACGGAAGTTTAATTAACAGTAAAACCTTCATAAACCTTATAACTACCAAAGCGGCTCTAGCCCATGACACTTCGAAGAATGCTCATGGTATTTGGATAGATCTTACCCATAGTATTGAAAATTACAAGAATGATTAAGTTTCAAAATAAACCCTAGATATGGGAGTCGTCGTTTCTCTCTCCGTCTAGAATCTTCACTTGGTTCTCACTTGATTCGCTGCACGAATCTCTTTCTACAGCTCTTACGGATGTAGTTAGGGTTTGGATGTGGTGTAGGATAGATGTGGAATCTAACTCTCTTCTTGATGTGACCTGCATCACTTTTTATACTTGTAAACTTTCCTTATGGACCTTTACTGGGCTTTTTCTTGGAAAATACGTAAATTCATGCACTGGAGGTTCGGAATTACCAAAAATAGAACTCCGTGTCCCCGCTCGACCAAAATGGTTCAGGTCGAGTGGGCTCGGCCAGGTCTAATGGCGATCGAGTGGACTTCTTAAGTGCTGAACTCTATCCGGGGTCTCGCTTGACCAAATCTGATGTTGCTCGACCAAACTGACTTGGTCGAGCGGTACCTCAAAATAAGTGTTTAACTATTCTAAGCACTTCAGACATGTTTTCCTGTATAAATATGCTCAAATAGCCTTAATAGCATCTCATTCACGAACTTTCCATAAACATCCCAATTTGCTTCGATTAAAGACCAAATCATACTCACTTTTCACGCAAATCAGAGCTTAAAATACATGAATTATCACTCTCATCACTAGCCTCACAAGAGTTCTAGCCAATAATAAACATTATGCTAACACCATTACAATGCTTACATGAATCCACTATTATAAACAAATCAAAGATAATACATATTAAAGGTAAATTTCTTCCCTATTTGAATTTGGGTTGAACATTCCTTCCTTCAAGTTGCATTTTCCCCTTCTCAAGCCTCAATCCTCCATATAAGTGTGATGGGTAGATGGAAAGTGTGATGATCCATGAAAATTGGAGAAAGATTGAGTGTAAATTGAGTGAAAAATGGATTGGAGATGATAGTGTGTGAGAAAATGGTGAATGAGTGTGTGTTTTACTAATTTAGGTCTATCCCAACTCTCTCCCAATCAAACATGGGGAAAAAGTATCTAAAATAGGAATTAAAATTGATTTTCTAGATAGGTGGCAAATTTCAGGATGATTCGATTGAATTTTCCTGAGGTACATTGATTTTTCTGCAAAGTGCAGAAAAATTGGATCTAATTTTTGTACTGCTGGTCGAATTTTCCTTACAGTGTGCCTGGCCTCCAATGCTTTGTTTTGCCCCCATTTTTCTCAAAAATTCATAAAAATTCGAGCAAATTCGCTCGAATTTTTATTATGTAGGTCTAATTTTCGTGACAGCTTCGCCCTGCTTCACTGTTTTAGCTCATTCTCTTTCGTTTTAACTTCGAATTGGAATTTGCTTTTTTCTACATCTTCATCTTTACTTCTAAAATCTATTTATACCTGAAAATCACACAAATTCCACCAAAGTAAAAATTCTCCAAATATTTGCAAATATCGAGCAATTTACGACACTTCAACACTTGAGCCAAGCATAATTGTATGGAACCATGCTATAAATGGACCCTAAATTCACGAGATTTTTACACTCATCAGACATCAACTGTTCATATTATATTGTCTCCTGCTATCATGAATAAGTGGTCTTTACATCAACTTGATGTCAAGAATGCATTTTTTAATGGTATCTTTCAGAACTCATTTGTATTGAGCAGCCTCCTGTATATATGTTGTCCTTTCTATGGCTGATCATGTTTGACTTCTTAAAAAATAACTCTATGGTTTCAAGAAGGCTCATTGCACTTGGTATCAACGGTAATATAATTTTTTATTCTCATTGGTTTTAAGGATAGCCGTGCAGATACTTCTTTATTTATATTTCAGGAAAATTCTTCAGGAATTTATCTATTGGTATATGTTGATGATATTATTCTGACAGGGAATTCTTCTGATCTATTAAGAAATTTTATCTCTCACCTTTATCGTGAATTTTCAATCAAAGATCTCGACAAGCTTAATTATTTTATTAGCTTAGAAATTACCTACACAAGTGACGGTCTCTTCTTGAATCAAGGTAAGTATGCTCAGGACATTCTTACCAGATTTGATATGTTTGATTGCAAACCCATTTCAATTCCTTTGACTCCGCGGGAATCCATTTCACGTGATGGTACCTTTCTCTCTGACATCACCAAATATCAATAATTTGTTGGAGCTCATTAATACCTCACAATCACTCAATCCGATCTCAGTTTTGCAGCTAATCACATGAGTTGGTTTCTTCGAGTTCCAACCTCTTATCACTTTTAAGCAGTTAAATGCATTCTTCGCTATGTTAAAGGCTCTATATCATTTGGTATGTGTTTCACTAGAGGCACTGGATCTCAACTTATTAGCTATTCTAATGCTGATTTGGCATGGTGTCTAGACACTCGCCGTTCAAAATATAACTACTTCATCTTTCTAGGTTGAAATTTAATTTCATGGAGTGCACGAATGCAACCAATTGTTTCTAAATTAATTTGTGAATTCAGGTACCGTGAAATGGCTGCTACTACATCAGAGATAATTTTAGTTACTCAATTTCTCAAGGACCTTGGAGTAACATTGTCTTCACTTCTTGTTCTACTATGTGACAACACAGTGAACTTTAATGTTCATTTTCAATTTGAACCACCGGGCAGTAGGCGACCTACCCGGACACTGACGTGTCATAGTAGCTGCCAAATCACTCTCCACAAGTAAACAAAACGGCGTCATTTATTAGTTGTTATTTTTAATTACAATTCAGAAAATCTATTTAAACATATGTACTCTTTATTAAAAAAAATCAGAGAACGCTACTGATCTTTATTAATCTATTATGCTCCATAAGACAATCTGCAATTAAGATGAAGCCCATTAATCATATTCTACCATCGCTAACTACACCAACAAAAAGATGGTTCGACCAGATGTAGCTTTTGTTCGACCTAATAACGCTTTGGTATGACCAAACTTCTAACAATTTACCCAAACAAGCCATCAACTTGGTGTAGCGAAGGTTGGCCATTTATCAGCTGCCACGTGGCTCCCATGAACTTCATCTCTTATTTTCATTCACTTACTCTTTCATTCGGACACCAATTCATTTGCTCTTTATATCATTTCAATCCTCTTTTCCTCATGCACCATTTCATGCCATTAAATCCAGATTTCTCATTAAAAAAATCTTATATATTCCTCAAATAGGCTTAAAATCTGTAATAATTCCAAAATACCCGTGTAGTCCTAGTATATATTAATTAGGTATATAACTCCACAAAATAACTTAAAATTAACATGCAATAATCAACTATGGAACGACCTATATAAACACGTAAAATCCGTACTTCTCAGTCAACTAGAAGATTTCATTGTGCCCAGTGAGGAAAATAAAGTATGTAAACTTGTCAAATCTCATTATAGATTGAAACAATCTCCAATGCATTGGAAGAAAAAATTTTGATCGTGTCATTGCTTATAATTCTATATTAATAAAAGTTATAAATGTCTTTATACAAAAATTGTTGATATACTTGTGTTATTTTATGCTAATATGTTGTTGATATTCTAATTTTTGGTAGTAGTAGCGATATTATTAAAGATATTAAAACTTTTTGTCTTCTTATTTTGACATGAAAGATCTTGGTCATGTTTATGTCATTTTGGGGGATTAAATTATTAGAGATGATGACTCTATTTCTTTTTCACAAACTCGTAATATTGAAGAATTGTTAAAAAAGTTCAATTATTTTTATGTTAGCCATGTATCTACCTATACTCGATTCTATTACTTCGGCGGTTGCTGGGCTATGGTCTTCGCCCCCTCTTTTGATGACATTCTGCCTTTATCGGCGCCACTCGCAGAGACTTTTTTTTCTGTTTTCAATACCAGTGCATGCTGCAAGCAGCACCTCTGCTTCTATCGGGACCTCAACCATCCTGGACTGCACCACTTTTCATGAAGCTTCACATACTAAAACTCCTATCTACATCAACCGAATGATTTCTGAGGGAGCGAGTATTCTTACCTACTCAATTTACGAAGAAGACTTTCAACACCAAGTTGCTCGATGTTCGTTGCAACACGAACAAGGCCAAAGACTCTTCACCATGACTAATTGGGTATGCCTCAAGACCTTTTGGAACACGTCTACAATGACTGAATATTCGGATTGCTATACTAGTTGGGGCTGTTTGACTTTGAACTAGACTCCAAGTATTTGGATTGTTTGATGTATTTTTTGTGCTCATCTCGTATTTTCAATGATGTTTTGGTTTGTGCCTACTACTTCTGATGATGATGCTTGTCATTGGGTGTTGTTACTCACGCCTATTCAATCCCAAAAACGGAAGGGGCAAGCTCTTAAAGTTACTAATATTTGCTACCCCTGTCTCCTTCTCAGGACAGATAATGTTGTTTTTTCCTCAACGTGAGGTTATTTAATGATGCTTATTTGGAGAGCATTTTTTTTCTTATAGTGCCTTGTATTGGTTTTGATGGCTAAATCTGTGAATGTACTAGTCCTATTTGGGTTACAACTTGGATTTTATTGGTCCTGCCTAGTTCATAACCTAGACTTGTCTAGGATTTTATAAAGTTAGATTTAGATGAGTTTACGCTGATCACACTCTTAAAGCCGACTGTTTGGCCTCTCTTTAAAGCTGTTTGTTTGGCTTATTTTATGTACTTCGTTATTGTACTCCTCTGTTACTCCCACTTTCTCATTTTCATATATATTTTAATAAAATATTTTCTAGTTTGATGAATCATTTTAGTCCTGATATTGCATATGTTTTTGGTAAATTAATAAGTATACTCATCGTCTGATTTTCTCTCACAAGAATGCACTTAAAAGATTATTTAAAATTTTTGAAATGGACTATGAATTATGTTATTAAATCCAATGGTTTTCCTAATGTCTTAGAAGGCTACAGTGATGCAAACTGCATAACTAGTTTAGAGGAAACAAGGTCTACAAGTGGCTACGCATTTACTTTAGAAGGTGGAGCAATATCATGGAATTCTTCAAACAAGTTGTGACATGTAGATCTAATATGGAGGTAGAGTTAATTGCACTAAATGCAGCTTGTACAGAGGCTGTGTGGATTTAAAGTTTACAAAATAATATTTCTTTTCAGCCTAAGATAATTCCTCTTATCTATTTATTTCGGGATAATCGTGTGGCAATTGCTAGAACAAAAGGCAAAATTATAATGAGAAAAAGAAGGTATTTGACTGGTAGACATAAATTAATTAGGTACTTAATTTCTCATGGTGTTATTTCTTTGGATTTTTTCATGTCTGAAAATAATATAGGGGATCCTCTTACAAAGGGACTGGCGCATCAATATGTTACAAAATAATTGAGGGGAATGGGATTGGAGCTTATTAATTATATCACCTCAGTGGAGAACACATCTTTGGAGGTATGGCGATCCCATAAATGAAGTTGAACGGGTAAAAAAGTAACTGTTAAGGGGGTGAACTTGGAAGAGCACAATTGATAGATAAAATATTTTATTTTGCAGATATATTTGCGAGTCTCATTCCTATTATGACTAGTGCTCTTCATGTGATAATTGAGGTTGAGTAGAACATTTAATGAATTCAAAGGCATATTTTCTTGTGAGGTAATCGACAACAAATCACCCTTGGGGGGATTCATTTAAGTGAACATGATGGTGGGGTAGCTACTTTGGAGTATGGGCTACTCCCTAAAAATGTTTATGATACATGATGCATGCCGTAAAACACATAACTAATATAACAACAATATTTACTAATACCATGTGTGCATGTATTGATATTTTTTCAAGAGCATAAATCAAGATAATCATGTTTCTACTTATTGTGATAATTCATTTATGTTTAGTCGAATTTTTGTCATGAGCACATTTTTCCACGTGGATTGGTTCTTTCTCTAATGCAGGTTAACACGTGCTGGAGTAATTAATGAGGAGCCGTAAATGAAGAAGATAAATTAATTGTGATCAATTTTAAAATTAGAGATGGAGAAAGATGTTGATTGATTTGTTTAATTAATTAAGGAAATGATTTAAAAGATGATTGAATGATTTAATTTTGGAGGAAATTTTTAACAGGACAAGGAGGAATAGATCCCTTATATATTCTGAGATGAAGAATCACAAATCCATCACTAATGTTTATTGAGTCATCGAATTTGTTATATTTTTAGAAAATTCACCTTGATAGTTTTTGTGGAGTCAGGGTTTTGAGAGTTTGATTGTTTTGTAGATCAAGAGTGATTCTTGATCACAAGTCCTAGGGATAGGCAAAACTAGAGTTAGATTTAAATAAGACAAGTAGTTGTGATAAGGTTGTCAAGTTATTGTCGAAGTCGTGTTACAATCTAATAGATGATTTTGAGGGAATGATGTGGTCTTCCCATTTCAATTCTAAAATGTTCTATAACAAGTTATTTGGTTATTTGTGCATAGAAACATCTATTTTAAGAATTACATTTCGCATCAGTGCAGGTTGTTTTTTCATGTTCCTGTGTTTACTCTCTTTTTATCATGAGTTCTCGTGATACTAGCTTTGATGTGCGCCCCCTTTTCTAGATGAATCCAATTATCCTTATTGGACATCCATGATGATAATTTTCTTAAAATATCTTGGAGATAGAGAAGTTTGGAATGCGGTTGAGGAAGGACGGATTCATCCATTCACTTTTAACTCAAATGGGATAAAAACTCAAAACTTATGGGTGGACGGATGAAGAAAGGAAAGGTGTTGTTTCCAACAATAAGTCACTATACACTCTCTCAACGTTGGATGTGCAACATCATTCTCTTTTCTTGAAGTGTAGTGAAGCCAAGGAGGCGTGGAAGATTCTGAAACTTCAATTTGAAGGAACAAATTTTTGTCAGAAATTCGAAGATTCAACGTCTGATGGTTGAATATTGGTGATGAAGGAAAATGAGAATATTGGCTCCTATTATTCAAGATTTTTGTCTATAATCAATCAACTTCATCTAATGGGAGAAAGTATTCCCGAAGAAAAGTAGATCCAGAAATTCATGAGGACCTTGCCTCAAAAGTTCAGTGAGAAAGTCACTACCTTGGATACCTTCAGCAAAATAGTGAAAAACTAAAAGGTTTGAGATGAACAAAAGTTTTGATAGTCCAATTGAAAAGGAAAAATATGTGGTGTTCAATGCTAAAGAAAACATGGAGGAGGAAGGATCCTCAGAACTTTAAGTTTCGGAGTTCAAAAAGCAATTGAGTCTCCTCACTAAAAATTATGGTAGAATGATGAGGAGATTCAAGGATAGATCACCAAATCCAAGAAGAAATGTCGATCGTAAAAGTGGAGGAGAAAAGAGTAAACAAGTCAACTCTGAGTCTAAGCTTGATAAAGATCTGTTCCGTGAATGCAAAGGAATAAGACACTATCAATATGAGTGTCCAACATATCTAAGGAGAACGAAGGCCCTTAAATCTTCTTGGAGTGAGTCTGAATCTGAAGATGAAGAGAATCTGGATAACACCAATAATCTTACCCGGGTTAGTTCTCTTTCATGTCTTACGAGTACTGAATCTAAAAGTGATTATCTTACTGATTACTCTAATGATTCTGAGAATGAAAATTCTCCCATCACTAAAGATATACGATCAATGTATCAACTTCTGAACGATAAATATTCTAAAGATGTCAGACTTACAAAAAAATTGGGAGATCAAGTTTTCGTTCTTAAAAAGGAACTAAAAATCTCAGAAGATAAGTTTCTTGCCTCTCAAGTTTTTATGGATTCAACTCAGTATAAGAATAAACTTGAAGACCAAACTATTGAGTACTATCTTGGGATCATTGAATCTCTCAAAATGGAGATATCTATCTTCTTATAGGATAAAGGTTCTAAGATCAAAACTCTTAAGGAACATCTGGAGAGAACAATGACGCAACATCAACTTATGATGATTGGCATAAAAAAGAGAGATGAAAAGATTGAGAAAGATCAAGTTGAATTGGAAAGATTGAATATTTCCATTCATCGCTTGAATACTGGCAAAGCCAAGTTAGATGAGGTCATCAATACAAGTAGTAGGTATGGTAAAAAGGGAATTGGATATGATTTTGAAGAAGATCTTGGTAAAGTAACTGTCTTTGTTCGTGCTTCGAAGAGTTATCAATCTTCTGTACCAAACTTGAAACATTCTCACACCAGGAACATATCTCCTAATAAAACCTTCTCTTTAAGGCCTCAATCTAATGTTCCTACTTTTCAAAAAGAACCTTCTCAGTTCCTTCATAAAAGAACTACCTTCAATTCTGATTCTAAGATTAAGAAAACCTGGATACCTCCACATCCGCAAGTTGTCCCAAATCAACTCAAGTTTCTAAAACTCCTCCAGTGTGTCATTATTACAATATAAAAGGTCACATTAGACCAAAGTGTTACAAGATGCAATATGATATTGCTACTGGAAAAGTTTTGAAATGGAATCATCTTGGAATACCAGTGGTTGAAAATTCAATCTGTAATTTGACAATGGTTGTTTCAGACACATGACGGGAATAAGATCAAATCTGAAATATA